>CM057450.1:160462500-161062500 GCA_016271365.2 Neoceratodus forsteri | reverse complement strand
AGTAATAATGAAATTACAGTTTGTCTAACCTGCTTTCTTTGCAGTCAGAACTGTGTCTGCCTAGTTCCCATTCTGGTTTTGAACTGCTGAACTGGACCAATCAGTGTGGGAGTAGCTAGCTCTAAAATGGTGCCTTGGACGAATCAGAACTTGACTCATAATCTGAGCCAGCCACAAGAGGATTGTATGGGCAGTGACTCTGGGAGATGTAGTTTAGACTTGCGCCTTTTTGGACCAACAGCAGCAGTCTATGTAGAGTGACAGCCAATCCAGTCAAGAACTGGGAAGAACTCAAAGGAAGTGCCCGGTTTTGTCTGTTGGGAGTTTCAGTTGCGCTTTGGCAGTGAAGGAAAGGAACCCTGTGCTCCTTCAGTGCACAGTTTTAGTCAAAAACATGTGTAAGGTCCAGAGTTCGTCTGCATTGTTAGGACTGAACTGCCTGTGAAGAGAATCAAAGGATATCTGAAGAGTAGAAACCAGGCTCACCCTGTAGAAGACTGGAGGAATTGCTGAAAATTGCACTCGGTCTGTCAGGAACTGAATCTGCTGTGTGTTCTCCCGGGTATTGTGCAGTAATTGACGATCGGATACAGATGCAGCCTGCCTGGTATAGTGCTTTCTTTTACCATATAAATGTATGAAGAGGTTTGTGTACCTCAAGTGAATCCTGCTGCCATTAAGTGACTTTTGCCTGTGACTGTTTACCATATAAATGTGTGAGGAGTCTCTTGGAGCTCAAGAGTAGCCCTGCTGACATTGAAGGACCCTATCTTATTTGGAGGTCGTGAGTACTAATTCAGGGTCGCCCCTGTTGAATTGCCACATTAAATCCAAATGGAATTACTGTACTGTGACTGTTTAATTCTCCTTTTCTCTGTGTGAAGGGCCCCTATCAGCTGCCACGGTTTGGACTAGCCACTAGGCTTGGGTACCCAGGGACAGTAACTGATAGGATAGGCCTGTGCAGAGCCACAGGTAGATGAGTAGAGTGATAAGCTAATTAACCTGATTTCCCCTGTCCTTGTTATATCCCTCAAATAAATCAGAGCTGCTTGTTTCAGCAAAGTTATACTGCTTGAGGTATTTGTCTATGTTAAAGTACTGTACTGTGATTGTTGCACTGTATCTTATTTCACAGGAGGTCCCAGTGCCGGAACCAGTCCTGGGGGGTAAGTGTATACTGTAAAGGTAATTCTGATGTATTGTGTGGGCCACTACTGGGAAGAAAGGGGTTGCAGTGTCCCAGAGGGCTGTGACCAAGTTAGTTTAACTATTGTAAACCCTGACCTCTGGGTGGAGGCACCCGCCATTGGATCCAGGCCCTCAACCTGTTAGTGGCAAATCAGGCAGGGGTAGTAGCCCCTGGGATAGCGCCATCTAGGGGTTACATCTTGAGGCTCACCGCTGGGATTGTGTGTCCTCTAGTGGCCATATTTACAAACCACTGTTAAGAAAAAATGGGTACCCGACAGAAGTGGCTGTGCACGGCTGGTGGAGTGGTGTACTGGGGAGGAGATCGACCCCAAATGCTATGCTTATCCTGGACATCCCCTGGGTATCAATACGGACACTGTGGGGTACTTTCCAAGGTGGAAGGTTTACAAAACTCTGTGGTGGTGGGTTGGCATGCTAATCTGCTCACCCACACTTTCCTGGCCCTAGTAGAGTTTAAGGATCCCATAGATAGCTCCAAAGTGCCACAGACCATTACCCCAGAGGGAGCCCTCACTGCTTGGAGAGTGATAACTAAGGACAGTAAAGACCCGGGGGGGAATGAGCCCCCACCACTATCTGAAACTTTTGAGGAGAAATTTGTTAAATGGTTGCTGGGGGAAGGGAAAACTGTGGAGGACTTGAAGAAACTATTCTTGCCACCTGGGGGTGTTCCTCCCCCAACACCTTCTCCCGCTCCAGTGCCCGTAATGGTGGCTGAACCAATGCAGACTCCAATTTCTGCACCTGCCATTAGTCACGACTCTTACCGAAGGTTGAGGATCTTCTCTGGCACCCTCCCCACCCCCCAAAGGGAGGATGACTGGGAGACCTGGATAGACTATGTTGCCCCCCAAGTGCTAGAATGGCAATGCTCGGAAGCCGAAAAGCGAAAGAGGGTTAGTGAGAGCCTCCGAGGTCCTGCCCTGGCTACCATTCATGCTAAACGGGCCAGTAACCCTGAAGTGACTTCACAGGCCTATCTTGAGACCCTGGAGAATGTGTATGGGAGCCCAGATTCTGATGAGGACCTATGGTGGAGAGTAAGAGATGCACAACAGTACCAAGGGGAGTTGTTGTCTGTGTATGTATCTCGGCTGGAAAAATTGTTGCAAGAATGCCTCAGAAAAGGTAGTTTGCCAGCGATTGAACTGGACCGAACCAGGCTGGACAGGATCCTTAAGTCTGCCCCTTCTCAGAACTGCTGTTGCTTCAGTTACGCCTGGCAGATCGACTGGAATCCCCACCCTCCTATGATGAGTTAATGAGAGAAATTGAGGAGTTGAGAAAGACGACCCGGGAGGGACCTGCACCAATAGCTGCTAAGCACGACCCCGAGTGACTGAGGGTGACCCATCATGAAGTTCAGGGCAGAGGTTGGCAGTAAATGAGTGCTCTGGCAAGGAAAAGATATGCCACAATGGGGCTAACTGTTGAGAGAGATCCAGGAATTCAAAACAGTCCTTTATGAAGGCCACGCCTGCAAGTACGGGCCCTGACCTATATCCGACTGCATCTGCTATGGGGGTGGGGTACCCACCCATGTATCTCCTGCTGATAACAGCTCCAAACTCAATTCCTTGACCATGGAAGTGGAGAAACTGACGAGATGTCTCCAAATGCTTATCACGCGCAGACAGAGATGGCACCCAGGTTTCCAGTTAGTAATACCCCCGCCCTGGCTCCCAGTGTGGCGCCTCGGCCAGCTCAAACTCCAGAAAGTATGTTTTGCTATAATTGTGGGAAGATGGGCACATGAAAAGGGAATGCCAGTCCCCAAAAGACACTGACAAAGTTGCATATAGGCTACAAGGAGAGCTTCGGAGAACAAATCAGTGGTTAAGAGGTGCACGACATGATCCCAGTGAGGGCACCAAAAATGCTAATTCATGTCCTTTTGTGGCAAGGTCAGTTGCCCAGGCCCCCACTACCGCCTCTCCAGACTGGTCCAGAATAGTGGGTCCCTCCATGGAGACCACTGTAAAGGTGAATGGAGTGTCTACAAGAGCTGTATTAG
Source organism: Neoceratodus forsteri (assembly GCA_016271365.2). Taxonomy (NCBI): domain Eukaryota; kingdom Metazoa; phylum Chordata; order Ceratodontiformes; family Ceratodontidae; genus Neoceratodus; species Neoceratodus forsteri. The sequence goes on along the minus strand of CM057450.1, from coordinate 161,059,271 downwards.
ACAGTGGCTCCCAAGTGACAATTATGTTCCAAGATTGGTATCAGAAGCATTTGTCAGACGACCCTTACAACCATTAGAAGGACTGCATGTATGGGGTTAAGTGAGAAGGCCTACCCTATTCGGGTATATCCAAATTTGGCTGTCTTTCCCCACCTCCGTGGCTGGAGTGGCCGAACAAGTAGAGACCCTAGCCTTAGTGTGTGTCCCCCACTGGACTGTATGATGGTGTCCCTTTGTTGATTGGAACAAATGCTCATATGCTCGGAAGGCTGGCACAGTTGTGTTATGAAAACAGGGTCAAAGACTAGTAGAGCTTTAAGAGTTCCGGCTTTAATTAAAAGGCCTATGAGGCACAGAGAGATGCTGAAAAATAGAACCAGAGGAACCGGTCAGAATTGTATGGAAGAAGGATCCTGAGTCTCTGATCCTGGCACCAAATGCCCAGTGTACCTTACAGGAGAGGTCCGTATCAGAAAGGATGTTAAGAATAAAATATTAATGTTGGATGCACCAGGCGATGGAAATTGCCAGAGGGACTGCTGGTCAAGCCTAGTATTTTGCCCGCTAGAGCCCATGCTTATGCCAGAAGGGTAATGGTCCAAGTTCATAATGTGTCTGAAAGAGACATTCGAGTAAATAGAGGTTGCATCCTGGCTAATGTGCATTGTGCAGACACTGCAGTGCTACCCAGCAGCAAGAGTTCAAGGAAGAATGACAGAGTAACGCCTGACTTGTTTGATTTCAGCGACTCCCGCTGCCAGCTGAATGGAAAGTGAGGATCAGTGAGAAGCTTGCCCAGAGACCAGGTGTTTTTTTAAAGGAATGGGACGTAGGATGTGCAAGGAGCTGAGCACAATATCCGCTGCATGACGAAAGACCATTTCGGTGAGAGGTCTCGACGCCTGGCACCTGCTGACATAGATGATGTGAGACGGCATCTGCAAGAGATGTTAGCTGCTGGTGTAATACAAGAATCCAGAAGCCCTTATGCTTCCCCCATTGTGGTAGTGAGGAAAAGAATGGAACAGTAAGGATGTGTGTGGATTATCGCACCTTAAACCGGGCGGACTATCCCTGATCAGTACATAATGCCCTCGCATTCAGGATGCTGGACTGCCTCAACGGAGCAAGTGGTTCTGTGCTGGATCTCCGCAGTGGGTACTACCAGATCCCGATGGCCCCAGAGGACCGTGGAAAAGACAGCCTTTATCTGTCCGCTTGGCTTCTATGAATTCATGAGGATGCCTCAAGGGATTTCAGGTGCCCCAGCCACTTTTCAACGATTGATGGAGCTGCAGTGGGGGACATGAACTTTACTAGAGTGCCTGGTATACCTAGATGATGTTATTGTGTTTGGCAGCTCACTGGAGGAACATGAGAGCAGATTATTTAAGGTATTGGACCGACTGGAGGACTTTGGCCTTAAACTGTCCATTGATAAGTGTCAATTTTTCAAACATCAGTAAAGTATGTGGGACACATAGTATCCACCGAGGAATAGAGACCACCCAAGTAAAGTTGAGGCCTTGACCACCTGGCCGCAGCCCAAAAATCTAAAAGAACTGCAGAGATTCCTGGGATTCTGTGGTTATTATCGCGCTTCATCAAGGACTATTCAAGAGTGATCCGCCTTTACTTAACCTTACTCAAGGGTATCCCAACCCACAAAAATACTAAAGTCAGCATCCCTCAAGACTGAAAGAGTGTATTTCATCCGAGTGAAGTATTTGAGCCCTCTGGACTCCTGATTGAGACTACTTTTCATGAGATCATTTATCAACTTACCCATGCTCCAGTGCTGGCCTATGCCGATCCAAGAAAACCTTATGTCCTGCACACTGATGCTAGCTTGCAAGGGTTGGGGGCTGTGTTGTACCAAGAGCACGAGAATGGCCTGAGACCAGTGGCCTTTGCCAGTAGAATTCTGACCCCATCCGAAAAGAACTATCCTGTACATAAGTTAGAGTTTCTAGCTTTGAAGTGGGCTATTGTTGACCAATTCCATGAGTACTTGTATGGGGCTAAAATACTAGTAAAACTGACAATAATCCTTTAACCTATGTGCAGACCTCAGCTAAGTTGGATGCCACTGGCCATAGGTGGCTTTCTGCATTATCTACATACGACTATGCTCTCGAAAACCGAGCAGGTCTGAACCACATAGATGCTGATGCTCTCTCCAGGAGGCCTGTTCCCCAGAATGATTGGGTCCGATTGGCAGAACCTGACATTCGGCACTCTGCCGGAAGTTTGACAGGAGGAACAAATGTCCACGGACAGTGGACTGCATGGTGGATTGCTTGGGACCCTCTGAGAATTGCATACCTGCTGCTTATTGCCACTTTCTGCAATAGACATTGGTGCACTGCCTCAGCTGGACAATGACAGTATTCGCGGGCTCAATCCCGCATCCCATGATCAAAGCAGCTTAGAAGCCCTCTATGCAGGAAAAGATGTGTCCAAATTACGCTCCACTGATTTGAGAACTGCACTGTTATACAAAGAAGGTCCTAAATTGAAACTGATCAATAAAACTGTTATACAGAGAAACAGTAGACAGAGGGGACAAGTAGACAAACAACAACTAGTGCTGCCCACTGCCTTTCGAGACTCAGTATTGAGGTCCTTGCACAACCACATGGGGAACCTTGGTATAGACAGAACACTTGACTTGGTGAGATCCAGATTCTATCGGCCTAAGATGGGGCTGATGTGGAGCAACACATTCAACTTGTAGTCGCTGCTTACAGAGGAAAGCTTTGCCCCAGAGGGCTGCCCCTTGTTAACATAACCACCAGTGCACCCATGGAGCTGGTCTGTATTGATTTTCTGAGTTTGGAGTCAGATCAAAGAAATATCAGTAATGTGCTGGTACACTGACCATTTCACGAGATATGCCCAAGCTTTCCCACCAAAGACCAGAAAGCATCCACTGTAGCCAAAGTACTTGTAGAAAACTTTTTGTTCACTATGGGGCTCCACAAAGAATCCATTCTGATCACGAGAGACTTTGAGAGTCGCCTGATCAAAGAGATGCTTTCTCTGTGGGGAGTGCAAAAGTCCAGAACCACTCCTTACCCCCCCAGGGGACCCACAGCCTGAACGCTTCAACCGCACTTTGCTAGATATGCTAGGCACCCTGCACCCAAAGGACAAGCCTAGATGGAGCCAACAAATTAGCACCTGGTACATGCTTATAACTGCACCAAAAGTGATGCCACTGGTCTCCCCTACCGCCTGATGTTTGAAGAGAAGCTCACTACCAGTAGATGTGTGTTTTGGGATCTCTCCTGATGGGGTTCAAGCTGACAACTATTTACAGTATGTGCAAAAGTTAAAGGCCCAGCTAACTCATGTGTACCAACTGGCTCAAACCATGGCTGCCAAAAGAAATCTGGCCAACAAAGAAAGGTATGATAAAAAGGTGAAAGCACAGGAACTCCAGGAGGGAGATCGGTATTGCTAAGAAATCTGGGACTGCATGGCAAGCACAAGATTGCTGACAGATGGCACCATCTCCTCACATTGTAGTGGGCAAACTAGATGATCTGCCAGTGTACAAAGTAAGGCCTGAGAATAATTCAAAAGATGTAAAACAATGCATAGAAATCATTTACTGCCCATTGGACAAATCTTTATTGAGTCTGAGCCCCAGAAGATGCCCCCTGGACCAGTGACTAGAGCTGCTGCTAAGAAAAGATCAAGAAAGTCTGCACCTCACAGAAGCAAAGTTAAAGTGTTCTCCTCCACAAGTCCCAGTTGAGCATGACTGTCAGTCCATATGGAAGAAAGTGGAGAGTGACTTTGAATACCATCCTTCTTACGAACTGAGTCAATTGTTTCTCGGGCAATCCCCTAGTCAATACTGGAGATGAAGTGGCCTTCTGGATCGTCCAAGCCCCCAGCTTCGTCCCTGGAGCCAATGCTCCCAGAAAGTGAAGTGCAAAGCATCAGATCAGATGAAATGGAATCATTGTGCATGGTTGAACTGTTTGAGCTTCAGGGAGGAAAAGATAGATTGGGGCAGACTGGCGATAAACCAGAACAAGAAGAGTATTTTGAGTGCCCTGACAGTCCACTGCCAGTGTCCGAAAGCTTCCATGCGAGCCAAATGTTGTGGACTCAGAAACTGCAACTCCTGGAGCTGAAAGTGCCCCAAGTTCTAGCCTCTATCCCCCATGGAGACCTCCTGACAAGTGAGGACAATGCTGAAAATCAGGCTCAGAGTGCAGAGACTGTAACAGTTCCTCCAGAAAGACTGGTCGAGCTGTAAAGCCTGTGGTGCACCTCAGTTATGATTCCCTTTGGGAGGCCTGTGGATTTGCCTCTCAATGTTGTCCATAAAGGAGTGTATGTGTCCCCGAGCTCATTGCCCAAACTGAGGTCCAGTGCTAACTCCAAGTTATTTGTAGTTGCCTTCTAGTATGGTGCCCTTGCCGTCCAGCCTCAAGGTAACTGATAGGAAAGGGCCCTCTCTTCAGGTTTCATGTACAAGAGGTAATAACTTGAGTTATGGTACAATGTGTGTGTAATACTGTGAAAGAGTGACATACTGCAATGTTTCAGAAATGTGTTCTTGGTAAAATGATATATTGACTGATGATTACATGTGAGCCTAATGCAAATGTATATGGTTGCAGTTGAACTATAGGTACTTGCTTGACGCGGACGCCAAGCTTTCCCAGGCCAGGAAGGTGTAACCCCCCTGCAAATGGGGGTTCCAGAAGACTTCAGAGCTTGCTTGAATGCTCCAAGCCTGAATGGTGTTTGTGCTTATGCCATTTATCAGTGAGTGTTTTTAGAACCTCTGGTACTGTCTTTAAGAGCTGTCTGCAAGCAGACATAATTAGTTTGTATGGGGGACTGTGTGCTTCTCTGTTTGAGTACCACTCGAGCTGCTGCCAATTCACTCCATTTTTGCAGTCACTAGGAGTGCAAAGGGAACCTATCTGAAAGATGTAACTGTTTGCCAGAAATCATTTACAGTAATAATGAAATTACAGTTTGTCTAACCTGCTTTTTTTGCAGTCAGAACTGTGTCTGCCTAGTTCCCCATTCTGGTTTTGAACTGCTGAACTGGACCAATCAGTGTGGGGTAAGCTAGCTCTAAAATGGTGCCTTGGACGAATCAGAACTTGGACTCATAATCTGAGCCAGCCACAAGAGGATTGTATGGGCAGTGACTCTGGGAGATGTAGTTTAGAGTTCGGCGCCTTTTGGACCAACAGCAGCAGTCTATTGTGAGTGACAGCCAATCCAGTCAAGAACTGGGAGGAACTCAAGGAAGTGCCGGTTTTGTCTGTTGGGAGTTTCAGTTGAGCTTTGGCAGTGAAGGGGAAAGGAACCCTGTGCTCCTTCAGTGCACAGTTTTAGTCAAAAACATGTGTAAGGTCCAGAGTTCCGTCTGCAGCTTGTTAGACTGAATCCGTCCTGTGAAGAGAATCAAAGGATATCTGAAGAGTAGAAACCAGGCTCACCCTGTAGAAGACTGGAGGAATTGCTGAAAATTGCACTCGGTCTGTCAGGAACTGAATCTGCTGTGTGTTCTCCCGGTATTGTGCAGTAATTGCGATTGGGATACAGATGCAGCCTGCCTGGTATAGTGCTTTTTACCATATAAATGTGTGAAGAGGTTTGTGTACCTCAAGTGAATCCTGCTGCCATTAAGTGACTTTTGCCTGTGACTGTTTACTCATATAAATGTGTGAGGAGTCTTGGAGCTCAAGAGTAGCCCTGCTGACATTGAAGGACCCTATCTTATTTGGAGGTCATGAGTACTAATTCAGGGTCGCTCCCTGTTGAATTGCCACATTAAATCCAAATGGAATTACTGTACTGCTGACTGTTTAATTCTCCTTTTCTCTGTGTGAAAGGGCCCCTACCAGCTGCCACGGTTTGGACTAGCCACTAGGGCTTGGGTACCCAGGGACAGTAACTGATAGGGATAGGCCTGTGCACAGAGCCATAGGTAGATGAGTAGAGTGATAAGCTAATTAACCTGATTTCCCCCTGTCCTTGTTATATCCCCCTAAATAAATCAGAGCTGCTTGTTTCAGCAAAATTATACTGCCTGAGGTATTTGCCTATGTTAAAGTACTGTACTGTGATTGTTGCACTGTATCTTATTTCTACAGGAGGTCCCAGTGCGAACCAGTCCTGGGGTAAGTGTATACTGTAAAGGTAATTCTGATGTATTGTGTGGGCCACTACTGGGAAGAAAGGGGGGTTGCAGTGTCCCAGAGGGCTGTGACCAAGTTAGTTTAACTATTGTAAACCCTGACCTCTGGGTGGAGGCACCCGCCATTGGATCCAGGCCCCTCAACCTGTTAGTGGCAAATCAGGCAGGGGTAGTAGCCCCTGGGATAGCACCATCTAGGGGTTACACTGCCAATTGATGGGAGAGATTCGAGAAGTTGAGACTGATAAAGAGGGGTGGGAACCTAATGTGGGGGTCGTGAATATATGCCAGACCCCTGAGTCCAGTGAATCCGATGAGACCCACCCCTCGAGGGGATTGAAGAAGTGGCCTGATGCCTTTCCTGTGCCCCCAGAGGCCCAGGGTGGAGTGGGGGTGCATGCTGTTTCCACTGATCCCTGGGTGGAGAGTGATTTGAAGGCCGAGATTAGAGACTTACGGGAAATGGTGAGAGAATTGAAACAAGCTGCTGCCCACCCCTTCAAATTTGGGGAGCCTGAGTTAGCCAGAAACAAACGACCTAGTCAAGAGGAGCCTTCCAGAACCCCCGATGCCTCCAGGCAGGCAAGATATCTCCCGCCCAACAAAGACCCCCGAGATACTAATTTCTGCTACCATTGTGGGGAGGATGGACACTTTCAGACTGAGTGCAGGTTACCAGAGAACTTGAGAAGGGTCAATAGCAGGCTAGTAGCATGGCATCGCAAGGCCTATACCTGACTGCAAGGGGGGCCTACTTGGAAGAGTTTTGTCACCCAGGCCAATGCCCAAGTAACCTCCAAAACCATGCCCCCTGAATGGTCTGATGTGGGTCCCTCGATGGAAACCACAGTGAGAGTGAATGAAGTACCCACCCGGGCCATGTTGGACAGTGGTTCTCAAGTGACCATTATGTTTCGGGACTGGTATCAGAAGCATTTGCCTGAAGTGCCCCTGCAACCGTTAGATGGACTCCATGTTTGGGGACTGAGTGATAAGGCCTACCCCTACTCTGGGTATATCCGGATCTGGTTATCTTTTCCTTCTTCTGTGGCTGGGGTGGCCGAGCAAGTGAAGACCTTGGCATTAGTGTGTCCCCCTACTGGACTGTATGATGGGGTGCCCTTTTTGATCGGAACCAATGCTCATATGTTTGGTCGCTAGTGCAGCTGTGTCTCAAAAACAGAGGTCCAGGACTGGGTGAGCTCTCAGAATTCCAGCCTTGATTCAGAAGGCCTATGAGACCCAGAGAAAGGCCAGCCAGGAAGAACCCGAAGGCCCAGTGGATATTGTCTGGAAGAAGGATCCAGAGTCTTTGCTGCTAGCCCTGAATGCCCAGTGTGTTCTCCAAGGAGAGGTCTAGATTAAGAAGAATGTTAAGAATAAAATATTGATGCTGGATGCACCAAGCAATGGAAAATTGCCAGAGGGTTTGCTGGTTAAACCCAGCATTTTGCCTGCTAGAGCCCATGTTTTTGCCAGAAGAGTAATGGTTCAAGTGCACAATGTATCTGATTGAGAGATTCGAGTGAAGCGAGGTTGCACTTTGGCTACGGTGCACTGTGCGGATACTGCTGTTCTGCCCAGCAACAAGACTTCTGGGAGGAGTGACCGAGTGACCCCCGATTTGTTTGATTTCGGTGACTCCCCACTGCCAGCCGAATGGAAGAAAAGGATTAGTGAAAGGCTTGCTCAGAGGGAGCAGGTGTTTTCCTTGAAGGAGTGGGATGTAGGATGTGTGCAAGGAGCTGAGCACCACATTCAGCTACAGGATGAGTGACCTTTCCTTGAGCGATCTCGATGCCCGGCCCCTGCTGATATAGATGATGTGAGATGACACCTGCAGGAGATGCTCGCTGCTGGGATGATACAAAGTCTAGAAGCCCTATGCTTCACCTATTGTAGTAGTGAGGAAAAAGAATGGAACTGTTTGAATGTGTGTGGATTACAGGACTTTAAACAGGCGAACCATACCAGATCAGTATACCATGCCACGCATTCAGGATGCCTTGGACTGTCTAAATGGTAATAAATGGTTCTCAGTGTTAGACCTTCGCAGTGGCTCCAGAGGATCGAGAGAAGACTGCTTTCATTTGCCCATTAGGCTCCTATGAGTTTATGCGGATGCCATAAGGGATTTCAGGCACCTCTGCTACCTTCCAGCTTGATGGAGTGTGTGTGTGGGGGATATGAACTACTCGAGTTTTTAGTCTACCTGGATGATGTTATAGTATTTGGCAGCTCCTTGGAGGAACATGAAGCAGGTTGTTCAAAGTCCTGGATCGACTGGAAGATTTTGGTCTCAAATTGTCTATAGATAAGTGTCAATTCTGTCAGACATCGGTGAAATATGTGGGGCACGTAGTATCCACTGAAGGCATAGAGACTGACCCCAGTAAAGTGGAAGCTTTGACTACCTGGCCTCAGCCAAAGAATTTGAAAGAACTACAAAGGTTCCTGGGGTTTTGTGGGTATTATAGGTGATTTATCAAAGACTATTCTCGAGTGATCCGCCCTCTACTCAACCTTACTCAAGGGTATCCTCCAACCCACAAAGCATGTATAGAAAGCTGTGCCCTCTGAGACTGAGAAACAATATTTCCGTCCAAATGATGTGTTTGGAACCCATTGAACTGCTGATTGTGAAGTAGCTTTCCATGATATTATATATCCAACTTACCCATACTGATGCTGGCCTATGCTGACCCTGCCAGGCCGGTATTCTTGATACTGATGCCAGTCTACAAAGGATTGAGGGCCGGTTATATCAAGAGCACTCAAATGGTCTAAGACCCGTAGCATTTGCCAGCAGGAACCTAACTCTTTCAGAAAAGAACTATCCAGTACACAAGCTAGAGTTCCTGGCCTTGACGTGGGCCATTGTTGATCAATTTCATGACTACCTGTAAGGTGCTAAGATACTGGTGAAGACTGATAACAATCCTCTAACCTATGTGCAGACCTCAGCTAAGTTGGATGCCACTGGCCATAGGTGGCTTTCTGCATTGTCTACCTATGATTATGCTGTTGAACACAGAGCAGGCCTGAACCACATAGATGCTGATGTTCTCTCCCGGAGGCCTGTGTCCCGAGACAACTGGGTCAGGTTGTCCGAACCTGCCATTAGAGCACTTTGTCAAAAATTTGACAAGGAGGAACAGGTATCTCCTGATACTGTGGATTGCATGGTGGACTGTCTGGGGCCATCTGAGAACTGTATACCTGCTGCTTACTGTCATTTCTCCGCATTAGGCACTAGTGCATTGCCCCAGTTCAATAATGATAGTCTCCGGCTGGCTCAGTCCCGAGACCCCATGATAAAAACTGCTCTGGAGGCTCTGCACGTGGAGAGAGGTGTCAAAACTGCGTTCCACTGACTTGAGAACTGCCCTGTTATACAAAGAAGGTCCCAAGTTGAAACTGATTAATAGATTATTATACAGAGAGACAGTAGATAAAGAGGGGCACGTAGACAAACAACAACTGGTGCTGCCCACTGCTTTTAGAGAACTGGTGTTGAGGTCCCTGCACAATCACATGGGACACCTCGGCATTGACAGAACCCTTGACTTGGTGAGGTCCCGGTTTTATTGGCCCAAAATGGGTGCTGATGTGGAACAGCATATCCGGACTTGTAGCCGATGTTTACAAAGAAAGACCCTGCCCCAGAAGGCTGCCCCCCTGGTTAGCATCACTACTAGTGCCCTCATGGAATTGGTCTGCATTGATTTCCTGAGTCTAGAACCAGATCAGAGAAACATCAGCAATATATTGGTGGTCACTGATCACTTCACCCGGTATGCACAAGCTTTCCCCACTAAAGACCAGAAAGCAACCACGGTGGCTAAAGTACTTGTTGAGAATTTCTTTGTCCACTATGGGGCCCCTCAAAGAATCCATTCCGATCAGGGGAAAGATTTTGAGAGCCGCTTCATTAAAGAAACGCTATCCTTATGGGGGGAAAAGTCAAGAACTACTCCTTATCATCCTCAAGGAGATCCTCAGCCTGAAAGGTTTAACTGCACGTTGCTTGACATGTTGGGCACCCTGCAACCTAAAGATAAGCGAAGATGGAGCCAACAGATTAGCACTCTGGTACATGCTTATAACTGCACCAAAAGTGATGCCACTGGATTTTCCCCATATCAACTGATGTTTGGGAGAGAGGCTAGGCTGCCAGTAGATGTCTGTTTCAGAGTTTCTCCTGATGAGATTCAAGCAGCTACTCATCTACAGTATGTGCAGAAACTGAAGGCCCAATTAAACCATGCCTACCAACTAGCCCAGACCATGACTGCAAAACGAAATTTAGCCAATAAAGAAAGGTATGACAAAAAAATGAAAGCAATGGAGCTTAGGGAAGGGGACTGAGTGCTACTGAGGAATCTGGGATTGCATGGCAAGCATAAGATTGCTTACAGATGGCATCACCTCCCTCATATTGTTGTAGGAAAGTTGGAAGATTTACCTGCATACAAAGTGTGGCCTGAGAACAACTCAAAAGATGTGAAAACTATACACAGAAATCATCTGCTGCCAATCGTACAGATCCAGATAGAGACTGAACCACCAAATGCCCCGCCCTGGGCCTGTGACTAGAGCCACTGCCAAGAAAAAACTAAGACAGATTGATTCCTCAGAAATCAAACTAAAGAGTCCTTCTCCACCCCCCTCCGTTGAAGCTGATTGCCAGTCTGTGTCCTAGGACAGTGAGTGTAATCCTGAATATTACCCCTCTTATGAACTGAGTCAGTTGTTTAGGGGCAATCCTCTGATCAACTCTGGGGATGAGGCTGGGCTTCCTGGACTGTCTGAGCCCCCAGCTTTGTCTCCGGAGCCCATGCTCCCAGAGGGAGAAGTGAGTGGTATTAAATCCGAAGATATGAGCTCATTGGAACTGGTTGAACTGTCTGATTTCTCAGACGAAGGAAGTGACGTGGGGGAGGCAACTGGTGACATGCCAGAGCAAGAAGAATACTTTGAGTGCCCCTGCCAGTACCAGAAATGTTCCCAGCTGAGCCAGGTGGGGTGAGTTCAGAGATAGAGGGCTCTGTCCCCGAAGGTACCATGGACTCTGGGTCTCCTGCTCCTGTAGAAGTCTCCCCGGCCATCCCAAGTTGGGCTGGAATGGAGCCTGAGCCTTCAGAAATTTTCCCCAAGGCTCCTAGATGGACTTGCCGAGAAGTACGGCCTGTGAGTGAGAGTTGAGTTATATGAGTCCTTAGGCCAGCCTGTGGCTCTTCCTTTGGATGTGGTCCACAAAGGGTGCACGTGTCCCCGAGCTCTTGCTCAAACTAACCCTGGGGATGACTCCAGACTGCTAGTATTGCCCTCTGAGTATGGTACTCCTGCCCCTGTTAGCCTGCAGGTAGCTGATAGATAAGGGCCCCCTCTTTCCAGGTGTCATGGGAAGGCAGTAATGACCTGATTTAAAAAGAAAAAGGTTGTCTGTATATGCAATATTGTATAAATAATAGTAAACTGTGTAATACAGTAATAGTGTCTGTAACAAAAGGTCTGATGTGCTGTCAGTTTAAACTGTTTTGCCTTAAAGGGATTTAAGGGTAACTACTTGACGCGGACGCCGAGTTCTTTCCAGACCAGGAAGGGTGTAACCCACCTACAAATGGGGGTTCCTAAAAGCCTTCCCGGAGCTTGCCTAAGTGCTCCCTGCCTAAGTAGCATTCGGCATAATGCCATTTGAATGTGGGTGCTGTGAGAGCTTTTAGAGCCTCTGGTACTGTCTCTTTAAGAGCTGCCTGCCTGCAGGCTTTGTTAACTTGCAAGGGGGGCTGTGGGTTTACTGCTCGACTCCCACTTGAGCTGCTGTTTGAATCGCTCCATTTCTGCCGTCGATAAGTGAGCAAAGGGAGCATTTTTGAAGGATGTAACTGTTTTCTAGAATGAATGTAGCGTGGCAGTAAAATTGTTGTTTATTTAACCTGTTTCCCTTGCAGCTGGGACTTTGTAGTATTCTGCCCCTCCATTTTGGATCAGAACTGCCTTTTGGATCCAATTGGAAGGGAGGGGCACTTAAAATGGTGTATTGAGTGACCAACCAGAATCAGGACTCTCTTTGGAGCTGGCTGGTCATAGGGGATACAGCCAGTAATTCTGGGAAGTGAAGTTCTGAACTATGGCGCCTTTCTGCACCAATGAGAGCAGTATTGAGTGACTGGCATATGCAGCCCTCCAATGGGATCAGGTGGCGCCTGAACTAGATTCCCTGCCCAAACTGCCAAGGGGCAGAGTCGTTGGTGATCGTGAAGTAGAAGGAGCTCTGGCTCCCGCGCTTGTGCAAGTTTATGTGCAGGAAGCGCGTGTGCAGGCCAAGAAGTCAGGTGGCAGAATCGGGCCGTAAGGAGCGGACAAGATCCGTGGAGGAGTGCAGACAGAGGAGGCTGTATGATTACAGCTACCTACCATGCTCACCCTGTAGAGGACTGGAGAATCGCCTTTAATCGCGCTGGTCTGTCAGGGCAAGTGAAACTGCATTGGCGTCACTCGGTTTGTGCAGTGAAAGTCATCAGGAGTCTAAATCAACTGCCTGGTATGGTACCCTCTGTCATACATATAAATGTGTGGAGAAGTGTTTTGATCACAGGCTATGTCCTGCAAGTGGTGTGAGAGGATCTTTCTGCAGGAGTCGTGAGTACTAACTCAGGGTAGTTCCTGAGCCTGCTGGCTCTGATTAACCAGTTTGGGTCTCGAATACTTGCTTTCTCCATCAGGGCCCCAACCAGCTGCACTGAATAGGCTAGCCTCTTATTTCCTGGGTACCCAGAGACAGTGACTTATAGATCTGGCCTGTGCACATTGCCCTGATATAGTAGAGTGTTAAGCTAATCAACCCAATTTCCCCACCTGTGTTACTTCCTTCAATAAATCAGATTTGTTGTTTGCAAGGTACACTGTCTGAACTGTATATTTGTGTTCCCTTTGTGCATGGGTTATTGTGTCACTGTATCTTATTTTACCGGGGTCCTCAGCACCAAGTTGGTCATTCCACTTTGGGGGTAAGTGTAAGTCGTAACCTTGGGTGAGAAGTGTTGTGAGCCACTAACAGAAGGAAAGGGGGTTGCAGTGACCCAGAGGGCTGTGACCAAGTCGTGTTTGACTGTTCCAACCCCGACCTCTGGGTGAAGGCACCATCATTGGATCCAGGCCCCTCAACCTGCTAGTGGCAAAGCAGGCAGGGGTATAGCCCTGGGATAGCGCCCTGGGGTTACACTTGTTTTAATGAAGAGACCACTCTCCTGGCTTCATTACTTATAGTGTGCTCTGGCCAATGAAAGGCTCACAGGTGTTTAATAGAGTGTTTGCGAGCTTAGCAATTAGAAGAAGGCCACATTCTCCTACATTCAAATCAGTACAAAAGATTTGCAAGCTCAAACCCTGTATTTACAATGCAACTTAATAAAACTTAGTAAAATTAGTTGGGTGGCTTCTGGTGTGACCGATCAGAAACATATGGTTAAGGTTCCAGGGCACATCCCTGCCCCCACTTTTGCTGCATCAAAGCCTGCCATTGGCCTTGACAACGTGACCACCTCCATCAGTCAGGTAAAAAGCATCACATTTTAACTTGCCATATCAGAGCTGAGGTCTCCTTGCTTGAAAAGGGTGCCAAATTTAAAAGATGTCCCAGGTTGGATTGGCTTTTCATGCTGTTTATACTCAGTTGGCTCGCATAAATGCTGAGCTGAGCCTTCACAGTGCACTTCTCAGCCGAACAGGTGAATTCAGGGGTTGAAAGGGAGACCGCTTGCTGTGGTCCCCCTCCCCCTGCATTGGACTACCAAATCTTCTCTTCAATCCTTGGTGTGAAGGCACCTGTGAGCTACATCAAGCTAGGTGGACCTCCCCTGAAGGACCAAGCCCTGCATCGCTGTGAGCTTTCTGAAACCTCACCCAGCCTGCTTCAGTTGTTGTGGACTACACCAGGACTTGAAAAGGGCACTAAATATAAAAGATGCCCCAGCCTGTATTGGCTTTTCATGCTGTGATGCTCAGTTGGCTCGCATAAAAACTGAGCTGGGCCCTCACGGCGCACTCCTGAGCTGAATAGGCAAATTCAGGGGTTGAGAGGGAGACCTCTTGCCACAGGTCCCCTCCACCTGCACTGGACTACCAAATCTTCTCTTCGATCCTCGGGGTGAAGGTGCCTGCGAGCTACATTGAGCTAGGTGGACATCCCCCAAAGCACCAGGACCTGCATCGCTGTGAGCTTGTTTTGTTTTCCTGCTCACTCACCCCATCTCTTCTCCCGTTGAATGCTCACATGCCCCTCCCCTTAATTCTACTTGTCTAATAACTTGAGCTGTGCTCTAGTCTCATGACAATCATCTCTGCTGCAAAAATCTCAACAGCCCTTTGTGACTACACCTAGCTCCCATAACGACAAGTATGAACATTGCTATTGTACATCTATCTTTTATTTTTCATATAAGTTCAGCCTGTTGGGGTTACTGTACACAGCTCACGAGATAGGTCTGGGGCTGTCTTACTAAAATGATGTATGCTCCACTTACCTTAGTACTGCATATCTTAATAATTTAGTATTGTGCTACCCCTTATATTTGGGGAGTATCTTCCAAACTATCAGCTACTCCCAATACTTGTCTCATTGAATATTGCTTGCATCTATAAACTTAAGTTACTGTGTTGGTACTGTATGTCAAAGCTATATGATCAAGTGTTATTGTGTTTAGTTTTAGCTGCTGCGTTACCCTCAATGATTACTGGCGCTAGCCCTTATTACCAAGTGCTGAGAAATTTCTTATCCCCACTCTGCATATTTCAGATCTCATACCTGCCTAATCCTAGTCCCCCTCCAACTGCCCCTACCACTCCAACTAAACAGCATTAGGTGTGGGCATTGGAGGACTACACTCCCCTACCCTCCTCCTGAGTGAAAAAGTATTCATTACTCATTTACTCCTGCATTAACTTACCTACCTACTAGCCATAGTATCCAGTGCTACAAGGTACTTACATTCTGCATCTAACTCAGATCACCAACCCCCCCTCAAGATATGACATCCCTGGGGCAGGACTCCCACTACCATCCACAAAAGTACCCCTCTACTTGGCCTAGCAAATTCCCCTTGGGGCTGCCAAACAGGGGTCTTCTCCAGTCTACCATGTACATCTTGTTACTCCTCAGGGTAGACAGTCTTATGGGCTTAGGCGACCCAGATAACACTGAATCCTGGTGCTCCTACCTGCACTCTTCCACCTCAGATGGCTACCCTGCCTCCCAGGGGATAGACTCACTCATGATTGCCCATGGGCTCTCAAAAAAGGGCATATGCTATGGAGTACTTCGCTGTTCATGAAGGCTTTTCCTCAGTGATTTACTCTCTCCCAGTCCAAAACTACTCTGCATACTAGTTACACTGTTGCTCCTAGCAAGCGATATAGAGACTAACCCAGGTCCACAAGTTGGCAGTCTTTCAATAGGCTCTCCTCATGATCTCCACTGGACTTCCTCCAAGGGACTAAAGATAGCACACATGAATCTCTGTAGCCTACGCCCCAAAATCCATGAACTTCAAGCATGGCTTGATCTCTGCAAACCAGATATTCTCACAGTCTCTGAGACCTGGCTGAAGGCCCATACCCTGACACATGAGGTTGCTGCCTAGGAATATAACAGCTTTCATAAGGACAGGGACAGCAAAAGAGGGGGAGAGGTACTTATCTATGCTAAAGACTCACTAGATGCGTCACTCATCTACCTACAGTACCGTGACCGCATCAGTGGCGAATCGCTATATATACGGATCAACCTTGGCCTCTCAAAGTACCTTACCATTGGGTGTATCTACAACACTCCCAAGGTTGCCCTTCAATCCGTTGAGTCCCTCACCAAAGCCCTAGTGGATGAGGTCTCAACTGAACTCCTGATCCTTGGGGACTTCAACCTAAACTGGGCCCAGGACACGAGCTTGCTCTCAAGGCCCTACTTCGGACGCTAACCTCAAGCAAGTCATAACAGGACCAACCAGACTTGACCAGAAAACTGGGAACCACTCCACTCTAGACTGCGTTTTAGTGTCAAACCCCTACAATATCCAGATGACTGGGAGCATGGCAGATGCCCTGAGTGACCACTCTCCAATATTTTGCACTTGGAAGAATAGGTTACTTAAAGTTCCCCCAGAATACTCACAACGCGTGACTATTCTAAATCTTTGGCTGACCACTTTAACGAGTATCTCAGCAACCTTGACTTGAGCCCCATAAGGCTCCTTCCAACACTTGATGACGCACTGGACTACTTCCAGAATGCCTTCACATCAAGTAGCCAACCTCTTTCTCCCCAAAAACTATGAGCTAAAGGCAGCTGCTACAAATGGAGCATCCCAGAACTAAAATCTCTGATGGTGAGTCATGATAAGGCCTGGAAGATGTATGCTGCTCAGCACTCCCAGCTGATCTAGTATCCTATAGGACCCTCAGGAACCAATGTAAGCAACTCACCAAGTTCCTAAAAGGGAGTATGTCACATCTCCAACAAACCCACCTATGCAACACCAGGTTGTTCTGGGCCCATATCAAAGAACTTATCAAAGGCAACAGTAAGTCTCAATCTGGCTCTAGCAAGGTTAATGGCCAAATACTAAGTGACAGCCTTCAAATTGCCTCCTTCCTTAATAAACACTTTACTAATCTCGACGCCTACAAGACTGGACTACCCCTAAATTCAGAGTCCAGGTCATCTGAGATGTCTTGCCTCACGTGACTTCCTTTCCATCTATGGCTGGTCAAGGCAAGGAGGTTCTCCTCCCTTAAGTCTCTTAAAATCAAAGGTACTAGAGGCCCCAATGGCATCAACCCAAGGCTGCTAAGGGCTGTGGCTCCAGCCATCTCTAGACCCCTTACCTGGCTCATAAACAGATCCCTACTTAAGGTGTTGTGCCTGACTTGTGGAAGCAGGTCTATGTTGTCCCTTCCATTGGGGGGTCCCAGGAAACCTATTGACAACTATAGGCCAATCTCCTGCTCTACACCCAGCCAAAATTCAGGAAAGGCTAGTCTATGGGCAACTCCGAGATTACCTGGAGACACACCAGCTGCTAGCACCCTCCCAACATGGCTTGGGACTAAACCATAGAACTGGCACTGCCCTGATAAAATTCTTGGTTGAAGTACTTGGAGCTATGGACAAAGGAATCCCTACAGGGGCTGTCTTCATTGACTTATCCAAGGCCTTTGACACCTTGTCAATCACCAACTCCTGCTGATGAAACTGGGGAGAGCAGGTCTATACCCCCACTCTTTCACATGATTTGACAGCTACCTCTGTGGCTGAAATCAGAGAGTTAAGTGGAAAGGAGTAATATCCGATCCACTTCCCCTGAAGGAGTGGGTACAGTAAGATCCCATACTGGGCCCCCTTCTCTTCACCCTGTTCGTCAATGACCTAAGTAGCCACTGTGGAGGTACCTCAGTTGTCCAGTATGCAGATGATGCTGCCAAATACAGATCCCTGCACAGCCTAGTTCACCTGGGACTTCACCTTCACACTGACTTCACTAATCTGGAGATCTGGCTAACAGAGAACAGGCTGGTCCTCAACAAAATCAAAACCAAGGCTATGCTATTTGAACCTTGATCCCTCGGTCTAGACAAAACCCATTTACTCCAACTTACCTCCTCTTCTGGCAACTGCATAGAAGTGGTGAGCTCTCTAAAATACCTGGGTCTAATGCTGAACCAGGGCTTTACCCTAATGAACCATGTCGACCAGGTAATAAAAACCATCCACTGCAAACTAGGAATGCTCTACCACCTAAATGACCAGCTGATCCGAGGCCAAGATCACCATTGCGATTAGTGTCCTCCTCCCCACCATGACCTATGCTGCTCCAGTTATGCAGGACATGGCTAAACTGGAGATTAACAGACTGCATGTGCCATATAGTAAGGATTAGGAAGGAGGGGTTGGTGGAAGCAGGGTACGATAAGGCAAGTACTAAATGAGTACTCTGCTCAGTATTTACTAAAGAGAAGAGGGGGTGACACCCAAGTTGGGAGAAATGGCAGAGCGGGGGAGGGTGACAGATGGGGAAATCATGGAGGGCAGAGTTCGAGAGGGTTTGAAGGCACTGAGGGTGGACAAAGGCGCCAGGCCCAAATGGCATCCACCCCAGGGTACTGAAGGAGTTGGCAGAGGTCCTTGCAGGACCTTGGCAGACCTATTTAATCCCTACCTCAGTCGGAGGTGTGTACCTCAGGACTGGAGGATGGCTCATGTGGTGCCCCTCCACAAGAGTGGCCCCAAGGATGAATCGGGAAACTACAGACCAGTGAGCCTCACATCCATCGTGGGTAAGCTAATGGAGACTATTCTGAAGGAGAGGCTGGTGGCCCTCCTAGAGGCCAAAGGACTACAGGACAGCAGACAGCATGGCTTCACACGTGGCAGATCCTGCCAAACCAACCTGGTCGAGTTCTATGACTGGGTAACTAGGCAACTGGACAGGGGCCATGCAGTGGATGTCCTGTATCTGGACTTCAGTAAGGTATTCGACTTGGTGCCACATGGAAGGCTGGGAAGAAAGTTAGTAGGCACAGGGGCGGGTGCAAAGCTGGTGAGATGGGTAGGAAACTGGCTGCAGGGAAGGCAACAGAGGGTGGTGGTGGATGGGGAGCTCTCACACCCAAGGGCAGTGACAAGTGGTGTCCCACAGGGCTCGGTGTTGGGACCAGTGTTGTTTGGGATATTCATTGCGGACATATCATGGGACATCAAGAGCAAGATCAGTTTGTTTGCTGATGATACCAAGGTTGGCGCGGTGGTGGATGACCTAGGGGGATGGCAGGGGTTGCAGGATGATCTGGCAAAGCTTGAAACCTGGTCAGACACCTGGCAACTGGGGTTTAATGCCAAAAAGTGCAAGGTGCTGCATTCTGGGATGAAGAACCTAAGGAGGAGTTACCAGCTAGGGGGAGTGCAGCTAGCCCAGACAGAGGAGGAGAAGGATCTGGGTGTGCTCATTACAAGGTCAATGAACAACTCAGCACAATGTAGGAAGGCAGCTGCAAAGGCCAACAAAATGCTGGGTTGTATTGCAAGGGGTATATCCTCGAGGAGGGAGGAGGTGATTCTGCCACTGTATAGGTCATTAGTTAGACCACACCTGGAGTACTGCGTGCAGTACTGGCATCCGTATCTGAAGAGGGACATTAAGTTACTGGAGGGGGTGCAGCGCAGGGTGACAAAGATGATCAAGGGGCTGGGGGACTTATCATATGAGAGAAGGTTGAAGGAGTTGAACATGTACTCACTGGAGGAGAGGAGAGACAGGGTGACATGATTGAAACCTTCAAAACATGAAAGGAATAAACAAGACGGGTACAGAGGGGCTGTTCAAAGTAAGGGAGGGAGGGCCACCAGGGGCCATGATATGAGACTGGAGTGAGGAAGGTTCAGGAGGGAGATGAGGAGACACTTTTTACAGAGAGGGTGGTGGCTGGGTGGAATGCGTACCTGCAGAAGTGGTATGCAGTAGAACAGTGGACTGCTTCAAACGAGGATGGGACAGGACAAGGGAAGGGTTAATGAAGGGAAGGATGAAGGAGGGCAGCTGCAAAATAGTGGTGCTAGCTGCACATTCGAGCAGACTTGATAGACCTCTAGACCTTTATCTGCTGGCAAATTTCGTATATAACAAGGTGGCTCACTTTGCCTCTCAGTCTCATGCTAGATACCACCACTGTGAAACCTTGGCTTTCCTACATTAACCATCCCTTGACTCTCACTTTCAGTACCCCCTGCTCTGTCATGTGTATAAGGTCTTCCACTCTTCCTCCCCTGCCAGCCTTACTGGGCTCCTAATCCCCAAGCACTCTAGTTGAAACCTCCGCACAACAGGACGAATCCTCCTGGAAGAACCCAGGGTGAGGACCAAGGTGGGCGGCAAATCCTTTATCTCTTCTCCCCCCCTGCTATAGAACAAACTCCCTCCCTCTGTACAGGTAGCCCCTTCCATTGATACTTTCCGTACTAGGCTCAGGGCCCACTTGCTTGATGCCAGTTCCTGCTCCTGCTACGGCACTTGACCTGACCACTGTACCACCCAATGTCAACACTTGTTGCATTTTTGTCTTGTAATTAATTCCATGTCACCCTTGAAAAAGGGACCTTCAGGACTCAGTGGGCCTACCTGGTTGCCAAAATTGAATTAATAAATACATATTCCCCTATTTGCAGATGACACTGTCATCTATATAGACAGACCTTCCCCCAACCTGGCATGTGGGAATCTGCAAAGAGACTGTGATAAACTGCAGACGAACCTTCTGCACCCCAGATTGTTACTGAATGTTAAAAAAACAAAGTCTAAGTTTTTCTTACACTTAACTAAACCAACACAAACACCTAGCCTTGACTCCTTACCCAAAATCACTACATTACTAGACAAGCAGATAGAATTGAGATAAATTTAAATACTTGGGTGTGTGGTTGTTGACATAAGCTTACCTTCACGGAACATATAGAGGAACTTCTAAAGAAGCTAAAAGAGAGACTCAGACTTTCTTTAGAATCAGGCACTTACTCCCTAAAGAAGTGAGAACCAGGTTAGTGCATGCCACCTTTCTTCCACGCTTAGACTCTGCAGACATTCCGTATGTATAAAAGCACTAGCTACTGCCCTATCCAAACTAGACGTCCTCTATCACCAAGTACTACGCTTTATAACTGGTGTTCCCTACTCAACCCACTACCGCATCTCTACTCCCTTTAAGGATGGACCTCACTCATTCCAGCGCAAAACAATGCAGCCATATGGACGTTAAAGCCATTACCCATAGG
Organism: Neoceratodus forsteri; assembly: GCA_016271365.2. Taxonomy (NCBI): domain Eukaryota; kingdom Metazoa; phylum Chordata; order Ceratodontiformes; family Ceratodontidae; genus Neoceratodus; species Neoceratodus forsteri. The sequence continues at coordinate 161,038,272 of CM057450.1, read as the reverse complement.
CTCCCACTATATTTCTGACTGTTTGCTTATTCTGTACCAGTGGCACGGACTGAGAAGTCTTTCCTATATTACTCTTATCATTCAAAATTAATGTGTGTGTAATCTAAAGTAGCTCTTCCAGCTTCTAGGACTACATTGCATTTACTGTTTTTTTTTTAGATCTTTTCACCTAATACAGCTTCTGTAGTTGTAGCTTTGTGAGCATCTGTGGTTTTACTGATTGATGTCCCTGCCTAACTGATTATTCAGTCAAGAAATACGTGTTGTGGAGGTATTTTTTTGTTTGTTAATTATGCCCTTCCCATCTCCATACTAGCTCTTTCCCTCTTAGCCATTGCTACCTTTAACTCTCTGATGGCTGCTCACCATCTGACTGCTCTCTTTCTCTTGCCCTCCCAGTCATTTGGTGATTGATGCTTGGTAAACCCTCTCACAACTCCCCAGTGCATACTGAGGAGGGAGTGCGGCTTAGTGTATTCCAAGTTGTTGTACCATCAATGTGACATTCTTAAGTTGGTTCAACTACTTGATGTCACATCGATGGTCCCACAGCACTAGGAACCAACCAATTTCTGTTAATAATAACCTCTTCCCACACAATATGTTTTTATGTTGCTTGCACGCATGTGCAAGAAACATAGTGCCATCATCGGAGATTTCGGAGGTGTGTCACCTCCTCCTCCAATTCAGTCAGCGAGCTGGCAGGCGCGGCCCCTGTAAGCCAATGCATTTTGGAGCTGTCTATGACACGCTCCAAAATGCAGTGGCATACAGTTGAAAGGGGGAGCTATGCTTCAGTGAGCAGAGATAAGTAGTGTAGCCTCCCGGACACGCAGGCGCACGCCCCGCCATGCACTGTGTAGTTGACGGGATTGGGCACCCAATCGCAAAAGAGCCGCGCCTCCCTAGGTGCCACGCTGGGAGCCCACCCACGTGGCACTCAGTCCATAGGCCAACGGGGTGCCCAACTTCGCCGGCTGAATGCCCCCCAAAGTCCTTGTCCACGCTGGGAGCCCACCCCAGCCTGGCAAACGGTCCCACAATGTCTTTTTTTTTATGTTGAACCTAAAAATGAAAACGGTCCTGCAGAGCGTCCGACCCCCCACAACCCGCACCCACCCACTGCGCACTCCAGCCTCCCACGCCCCCACCCCATACTTACCTCCGACTCGCGCGACAATCTTCGTGGACCGGGAACACGCCTGCACTCTTCAAAGCCGACCCGCGAACTGAGGAAATGCCCGGTAAGCTGTATAATGGCCTAGATAGGGGGTTTCAACTTTGTTGCATATCTCAGGCATTTTTAGAATTTTTGCAAATTTTCAACATGGTTTGGACCCTTCTCGCGAATGATGTTACTGTCATGGCGTTATTCAGGCCCGAAGGGTGATTTCGCGCAGTGACTGCGAAATCACCCTTTGGGCCCAAATACCACCATGACAGTGACATCATTCATGAGAAGGGGTTCCAAAAACCCCATGTTGAAAATTTGGTGCAAAAATTCCAAAAAATGACTGTTTTACGAGCGTGCGTTGCGCAGTTCCTACGCAGGCTCGTAAGTTCGCGAAATTTCAATATTTTCACTCCAGATTTTCAACATTGCCATTTTACCACACCTTCTTATGAGCAGTACAGCAGTCATTTTTCACGTCTCACCCAAAATGTGTTTCCGCCCATGTAGCACAGAATGGCGCAGTCAGTGTGCTAAATCAATGTACGGGACAAATTAAGAAAATCGCAGTGACACTGTTCATGAGCAGAGGTCTTAAATGGCTATGGTGAAAATTTGGTGAAAACTTCCTAAACATGACTGTTTTATTTAGCCATGCTGCGCAGTTCCTATGCAGGCTCGTGTTCGCAAATTCAAATATTTTACTCCAGATTTAACATTGCCATTTTACCACACCTTATGAGCAGTACAGCTGTCATTTTCACATCCTGCCCAAAACGTGTTTCCTCCATGTAGCACACAATGGCGCAGTCGGTGTGCAAACTCAATGTATGGGACACATTAACAAAATCACAGTGACACTGTTCATGAGCAGAGGTCTTAAAATGGCTATGTTGAAAATTTGGTGAAAAATTCTAAAATGACTGTTTTACGAGCGCATGCTACAGTTCCTATGCACGCCGTAAGTTCGCAAATTTTCAATATTTGCACTCCAATGACTTCCAAATATCTAAACAGTACATAGAAGCAAGCAACATTCGGCACTGACAAATGCTTGTTATTCCAAGCTTGATTATGTAGTGTAAAGGTACAATCAGAAGAAATCAAATACTGGTCACACTGACTAAAGAAAACATTTGAGTATGTTGTTACTTGGGCCTTTAGATAACCCAGATTTATGGGATGACACTAGGCTAGATTCACAAAATGTCTAAAATGTTAGTAGCTGTGGGAAAAACCTGGTACAAGTGGATTGCTACTTGCAGATCCGCAGGGATCCACAGTTATCCTGCAGCTGCGTGTACTCACAAAGGTGGAGCTGGAGTATGACTTGCTCCATGATATGTGGCAGCTTGTGGGTGGTGTAGTGCAGGAAATCCCCACAGCTGTGGAAAACTGTTGCGGTGGTGAGACTAGTTGTAACATCATCCACAGCTGCTGCGCTGTGAATGGCAATCTCTGCAGCTGGGGATTTCAATCCACACCTGAAGTTGTGGTGCGGGACCTGGTATCAAAATATTTTGTGAATACTGCCCACTGGCTTTAGTTTACTTCATATTCAGATTTCCACTGAGACATGTACTATTTTGGTAAAGATTTTGGCAACTTTCTTGTTCCCTTTATTTATTTATTTTTCCCACAGGACTGAACTAGACAAGATCATTCTGAGTCTGACAGTTTATGAGGTGACAGTAAGAATATTTTATTTATTGTTGGATGCAATTTTATTTGTCAAGAGGCATTGTTACCCTTCAGTTGATCAATTTGTAATTGTGTATAGTGGAACTCTGTTAGAGAGAGAACTCAGATAGCCAGTTTTATCATAAGGTTTAGTTTCTCCTATAGTGAGACTCCTGGCCTGATACAGTGATTAACTTTGTGTGTGTGCGGGGGGGGGGGGGTAACTTGACTTTATTATTACAGGCATTCCTATGTGCCATGGCTTGAGATACAGCACCTTAGTCAGTTTAAATCATTACCTGTATAAAAAGTATAGATATAAAAATCTTTGAATACAGTAAAATGAGTAACATCTGGAGCATGGCTTGGTGACAGCAATCCTTATTTTTGTATAGACTATTTTCTGTGCTGTTGTGTTTCCTGGATAAGATCACACAGGATTCTGCCAATAGGTTTAGTGAGTAAATGGGGGGGGGGTAACTTGACTGTATTACATGGTTCCTATGTGGACACCCTACCCCTTTTGAAGAAAACACAGCATACTTGTGAATTTTTAATCAAAGTCATGCCTCACTGATCCATGTTTAGCTTCTCCTGCTATGGTGAGACTCCTGGCCTGACACAGTGATTAACTTTTTTTTTTTGGGGGGGGGTAACTTTATTATTACTTGGTTCCTACGTACCTTGGCTTGAGATACAGCACCTTAGTCAATTTAAATCAATACACCTGCTTGCATTTCAGTGGACACCCTACTCCATTTGAAGGAAACACTTCATACCTGTGAATTTTTAATCAAAGGGCCTCACCGATCCCTTCTTGCATGTTGCATTTTTGTAGTATTATACTTCAGAAATATACCATGACAGGGCGTGGGGTAATGCTGGATTTATCCACTCCTGATGTGGTTCATCCATGAGGCCACGAGGCCACAGGCGCTCCCTCAATCTATAATCATAAAAATATAAAATAAATAAAAAGTATTTTATTTAGTGTACAACGTAATGTTTTTAGCCAGGGTAGCTAAGCTGAGATAAAACATTGAGTTTTCAGTGGGCTATGTTTCTACCCCATTCTTGCTGCTGCCTAGATTGGAGCACTGGGTGGTTGAAAATCTTTCTCAGGGTCACACAATAAATATTTAGCTTATGTGCTTTTAACCTTTGATCGTCCAATACCAAAGCTAGTTGTCTAATTACTAGAATATGATGCCTCCTCTGAACTTGTTGCTTCATTGCTATGTGATGTATCGTTAGTTATATTTTAGGTGAGGATAGGTTAAGGAAGAACTTGGAAAATGAAAGGTAGACAAAGCAATGGGACCAGATTGCACTTTTGATCATCACGGACATCACAAGGTTCTAAAATGGCTCTAATGTAGTATTTATATTGCACAGACTCAGTCATCTATATCTCTGACTGCTTTCCAGCTACAGGTGTACCCAATACCTCAATGAAAAGAACTTTACATGGACTTTTAACTATATATGCCACTGCAGATGAATGTGTCCCTTTAACGTGTGTGTAATCTAAAGTAGTTCTTCTGCTTCTAGGACTACATTGCATTTACTTTTTTTTTTTTTTTTTAGATCTTTTGACCTAATACAGCTTCTGTAGTTGTAGCTTTGTGAGCATCTGTGGTTTTACTGATTGATGTCTCTGCCCAACTGATTATTCAGTCAAGAAATACGTGTTGTGGAGGTATTTTTTTGGTTGTTAATTATGCCTTCCCATCTCCCTACTAGCTCTTTCCCTCTTAGCCATTGCTACCTTTAACTCACTGATGGCTGCTCACCATCTGACTGCTCTCTTTCTCTTGCCCACCCAGTCACTTGGTGACTGATGTTTGGTAAACCTTCTCACAACGCCCAGTGCGTACTGAGGAGGGAGTGCGGCTTAGTGTATTCCAAGTTGTTGTACCATCGATGTGACATAGTCAAGATGGTTCAACTATCTGATGTCACATCGATGGTCCCACAGCACTGGGAACCAACCAATTTCTATTAATAATAACCTTTTCCCAAACACTATATTTTTATTCCAAGCTTGATTATGTAGTTTAAAGGTACAATCAGAAGAAATCAAATGCTGGTCACACTAAAGAAAACATTTGAATGTGTTGTTACTTGGGTCTTTAGATAACCCAGATTTATGGGATGATAATGCCTTCCTTGTCACAACCACCTACCGCACTTAGTTTGGGATTAGATTTGCACAACTTGGCTTGATAATAAGGAGTTTATCAGACACTGTGGAAAGTCACCCCTTTATGGAAAGAGCTTATTTCCCCACACTTTTTTTCTTTGAAAATTCAGTCTGTGCCTTTACTGAGGAATATGGAATACCAGAGTTGTGGTCATTACAATTAATTTTGGACATCACAATTGGGGATTTATACTGAAAAACAGAAATACAGTGAACCCAATTAGATTGTATTAACCAATAACATACAATAATATAGGAATACATGTCTGCACTGATGCAGACTTGAAGTTTCTTGTTCATGACATCATACCGACGCAAACTGTGACATCACTCCCCTATGTCACTCAGCTACTTAGCCAGCTTATCTTTTTGTAGCTCAACCCCTCATTGTTACTCACACCTGATGTCACTCAAGTCAAAACTGCATACTTGATATATTTCAAGCAGTGCACAGAGGCAAATGCTGAAGTGTGTTTACCTTGTTAGAAACATTCCGATTATTGAAAAAATAAGAACAACTGAGAGCTGTTTGAGCTTCTATTGATAAGAAGTGAGCTTCTATTGATAGGCACAGAGTGTCAGAGGCTAAAGGTGAGTTACTGTAACTTTTTCGGGCCAAATCTCATCTCTTTTGCAAGGAGTCAGAGCTGTTATCAACACTGGGCTAGATTCACAAAATGTCTAAAATTCCAGTAGCTGTGGGAAAAACCTGGTACAAGTGGATTGCTACTTGCAGATCCGCAGGGATCCACAGTTTTCCTGCCGCTGCGTGTACTCACAAAGGTGGAGCCAGAGTATGACTTGCTCCACGATATATGGCAGCTTGTGGGTGGTGTAGCCCAGGAAATCCCCACAGCTGTGGAAAACTGTGGCGGCCGGTGAGACCAGCTGCAACATCATCCACAACTGCTGCGGCTGTGAATGGCAATCTCTGCAGCTGTGGGGATTTCAATCCACACCTGGAGTTGTGGTGCGGGACTTGGTATAAAAACGTTTTGTGAATGTTGCCCACTGGCTTTAGTTTACTTCATATTCTGAGATTTCCGCTGAGACATGTAAACTTCTTGAAAAGATTTTGGCAACTTTTTTGAACCCTTATTTATTTATTAATTTTCCCCACAGGACTGAACTAGACAAGATCATTCTGAGTCTGACAGTTTATAAGGTGACAGTAAGAATATTTTATTTATTGTTGGCATGCAATTTTATTCGTCAAAAGGCATTGTTACCTTTCAGTTGATCAATCTGTAATCATGTATAGTGGAACTCTGTTAGAGAGAACTCTGACAGCCAGTTTTTCATAAGGTTTAATTTCTCCTACTGTAGTGAGACTCCTGGCTTGATGCAGTGATTAACTTTGTGTGTGTGTGTGTGGGGGGAGGTAACTTGACTTTATTATTACAGGCATTCCTATGTACCATGGCTTGAGATACAGCACCTTAGTCAGTTTAAATCATTACCTGTATAAAAAGTATAGATATAAAAATCTTCTAATACAGTGAAACAGGTAACATCTGGAACATGGCTTGGTGACAGCAATCCTTATTTTTGTATAGACTGTTTTCTGTGTTGTTGTGTTTCCCGGATAAGATCACACAGGATCCTGCCAATAGGTTTAGTGAGCAAATGGGGGGGGGGACTTGACTGTATTACATGGTTCCTATGTGGACACCCTTCCCCTTTTGAAGAAAACACGGCATAACTGTGAATTTTATTTTTTTTTGATATTTTTATTAACTTTTCCAAGGAACTACACAGAAAACAGTACAGTACATACAGAAAGAGGTAAAACAAGATTTTAACAACACCACACCAAAAAGGTTAATAGACATCAAACTCAATAGCCACTCCCTGTCCCTGTGGGACGGGAGCCATGTCCGTCCTCTCTCAGGCCTTTTTCAATTACTATGTAGACTGCCCACACCTACATTAATCCAGCTCCAATGGGCACAAGACGATACAAATAACTCACACCATCTCAAAGAAAAAAAAGGGGGGGTTCTACCATGCATTTTCTGTAACTATTTACATGTGTCCACATCATACAGAGCCATTCCATTGTCTCTCTTACATTAAAATCCCACAAAGAATTTCATCCAAATTTATAGGCACATTGCAGTGTCACATTTCATTTAAACTATACTCCAAGCCAGAGGTATACCTTCATGAGATAATGAGGTTATCCAATCTTACATCAAGGGTAAATGGTAGTGCCCATCTGTTTATCTACTTTATTTTAGGTGCCCCGGCCCCTAATCACTGACTCTTCCTGGGACATAGCCATCAGTAGTGGGCTCCATAGAGCTCAAAAAGCCTCACTTCTGCCTTGTAGTTGATAGGCCCTTTTCTCCATTGCTAATAGCTGTGGTCATTGCTTTCCATTGTTCGATGGAGGGATCTTTGCAGAGACCAAGGTTTCAAGATGCACTGTCTAGCCATTGCAAGGACCACCCTCAGCCATTTCTTATGTAGTATCCATTCATCCCTTCCCTACCTCAATTCCAAATAGTATCTCTACTGGGTGAAGGGAGACCTTGGCCTCTGTCTTTCATTTAAATACTGCACAACTGCATTCCAAAACTTTGTATTAGGAGCAGCTCCAAAAGCAGTGCATGTGTGTTCCTTTTTGTGATTTGCACAGAGGGCAGATCTCTGGAATCTTTGGTTGAAATTTATGAACCACTACTGGTGGGTAGAACAACCTGTGGATAAAATTATAGGCCGATTCCTTATATCTATTCGATAGCAATAGGCCCATATGTGTTTCAACTACCAGGTCCCAGTTGGAGTCTGGAATCGTGATCCCAAGGTCTCTTTCCCATCGCTCCCTAACTCCCTGTTTCCCCTTATTCAGGCCATCCCCAAAAATACGTACTGCACTGCCTATCATCCCCTTAGGGTTCTCCATGGCCTTGCAAATCATTATCTCGATTCTTTGCTGAGCAAGGAGCTGTGCCCCGGGCCTCCCTAAGCTCCGAGCAAGATCCCTGGCCTGAAAAAATCTAAACATATGGGAACCCGGGATCCCTCTCTTCTCCCCGAGCTCCTGAAAGGAGCAAATATTCGGTCCAGCATATAGGTCTCACACAGTGTATACCTCTCCTGCTCCATTCCAAATCCCGGATCCTCCAGGCCAGGTCAGAAAAGGGGTTCCTATTTAATGGAGAAGCAACGTTTCTGTACTGTCACCCCTTACCATTTTCCTAATCTGTTCCCATCCCTCAAGTGTCCACAGCACCATGGGATTAGGCCTAAGTTGATTCAAATAGGCCCTCTTACCCCCCTTGGTTAAGTAGGCCGATAGTCAACCCTTCCCTCCTTCCCCTTCCAGTTCCAACCAGCTGGCCACCTCTGATTGTGCTACCCAGTCCTTGATCACTCTCACCTGTGAGGCTAGAAAGTAACTCTTTATGTCTGGGAAACTGAGTCCTCCCTCCTTCAGGCCCAGCTTTAGTTTTTTTAGGCCAATCCTGGGTCTTTTCCCCTGCCAGAGATATTCGGTGAAATTCCTTTCAGGTTTCCTCCTTTCTTGGTAAGACCCATTGGGAGCATCTGCAACAGATACAAAATTCTGGGCAGGACATTCATTTTAATAGGTTCAGGCGACCCAGCCAGGATACCGGCAGTGCCCTCCACCTTTCATATCTTCACTATTCTTTCAACCATTAGCCTATAGTTCAGTCCATATAATTCAGTAAGGGATCTCCCAACACTAATCCCAAATATTGAAAAGAAGCACCAACCTCCCGCAGACCCCATCTATCTAATTCCCAAGTTTCCTCACCAGCACATTGCCTCCAACTTGTGAAGGTTGATTTTGTACCCTGAGAAGAGGGAAAATCTATTCATCAGCTCGAGGGTAGCAGGGACCGAGCTCTTCAGGCCACTTAAGAATAAAATCATATCGTCAGCATATAATGATAGTTTATACTGATGTCCCCTCAGCCCCTTCACCCCCTTCACCTCTTTGCTCTGTCTTATAGCTGTAGCCAATGGTTCCAGAGCCAAATCAAACAAAAGAGGGGAGAGGGGGCACCCCTGTCTTGTCCCTCTATGCAGGCTGAAAACCTGCGAGAGGCCTCCATTAACCAATACTGCAGCTTTTGGGGAGTAGCAAAGGGCCCCAACCATATTCAAGAAGCCTTCTCCCATTCCAAATCGGCCAGGGCCTCAAACAAATATCTCCTTTCGATGCGATCGAAGGCCTTCTTGGCGTCCAGTGCCAGAACAAGTGTGGCCACCGGACGCCAAGAAGAGGCATCCACCACATTCAGTAACTTTCTCACGTTGTGGTAAGAGTGTCTCCTTTTTATAAATCCAGTCTGGTCTGGGTGCACCAGGCTGGGCAACAAGCCCTCCAGTCTGCTGGCCAGGACCTTCGCATATATTTTCGCATCGATGTTCAGCAGTGATATAGGATGGTATGCCGCACAGTCCTGAGGGTCCTTGTCCTGTTTTGGGATCACACAGATCGTCGCCATCCCCATGGAGGGGGGAGCGGCCCTCCTTCCTTAGTTCCCCTGAAGACTTCCCACAGCAAATCAGTTATGTGTTGTCCCAGTGCCCTATAAAATTCAATATGGAGCTCATCTGTCCGGCCACCTTGCCCGCCTTTGCCCTTAATTGCCTTCTTAATCTCATCTTTGGACATTTCAGCATCTAAGGCTACCTTTTGTTGTTCACTTAGCCTCCAGCTTGATCCCATCTAATAACTGCCCCCTGTTCCTGAGTTACTTCAGCCACTCTTATAGAGTGAATGATAAATTTTAAACCTGTCCTTATAGCTGGGGTCTTCTAATAGAGCCCCTGCCCATTCCTTATTCCAGTACCCTCGCTGACCTCTCCTACCCTTGATTAAACTAACTAGTATGGGCCCAGGCTTGTCCCCCATTCAAATCTTTCTTCGTTGTCATATGTGCCCTCTCACTTGCTTGGCTAATATTATTATGCCACTCTAGGCGTAGCTAAGATCTGGGCGCCACCTCATCCCCCTGCCACCTGTTCTTCCATCTCTTTGCTCAAAATCCATACCCTGTTTTGTTCTTTTATAGCCGGATATAACCTATGATAACCCCTTCAATGTCCTTCCAGAAGACTTGTGTGGACGGGCCGTGTCCTATTTGTCTCCACGACTTTTAACTGATCTTTAAGGAAGGCTCTGAAACTCATTGCCCAACAGATATATGGAAATTCCATGAGCTTGACCTCATTCTCCCATCTCTAGCTCCCAGCTGCCAGTGTTACCATCGTGGTGGTCTGAAATATCGATGGGCTCATGCTTACTTCTGCCATCTTCGATGCACAAATTGCCTCGGTATATGTGGTTATTCAACCAACTTCGTGTGGGTTGGAGAAAATGTCTATTCCTTGAGTTTAGGCTGTCCTCCACGATCAATCAAATCCAAGTCTAGCAAACCCTCCTCCAGTCTTTCAGCTACCCTGCCCTTCCCACCTAGTGATCCAAGGCTATCCGTGTGCAGTTAAAATCACCCCCATACTGGGACCTCAATTGTCTTACTAACACCTCCAAGATGCCTATAAATATGGGCTCGAAATTGCGGGGCATACACATCCAAATGTGACATAGTCCGGGCTAGACTGCCCTCCATGAATATATCTCCTTTTTATCCTGCACTACCTAGTTGCCTGGAATGGGAGGCTCGTGAATGAGACACCCCCCTTGGTGAGGAAAAAGAGGACGATAAGAAGCCCCCACCAGTTTCTAACTGTTTGATGCTCCATGGGTTAAATGTGTCTCCTGCAGCAGGACTACCTTGCACCCACCTCCTGAGACTGTAATACTGTTCATGAGCAGAGGTCTTAAAATGGCTATGTTGAAAATTTTGGTGAAAAATCTTAAAATGACTGTTTTACGAAAGCGTATGCTATGCAGTTCCCTATGCACGGCCAGAAGTTCAAGAATTTCAATATTTGCACTCAATGACTTCCAAATATCTAAAACAGTACATAGAAGCAAGCAACATTCGGCACTGACAAATGCTTGTTATTCCAAGCTTGATTATGTAGTGTAAAGGTACAATCAGAAAATCAAATACTGGTCACACTGACTAAAGAAAACATTTGAGTATGTTGTTACTTGGGCCTTTAGATAACCCAGATTAGTGGGATGACACTAGGCTAGATTCACAAAATGTCTAAAATGTTAGTAGCTGTGGGAAAAACCTGGTACAAAGTGGATTACTGCTTGCAGATCCGCGAGGATCCACAGTTATCCTGCAGCTGCGTACTTCACAAAGGTGGAGCTGGAGTATGACTTGCTCCATGATATGTGGCAGCTTGTGGGTGGTGTAGTGCAGGAAATCCCCACAGCTGTGGAAAACTGTTGTGACTGAGTGAGACCAGCTGCAACATCATCCAAACTGCTGCGTCTGTGAATGGCAATCTCTGCAGCTGTGGGGATTTCAATCCACACCTGAAGTGTGGTGCTGGACCTGGTATCAAAATATTTTGTGAATACTGCCCACTGGCTTTAGTTTACTTCATATTCCGAGATTTCCACTGAGACATGTACATTTCTGGTAAAGATTTTGGCAACTTTCTTGTTCCCTTATTTATTTATTTTTCCCACAGGACTGAACTGAGACAAGATCATTCTGAGTCTGACAGTTTATGAGGTGACAGTAAAATATTTTATTTATTGTTGGCATGCAATTTTATTTGTCAAGAGGCATTGTTACCCTTCAGTTGATCAATTTGTAATTGTGTATAGTGGAACTCTGTTAGAGAGAGAACTCAGATAGCCAGTTTTATCATAAGGTTTAGTTTCTCCCATAGTGAGACTCCTGGCCTGATACAGTGATTAACTTTGTGTGTGTGCGGGGTAACTTGACTTTATTATTACAGGCATTCCTATGTGCCATGGCTTGAGATACAGCACCTTAGTCAGTTTAAATCATTACCTGTATAAAAGTATAGATATAAAAATCTTTGAATACAGTAAAATGAGTAACATCTGGAGCATGGCTTGGTGACAGCAATCCTTATTTTTGTATAGACTATTTTTCTCGTGCTGTTGTGTTTCCTGGATAAGATCACACAGGATTCTGCCAATAGGTTTAGTGAGTAAATGGGGGTAACTTGACTGTATTACATGGTTCCTATGTGGACACCCTACCCCTTTTGAAAAACACAGCATACTTGTGGAATTTTTTAATCAAAGTCATGCCTCACTGATCCATGTTTAGCTTCTCCTGCTATGGTGAGACTCCTGGCCTGACACAGTGATTAACTTTTTTTTTTGGGGGTAACTTTATTATTACTTGGTTCCTACACTACCTTGGCTTGAGATACAGCACTTCTAGTCAATTTAAATCAATACACCTGCTTGCATTTCAGTGGACACCCTACTCCATTTGAAGGAAACACTTCCATACCTGTGAAATTTTTAATCAAAGGGCCTCACAGTCCCTTCTTGCATAGTTGCATTTTTGTAGTATTATACTTCAGAAATATACCATGACAGGGCGTGGGGTAATGCTGGATTTCCACTCCTGATGTGGTTCATCCATGAGCCTTAGAGTCACAGGCTCCCTCAATCTATAATCATAAAATATAAAATAAATAAAAAGTATTTTTATTTATGTACAACTGTAATGTTTTTAGCCAGGGTAGCTAAGCTGAGATAAAACATTGAGTTTTCAGTGGGCTATGTTTCTACCCATTCTTGCTGCTGCCTAGATTGGAGCACTGGGTGGTTGAAAATCTTTCTCAGGGTCACACAATAAATATTTAGCTTTCATGTGCTTTTAACCTTTGATGCGTCCAATACCAAAGCTAGTTGTCTAATTACTAGAATATGATGCCTCCTCTGAACTTGTTGCTTCATTGCTATGTGATGTATCGTTAGTTATATTTTGGGTGAGGATAGAGTTAAGGAAGAACTTGGAAAATGAAAGGTAGACAAAGCAATGGGACCAGATTGCACTTTTTGATCATCACGGACATCACAAGGTTCCAAAATGGCTCTAATGTAGTATTTATATTGCCAGACTCAGTCATCTATATCTCTGGACTGCTTCCAGCTACAAGTGTACCAATACCTCAAGTGAAAAGAACTTTACATGGACTTTTAAACTATATATGCCACTGCAGATGAATGTGTCCCTTTAGCATGTGTGTAATCTAAAGTAGTTCTTCCTTCTAGGACTACATTGCATTTACTTTTTTTTTTTTTTTTTTAGATCTTTTGACTCTAATACAGCTTCTGTAGTTGTAGCTTTGTGAGCATCTGTGGTTTTACTGATTGATGTCTCTGCCCAACTGATTATTTCAGTCACAAAGAAATACGTGTTGTGGAGGTATTTTTTGTTTGTTAATTATGCCTTCCCATCTCTACTAGCTCTTTCCCTCTTAGCCATTGCTACCTTTAACTCACTGATGGCTGCTCACCATCTGACTGCTCTCTCTCTCTTGCCACCCAGTCACTTGGTGACTGATGTTTGTAAACCTTCTCACAACGCCCAGTGCTGCACTGAGGAGGAGTGCGAGTTTAGTGTATTCACGGTTAGTTGTACCATCGATGTGACATAGTCAAGATGGTTCAACCATCTGATGTCACATCGATGGTCCCACAGCACTGGGAACAACCAATTTCTGATTAATAATAACCTTTTCCCAAACACTATATTTTATTCAAGGCTTGATTATGTAGTTAAAGGCACAATCAGAAGAAATCAAATGCTGGTCACACTAAAGAAAACATTTGAATGTGTTGTTACTTGGGTCTTTAGATAACCCAGATTTATGGGATGATAATGCCTTCCTTATCACAACCACCTACCGCACTTAGTTTGGGATTAGATTTGCAATAAACATGGCTTGATAATAAGTGAGTTTATCAGACACTGTGGAAAGTCACCCTTTATGGAAAGAGCTTATTCCCCACCTTTCTTTTTGAAAATTCAGTCTGTGCCTTTACTGAGGAATATGGAATACCAGAGTTGTGGTCATTAATTAATTTTGGACATCACAATTAAGAGTTATACTAAAAACAGAAATACGAGTAGAACCCAATTAGATTGTGATAACCAATAACATACAATAATATAGAATACATGTCTGCACTGATGCAGACTTGAAGTCACTTGTTCATGACATCATACCCGACGCAAACTGTGACATCACTCCCCTATGTCACTCAGCTACTTAGCCAGCTTATCTTTTTGTAGCTCAACCCCTCATTGTTACTCACACCTGATGTCCTAAGTCAAACTGCATACTTGATATATTTCAAGCGGTGCACAGAGGCAAATGCTGAAGTGTGTTTACCTTGTTAGAAACATTCGATTATTGAAAAAATAAGAACAACTGAGACTGTTTGAGCTTCTATTGATAAGAAGTGAGCTTCTATTGATAGGCACAGAGTGTCAGGAGGCTAAAGGTGAATTACTGTTAACTTTTTCGGGCCAAATCTGTCATCTCTTTGCAAGGAGTCAGGCTGTTATCAACACTGGGCTAGATTCACAAAATGTCTAAAATTCCAGTAGCTGTGGGGAAAACCTGGTACAAGTGGATTGCTACTTGCAGATCCGCGAGGGATCCACAGTTTTTCCTGCCACTTCAGTGTACTCACAAAGGTGGAGCCAGAGTATGACTTGCTCCACGATATATAACAGACTTGTGTGGGTGGTAGCTAGGCCAGGGAAATCCCCACAGCTGTGGAAAACTGTGGCGGCCGGTGAGACCAGGCTGCAACATCATCCACAACTACTGCACGTGGAATGGCATATCTCTGCAGCTGTGGGATTTCAATCCACACCTGGGTTGTGGTGCGGACTTGGTATAAAAGCGTTTTGTGAATGTTGCCCACTGGCTTTAGTTTACTTCATATTCTGAGATTTCCCGCTGAGACATGTAAACTTCTTGAAAAGATTTTGGCAACTTTTTTGAACCCTTATTTATTTATTAATTTTCCCCACAGGACTGAACTAGACAAGATCATTCTGAGTCTGACAGTTTATAAGGTGACAGTAAGAATATTTTATTTATTGTTGGCATGCAATTTTATTCAGTCAAAAGGCATTGTTACCTTTCAGTTGAATCAATCTGTAATCATGTATAGTGGAACTCTGTTGAAGAACTCAGACAGCCAGTTTTATCATAGTTTAATTTCTCCTACTGTAGTGAGACTCCTGGCTGATGCAGTGATTAACTTTTATGTGTGTGTGGGCGGGGAGGTAACTTGACTTTATTATTAGAGCATTCCTATGTACCATGGCTTGAGATACAGCACCTTAGTCAGTTTAAATCATTACCTGTATAAAAGTATGAATATAAAAATCTTCTAATACAGTGAAACAGGTAACATCTGGAACATGGCTTGGTGACAGCAATCCTTATTTTTGTATAGACTGTTTTCTGTGTTGTTGTGTTTCGGATAAGATCACACAGGATCCTGCCAATGAGTTTAGTGAGCAAATGGGGGACTATGACTGTATTACATGGTTCCTATGTGGACACCCTTCCCCTTTTGAAGAAAAACACGGCATAACTGTGAATTTTATTTTTTTTGATATTTTTATTAACTGCAAGGAACTACACAGAAAACGGTACAGTACACTCTGAAAGAGGTAAAACAAGATTTTAACAACACCACACCAAAAAGGTTAATAGACATCAAACTCAATAGCCACTCCTGTCCTGTGGGACGTGGGAGCCATACAGTCCGCTCTTCAGGCCTTTTTTCAATTACTATATGAGACTGCCCACCCCACATTAATCCAGCTCCAATGGGACAAGACGTATACAAATAACTCACACCATCTCAAAGAAAAAAAAAGGGGGGTTCTACCATGCATTTTCTGTAACTATTTACATGTGTCCACATCATACAGAGCCATTCCATTGTCTCTCTTTACATTAAAATCCACAAACAATTTCATCCAAATTCATAGGCACATTGCAGTGTCACATTTCATTTAAACCATACTCCGAAGCCAGAGGTATACCTCTATGAGATAATGAGGTTATCCAACTTACATCAAGGGTAAATGGTAGTGCCCATCTGTTTATCTACTTTATTTTAGGTGCCCGCCCCTAATCACTGACTCTTCCTGGGACATAGCCATCAGTAGTGGGCTCCATAGAGCTCAAAAGCCTCACTTCTGCCTTGGTTGATAGGCCCTTTTCTCCATTGCTAATGCAGCTGTGGTCATTGCTCTCCATTGTTCGATGGAGGGATCTTTTGCAGAGACCAAGGTGTTCAAGATGCACTGTCTAGCCATTGCAGGACCACCCTCAGCCATTTCTTATATAGTATCCATTCATCCCTTCCCTACCTCAATTCCAAATAGTATCTCTACTGGGTGAAGGAGACCTTGGCCTCTGTCTTTTCATTTAAATACTGCTGCATTCCAAAACTTTGTGATCGGAGCAGCTCCAAAAGCAGTGCATGTGTTCCTTTTGTGATTTGCACAGAGGCAGATCTCTGGAATCTTTGGTTGAAATTTATGAACCACTACTGGTGGGTAGAACAACCTGTGGATAAAATATGCAGACGATTCCTTATATCTATTCGATAGCAATAGGCCACATATGTTTCAACTACCAGGTCCCAGTTGGAATACAGAGAATCGTGATCCCCAAGGTCTCTTTCCCATCGCTCCCTAACTCCCTGTTTCCCCTTATTCAGGCCATCCCAAAAATACGTACTGCACTGCCTATCATCCTTAGGGTTCTCCATGGCCTTGCAAATCATTATCTCGATTCTTTGCTGAACAGGAGCTGTGCCCAGGCCTCCCTAAGCTCCGAGCAAGATCCCTGGCCTGAAAAAATCTAAACATATAGGAACCCGGGATCCTCTCTTCTCCCCGAGCTCCTGAGAAAGGAGCAAATATTCGATCCAAGCATATAGGTCTCTCACACAGTGTATACCTCTCTCGTTCCATTCCGCCAAATCCGGATCCTCCAGGCCAGGTCAGAAAAAGGGGTTCCTATTTAATGGGAGAAGCTTAACGTTTCTGTACTGTCACCCTTACCATTTTCTAATCTGTTCCCATCCCTCAAGTGTCCACAGCACCATGGGATTAGGCCTAAGTTGATTCAAATAGGCCTCTTACCCCATGGTTAAGTAGGCCGATAGTCAACCCTTCCTCCTTCCCTTCCAGTTCAACCAGCTGGCCACCTCTGATTGTGCTACCCAGTCTTGATCACTCTCACCTGTGAGGCTAGAAAGTAACTCCTTATGTCTGGGAAACTGAGGTCCTCCCTCCTTCAGGCCCAGCTTTAGTTTTTTAGGCCAATCCTGGGTCTTTTCCCTGCCAGAGATATTGGTGAAATTCCTTTCAGGTTTCCTCGTGTCCTCTTGGTAAGACCCATTGGGAGCATCTGCAACAGATACAAAATTCTGGGCAGGACATTCATTTTTAATAGGTTCAGGCGACCCAGCCAGGATACCGGCAGTGCCCTCCACCTTTTCATATCTTTCACTATTCTTTCAACCATTAGCCTCATAGTTCAGTCCATATAATTCAGTAGGGGATCTCCAACACTAATCCCCAAATATTGAAAAGAGCACCAACCTCCATAGACCCCATCTATCTAATTCCCCAAGTTTCCCTCACCCAAGCACATTGCCTCCAACTTGTGAAGGTTGATTTTGTACCCTGAGAAGAGGAAAATCTATTCATCAGCTCGGGTAGCAGGACCGAGCTCTTCAGGCCACTTAAGAATAAAATCATATCGTCAGCATAATGATAGTTTATACTGATGTCCCTCAGCCCCTTCACCCCCTTCACCTCTTGATATGTCTTATAGCTGTAGCCAATGGTTCCAAAGCCAAATCAAACAAAGAGGGGAGAGGCACCCCTATCTTGCCCTCTATGCAGGCTGAAAACCTGAGAGGCCTCATTAACCAATACTGCAGCTTTGGGGGAGTAGCAAAGGCCCAACCATATTCAAAAGCCTTCTCCCATTCCAAATCGGCCAGGGCCTCAAACAAATATCTCTCCCTTCGATGCTTGGTCGAAGGCCTTCTTGGCGTCCAGTACCAGAACAAGGATGGCCACGATCGGCCAAGAAGAGCATCACATTCAGTAACTTTCTCACGTTGTGGTAAGAGTGTCTCCTTTTATAAATCCAGTCTGGTCTGGGTGCACCAGGCTGGGCAACAAGCCCCTCAGTCTGCTGGCCAGGATACCACATATTTTCGCATCGATGTTCCAGCAGAGATATAGGATGGTATACGCGCACAGTCCTGAGGGTCCTTGTCTATTTTGGGATCACACAGATCGTCGCCATCCCCATGGAGGGGGGCGGCTCTCCTTCCTTAGTTCCCTGAAGACTTCCCACAGCAAATCAGTTATGTGTTGTCCCAGTGCCTATAAAATTCAATATGGAGCTCATCTGGCCCGGCCACCTTGCCCGCCTTTAGCCCGCAATGGCCTTCTTAATCTCATCTTTGGACATTTCAGCATCTAAGAGCTACCTTTGTTGTTCACTTAGCCTCTCCAGCTTGATCCCATCTAATAACTCCTCGCCTGTTCCTGAACACCCCCAGCCTCACTCTTATAGAGTGAATGATAAAATTCTTTAAACCTGTCGCGCCGACAGCCTGGGGTTCTCTTAATAAGAGCCCCTGCCCATTCCCCTTATTCCTAGTACCTACTCGCTGACCCTCTCTACCCTTGATTAAACTAACTAGCACTTGGGCCAAGGCTTGTTCCCCATTCATAAAATCTTTGCTTCAGCAGCCATGTGCCCTCTCACTTGCTTGGCTAACATATTATTAAGTGCCACTCTAGTCAGTAGCTAAGATCTGAGGCGCCAATTTCATCCCCCCCCTGCCACCTGCCCTTCCAATCTCTTTACCTGCTAGAAAAACTCCTCATACTTCCTGTTTTGTTCCTTTTTATAGCCGGTGACATAGCCTATAAATAACCCCCCTTCAATAAGCCTTTCCTTCGCCCCAGAAGACCTGTGTAGACGGGGCCGTGGTCCTTATTTGTCTCCACGACTCTTTAACTGATCTTTAAGGAAAGCTCTAAAATCCTCATTGCCCAACAGATATATGGGAAATCTCCATGAGCTTGACCTCATTCTCCCCATCTCTAGCTCTGGCGTCAGTGTTACCATAAATGTGGTCTGAAATATCGATGGGCTCATGAACTACTTCTGCCATCTTCTGATACCAAATTGCCTCATTATATATGTGGTCTATTCTCAACCAACTTTCTGCATGGGTTGGAGAAAAATGTATATTCCTTGAGTTTAGGGTTCGCTGTCCTCCACGCATCAACTAAATCCAAGTCTAGCAACCCCTCCCTCAGTCTTTCAGTAAGCTACCCCTTTGCCCTTCCCACCCGAGTGATCCAAGACCAGGTCCGGTGTGCAGTTAAAATCATTCCCCATAATCAGACCCTTAAATTGTTCCTTTACTAACACCTCAAGATGCGTCTATAAATATGGGCTCGCAAATTGCGGGGCATATACACATCCAAATGTGATCATAGTCCCAAACAGCCCTCCACGAATACATATCTCCCCTTTTTTTATCCTGCACTATCTAGTTGCCTGGAATGGGAGGTGCTCTGTGAATGAGTATTGCCACCCCCTCTTGTGAGAGGAAAAAGAGGACGATAAGAAGCCCCCACCAGTTTCTAACCAAGTTTGATGCTCCACTGGGGTTAAATGTGTCTCCTGCAGCAGGACCACCTGTGCACACTTCCTGAGATCTGTAATTATCGATGTCCTTTTGATGAGAGAAACACCTCTTACCTGTGAATTTTTAATCAAAGTCATGCCTCACTGGATCCATGCTTAGCTTCTCCTGCTATAGTGAGACTCTTGGCCTGACACAGTGATTAACTTTTTTTTGGGGAGTAACTTTATTATTACTGGGTTCCTATATACCTTGGCTTGAGATGAGTACCTTAGTCAATTAAAATCATTATGCCTGGTTGCATTTCAGAGGACACCCTACTCCATTTGAAGGAAACACTTCATACCTGTGAATTATTAATCAAAGTCATGCCTCACTGATCCTTCTTGCATATTTGCATTTTTGTAGTATTATACTTGAGAAATATACCATGACAGGGCGTGGGGTAATGCTGGAATTATCTACTTCTGATGTGGTTCATCCCTGAGCCCACGAGGCCACAGGCGCACCTCGTCTATAATCCATAAAAATATAAAATAAATAAAAAGTATTTTTATTTAGTGTACAACGTAATGTTTTTAGCCAGGGTAGCCAAGCTGAGATAAAACATTGAGTTTCCAGTGGGACTATGTTTCTACCCATTCTTGCTGCTGCCTAGATTGGAGCACTGGGTGGTTGAAAATCTTTCTCAGAGTCACACAATAAATATTTAACTTTCATGTGCTTTTAACCTTTGATCGTCCAATTCCAAGCTAGTTGTCTAATTACTAGAATATGATGCCTCCTCTGAACATGTTGCTCATTGATACGTGATGTATCGATTGGTTATGTTTTAAGTGAGGATAGAGTTAAGGAAGAACTTGGAAAATGAAAGGTAGACAAAGCAATGGGACAGATTGCACTTTTTGATCATCACAGACATCACAAGGTTCTAAATAATGACTCTAATGTACTATTTATATTGCACAGACTCAATCATCTGTATCTCTGGACTGCTTCCAGCTACAGGTGTACCCAATACCTCAATTGTTAGAACTTTACATGGACTTTTAAGCTATATATACCACTGCAGATGATATGTCCCTTTAACTTATTGTGTAATCTAAAGTAGTTTCTCAGCTTCTAGGACTACATTGCATTTACTTTTTTAGATCTTTTGACCTAATACAGCTTCTGTAGTTGTAGCTTTGTGAGCATCTGTGGTTTTACTGATTGATGTCTCTGCCCATCTGATTATTCAGTCAAGAAATACATGTTGTGGAGGTATTTTTTGTTTGTTAATTATACCTTCCCATCTCCCTAGCTAGCTCTTTCCTCCAGCCATTGCTACTTTAACTCGCTGATGGCTGCTCACCATCTGACTGCTCTCTTTCTCTTGCCCACCCAGTCACTTTGGTGACTGATGCTTAATAAACCTCTCTCACCAACTTCCCAGTGCGTACACGAGGAGGAGTGCGGCTTAGTGTATTCCAAGTTGTTGTACCATCGATGTGACATAGTGAAGATGGTTCAACCATCTGATGTCACATCGATGGTCCCACAGCACTGGGAACAGCCAATTTCTGTTAATAATAACCTTTTTCCCAACACTATATTTTTATTCCAAGCTTGATTATGTAGTGTAAAGGTACAATCAGAAGAAATCAAATACTGGTCACACTAAAGAAAACATTTGAGTGTGTTTGATAATGTGGGCCTTTCAATAACCCTAGATTTATGGGATTATAATGCCTTCCTTGTCACAACCAGTTCCTGCACTTAGTTTGGGATTAGATTTGCACAACAGCTGGTAATAAGAGTTTATCAAACACTGTGGAAGTCACTCCTTTATGGAAAAAGCTTATTTCCCATACTTTTTTTTTCCTTTAAAAATTCAGTCTGTGCCTTTTACTGAGAATATGGAATACCAGAGTTGTGGTTAACATTACAATTAATTTTGACATTACAATTGAGGATTTATACTGAAAAACAGAAATACAGTAGAACAAATTAGATTGTATTAACCAATAACATACAATAATATAGGAATACATGTCTGCACTGATGCAGAACTTGAGTTTCTTGCTCATGACATCATACCTACGCAAAACTGTTGCATCACTCCCCATGTCACTCAGCTACTTAGCCAGCTTATCTTTTTGTAGCTCAACCCCTCATTGTTACTCACACCTGATGTCACTCAAGTCAAAACTGAATACTTGATATGATTCACAAAGCAGTGCACAGAGCCAATGCTGAAGTGTGTTTACATGTTAGAAACATTCCGATTATTGAAAAATAAGAACAACTGAGAGCTGTGTGAGCTTCTATTGATAAGAAGTGAGCTTCTATTGATAGGCACAGAGTGTCAGAGGCTGAAGGTGAGTTACTGTAACTTTTCGGCCAGATCTCATTTCTTTTGCAAGGAGTCAGAACTGTTATCAACACTGGGCTAGATTCACAAAATGTCTACAAAATTCCAGTAACAATGGGAAAACCAGGTACAAGTGGATTGCTACTTGCAGATCCGCAGGGATCCCAGTTTTCCTGCAGCTGCGTACTCACAAAGGTGCAGCGGGTATGACTTGCTCCATGATATATGGCAACTTGTGGGTGGTGTGGTGCAGGAAATCCACAGCTGTGGAAAACTGTTGTGGCGGTGAGACCAGCTGTAACATCATCCACAACTGCTGCGGCTGTGAATGGCAATCTCGCAGCTGTGGGGATTTCAATCCACACCTGGGTTGTGAGTGCGGGACTTGGTATAAAAACGTTTTGTGAATGTTGCCCACTGGCTTTAGTTTACTTCATATTATGAGATTTCCACCGAGACATGTAAACTTCTTGAAAAGATTTTTGGCAACTTTTTTGAACCTTATTTAGTTATTTATTTTCTCCCACAGGACTGAACTAGACAAGATCATTCTGAGTCTGACAGTTTATAGGTGACTAGTAAGAATATTTTATTTATTGTTGGCATGCAATTTTATTTGTCAAAATGCATTGTTACCTTTCAGGTTGATCAATCTGTAATCATGTATAGTGGAACTCTGTTAGAGAGAACTCAGACAGCCAGTTTTATCATAAGGTTTAGTTTCTCCTACTGTGAGTGAGACTCATGGCCTGATACAGTGATTAACTTTGTGTGTGTGTGGGAGGGGGAGAGCTTGATTTTATTGTTACAGGCATTCCTATGTACCATGGCTTGAGATACAGCAACTTAGTCAGTTTAAATCATTACCTGTATAAAAGTATACATATATATATATATATATCTATATATTCGAATACAGTAAAACGAGTAACATCTGGAACATGGCTTGGTGACAGCAATCCTTATTTTTTAGAGACTATTTTCTGTGCTGTTGTGTTTCCTGGATAAGATCACACAGGATTCTGCCAATAGGTTTAGTGAGTAAATGGGGGAGATAACTTGACTGTATTACATGGTTCCTATGTGGACACCCTACCCCTTTTGAAGAAAAACACGGCATACACTGTGAATTATTTTTTGATATTTTTTTAACTTTTCCAAGGAACTACACAGAAAAACAGTACAGTACATACAGAAAGAGGAATAACAAGATTTTAACAACACCACACCAAAAAGGTTAATAGACATCAAACTCAGTAGCCACTCCCTGTCCCTGTGGGACGTGGGAGCCATACGAGTCTGTCTCTTCAGGCCTTTTAATTCACCATCACGTAGACTGCCCACACCCACATTAATCCAGCTCCAATGGGCACAAGACGTATACAAATAACACACACCATCTCAAAGAAAAAAAAAGGGTGTTCTACCATACATTTTCTATAACTATTTACATGTGTCCACATCGAACAGAGCCATTCCATTGTCTCTTACATTAAAATCCCACAAAGATTTTCATCCAAATTCATAGGCACATTGCAGTGTCACATTTCATTTAAACCATACCGAAGCCAGGGTATATCTCTTTGAGTTAATGAGGTTATCCAACTTACATCAAGGGTAAATGGTAGTGCCCATCTGTTTACCTACTTTAATTTAGTGTCCGCCCTAATCACTGACTCTTCCTGGGACATAGCCATCAGTAGTGGGCTCCATAGAGCTCAAAGCCTCACTTCTGCCTTGTAGTTGATAGGCCCTTTTCTCCATTTCTAATGCAGCTGTGGTCATTGCTCTCCATTGTTCGATGGAGGAATCTTTTGCAGACCCAGGTGTTCAAGATGCACTGTCTAGCCATTACAAGGACCACCCTCAGCCATTTCTTATGTAGTATCCATTCATCCACTTCCCTACCTCAATTCCAAATAGTATCTCTACTGGGTGAAGGGAGACCTTAGCCTCTGTCTTTTCATTTAAATACTGCACAACTGCATTCCAAAAACTTTTATTAGGGAGCAGCTCCAAAAGCAGTGCATGTATGTTCCTTTTGTGATTTGCACCGAGGGCAGATCTCTGGAATCTCTGGTTGAAATTTATGGACCACTACTGGTGGGTAGAACAACCTGTGGATAAACTTATAGTCGATTCCTTATATCTATTCGATAGCAATAGGCCCATATAAGTTTCAACTACCAGGTCCCAGTTGGAGTCTGGAATCGTGATAACAAGGTCTCTTCCCATCGACTCCCTAACTCCCTGTTTCCCTTATTCAGGCCATCCCTAAAAATATGTACTGCACTGCCTATCATCCCCTTAGGGTTCTCCTGGCCTTGCAAACCATAGTCTCGATTCTTTGCTGAGCAAGGGCTGTGCCCGGGCTTCCCTAAGCTCCGAGCAAAATCCCTGGCCTGAAAAAATCTAAAGATATGGGAACCGGGATCCTCTCTTCTCCCGAGCTCCTGAAAGGAGCAAATATTCAGTCCAGCATATAGGTCTCTCACACAGTGTATACCTCTCGTCTCCATTCCACAAATCCCGGATCCTCCAGGCCAGGTCAGAAAAAGGGGTTCCTATTTAATGGGAGAAGCAGCGCTTCTGTACTGTAACCCCTTACCATTTTCCTAATCTGTTCCCATCCTCAAGGGTCCATAGCACCATGGGATTAGGCCTAAATTGATTCAAATAGGCCCTCTTACCCCCTTAGTTAAGTAGGCCGATAGTCTACCCTTCCCTCCTTCCCTTCCAGTTCCAACCAGCTGGCCACCTCTGATTGTGCTACCCAGTCCTTGATCACTCTCACCTGTGAGGCTAGAAAGTAACTCTTTATGTCTGGGAAACTGAGTCCTTCCTCCTTTGGACCCAGCTTTAGTTTTTTAGGCCAATCCTGGGTCTTTCCCCTGCCAGAGATATTCGGTGAAACTCCTTTCAAGTTCTCCTCGTGTCCTTCTTGGTAAGACCCATTGGAGCATCTGCAACAGATACAAAATTCTGAGCAGGACATTCATTTTTAATAGGTTCAGGCCACCCAGCCAGGATGCCGCAGTGCCCTCCACCTTTTCATATCTTTCACTATTCTTTCAACCATTAGCCTATAGTTCAGTCCATATAATTCAGTAGGCATCTCTCAACACTAATCCCAAATAATTGAAAAAAGGTGCCAACCTCCCGCAGACCCATCTATCTAATTCCCCAAGTTTTCCCTCACCCAAGCACATTGTCTCCGACTTGTGAAGTTGATTTTGTACCCTGAGAAGAGGAAAATCTATTCATCAACTCAGGTAGCAGGACCGAGCCTCTTCGAGCCACTTAAGAAGAAAAATCATATCATCAGCATATAATGATAGTTTATACTGATGTCCCTCGGCCCCTTCACCCTTGTCCTCTTTGCTCTGTCTTATAGCTGTAGCCAATGGTTCCAGAGCCAAATCAAACAAAGAGGGAGAGGGGCCCCTGTCCTTGTCCCTCTATGCAGGCTGAAACCTGCGTAGAGGCCTCCATTAACCAATACTGCAGCTTCTGGGAGTAGCAAAGGGCCCCAACCATATTCAAGAAGCCTTCTCCCATTCCAAATCGGCCCAGGCCTCAAACAAATATTCCCATTCGATGCGATCAGGCCTTCTGCATCCAGTGCCAGAACAAGTGTGGCCCCGGACGCCAAGAAGAGGCATACACCACATTCAGTAACTTTCACATTGTGGTAAGAGTGTCTCCTTTATAAACCCAGTCTGGTCTGGTGGCACCAGGCTGGGCAATAAGCCCTCCAGTCTGCTGGCCAGGACCTTCGCATATATTTTCGCATCGACGTTCAGCAGTGATATGGGCGTTATGCCGCTAGATCCTGAGGTCCTTGCCCTGTTTTGAGATCACACAGATCGTCACCATCCCCATGGAAGGGGAGTGGCTCCCCTTCTTAGTTCCCCCTGAAGACTTCCCACAGCAAATCAGTTATGTGTTGTCCCAGTGCCCTATAAATTCAATAGGAGCCCATCTGGCCGCGGCCGCCTTGCTCGCCTATAGCCCCGCAATGGCCTTCTTAATCTCATCTTTGGACATTTCAGCATCTAAGGCTACCTTTGTTGTTCACTTAGCCTCTCCAGCTTGATCCCATCTAAGAATTGCCTCGCCTGTTCCTAACACCCCAGCCTCACTCTCATAGTGTGAATGATAAAATTCTTTAAACCTGTCCCTTATAGCCTAGGGTTCTCTTAATAGAGCCCCTGCCCGATTCCTTATTCCTAGTACCCTGGCTGACCCTCTCTACCCTTCATTAAACTAAAGTAGCATGGGCCAAGGCTTGTTCCCCATTCATAAAATCTTTGCTTCAGCAGCCATGTGCCCTCTCACTTGCTTGGCTAACATATTGTTAAGTGCCACTCTAGCATAGCTAAGATCTGGGCGCCACCTCATCCCCCCACCACCTGCCCTTCCAATCTCTTTACCTGCTGGAATAACTCCTCATACTTCCTGTTTTGTTCCTTTTTATAGCGGTGACATAGCCTATAAATAACCCCCTTAAAAAGCCTTGCCTTTGTCCCAGAAGACCTGTGTGGATGGGGCCGTGTCCTATTTGTCTTCACATACCTCTTTAACTGGATCTTTAAGGAAGGCTCTAAATCCTCATTGCCCAACAGATATATATGAAATCTCCATGAGCTTGACCTCGCTCTCCCCATCTCTAGCTCTAGCGTCAGTGTTACCATCGTGTGGTCTGAAATATGGATGGCCTCATGCTTTACTACTGCCATCTTCTGATACCAAATTCCTCGGTGTATATATTGGTCTATTCTCGACCAACTTTTATATGAGGTTGGAGAAAAATGTATATTCCTTGAGTTTAGGGTTTGCTGTCCTCCACGCATCAACTAAATCCAACCTAGCAACCCTCCTCCAGTCTTTCAGGAAGCTACCCCTTTACCCTTCCCACCCAGGTGATCCAAGACCAGGTCGAGTGTGCAGTTAAAATCATTCCCCATAATCAGACCCTTAAATTGTTCCTTTACTAACACCTCCAGGATGCGTCTATAAGATATGGGCTCACAAACTGCAGGGGCACATACACATTCAAATGTGATCATAGTCCCAAATAGACTGCCCTCACGAATACACATCTCCTCTTTTTATCCTGCACTACTCTAGTTGCCTGGAATGAGAGTGCTTGTGTATAGTATTGCCACCCCTCTTGTGAGAGGAGAGAAAGAGGACACATAAGAAGCCTCCACCCAGTTTCTAACCAACTTTTTGATGCCCACTGGGGTTAATGTGTCTCCTGCCTCAGCGCTCACTCTGTGCACTCACTCTCCTGAGAGCTGTAATTATCGATGTCCTTTTGATGGGCGAAACACCCCTCTTACCTGTGAATTTTTAATCAAAGTCATGCCTCGCTGATCCATGTTTAGCTTCTCCTGCTATGGTGAGACTCCTGGCCTGACACAGTGATTAACTTTTTCAGGAGATAACTTTATTATTGCTGGGTTCCTATGTACCTTGGCGAGATACAGCACCTAAGTCAATTTAAATCATTATGCCTCCTTGCATTTCAGTGGACACCCTACTCCATTTGAAGGAAACACTTCATACTTGTGAATTTTAATCAAAGTCATGCCTCACCGATCCCTTCTTGCATGTTGCATTTTGTAGTATACTTCAGAAATATACCATGACAGGGCATGGGGTAATGCTGTTTATCCAGTTCTCACGTGGTTCATCCATGAGGCAACAAGGCCACTGGCGCTCCCTCAATCTATAATCATAAAAATATAAAATAAATAAAAAGTATTTTTATTTAGTGTACAATGTAATGTTTTAGCCAGGGTAATAAGCTGAGATAAAACATTGAGTTTTCAGTGGGGCTATGTTTCTACCCATTCTTGCTGCTGCCTAGATTGGAGCACTGTGAGGTTGGAAAATCTTTCTCAGGGTCACACAATAAATATTTAGCTTTCATGTGCTTTTAACCTTTGATCGTCCAATTCCAAAGCTAGTTGTCTAATTACTAGAATATGATGCCTCCTCTGAACTTTTGCTTCATTGCTACATGACGTATCGTTAGTTATGTTTTAAGTGAGGATAGAGTTAAGGAAGAACTCGGAAAATGAAAGGTAGACAAAGCAATGGGACCAGATTGCACTTTTTGATCATCAGGGACATCACAAGGTTCTAAGAATGGCTCATAATGTATTTATATTGCACAGACTCAGTCATCTATATCTCTGGACTGCTTCCAGCTGCAGCTGTACCCAGTACCTCAATTAATAGAACTTTACATGGACTTTTAAACTATATATGCCACTGCAGATTAATGTGTCCCTTAACGTGTGTGTAATCTAAAGTAGTTCTTCCGGCCTCTAGGACTACATTGCATTTATTGTTTTTTTTAGATCTTTTGACCTAATACAGCTTCTGTAGTTGTAGCTTTGTGAGCATCTATGGTTTTACCGATTGATGTCTCTGCCCAACTGATTATTTAGTCAAGAAATACATGTTGTGGAGGTATTTTTTGTTTGTTAATTATGCCCTCCCATCTCCTACTAATTCTTTCCTCTTAGCCTTTGCCACCTTTAACTCTCTGATGGCTGCTCACCTTCTGACTGCTTTTCTTTCTCTTGCACTCCCAGTCGCTTGGTGACTGATGCTTGGTAAACCCTCACAACTTCCCAGTGCTGCACTGAGAGAGGAGTGCGGCTTTAGTGTATTCAGGTTAGTTGTACCATCGATGTGACATAGTCAAGATGGTTCAACTATCTGATGTCACATCGATGGTCCCACAGCACTGGGAACCAGCCAATTTCTGTTAATAATAACCTTTTCCCAAACACTATATTTTTATTCCAGGCTTGATTATGTACTATAAAGGTACAATCAGAAGAAATCAAATACTGGTCACAGTAAAGAAACATTTGAGTGTGTTGTTACTTGGGTCTTTAGATAACCCAGATTTATGGGATGATAATGCCTTCCTTGTCACAACCAGTTCCTGCATAGTTTGGGATTAGATTTGCACAACTTGGCTGGTAATAAGGAGTTTTCAAACACTGTGGAAAGTCACTCCTTTATGGAAAGAACTTATTTCCCCATACTTTTTTCTTTAAAATTCAGTCTATGCCTTTACTGAGGAATATGGAATACCAGAGTTGTGGTCAACATTACAATTAATTTTGGACATCACAATTGGGGATTTATACTGAAAAACAGAAATACAGTGAACTCCAATTAGATTGTATTAACCAATAACATAATAATAATATAGGAATACATGTCTGCACTGATGCAGACTTGAGGTTCTTGTCATGACATCATACCCACGCAAACTGTTGCATCACTCCCTATGTCACTCAGCTACTTAGCCAGCTTATCTTTTGTAGCTCAACCCTCATTGTTACTCAAACCTGATGTCATAAGTCAAAACTGCATACTTGATATATTTCAAGCAGTGCACAGAGGCGAATGCTGGAGTGTGTTTACCTTGTTAGAAACTTTCCGATTATTGAAAAAATAAGAACAACTGAGAGCCATTGTGAGCTTATATTGATAAGAACTGAGCTTCTATTGATGAGGCACGGGTGTCAGAGGCTAAGGTGAGTTACTGTAACTTTTCGGGCCAGATCTCATCTCTTTTGCAAGGAGTCAGGCTGTTATCAACACTGGGCTAGATTCACAAAATGTCTAAAATTCCAGTAGCTGTGGAAAAACCTGGTACAAGTGGATTGCCACTTGCAGATCTGCAGGGATCCACAGTTTTCCTGCAGCTGCGTAGTACTCAAGCAAAGGTGGAGCGGAGTATGACTTGCTCCACGATATGATGGCAACTTGTGAGTGGTGTAGTGCAGGAATCCCCACAGCTGTGGAAAACTGTTGTGCTGGTGAGACCAGTTGCAACATCATCCACAACTGCTGCAGCTGTGAATGGCAATCTCTGCAGCTGTGGGATTTCAATCCACACCTGGAGTTGTGGTGCGGGACTTGGCATAAAAACGCGTTTTGAATGTTGCCCACTGGCTTTAGTTTACTTCATATTCTGAGATTTCCACTGAGACATGTAAACTCCTGGAAAAGATTTTGGCAACTTTTTGATCCCTTATTTATTTTCCCCACAGGACTGAACTAGACAAGATCATTCTGAGTCTGACAGTTTATAAGGTGACTGTAGAATATTTTATTTATTGTTGGCATGCAATTTTATTTGTCAAAAGGCATTGTTACCTTTCAGTTGATCAATCTATAATCATGTATAGTGGAACTCTGTTAGAGAGACTCAGACAGCCAGTTTTATCATAAGGTTTAGTTTCTCCTACTATAGTGAGACTCCTGGCCTGATGCAGTGATTAACTTTGTGTGTGTGTTGGGGGGTAACTTGACTTTATTATTACAGGCATTCCTATGTACCATGGCTTGAGATACAGCACCTTAGTCAGTTTAAATCATTACCTGTATAAAAAGTATAGATATAAATATCTTCTAATACAGTGAAACAGAGTAACATCTGGAAATGGCTTGGTGACAGCAATCCATATTTTATATAGACTATTTTCTGTGCTGTTGTGTTTCCCGGATAAGATCACACAGGATCCTGCCAATAGGTTTAGTGAGCAAATCGGAGGGGACTTGACTGTATTACATGGTTCCTATGTGGACACCCTTCCCCTTTTGAAGAAAACACGGCATAACTGTATTTTTTTTTTTGGATATTTTTATTAACTTTCCAAGGAACCACACAGAAAACAGTACAGTACATACAGAAAGAGGAAAACAAGATTTAACAACACCACACCAAAAGGTTAATAGATATCAAACTCAATAGCCACTCCCTGTCCCTGTGGGACGTGGGAACCATACAATCCGTCTCTTCAGGCCTTTTTTCAGTTACTATGGAGACTGTCCACACCCCACATTAATCCAGCTCCAATGGGCACAAGACGTATACAAATAACACCATCTCAAAAAAAAAAAAGGGTGTTCTACCATACATTTTCTATAACTATTTACATGTGTCCACATCATACAGAGCCATTCCATTGTCTCTCTTTACATTAAAATCACAAAGATTTTCATCCAAATTCATAGGCACATTGCAGTGTCACATTACATTTGAACTATACTGAAGCCAGGGTATATCTCTTTGAGTTAATGAGGTTATCCATCGCACATCAAGGATAAATAGTAGTGCCCATCTGTTTATCTACTTTATTTTAGGTGCCCGACCACAATCACTGACTCTTCTGGGACATAACCATCAGTAGTGGGCTCCATAGAGCTCAAAAAGCCTCACTTCTGCCTTGTGGTTGATAGGCCCTTTTCTCCATTGCTAATGCAGCTGTGGTCATTGCTCTCCATTGTTCGATGGAGGGGATCTTTGCAGAGACCAAGGTGTTCAAGATGCACTGTCTAGCCATTGCAAGAACCACCCTCAGCCATTTCTTATGTAGTATCCATTCATCCTTCCCCTACCTCGATTCCAAATAGTATCTCTACTGGGTGAAGGAGACCTTGGCCTCTGTCTTTTCATTTAAATACTGCACAACTGCATTCAAAAACTTTGTATAAGGAGCAGCTCCAAAAGCAGTGCATGTATGTTCCTTTTGTGATTTGCACAGAGGGCAGATCTCTGGAATCTCTGGTTGAAATTTATGGACCACTACTGGCGGTGAGAACAACCTGTGGATAGACTTATAGGCCGATTTCTTATATCTATTCGATTGCAATAGGCCATATGTGTTTCAACTACCAGGTCCCAATTTGGAGTCTGGAATCGCGATCCCAAGGTCTCTTTCCCATCGCTCCCCTAACTCCCTGTTTCCCCTTATTCAGGCCATCCCTAAAAATCGTAGTGCACTGCCTATCATGCCTTAGGGTTCTCCTGGCCTGCAAACCATAGTCTCGATTCTTTGCTGAGCAAGGGACTGTGCCCGGGCCTCCCCTAACCTCCGAGGCAAAATCCTGGCCTGCAAAAATCAAAGATATGGGAACCGGGATCCTCTCTTTCTCCCGAGCTCCTGAAAGGAGCAAATATTCGGTCAACATATAGGTCTCACACAGTGTATACCTCTCTCGTTCCATTCCACAAATCCGGATCCTCCAGGCCAGGTCGGAAAAGGGGTTCCTATTTAATGGGAGAAGCTTAGCGTTCTGTACTGTCACCCTTACCATTTTCCTAATCTGTTCACATCCCTCAAAGGTCACAGCACAAGGATTAGGCCTAGTTGATTCAAATAGGCCCTCTTACCCCCTTAGTTAGGCAGGCCGATAGTCTACCCTTCCCTCCTTCCCTTCCAGTTTCAACCAGCTGGCCACCTCTGATTGTGCTACCCAGTTCTGATCACTCTCACCTGTGAGGCTAGAAAGTAACTCTTTATGTCTGGGAAACTGAGGTCCTCCCTCCTTCAGGCCCAGCTTTAGTTTTTTAGGCCAATCCTGGGTCTTTTCCCTGCCAGAGATATTCGGTGAAACTCCTTTCAAGTTTCCTCGTGTCCTTCTTGGTAAGACCCATTGGGAGCATCTGCAGCAGATACAAAATTCTGGGCAGGACATTCATTTTAATAGGTTCAGGCGACCCAGCCAGGATGCTGCAGTGCCTCACCCTTTCATATCTTTCACTATTCTTTCAACCATCGACCTATAGTTCAGTCCATATAATTCAGTAAGGATCTCTAACACTAATCCCCAAACGTACAAACATAGAAACATAGAATTTGATGGCAGATATGGACCGCTTGGCCCACCCAGTCTGCCCATTTCCCTAACTACTGGCTCAAGATCCCAAGTTAATCAGCAGCCTACTTCCTCCTACCCCCACCCCTAGAATGGCCTTTCATGACTGTCCCATGCATGCTTGAATTCCACCACTGATTTTGACTCCACAACCTCCTCCAGAAGGCCATTCCATGCATCCACAACCCTCTCTGTGAAAAATACTCCTTAAATTACCTC
Organism: Neoceratodus forsteri; assembly: GCA_016271365.2. Classification (NCBI taxonomy): domain Eukaryota; kingdom Metazoa; phylum Chordata; order Ceratodontiformes; family Ceratodontidae; genus Neoceratodus; species Neoceratodus forsteri. The sequence goes on along the minus strand of CM057450.1, from coordinate 161,005,331 downwards.
TGAGCTGCCCTCCCCCATCTTCAAATTGTCCCTCTTGTTCTTGCTACATCTTTTTTTGAATGATGCTACCCTCTTGGACTTTCTTGATTCCCTTGAGGTACTTGAACGTCTTATCATGTCCCCTCTCCTCCTTTCCTCAAGGCTATACATATTAAGCTCCTTTCATTTCTCTTCAATGTCTTCCGGTGCAGACCCTGCACCATTTTAGTTGCCCTCCTCTGGACAGCTTCCATCCTGTCTATGTCTTCTGGAGATTGGGTCTCAGAACTGCACACAGTACTCAGTTGAGGTCTCACCAGCTGTCTGTACAGAGGATGATAATAACTTCCTGTTTTCTACTGGTGATGCCTCTCCCTATGCATCCCAGTATCTCCCCAACCCTCCTTGCTGCCCTCTCACATTGCTTGCCCACCTTTAGGTCATCTGATATGACTACCCCCAGGTCCCTTTCCATTTTTGTTGTTGTTAGTATCTCACCCCCATTGTGTACTCTTCCCTGGGTTTTGTTTCCCAGGTGTATTACCTGCAATTCTTAGCATTGAATCTAAGCTGCCATACATTTGACCATCCTCTAACCTTGCCAAGTCCTTCTCATCCTTTCACCCCCACCCTCTGCATCAACTCTTTGCAGATCTTTGTGTCATCTTCAAAGAGACATACTTTTTCCTTCCAGTCCCTCTGCAATGTTGTATAAAGACATTGAAGAGGACCGGTCCTAATACTGAACCCGCGGTACCCCACTAGTAACCCTCCTTTCTTCTGAGTGGACTCCATTTACTATTACTATCTGTGTCCTATTCTCCAGCCAGTTCTTACCCAGGCTGTCATCTTGGGACCCACTCCCAGGCTGGCTAACTTGTATATTAATCTTTTGTGTGGGACTGTGTCAAATGCCTTACTAAAAGTCTAGGTAGGCCATGTCACAGCCCCTCCTGATCTATTACTTTGGTCATCCAGTCAAGAAATCTATCAGAATTCGTCTGGCTTGACCTTCCGCTGTGAATCCATGCTGCCTGGGTCCTGTGCCCCTCTGGCCTCTAGATACTCAACAATTCATTCCTTCAGAAGTGATTCCATCATTTCCCTATCACTGAGGTTAAACTAACAGGTCTGTAGTTTCCTGCTTCTGCCTTGCTCCACTTTTGTGAAGGGAATCACATCTGCCCTCCTCCAGTTCTCGGTACCAACCCATCCTCCCATGATTTGTTAAAAAAGGGTAGTCAGTGGTGTCACTAGTTCTACCCTTAGTTCTTTTAGAATTCTGGGATGAATCCATCAGGCCCCATTACTTTGTCCACCTTCAGTTTTAAGAGTTCTTTCAGACCCTTTCTTCTGTAAATGGGCTGGTATCAACTTCTGTATCCAGAGTGTTTCTACTGTTTGTTTTTATGTACCTCCCCTCTTCATTTGTAAATACTGAGCAAAAATATTTGTTTAGTATCTCTTGCCTTTTCACAGATCTCCTCTGCTCACCCTCAGTCCCTTTTATTAAGCCTCACTATCCCTCCCTTGGTCTTCCTTCGCTCCTGATGTACCTATAAAAGTTTATCCCTTCTTAACTGAGTTGGCTATCTTTTCCTCGGTTTGGGCCTTTGCTGTTCTGACTGCCTTCCCAGCCTCCTTTTGCTTTAACTGATACAGTTCTCTGTCCTGCTCCTTCTACGATTCCTTGACTTCCTGAATGCTCTTTTCTCTTGAACCTTCATTGCCACTTCCTTTGAGAACCATAGTGGTTTTTCACATCGTTTTGTTTTGTTTATTTGCTTCACACAAAGGCTCGTTACTTCTGTGATGGCAGTTTTATTATTCCCCATTGTTCTTCCACCCCTCCTTCTGGCCCATTTGCTAAGTGCATTCCTTAGGCACTCACCCATTTTGGCAAAGTCAGCCCTCCTAAAGTCCAGTACTTTTGCCTTTGTATGGCTTGACTCTATTGCTGTGTTTATTGTGAACCATACTGTTCGATGGTCGCTAGTTCCCAGATGGCTACCCACTTCTACATCTGTGATCCTCTCTCCATCTCCATTTGAGAGAACCGGGTCTAAGATTGCTCCTCCTCGAGTGGGCTCCAATACTAGTTGAAAAAGGTGCCAACCTCCGCAGACCCCATCTATCTAATTCCCCAAGTTTCCCTCACCCAAGCACATTGCCTCGACTTGTCAAGGTTGATTTTGTACCCTGAGAGAGGGAAAATCTGTTCATCAGCTCGAAGGTAGCAGGGACCGAGCTCTTCAGGCCACTTAAGAATAAAATCATATCGTCAGCATATAATGATAGTTTATACTGATGTCCCTCGGCCCCTTCCCCTTCTCCTCTTTGCTCTGTCTTATAGCTGTAGCCAATGGTTCCAAGGCCAAATCAAACAAAGAGGAGAGGGGCACCTGTCTTGTCCCTCTATGCAGGCTGAAAACCTGCGAGAGGCCTCCATTAACCAATACTGCAGCTTTGGGGGTAGTAAGGGCCCCAACCATATTCAAGAAGCCTTCTCCCATTCCAAATCGCCCAGGCCCTCAAACAAATATTCCCATCTCGATGCGATCGAGCCTTCTCGACATCCAGTGCCAGAACAAGTGTGGCCCCGGACGCCAAGAAGAGGCATGCACCACATTCAGTAACTTTCTCACATTGTGGTAAGAGTGTCTCACTTTTATAAACCCAGTCTGGTCTGGTGCACCAGGCTGAGCAACAAGCCTCCAGTCTGCTGGCCAGGACCTTCACATATATTTTCGCATCGACGCTCAGCAGTGATATAGGACGGTATGCCGCACAGTCCTGAGGGTCCTTGCCCTGTTTGAGATCACACAGATCGTCACCATCCCCATGGAGGGGCAGCTCCTCCTTCCTTAGTTCCCCTGAAGACTTCCCACAGCAAATCAGTTATGTGTTGTCCCAGTGCCCTATAAAATTCAATAGGAGCCCATCTGGCCCGGCCGCCTTGCCCGCCTTTAGCCCGCAATGGCCTTCTTAATCTCATCTTTGGACATTTCAGCATCTAAGGCTACCTTTTGTTGTTCACTTAGCCTCTCCAGCTTGATCCAATCTAAAATTGCCTCACCTGTTCCTGACACTCCAGCCTCACTCTTATAGAGTGAATGATAAACTTCTTTAAACCTGTCCCTTATAACAAGGGTCTCTTAATAGAGCCCCTGCCCATTCCTTATTCCTAGTACCCTCGCTTGACCCTCTCCCTACCCTTGATTAGACTAACTAGCATGGGCCCAGGTTAGTTCCCCATTCATAAATCTTTGCTTCAGCAGCCACTGTGCCCTCTCGCTTGCTTGGCTAACATATTATTAAGTGCCCTCTGGCAAGAAGCTAAGATCTGGGCGCACTCATCCCCCTGCTACCTGCCCTCCAATTCTCTTTACCTGCTGGAATAACTCCTCGTACTTCCTGTTTTGTTCCTTTTATAGCCGGTGACATAGTCTATGATAACCCCTTAAATAAGCCTTGCCTGCGTCCCAGAAGACCTGTATGGACGGGGCCGTGTCCTTATTTGTCTCCACATACCTCTTTAACTGATGTTTAAGTAAGGCTCTAAAATCCTCATTGCCCAACAGATATATGGGAAATCTCCATGAGCTTGACCTCGTTCTCACCATCTCTAGCTCTAGAGTCAGTGTTACCATTACGTGGTCTGAAATATGGATGGGTTCATGCTTTACTTCTGCCATCTTCTGATACCAAATTCCCTCGTATATATGTGGTCTATTCTCGACCAACTTTGTGTAGGTTGGAGAAAAATGTATATTCCTTGAGTTTAGGGTTTGCTGTCCTCCACGCATCAACTAAATCCAAGTCTAGCAACCCCTCCCTCCAGTCTTTCAGTAAGCTACCCCTTTGCCCTTCCCACCCGAGTGATCCAAGACCGGGTCCGTGTGCAGTTAAAATCACCCCCATAATCAGACCCTTAAATTGTTCCTTTACTAACACCTCCAAGATGCATCCATAAAATATGGGCTCGCAAACTGCGGGGGCATATACACATCCAAATGTGATCATAGTCCCAAATAGACTGCCCTCCACGAATACATATCTGCCCTCTTTTATCCTGCACTACTCTAGTTGCCTGGAATGGGAGGTGATTGTGTATGAGTAAAGCCACCCATCTTGTGAGAGGAGAAAGAGGACACAAAAAGCCCCCACCCAGTTTCTAACCAACTTTTGATGCTCCACTGGGGTTAAATGTGTCTCCTGCAGCAGGGCTACTTGTACACCCACTCTCCTGAGAGCTATAATTATCGATGTCCTTTTGATGGGAGAAAACACCCTCTTACCTGTGAATTTTTAATCAAAGTCATGCCTCACTGATCCATGTTTAGCTTCTCCTGCTATAGTGAGACTTCTGGCCTGACACAGTGATTAGCCTTTTTGGGGGCTAACTTTATTATTACTGGGTCCTATGTACCTTGGCCTGAGATACAGCACCTTAGTCAATTTAAATCATTATGCCTGCTTGCATTTCATTGGACACCCTACCCATTTGAAGGAAACACTTCATACCTGTGAATTTCTAATCAAAGTCATGTCTCACCGATCCTTCTTGCATGTTGCATTTTGTAGTATTATACTTGAGAAATATACTATGACAGGGTGGGGTAATGCTGGATTTATCCACTTCTGATGTGGTTCATCCACGAAGCCACAGGCGCCCTCAATCTATAATCATAAAATATAAAATAAATAAAAAGTATTTTGATTTAGTGTACAACGAATGTTTTTAGCCAGGGTAGCCAAGCTGAGATAAAACATTGAGTTTTCAGTGGGGCTATGTTTCTACCCATTCTTGCTGCTGCCTAGATTGGAGCACTGGTGGTTGAAAATCTTCTCAGGGTCACACAATAAATATTTAGCTTTCATGTGCTTTTAACCTTGATCGTCCAATTCCAAAGCTAGTTGTCTAATTACTAGAATATGATGCCTCCTCTGAACTTGTTGCTTCTTTGCTATGTGATGTATCGTTAGTTATGTTTTAAGTGAGGATAGAGTTAAGGAAGAACTTGGAAAATGAAAGGTAGACAAAGCAATGGGACCAGATTGCACTTTTTGATCATCACGGACATCACAAGGTTCTAAAATGGCTCTAATGTAGTATTTATATTGCACAGACTCAGTCATCTATATCTCTGGACTGCTTCCAGCTACAGGTGTACCCAATACCTCAATTAAAAGAACTTTACATGGACTTTTAAACTGTATATGCCACTGCAGATGAATGTGTCCCTTTAACGTGCCTGTAATCTAAAGTAGTTCTTCTGCTTCTAGGACTACATTGCATTTACTTTTTAGATCTTTTGACCTAATACAGCTTCTGTAGTTGTAGCTTTGAGAGCATCTGTGGTTTTACTGATTGATGTCTCTGCCCAACTGATTATACAGTCAAGAAATACGTGTTGTGGAGGTATTTTTTGTTTGTTAATTATGCCTTCCCATCTCCCTACTAGCTCTTTCCTCTTAGCCATTGCTACCTTTAACTCACTGATGGCTGCTCACCATCTGACTGTCTCTTTCTCTTGCCCTCCCAGTCATTTGGTGATTGATGCTGGTAAACCCTCTCACAACTCCCCAGTGCGTACTGAGGAGGGAGTGCGGCTGAGTATATTCCAGGTTGTTGTACCATCGATGTGACATAGTCAAGATGGTTCAACTATTTGATGTCACATTGATGGTCCCGCAGCACTGGGAACCAACCAATTTCTGTTAAAATAAATTTTCCCATACACTATATTTTTATTCCAGCTTGATTATGTAGTGCAAAGGTACAATCAGAAGAAACCAAACACTGGTCGCACTGAAGAAAACACCTGATTATGTTGTGACTTGGGTCTTTAGATAACCCAGATTTATGGAATGATAATGCCTTCCTTCTCACAACCAGTCACTACACTTAGTTTGGGATTGGAATTGCACAACTTGGCTTGGTAATAAGGAGTTTATGAAACACTGTGGAAAGTCACTCCTTTATGGAAAGAGCTTATTTCCCACACCTTTTTCTTTAAAAATTCAGTCTGTGCCTTTACTGAGGAATATGGAATGCCAGAGTTGTGGTCAACATTACAATTAATTTTGGACATCACAATTGGGGATTTATACTGAAAACAGAAATACAGTGAAACCAGTTAGATTGTATTAACCAATAATATACAATAATATAGGAATACACGCCTGCACTGATGCAGACTTGAAGTTTCTTGTTCATGACATCATACCTATGCAAACTGTGGCATCACTCCCTATGTCACTCAGCTACTTAGCCAGCTTATCTTTTGTAGCTCAACCCCTCATTGTTACTCACACCTGATGTCACTCAAGTCAAAACTGCATACTTGATGTACTTCAAGCAGTGCACAGAGGCAAATGCTGAAGTGTGTTTACCTTGTTAGAAACATTCTGATTATTGAAAAAATAAGAAGAACTGAGAGCCATGTGACCTTATATTGATAAGAAGTGAGCTTCTATTGATAGGCTCAGTGTCAGAGGCTAAAGGTGAGTTACTGTAACTTTTTCGGCCAGATCTCATCTCTTTTGTAAGGAGTCAGAGCTGTTATCAACACTGGGCTAGATTCACAAAATATCTAAAATTCCAGTAGCTGTGGGAAAAACCTGGTACAAGTGGATTGCTACTTGCAGATCCGCAGAGATCCACAGTTTTCCTGCAGCTGCGTGTCTCCTAAAAGTGGAGCAGATTATGACTTGCTCCACGATATATGGCAGCTTGTGGGTGGTGTAGCCTTGGAAATCCCCACAGCTGTGGAAAACTGTTGCGGCCGTGGGACCAGCTGTAACATCATCCACAGCTGCTGCGGCTGTGAATGGCAATCTCTGCAGCTGTGGGATTTCAATCCACACCTGGAGTTGTGGTGTGGGACTTGGTATAAAATGTTTTGCGAATGTTGCCCACTGGCTTTAGTTTACTTCATATTCTGAGATTTACACTGAGACATGTAAACTTCTGGAAAAGATTTTGGCAACTTTGTTGATCCCTTATTTATTTATTTTCCCACAGGACTGAACTAGACAAGATCATTCTGAGTCTGACAGTTTATAAGGTGACAGTAAGAATATTTTGTTTATTGTTGGCATGCAATTTTTATTTTTTAAGAGGCATTGTTACCCTTCAGTTGATCAATCTGTAATCATGTGCAGTGGAACTCTGTTAAGGAGAACTCAGATGGCCAGTTTTATCATAAGGTTTAGTTTCTGCTACTATAGTGAGACTCCTGGCCTGATGCAGTGATTAACTTTGTGTGTGTGTGGGGGGAGTAACTTGACTTTATTATTACAGGCATTCCTATATACCATGGCTTGAGATATAGCACCTTAGTCAGTTTAAATCATTACCTGTATAAAAAGTATAGATATAAAATCTAATATAGTGAAACAGGTAACATCTGGAACATGTCTTGGTGACAGCAATCCTTATTTTGTAAAGACTATTTTCTGTGCTGTTGTATTTCCTTGGTAAGATCACACAGGATTCTGCCAATAGGTTTAGTGAGTAAAGGGGGGTAACTTGACTGTATTACATGGTTCCTATGTAGACACCCTACCCCTTTTGAAGGAAACCGCATACCTGTGAATTTTTAATCAAAGTCATGCCTCACTGATCCATGTTTACTTTCTCCTGCTATGGTGAGACTCCTGGCCTGACACAGTGATTACCTTTTAGGTGGGGAGTGTAACTTTATTATTACTGGGTTCCTATGTACCTTGGCTTGAAATACAGCACCTTAGTCAATTTAAATCATTACGCCTGCTTGCATTTCAGTGGACACCCTACTCCATTTGAAGGAAACACTTCGTACCTGTGAATTTTAATCGACGTCATGCCTCACTGATCCCTTCTTGCATGTTGCATTTTTGTAGTATTATAGTTGAGAAATGTGCCATGACAGGGTGTGGGAAAGTGGTGGATTTATCCACTCCTGATGTGGTTCATCCACGAGGCCACAGGCGCTCTCAATCTAAAATCATAACAGTATAAAATAAATAAAAAGTGTTTTTATTTAGTGTACAACGTAATGTTTTTAGCCAGGGTAGCCAAGCTGAGATAAAACATTGACTTTCAGTGGGGCTATGTTTCTACCCATTTTGCTGCTGTCTAGATTGGAGTACTGGGTGGCTGAAAATCTTTCTCAGGGTCACACAATAAATATTTAGCTTTCATGTGCTTTTAACCTTTGATCGTCCAATTCCAAAGCTAGTTGTCTAATTACTTGAATATGCTGCCTCCTCTAAACTTGTTGTTTCATTGCTATGTGATGTATCGTTAGTTATGTTTTAAGTGAGGAAGAGTTAAGGAAGAACTTGGAAAATTAAAGGTAGACAAAGCAATGGGACCAGATCACATTTTTGATCATCACTGACATCACAAGGTTCTAAGAATAGCTCTAATGTAGTATTTATATTGCACAGACTCAGTCACCTATATCTCTGGACTGTTTCCATCTACAGGTGTGCCCAATACCTCAATTAAAAGAAATCTGCATCGACTTTTAAACTATATATGCCACAGTAGATGAATGTGTCCCTTTAAAGAGCTGCTGACACCTCAAAGAAAACTTTGAAAAACACAATATTTTGGTACAATTCAGCTTGCATTCCATATGTATGGCATAGAGTTCTCTTAGCCATTATTTATTTCAGAAAATTTGCATGAATACATGATCTTTATTCCTTAGAGCTACTCCATCTGCATAGTTTGCTCAGTACTTCAAGTCATAATCCTCTGTTGTGACATCACACTCTGTTGCCATGACAGTAACTGTGATGTCACAAGCAGTGCATTATGACCTCAGGTAGGGAGAATGCAGCAGGAATAGATGAACTCTTCAAGAGCTGAGATCCTGTATTCATGCAAATTACCTCACTGCTAAATAATGGTGACTGTGAGGAGAAATACAGAGCTGATGTAAAATACAAGCTGGACAGTGTTTGAATATTATGTTTGTTAAAGTGCTCCTGAAGGTGTCATTATGCTTAAGGTGCAAAAATTGAGGTTTAACATTAATGTGCTTAGCTCAACCCAAACAATAGGTGTGAATGTACCTGTATAATACAGTAATATGATTTAAATGAAGAAATATTAAACTTTAAAAACAACCAGTATAACATATATGTCTCGGTAAGGGAAACAGATTTCGGGCACGGAGGAAGAGAGTCAAGAACAGATACAGGAGGGAAAAAAAAGTCATAATGGCAAAACTTTAAAGAAGACGGAAATGATTTCTAACTGGTAGCTGTTTACAATGGTCCCATTTACAGAAATCATATCCATAAACCTAAATGATCCATGTGATTACTGTACCTGAATAAAATGTGATATGATACATTGTATTTTACTTTGTTTTGTTAATATAGCTAGCATTACTGTTACAGTTCTCTTCATGGAACCAGTGATCTGAGGCTAGATTCACAAAACATTGCTCAGTCACAAACCCAGTTTGCACTGTGCAAACTGGATTTCACCCCATGTGGTATTCACAAAGCCTGGTTTGTACCCGCAGACTGGTTTGTGATGGGGCAAAGTTTTGAGGGGCACAATGCAAATAAGGGGAGGGACTGCATTAAGAAACATAGACATAGAATCTGTCAGCAGAAAAGACCACAGCAGCCCATCCAGTCTGCCACTTTCCACTTCAATTCAGCATTTCCTTTCTAACCCCCCATCTCCATGCAGTTTCATTCACAGACCATTTTTCCATGCAACAGCCATTTGCAAATGTCCTTTGTGTGGAGAAAATGCCACTGAGTCAGACCTGGTGATAAGTCCGCACAACCCTTGTGTCCAGGGAGGTTCTGCATGCACCAGTCTCCTTGCTGACACTATCCCTGTATTAAAATATATGATTGTTGGAGTTGTAGTATAGTGCTTTCCTCCAAACGCTCTGTTCTCTGATCACTGTTTTGACAGTTATAAAAACTATTCATGGTAGTCTAGTGGTTCCCTCCCCTTCCCATTCTCTGATCACCATCCTGAAAGTTAAAAATGTTTTACCAGTGTAGTGGTCCCTCCTCTTTCCTGATCTCTGATTTCCATGCTCGTAGAATATGGCACATCACCCTGCTAGTCCAGTGGTCCCTCCCCACCTCTGTTTGATGATCACCGCCCTGGTGTGAAGAACCTCACTGACTGAACACAGAAATTCAGGATTAATGGAGTCTGCTCTGACTCTGGACCAGTCACAGTAGGAGTCCCATGGGGCTCTGTCCTGGGATCTCTCTCTTCAGCCTTTTCATCAGTACCCTGCCGCTAGCCTGTCCTGCATCAAGGATGTTACTATATGTGGATTAGGTAGTCATCAGTACTAGTGGTCCCAGCCAGGAGGCCTCACACATGTCCTTCCACTCAGTTTTGCATCACCTGAACAATGGTTCCAGCAGAACAAATTAATCCTAAATTACAAAAGACTAAGATAATGCTTTTCCTTGCATACAGAAAGGGACAAGGCCCCCACCCCCATCTTCATGGAAAGTTGCCCTGGACTAGGCTGACCCATTTAGTTACCTGGGTGTCACAGTTGGCCAGTCACTTACCTCCCCCCCACACACACTGATCAGCTTGTTGCAATTTCAGAGGAAACTCGGCTCCCTCTAGGCTGAGACTTAATCTTACCTCTGTGGCCAGAAGGGTGGTTGTTACTAGCGCCATCCTCCCTATGATTGATTATGGCACCCTGGTCTATGGGCTGCCTCAGAAACAGCTCTAGAAAGGGTCAAGATGATGTTAAACAAAGCTTGCCACTCGTCGCTAGAGCAGCCAAAACCACCCACACCTGTGCACTCTATGCCCCTAACAAACTGGCTACCACTCCCAAGCAGGAAAATGCACCAGACTTGTCTGTTGGCAGCAAAAGTGCTCCTAGAGCTCACCTCCCTGAAATACAAGCGCTTCTCACCTCCTCACAAAATGCCTGTGTCACTAGGGGCTCAAGCCAAGGTCATCTCTCTGTCCTGCTCTGCAGAACCAGCCTGGTCAAGCATTCATTTGCAACCAGAGCCCCACAGTGGCTAAATAAGCTTGACATGCCTTCCGAGGAATCATGAAAATTGGACAAATTAAGCAGGATCTACTGACAGCACTCTCTCCTGGTTCATGAGCTCTCCTAGTGAATACACCCCGTCCACGAACAATTTGCACCACTACGGTACTCTTAGCCAACTCAGAGAATCAAATAGCACTTTAGGTTATAATGCCTGTAGTCCTGTCCAGTGTGCTCTGATAAAGCCTTCTCTGGCCTGATGTCTACTGTAACCTATCCCTGTATATACCCTGAACTGTTGTAACAATCTGTAACTGAAGTGTACTGTACCCTGAATTTTTGTACCACTCTAAACTTGACTTGGAACCTTTGAAAATGAGCATTAGTGCTCAAAGGTATTTATCCAATTTGCCAAAATAGTAATGAAATAAACTCCCCTGGTAGTCTGGTTGTCCCCCCACCCTATCCCCAGTCCCTTCCTGCCGTAAGGTGTAAGCTCCCTTGATGGTCATGCGGTCCCCCACCCATCCCCTATCTAGCCATATAGGACACCATATAATTGTCCCTGGTGTCTAGTGGACCCCCAACCCACCCATCCTGTGAGAGATTGAGCCACCACCCTACTACCCTCCCAACCCTACCTCTAACCTGTGATCAGCACAGTCCTTCTCTTACATCCATGGCTGGCTTCCAACTGAGCTCTTAGTTACTACTGTATACTGTATGCGCTCATTGACTGACAGCTCACTCTAAGCTGTCAATCACTGACATTGAGCATGTACTATATACAGTATGTGCTCGATTGACTGACAGCTCACTCTGAGCTGTCAGTCACTGACATTGAGCATATACTATATACAGTATGTGCTCATTGACTGACAGCTCACTCTGAGCTGGCAATCACTGACATTGATGGCGGTGCTATATACAGTATGTGCTCATTGACTGACAGCTCACTCTGAGCTGTCAATCACTGACATTGAGCGTGTACTATATACAGTATGGGCTCATTGAGTGTTCAGTGGACTTCCAGCCATGGAAGTGACGGGAGGATTGTGCTGGTTGTTGGCTGGGGTGGGGTTGGTGGGGAGTGGGTGGTGGCTCAATCCTCTTTAAAGCTCTGAATTAGGATTTAAATTTGGTGCATTTTTTCATCCCTTCTGAGTGACTGACTACATTCTTTGGTGGGTGGGTTTGTTCTCTCCTCTGCCACCACTCCTGTGTCTGCTTACAAACTCTGCTCTTACTCCAAAGTCACCACCCTGCAACTGCAATAAACATCAAAGGCAAAGCAGGATTCAAAAGCCTGAAAGGAAGAACCAAATACAGAAAGTAAAGATAGCAGTTGTTTTTCATATTTTACCCCAAACTTTTAACATAATCTTTTATGACCACTCCTTCTGATCATGACAGCTGTAATTTACAAAACAGTGGCTGGGACATCATTTTGTGCCACAAGTGTCAAAACACATTTTGTGGTAGGATCTGAGAAAATGACAGCTGTCACATTCATGAGGTGGTGTGAACAAATGGCTATGTTGAAACGTTGGGGTCAAAATATTGAAAACTATAACAGTTATGAGTGGGTATTAAAACACTGTAATGTAGACTCATAACTCAGTTGTTTTCTCATATTTTGCCCACATTTTCAATATAATTGTCTTATGACCCCACATAGCCTTCTTTGAGCCCACATCATGAATTGGAGGGCAGGATTTTCAAATCTTACCCAATAGCAGATTTCACACCAGAAGTGCGAAAACACATTTTGGCCAGGATTTGAAGAATTACAGTTCAAAGTTTTTATCTGTGTTTGGAGTTGGAGCACGTTAGCTCAGCAAGCGGGAAGCAATTCTAAAAAGTATCCGGACAGTCATTATGTGCTGGTGCTCTCAACCCTTCAGCATTCAAACAACAAATGAACAAAAACTCCAGATGAAGTTTAAAGATTCATTGCACGAATTGGGCTGAATTAATCTCCCAACCTCATTTGAATGCTGCATGGTTGAGAGTGTCTGCACATAATAAGGACTCTCACATTCATGAGGTGCTGTGAAGAAATAGCTATGCTGAAAATTTGGAGTCAAAATATTTAAAATTATCAAAGATATGAGCCTGCACTCATAAATTTCAATGTAGGCTCACAACTTTGTTGTTTTCCAATATTTGTACCCCAGATTTTCTATATAGCCTTCTTATGACCCCACCTCATGAACAAGGGTGAATAAAATGTTTAACTCCTGCATGAAAGATGATTTCACACAGTGACAGTGAAATCACCTTGTGAGACATTATTTTCATAATTTCATTCCCACTGTTCATGAGGTGGGGACCCAAAACTGGCATGTTGAAAATCTGGGCAAAAATATTAAATGACCAAGTTATGCTGCTAAGTTCAAAACCCTTTGAAATACTTTGTACCAAAGTCGGCCCAGTTGTGTAGAAGACTGAGGTACTGGTCACCCTGACTATCTCTCACCATGCTAATGACCCATGTTATGGAAGGAGCATGGGTTTCCAGGGTCGGTTGGACGGGGAGGGCTGGGAGTGGCTAGAGCGGCTACCAGGCAGCTCTCCTCTCTCAGATTGTGGAGGTAGGTCTCTCTGGCTCTTTGCTGCCACCAAGTGGAGGCTCAGTGGTAACATTGAGCACTGGGGGTCTGGCACTAATCCAGGTGGGTGGATCAGGGCTGTTGTCAGGGCCCTCTACGTGCATGCTCGACTCTGTTGCCCAAGGCCCTGGGGAACTGAGGAGAAAATCAGCAGGATGAAGACTGATCCCTGCAGGCTCCACACTGATGGCTGAGCACACATTGCAAGTCCTGTGGCACAGGGCGCGGCATATGTAAGTCCCAGAGGAGCAAAGTGACGGGTTGGGGGTTGGAAGTGGGGTGACCAGGAGAGAGGCATGATATTGCAGAAAAAGAACGACATTAAACCTCATATCTGATTTCCTCAGTTTGCAGTCCGGTGTTGAAGAGTAAAGCGTGTCTGACACCCCTGTGGTAAGGGCTGAAGGGAGTGTGCGCAATGGGTACTGAGTGTGATGATCAGGTGGGGAGACTAATGGCAGTGGCACCAACAGACACTGATGGACGTTTTCATTTTAAGAGATTATATTGGGAAAACAAACAAAAACTATGCGGGACGATTTCCTTTATTTCAAGTTGTGACACTGCGTGAGCCAGCCCAGTGGCATTGAAGGTTGAGGTGCTGGACACCACACTGGTGACCTGGGTTTGGGAGTGAGCCCAGGCTATCAGGGGCAGCAGGGGAGGGAAGAGATTTGAGTGTCCGGAGGACATCTCTCTCTTCCCAAGGAGGATTCAGGGAGTCCGCTCATGGGCGGCCTTCTGGTGGCAGCTGGGGCAATGACGTAAAGGTGCAGTGTACACAGAGTGGCGGAGCTGTGCCACAATGTTGCCTTTCTATCCACGCTCCAGAGGGGTCTGTAACAAAACAAGAAAATTCCCTCCCACTGGAATAGGTGAAGGCACCTCCCTGACCCACACTCCAATAGCTGGACACTCTCTCTTTGTCCCCCCCCCCTGATCCAGAGTTCAGTACTTATATAGGCGCCCTGGGTAGATAGGGCAGCCCTTGCCTGGAGGGTTCAGACCCAGGGGATGTGCCAGGTTGAGGTGTCGGAGCAGAGGAGCAGTCACAGAGGGAGATAGAGATCTCTGGAGGATGCTGGTGAGAGTTCTTCAGATGGGGCACATAAAATAGCTTAAAAAGTTATGACACTGGGAGACTGGGCAGGTGTTATGTTTGTGGAGGGGTGGGGTCAGGGGTGGGTGCTGAGTTTGTGGGGGGTGATGGGTAGTTGGTGGTGAGTGCTGAGTGGGAGAGTCAGGTGGGAGGACAGTAAGAGTGGCAGTAGCAATAGACATCGATGGATGGTTTTATTTTTTGCAAGGTGTAATTCAACCTCAGCAGGCTGATCGTGATAGATTAACTGTGCTTGCTGGGTGGCGGTTACATAGATAAAAGAAATAGTTGATCTTTGCCTGGGATGGCTCTCTCCTTTGAACTACACAAGTTTTCGTCGTCATGCCAGAACAGTGTCATCAGCCTCACTGATGATTGTTGTGACACTGACGAGCCCCTTGTAGACCACTCTACATTCACTGGTAGTGTCACACCCATCAAAATCCATTCTACTAAAAATATTTGCCGCACTTGCAGGCATGGCGATCATAAAAAGCAATTGAGCGGTAACAGTTCTTTTAGTTGCAAATGCACTTGGCAAAATGTTTTTCACCTCCAAAACTTGTCAACACAAATTTAAATGTGCTAAGAATATTGTTTAGAAATATTAACGCCATCACTTCACAGCTCCCTTGTCCCATGTCTTCCAGAGATGCAGATTATTTCTCTGTAAAAATACCCCCTCGCACACACACACACACACACACACACACACACACACACACACACACACACACACACACACACTAAAGAAACCTGTCTTTTAATTGCTTTGATACAAAAATGATCCAGTAATATGATATTCCTGAAATGTTTATAGGATCATTAATGAATGGTGGGGTTTTAAGATAGGTCCCCACCCATCCACCTGCGTAATGGCACTAGCCCACGCAGCCTTTTTATAACCATAGCAAAATTCTGTTTCTTCCCTTTAAATTAGGTAGGCTGTTTTTCCTGGAAAACTGCTTTGAAAGTTTGAAGGAGCAGCCAAATTACATTGTCAAATGGTTAGGTCTCATCTCGTCTCTTTGGAAAGTATAATAATAGGATATGTGTGTTGGGGTGCTTTATTACCTAATATACGGTAGTCGATTTAGTTCCACCACTGAAGTTCTAGATGTTCACTCCAGAGCATGGAGTCATGTGTCCTTCACACAACTGAAGACAATTAAAGGCTTCCAAAGGGGCTGAAGTTACAGGCAATGCATTTGTCTTGCTCTCTTCCCAAACCTATTCAGATGTGCTGCCAGAGCAGAGGGCCAAATGGATCACGCTGTACAAGTGCCCCACCTCCAGATGCATTCCAGTCCCCAAATGTATAAATAATTTTTCCTTTTAACAAATCTAACCCAAGAGACCAGTTAGGCTTTATTTACTTTGTACCCTATGTTTTTTTTTTTTTTTTTTTAATTCAGATGTTTATGCTTCCCAGCCTGCCAGCAGGCTTTAATCTCCACCAGTCTCCAGCCTCAGCCTTGCCCCCAAAACCCCCGGCCCTGTATCCCTCGGATTACCCCTCCTAGACAGGGTGGAAGGGATGCCCCCAAGCACATATCTGAGTGGGCCTGAGACTTCTGTGGGCCGTGGTCCCAGAGTACCTGAGGGCTTCCATGAAGCTGGCAGCCAATTTCCTCTTTTCTGTGATCCCTCACTCTCATGGCCATGAATGTGCATGTGTGGAGGTGCACTCACCATGCTATCTGTCTCACTGGCTCTGACACTACCCCTATTCTCCACCAGGGCAGCCAAGGAGGCGGGACAACATGCCCACCCTTCTGTGGGAGAGGCACTGTCATGGACACTCGATCCCTCCCTGCTGACCACCGGCAGTCTGTGCTTGTTCGGAACATGGGTCACCGGTGTGGTGCGAAATGTGGTGACCAGTGCCTCAACTCTCAGCACCACTGGGTCGTCATGTTTTACTTTTCTTTAATTCACATTTATTGAACACCTTGGGTACATAATTCAGTTTATATATGAAATATTGAAACTCAGTATCCCGAACTCCACAAGACTGAGTTTGGGATACTGAATTTCAGTATCCTGCAATGCACTGGATCCAGACCTGCAGGTTCCTAACACTACTTACTTTTAATGGGGGCTTTTGCCCCATATCCCACCAGGAAGCTCTGCTCTCCCACATCCCCACATGGGAGGCTCTGCCCCTGCACCCCTGTAACTTAAATAACCAACTCTGAGGGGAGAGGACCTCGGAATAAAACATTAAGTTATAGGTGTGCGTGAAAAAAAAATACATTGTGACAGTGACTGGGAACAGAACTAGGTTCTGTTGCACCATGCTAGCTGAGCTGTTGGTGGCTTAGCCCTCCACACCATGGGAACAGCTCAACCAGCATTTGTATGTTACCCTCTTCTGGTTTCTGGCTAGTGGTAGGGTAGCATCATATCTGCTGACTTACCCCTATCCTTCCTGTCAGCCATGCATGTGTCAGTACAGCGAAGCTGGGCATGTGTGATGGGAGACTACACTTCGGTCCTGTGGGTTTGGGGTACGAGGTTACAGTCTTTCATAGGGATACCCAAAATTCATGTCACTTACATTTGATGAATCTTGTCTGAATCAGCAAGCATCACATTCCATTTGTCTTTAGTTAATATATAAATCATGTAGGCTGTTATTATGACAAAACAACCCAGTATTTATTGGGTACTTGTTCCGAGGTCTGAGATAGATGTCTCTTTAACAACTCTCATGTGCCCTTCTGTCTCCTGATAAACTTTCATTAGTCCCACCTCCCTTGCCCATTCACCCTTGTCCTGAAGCTAGGGATTAGATGCTTGTAGGGAGTCTCTGTACATTATCCAGTGTGAATTGGAAAGATTTGTACTCTCTGCAGATGACATTTCAGCTGACACACTGCCTCTTCTACTGTAAATATAAAATACTTTTTCTATGCATTTTCCTATGGATGAAAACAAGAACTTTGACCCATATTTTCCTTTCCTGGTTCACCAAATTAATGATCATTCAGAGGCTGTTGCTTCCAGTTGTGCAGTGAGCTGCATGTCAAAAATGAAATGCGCCACTAGCAGCCATGCCATCTGAAAACAAGCATTTGTCAATGCCAAACATTCGCTTGCAGGTATTTGCAGTGGTGTTAGGTACTGGTAGTGGCTTCAGAGGAGTGAGGAGGCAGCAGTGAGAGCAGTGGGTGCTGCATGGTGGAAGCTGCATCAGATATGGGCCCCTCCTGGAGTGCGCTCCCCAGTGACCTAGTGTTTTTGGGGAGTACACATCAGGAAACACTGGAGTTGGCTCCCCAGTGTCCTTGTGTTTTGGTGGATACGCATCAGGGGACACTGAGTGGGCTCCCAGTGTCACACACTGAAGGGTGAGCTGACGATGGCTAATGTGGAAGTGGGGGGGTCAAAGCAATGGACGGACCAGGGACAGAGAAGGTGGCTGGAGCTGAGAATGTAAAGCCGCACTGTGGCTATACTGTACTAGCCTGAGGGGGGACAGCAAGGACCTGAGAGAAAGAGTGAAGCAGGAGCCACACACATGTAAAGTGGCACTGTTGGTGTATTGTACTAGCCTGGGGGTTCAGAAGGAGTGTGGACCAGGGAGAGATGCAGGCGAAGCCACCAACATGTAAAGTCGCACTAGAGCTGTATTGTACAAGCGGGGGATTCAGAAGAAGCAAGGACTGGGGAGAGAGGAGCAAGTACTAGGGGTGAGAGAGTGGCAGGAGCTGCAGACATGTAAAGACACACCGTAGCTTATGTGGAAGCCGGTATGCATGCCTGGAGTTACATCTACAGAAAGAAGTGAAGTGCTTTCCCATTGGAGCACGCTTCATTTCTTTTAAGTAGACAACATGCCACATTGGCAAAACTGAACTTGTGTCATGACCACAGTGATGGTCATTGGTGTACATTAC
Organism: Neoceratodus forsteri; assembly: GCA_016271365.2. NCBI lineage: Eukaryota > Metazoa > Chordata > Ceratodontiformes > Ceratodontidae > Neoceratodus > Neoceratodus forsteri. Next base: position 160,986,736 of record CM057450.1, on the reverse strand, counting down.
TAAGCCCATTGCAGTTTCAGCTATAACTGGCTAGCGGTGACACATTCTCAAGTGCCATATTGTCCCAATACATTCCTTCCATAAGCATAGTGAATACAAAATGACAGAAACACTGTATTCTATGGCAAGGAAAGTGTACACTTCGCTACTCTGCAGTTAATGCTGGCAGCATACATGATATGCACTGCACAGTACCAGAAAGCTCCCTGGAGCATTGTCCAGACTCTGAATAAGAAGGTGGGCAGTGATATTGGGTGTGAATTGTAAAGTGCTTAGGATGCATTGAAGCGGCTCTAAGTAGTTAGCTGTGGGGCTGGCCTGGCAGTGCAGGGCTGAGGCACTGTGTCCCTATCTTTCACCATGTCAGTGACCCGAGTTTGAGAATGAGTTCTGGTTGCTGGTGGTTGGCAGAGGGAGGTCTGAGAGAAGACTGAGTGGCCACCTGGCAGTTCTTTCCTCTCCTGGGGTGGGGTGACGTGCCATCTTAGTTGCCACCACCTGGAAGCCTTGTGGTATTGTTGATGCATGAGTGGCAGATATGAATCGGTCAGGAAACGGTGGTTACAGGATTACAGGATGCATACGCACCTCCAAGATGCCAGCACTTCTGTCCTCTCCTGGGTTGGGGTGATGTGCCATCTTAACTGCCACCAGCTGGAAGCCTGTGGGATTGTTGATGCATAAGTGGCAGATATGAATTAGTGGGAAACTGTGGTTTTAGGATTACAGGATGCATACGCACCTCAAGATGGCAGTGTTGCTGAGCTGCTGTGTGCAAGACCTCGGAATAGAGTTAACAATCCCATTCCCCATTTTTATCAGGACTATAGGAGCATTTTTATTTGGACTATAGGAGTGTTTTAATCTCATAGCAGTAAACACCTGAGACTATTATTTAGTCCAGTGTCCAAATAATTGTGCTCCAAGTAGCTTAGCTATGAGTTAGGGTTTTAAGCGTTAGTAAGGGCTGGGGTAAGTTAAGTAACTTTTAGGTGTTAGCTCTTTTGCTTTTTAGCTTTAGCTGTGTGCTGACATCGAAAATCTCTGGTGCTAAAGGAGGATGGAAACCCTGGGAGAGTGAAGAATTCTGAGTGGTGTAGAGAGGCACCACAGGTGCGCTGATGACAGTTTCTGCAGGGACTAGCGCGTTGTCAAACCACAGGACTATGCCCAGCTGAACTTGCTAGTTGAATAACTGTGTTTTCTACCAGCTGTTGTAGCTGTGGACATTCACTGAAACCGATGTGTCTGAGGTTGCTGGAGGGTCTCAGTGTTCGAACAGTCAGCGTTCTGGAGGACTAATCCAAGGACTTCCGCATAAGGGATCCTGTGGTGTGGCAGCGTAGGCCCTGGCTTACCAAACCGGATGTAACTGCTGCTGTAGACTTTTTAGTAGGTGACACCTGAAGACTGCAAAAGATCTGTCCAGACAGCCTGCGGTGCCGGTGAGAGTAGCACCAAGGGGCGAAATTGGATCAGAATACAGCTGAGTCTGCTCCATTATTGCCCGATTCTATGTCCCAGCATAAAGTGAGATATTTGTTGGGCTTGTCCTGCATTATTCAAAACCAGTCCCTCCCAGGAGAGAGTTTCCTCCTAAACTTTGTTCAAGTGGATATGACTCTATAAAGATCTTGGAGCCACCATTAGAGCGGCTATTGAGGCGAGCTATTTTGGTGAAACTGAAAGAACTGGTTTCTTGTGGCTCCTGATACCACTCAACACTACATTCTATTCTGCTGAATGTTTTGGACCGTCCCTGCAAAGGGGATTATTCATTACTTGGCATGCTTCCCTGTCTTGGACTGCAAAAAGCCTGTATTATTTGGTGTGGTGGACTATGGGTGAAAATAGTGGGGTTTAGTTAGAGTGTGACTGATGAACGTTTGTGTAGGAGGTTTATTGTATTTATTGTGTAAATGAGGTGTGATGTGAGTAGTCAGCTTGTTTTATTTGGCTTTGTTTAGTCAGTTGCGGGTTGATTTTATTTTGGGATTTATTTCATTTTTAGATATTTAGACACTTAGCTATGTGCAGGCGTTCAGGACTCCTCGAATTACCTACCTGGTAGCCCTGCTGCATGACCTCCTCCCTTCTGTGATTTCTCCCTACCTGCTGTCAATATAAGGTGTAGCAGGAGGTGGGTATTACTAGGTGGGGTGGGGGAGGTGGTGGTGGAGTACCGGAGCTCAACCAAGGTGAGAGAGACTAGGGTGTTTCGGTGCTGGAAGTGCTCTAGGATGAAACAGAGCCTTGAGAGGGCCTGACATGTTTGGCTTTCATCCCTAGGGTTCCCATCAGACCACATGGGCAAGCAGCTAGAGGGTCTACAGCCTACACTAATCTCCTTCAGGCAGTGTTGTGCAATGCCAGGTCGATGAGGAACAAGACCGCAATTAAGTGCATTAGGGAGACCTGGCAGGGTGATGATATGGAGCCAGTTCTAGAAGCATCAGTCCCGACTGGGTACTCCATGGTACATTGCCTGAGTAGTGATTGCAGAGGTGGAGGTGCAGCCATCTGTTTTAGATCTGATCTGAACTTCTCTGTACATTCGGTGGGCTCAACCAGGTTGTTTGAATGTGTGGCGGTGCTTGGGGTCCAGGTGCAGGTTGCAAAATTCCCTTTGTTTACCATCCTAAGGAGGCCAATAGGAGAATTCTTGCAGGAGGTGGTGGACTTCATCATCAACAGGGTGTGGGTGTCTCCCAGATAGCTTATTCTGGGTGACTTCAATGCCTGGATCAATGATGAATCTTTGCAACTTGGATCTGACCTCCTCCTGCTGATGACATCACTGGGCCTAGCACAGGCAGTTGCCTCTGTGACCCACCATCATGGCCACACCTTTGCACTTTGGCAGGTACATTAGGGAGCAAAGAAAGACCAAGGGAAAGATTGTGAGGCTTAATAAAGAGGAAAGGGGTGGGCAGAGGGTGACAGTGAAAAAGCAGAGATATTGAATAAATACTTTTGTTCAGTAGTCACAAAAGGAAGAGGAGGGAGGTACCTAAACTAAACAATAGAAGCACTCTGGATAGGGGTTGATACCAGTGCATTCACAGAAGAAAGGGTCCTAAAAACTCCTAAAACCCAAGGTGGACAAGGCAATGAGACCTGATGGGGATTCACCCTAGATTTCTAAAAGAACTAAGGAGAACAACTGACACCACTGACTACTCTTTTAGCAAATCATGGGAGGATGGCGTGGTACCTGAAGACTGCAGGAGGGTGGATGTGATTCCCCTTCATAAAAGTGGGAGCAAGGCAGAGGCAGGAAACTACAGGCCTGTTAGTTTGACCTCTGTGGTAGGGAAAATAATGGAATCACTTCTAAAGGAAAGAATTATTGAGTACCTAGAGGCCAGCAGGTCACAAGACCCAAGGCAGCATGGATTCACAGCTGGCGGTCATGTCAGTCAAATCTAATAGATTTCTTTGACTGGGTGACCAAAGTAATGAGACCAGGGATGGGATATGGATGTGGCCTACCTGGACTTTAACAAGGCATTTGACACAGTCCCACACAAAAGATTAATAAACAAGTTAGCCAGCCTGGGAGCTGGTCCCAGGAGTAGCAGCCTGGGTTAAAAATTGGCTGAACAACAGGATGCAGAGGGTAATAGTAAATAGAAAGGATGAGAAGGGACTTGGCAAGGTTGGAGGGATGGGCAAAAGTATGGCAGCTTAGATTCAATGCACCTAGGAGACAAAAACCCAGGGAGGATACACAGTGGGGGCGTGAACAACAACAAAATGGAAATGGACCTGGGGTAGCGATATCAGATGACCTAAAGGCAGGCAAGCAATGTGAAAAGGCAGTAAGGAGGATTGGATACTGGGATGTATAGGAGAGACTTCACCAGTAGAAAACAGGAAGTTGTCATCCCTCTGTACAGTTGGTGAGACCTCATCTAGAAGTACTGCAAGCAGTTCTGAAGATCCCATCTCCATAAAGACATAGATAGAATGGAGGTGGTCAGAAGAGGAGGAGAGCAACTAAAATGGTACAGGGCTGCACCAGAAATCATACGAAGAGAGTCTAAAGGGCTTAACACGTAGACCCTTGACAAAAAGGGGGGAGAGGAGGCATGATTAAACTTTCAAGTACCTCATGGGAATCAACAAAGTCCAAGAGGGTAGCATCTTCGAGAAAGAGATGTAGAAGAACAAGAAAGCATAATCTGAAGATGAGGGGATGGCTCAGGGGCAACATGAGGAAGTATTCTTTCATGGAGAGGGTGATGAACGCATGGAACAGCCTTCCTGAGGAAGTCACGGGGTCAAAAACAGTGGGAGAATTCAAGAATGTATGGTGTAGACATAAGACAATTATAGTGAGGGTAGGAGGAAGTAGGCTGTCGGTTGACTAGGATCTGCAGTATCTCAATAGGTAGAAAATGGGCAGACTGGGTGGGCCAAGCAGTCCTTAACTGCTGTCTAAGTCTATGTTTCAAGGACCTGGTATTCTTACTGGGTCTCAAGACTGATTGTGTTGTTTGTTCTCATGGGCAGCTCTACACAGTACCCACCAGGAGCACGTGCCCTGGTATAAAATGCTGTACCCCAGTTGGTACCCCATATGGTGCAGAGCTTTCTCCATAGTAACAATGTATCAGTGCCCTGGCTGCCATCTGTTGTGCCCTGGCTGTGCCCTGGTAACCATTTGTGGCTAGAGCCGCTACTGTTTGTTCTGATCATTGTACAGTGAAATTCTAATCGGGGCTCTCCTGATTGTACCTCCCTGTTGAACTGATCAGCTACCACCCTTTAACAGGTTTGTCTCTCTAGGGACTGATGGCAATGGTTGATTTTTGGGGTGTTAGTACTGTTGGTGCGATTGGTGCTCGATGCCATCACACCGAGTCATAGCCGACCACCTGATGGGTCTTCTTGCCTGAGACCCTGTCATTTGACAGGACTCTCCAAACGATGAAGATCATGGGTCAGAGGCTAGAGTATTGCTGGCAGAGGACCTGGCTAGAGGGAGAACAGACTGGCTTTGAGAAATGACTTTGGTGACTGTCAAGAGCAATCAACCATCAAAAGGCAGAGTTCCTGTCCTGGGAGATTGTGGCATGGAGAAATGGACCAGCTCAGCTCTTTCGGACTGTGGACAGGCTTCTCCATACTGTCTGTCTACAGACAAAAAAGATTTTCAGCAAGAGTTTGCTCTATTTTTCTCTGACAGGGTGTCCTCCATTCAGGCCGGGCTCTTGCCAGTGGGACTGGGCCAGCCCGCAGGATATGGTCTGGATGGAGCAGGAACATTCCTACTGCCTGGGCAGAGTTTCAGCCAGTGGGGGTGGTTGAGGTCACTGAACTGATTTTGAAGCTGTGACTCACTTAATGTGAACTGGTTCCAGGCCTGACATGTCTCCTAGTGGGATACATTGAGGGGAATTGGCCCAGTGTTCGCTGGGATAGTGGGGTGCTTGCTTTTGGAAGGGTCTTCCCGATGCCTTGAAGGAGGCACTGGTGAAGCCCTTCTGAAAAAGTAACTCTCAACCCAGATATCCTAGGAAATTAAATAGAAAATAGGTGCTCTGCAGCTTGAGGAACACCTGCAGGCATGTGACATCTATGAGCAATTCCAGTCTGGGTTGAGGGCAAGGCACATCACTGAGATGGCACTGGCACAGGCCCATAATGACCTTCTCATGGCCAGAGATTGAGGAGAGTGGTCATTTCTCATTTCTTTGATCTATCATCTATATTTTGTATTGTGGACCACATTGTGTTTTGGATCTTAGAGAGTGGTGTGCTCTCACCGGCGTTGTCACCAACTGGTTCAAGTCCTTTCTCTCAGCTAGGGCCAAAGGGTGGTGATGGAAAATGTATTCTTCCCCATCTCTTACCTGTGCAGTTCCTCAGAGTCTGACCGGTCATCGATGTTGTTCTCGGTATACTTGCTGCCTCTGGAGGGATCATTAGACAGCACAGTTTGAGTTTTCACTGCTATGCAGATGATCCTCAACTGTATATGTCTTTTGTACCAGGGACAAGTGGTGCTGTAGAAGTGCTGAATAAATGCTTCACCGAGATCCAGGACTGGATGAACTCTAACTGGCTGAGGCTCAACCCTGACAAGACAGAGGTGCAAGAGATTGAGCCTGGTTTCAGACCAACTGAAGACGCTTCTGGGATGACAACAGGCTTAGTTCTGGGGTCAATACCATTGATGGTGTCTTGTAGGGTGCAAAATCTGGGCATGATCCTCAATGAGAGGGTGACATTTGAGGCTCAGGTGTCGACTCGTCAAAACAGTTTTTACTGTTTGAGAAATATTGCTCAATTAAAACCCTAATTCAGCCTGAGGACCTGCCATCATTGGTACATGCCTTTGTAACATCGAGACTCTACTACTGGAATGCTCTATGCCTCAGGATCAGTGGTGAAAACCTCTATTATCTGCAGCTAGTGCAGAATGCAATAGCCAAGCTGCTGACAGGTTCTGTCATGTGACCATGGTCCTGTGGGGTCTGCATTGGCTGCTGGTCAGGTGGCAGATCCTCTTCAAAGTGGGCTTGCTCACCTAAGAGGCCCTATATGGACAGGGCCTTGGCTACTAGTCAGACCTCCTTACTCCTTCCATTCTGGCTCACCTTGTTAGTTAACCAGTGCCCATGTTTCATTGCCAAATGGCCATTATAATATTAAAAATGATCGTAAAGGTGTCCCCATACTTATAATGTAAGCGCATCCACCACGGTCTCCCTGTGATCACTTCATAAATATGCTGAGCGTGGTGCAGTGCAGGGTGGATCTTAGAACCGAGGTGCCTGTGCCCTGGTAAAGAAGATTTCTAGAGTGATATAAAAAAACACATATTTTCGGGGCAACTATACATAACAAGTATGTCTGGGAGTCAAGGCACCGAACTGCATCGTGTATGGGGCTAACTTGGTAAGACTTTTTAACAAAGAGACTGCTGTTTTAATTGAATTTATTATTTTGTTTTGGTAGAATAACAATTCATGACCACTGCTACCCTTGCTTCCAGAAACATTTCTGATTTTTGAACAGTATGGGAGAGAGGACACAGTGCAGAGTTTGGACAGAATTCTTAATTCTATTAGCATCCCGTTTTGTCTGTAGGACAATGCCTCTAGATGGAGATGTAGCGGTAACATATTCGACAGGGTTGCGGTTATTAGGTAACTACCATGTACCTCACTCAGTGGTTTGGAGGCACAAGGCACAACTACTTAACCACTGGGGTGGGGAGTGCAATAATTACCCAATAACCACAAACTCTGAAGTGTACTATTGTGTTTATAGAATGGCACCAAAATAATCAAATATATAAATCTTTATCACTGATAAATTGGTTCTTGCATTAACAGCTAGGTTTACCCCATCAAAGAGGTTAAACTGGCTGGCAGAAAGTCTTTCATGTTGTTGACTGAACCTTTTCCCCTAATTTCAGCTGTCACACTTACTGAGAATCCAAAAGCAGTGTAGTTCAGGCCCTTGCATGGCACTTTTCAGACCAGTTCAGTTATTGGTCAATTACCACACTGATATGGTCAGCTATTGACCAGTCAGATCACTGGTTTTTGCCCATTTTATGATATGCAGTTTTGTATAACTTATTGTTGGATCCCTCAGGAGAAACATGATTACTGCAGTGAGTAAATTATTTCTCACTTCTGTCTATTGATGTTCAAGTGTGATCGCAGTTTTATTTCTTGAGACTGGCCAAACTAATTTCTATTCATCCCTAAGTGACTAATTTCATTTCTTTGCTTCCAGGTTGTTGGAGAAAATGTCACGTCGTAGTCAGCGCTAATCTCCAAAGGTTACTATGGTAATGAAAATCTGAGCACCAGCGGTGTTACTTTGTGTACAAAACAGTAACATCCCATCACACGGGCAAATTTAGGTATGTTTTTCTCTCAGAGACTTGTAGGAACTTAATGTTTTGATGTGAAGTCTTAGATTTTTGTTTATCTTACAGCTTGGTAGATTGAGGCAGCGTCAACATTATTTTTATATAAGTGATGCTAACCCCCATTCATTCAAATGCTCAGTTTGGTTGCTGCCTATGCACTGTAATACTGAACTCTTTCACAGTTATGCACTTACACTTATTTCACTCACCAATAGACTTTAACACTCAGCTCACTGTATCCTATACACTATTACACTAAATTAAATGTAGAAAAATAGAATCTGATGGCAGATAAGGACCATACGACCCACCTAGTCTGTGCATTTGCCTACTCACTGCTGCAGCCCCAGATCTTATTTGATCTGCAGTGCTCCTGCTCTGCACATTCCAGGGTACCCTTATGTCTAGCCCATGCGCTCTTGAACCCCGTATTGTTTTCATACCCACCACTTCTGCTGGAAGACTGTTCCAGGCTCCACCACCCTTTCAGTGAAAAAGTACTTCCTAAGATTACCCATGAGCCTTCCATCCTTCAGCCTCATATCATGACCCTTGTTCTTGTGCAGAGTTTTCTCTGAAATCTGGGTTCCACCTGTATCCAGTTCATTCCCTAAAGCACTTGAAAGTCTATATCATATCTCTCCTCTTCCTTTTTCTCCAGTGAATAGATATTAAGGTCCTTAAGTCTGTCCTCATAGGACTTCTGGTGCAGTCTCGTACCATCTTCATTGCCTTTCTCTGGACTGCCTCCATTTTGTCAATGCCTTTCCAGAAATGTGGTCTCCAGAACTGGACACAGTATTCAGTTGAGGCCTCACCAGTGATCTGTACACTGGCATCCTGCCTCTTTCCTCCTGCTTATGCCCCACCCTATGTATCCCAACATTCTGTTTGCTCTCCCCACCGCCTTTTCACACTGTTTGGTCACCTTCAGATCATCAGATATGATAACCTGCAGGTCTCTCTCCTGACTTGTGGAGACCAGAATTTCCAGCCCATTCTGTACTCCTCCTTGGATTCCTGTGGCCCAGGTGCATGATCTTGCACTTTTAGCATTGAAACTCAGCTGTCAGACACTTGACCACTCCTCTAATAGGCTTAGGTCCTTTCTCAATTTTTCCATACCCTCTGGTGTGTCCACTCTGTTGCAGATCTTGGTGTCATCTGCAAAGGGCACACTTTCCTCCAGACACCCTGCAGTGTTGCTAATGAAGACATTGAATAGGACTGCCCCTAGGACCAACCCCTGTGGCACCCTGCTGTACCTTCCTCTCCTCAGATTTCATACCATTCATGACCACCCTCTATGTCCTGTCCCTTAGCCAATTACCAGCTCACTTTAACACTATAGGACCCACTCAGGTTCCACAATTTATTTCGCAATCTCCTGTGTAGGACAGTCTCAATGACTTTGCTGAAATCCAGGTAGGTTACATCCAGTGCCCCTCCTTGATCTATCACCCTGCTATCCAGTCAAAACATCTATAAGATTCATCTGACAGAACCTTCCCACTGAGAACCCATGCTGCCTTGGGTCCTGTGCCTGGCTGTCTTCCAGAAACTTCACAATCCTCTCCTTAAGAAAGGATTCCATTAGTTTCCCACTACTGAGGTCAAGCTTACAGGCCTGTAATTGCCTACTTCCTCTCTGCTTCCACTCTTGTGGAGTGGGACCACATCTGCCCTCCTCCGATCCTCAGGTACCTTTCACCATCTCTAGTGATACAATGAAAATGGCAGCCAATGGTTCCACCAGCACTTCTCTGAGTTCCTTTAGTACTCTGGGGTGGATCCTATCTGGCCCCATTGCCTATCTGCTTTTATTTTCCCTGAGTTCTTCTAGGACTCTTTCCACTGTGAATGGCTGGTGTCTACCTCCCTCCCTGAATACCTTTCTTAATGAGTCTTGGTCCCTCACTCTCCCTTCCCTTGTGAATACTGAGCAAAAGTACTTGTTCGGTAACTCAGCCTTTTCTAGGTCATCCTCCACTCTTTCTCCTCCTTCCTTCTTCAACCTAACAATCCCATTTCTGTTCTTTTCCTCTTGCTAATGTATCTGAAGAAGGTCTTGTCATGTTTCTTAGGAGCCTGGGCTATACCTTCCTCTGTCTGTGCTTTAGCCCTTCTACACAGAACCTAACTACACCATCTTTCACAGGAGAAGGCAGTCCTAAGAACTAATAGAAAATCCTGGAAATGAGCCTTGGCTCAATGTGCCTTTCCCAGTTACCAAAATTTTAAATAAATAAATAAAAATTCCTCCCCAAACTGTTCTCTGAATTATACTTCACATTTTCTTTTACTGCTGAATGTGAAAGGGTAGTGAGCTACTACTTGGACCACACAAAGGATTCCAGTTCCAATAACACTCAGTTATTTGTCACCTACAGTGAAATGGGAAAGGCAAACCAGTATCCAGAGAACAATTTCTCGTTGGATAGTTTTCTACATAAAGTTCTGTTATGACAGCTGGCAATCTGCCACCAGAAGCCTTAGGCCCACCCCCACCAAGGACGAGCATTTGCATCTGTGGCAGCATCAAGGGTTTTCAATACAGGAAATCTGTGAAGTGGGTACCTAGAAAACAGTATACACTTCTGCAAAGCACTACTGTCTGGACATACTGTCCAGAAGGGATGCCAACTTTGGCACTGCTATCTTGCAGAACCTTTTCCCAAGTAGGTTCTATAACCGTCTCCCGAGGTACTGCTATGGAGTCTTCATTTGTTAAGCACAAGTGAGGAATTCCAGGGTTTAATGAAAAAATTACTCACTGTAGTAATATTTGTTTCTTGCAAAGGGATCCCTCACTATCCTTAACAATCCTAATCCCTACCTCCTTCCAGAACCTTGTAAAAGGTTTAGACAAGAATCTGTTATTTCTATTTGCTTGAGCAATTCTTGTTACAGTGCTTTTGCAATCGTTGTTCATTGGTCTCAGTGATCTACTTTTCATAACAATTAAAATTGTTCTGCCTTGTTTAAACTATTTTCCAGCTTTCAAATAATTTCAATATTTTTGGGTAATCATGTTAAGCAGTTTTAGTAGTCACTGCTCTGTCTAGCTTTAGAAATAAATCTGATGCTATAGTGCAGGGGGTGAGCATGACCATGCAGCAGAGTTCGTATTTCATTCTAAGTTTCATTATTAGCATAAAACTCTTAAAGTGTTGGGTGGCTTATTCCGGGAATGATGGCATTTATTAAGAATAGCGAGGATCACTTTGGAGAAAATAATATTACTATGGTGAGTTTTTTTCTTCCGTTCCATTCAGAGTTTCAGTTAACTCAATTTTGGGAGTGTTTGATTTCCAAAAATAAAGCAAAAACTTTGAAAATAAAGGAGGAGAAGTCATTGATTTTTAAATGTAAAACAAAAATTATATGACTTCTGAAACTGTAACTGGAAGTTAAGAATGATGGATTTTTCTGAAATAAATTGTATTTTGCCACTAACATGTGCATTGACATTTGTAAATTGGTCCTTCCCAGAATACTGACTTCCACTAGTGGATCCTGGAAGTATTTTGACTTCTGAAAAATTGGAATGACTTCCAGATTTTCACTCATGGAAGTTTAGACTTCCAATACAAATAAATGTACTGAACCCCTTGTTCCATTCATATCTTACCAGAAATATACCAGCAGATGTCTGGCTCTTCCTAATGAGTTATGATGTCACAGTCAGTAACGCACAAGGCTTATGGGGCATTAGGAGACTAGCACTAGATGTGTCAGCTGCTTCCAGGAAAAGTCCTATTTCACACTTCACACCAAGTACAGTCCAGGAAAATATCCTATGACTGGCAAAAGGAGAATTATAAAGTACTGACTACATTTTAATGGTAATGTTAATTTCACACACTATACTGGCTCTTTGATATTATGAAAATAGGCTGAGACTATATTATCAAATGTTGTTGTGTCTTCTTTTTGAATTTACATTTTTGTTTTCTTTTCTGTAAAGAATACTTGAGAGAAGGATAGTGACAGCAGGCATTCCCGTTTGGTCACAGTTGCCCTGGATATTCGGTGGAGAGGTCGGTTTGAGGAGTCATCTGCCAGCTATGGCAGTAATAGGAGAAGCACTCAGTGCCACTGGATGATGGTACCAACATACAACTTACTTGGGGTGGGTATATCCATTTGAATCTGAAAATCATGACATCATTAAGTCTGTGTGCTATCTCAGGAGGCAGCCCTCAATTGCTAAAATGGATATACAAGGCAAGCCTTTACTGCTGACGAGGACTCCAGTCCAGATGAATCCAGTCATTTCTGAGTCAGTGCCTCTAGGCATCTTGGTCTTTGCCAGCATGCATTGTACTTGAGAAAGGCAAGGCATAAGAGAACAGAGAGTAACCTTAATAACAAATTAAGGAGACTAGGAACAATAAGGGAAAAAAATAGGAAAAGAAAGAGAGGATCAGAGAAAGATGGAAGGGGGTCTGCCTTAAAGCCAGGAGTCTGAGAATTAAAATGATGAGCTCCAGGCAATGGTGGCAAACACTGAGGTGGATCTAGCAGCCATCACAAAACATGGGCCACAGAATAACAACTGGGTCTTGACAGTCCCAGGCTACACATGTTTAGACAGAATAGAGGAAAAGCTAAAGGAGGAGACCTAGCCCTATATTTCACAGGGCATGGGGCAGTGGAGGACAGAAACATAGAGGAAGGTAATGGGGAAAAGAATCACTGTGAGTTCAGCTAATGGTATCCTGAGACAAGAAACTACAAATTGGGTTGATCTATTCTCCTCCATGACAGGGAGAAAAGAGAGATAAAGAGCTAGGGGCAGAACTAGAAAGGGAGGTAGCAAAGGTGGAGGTGGGGATGGGAGATCTAGACCTGCCAGATATTGACTGGGTCATTCCAGTGGCCAGGTGCCCCAGAAGTCATGCCCTACTGGTTACATTGCTACCTGCTGGCGCATGTAGTTAAGGAACCCACAAGGCAGGCTACAATTTTCGATGTGGTGCTCAACCAACGGGAAGTGGTACGAGGAGTGAGGGTAGAGGAGCCACTAGGGTTTAGCAACCTTAACACTATATGGTTCAGCCTGGGCCTTGGGACAAGTAAACCATCATTAAAAGCTGAAGTCCTACATTTCAGAAGGGCAGACTTTAAGTGAACGAGGAGCTAGTCCAGGACAAGTTACCTGGAGTGGGTAGCATCAGGGTTGTGGAGGAAAGATGGGGCAATCAAGGGGCCATTCTCAAAGCAATAAAGTCTTCTATGAGAATAGTAGTCAAAAGAAAAAGGTACATAATGCCAATATTGTCTCTGGAAAGGTCAAAGAAGCAGTGAGAGTTAAGAAGAAGGCCTTCACAGGCTGGCCTGGTAGCACGGAGGGTTGAGGCACTGGTCGCCGCACCTCACGCTACACCAATGACCCGGGTTCTGGAGGAGCATGGGTCACCAGAGGCTGGCAGGGAGGAGAGGGATCTGAGCATCCGATGGACTGCTCTCCCTCCGGGAGGAGGGTTCAAGGCAGTCGGTGCCCGACTGCCCCTGGCAGAGGCTGGGGTCAGGCACGCATGCTGTACACTGGGCAGGAGTTAGGGCAGATGCCAGGGTGGGGTGCATGCTGGATGCGTGCATGTCCTGCGCTGCCAGCATCATTGCACGCCCACTTGACTTGGAGAAACTGTGAACAGTGGAAAGTGGCACCTCTCATTGGCCACCTGTGAGTGTTCTATCGGGTGCTTGCACCCGAGCTGGATACATGAAGGGTAGGGAGTTAGGGGCTCCCTGCCACCCAGCTGCAGGGGAAAGCCACAGGAGTTGTAGGGTGCCTGCAGTCCCGGTCAAGATGGACGGCAACCAGATCCCCGGCAGGATGCGAAAATAATGGGTGCAGAGAGGTGGCCTAAGGAAGATAAATATTAATTAAAAAAGAAGCCCTGCACAGGTTGGCCTGGTGGGCTTGAGGGTTGAGGCAGTGGATGCCACATCTCGTGGTTGCAACAGTGACCTGACTCAGGAGTGAGTTCAAGTTGCTGGGGTTTGCTGGAGAGGGAGAGGATTGAGCATCTGGTGGACGACTCCTCTCTCCCATGGAGGGAGGGAATGTTGTCCTGCTCCTTGGGTGTCTCCTGGTGGAAGTCAAGGGAAGCACTGAGTCAGGGAGGCAAGAACATGGCAACATGGTGTGCTTGTGCTTCCATGGATGTGCACTGATGGACACAGAAACAGAGAGAAAAATGGAGAAAAGGTGACCGTGAGGCTCTGGAAGCCCTGCCTGCCAACCGATATCCCGCCTGCTGCTGGATCACTGAAAGCCCCGATCTGGATTGTGAGACCTGGTTGGGGAGTATGGCCCTCCATGGGGAAAGTAGGGCTTAGCAGCACCGGGGAGGGGTGGACAAAGATAGCAGGGCAGGGTCGAGTAAGCTGCCTATGGTCTCTTTAGAAAGGGAGAAAATATATATGAATGTAACCCCTGCACATGGGGGTTCCTAAAAGACTTCCAGGAGCTTGCTTGAATGCTCCAAGCCTGAATGGTGTTTGGCATTTAAGCCATTTATCAGTGAGTGTTTTTAGAGCCTCTGGTACTGTCTCTTTAAGAGCTGTCTGCTTGCAGACATAATTAGTTTGTATGGGGGACTGTGTGCTTCTCTGAGTACCACTGAGCTGCTGCCAATTCACTTCATTTTTGCAGTCACTAGGAGTGCAAAGGGAACCTATCTGAAAGATGTAACTGTTTGCCAGAAATTATTTAGAGTAATAATGAAATTACAGTTTGTCTAACCTGCTTTCTTTGCAGTCAGAACTGTGTCTGCTAGTTCCCCATTCTAGTTTTGAACTGCTGAACTGACCAATCAGTGGGGTAGTTAGCTCTAAAATGATGCCTTGGACGAATCAGAACTTGACTCATAATCTGAGCCAGCCACAAGAGGATTGTATGGGCAGTGACTCTGGGAGATGTAGTTTAGACTTCAGTGCCTTTTGGACCAACAGCAGCAGTCTATTGTGAGTGACAGCCAATCCAGTCAAGAACTGGGAGGAACTCAAAGGAAGTGCCCGTTTCTGTCAGTTGGAGTTCAGTTGAGCTTTGGCAGTGAAGAAGGAAGGAGCCCTGTGCTTTTTCAGTGTGCAGTTTAGTCAAAAACGTGTGTAAGGCCCAGAGTTCCGGTCTGCAGCTTGTGTAACAGCTTGTAGGACTGAATCCGTTCCTGTGAAAAAGAATCAAAGGATCTCTGAAGAGTAGAAACCAGGCTCACCCTGTAGAAGACTGGAAGAATTGCTGAAAATTGCACTCGGTCTGTCAGGAACTGAATCTGCTGTGTGTTCTCCCGGTAATGCAGTAATGAATCGGATACAGATGCAGCCTGCCTGAGGTATTTATCTATGTTAAAGTACTGTACTGTGATTGTTGCACTGTATCTCATTTCATAGAGGTCCCAGTGCCGGAACCAGACCTGGGGGTAAGTGTATACTGTGAAGGTAATTCTGATATATTGTGTGGGCCACTAGTGGGAAGAAAGGGGTTGCAGTGTCCCAGAGGGCTGTGACCAAGTTAGTTTAACTATTGCAAACCCTGACCTCTGGGTGGAGGCACCGCCATTGGATCCAGGCCCCTCAACCTGTTAGTGGCAAATCAGGCAGGGGTAGTAGCCCTGGGATAGCGCCATCTAGGGGTTACATCTTGAGGCTCACCGCTGGGATTGTGTGTCCTCTAGTGGCCATATTTACGAAACCACTGTTAAGAAAAAATGGGTACCCCGACAGAAGTGGCTGTGCACCCGCTGGTGGAGTGGTGTACTGGGAGGAGATCGACCTCAAAATGCTATGCTTATCCTGGACATCCCCTGGTATCAATACGGACACTGTGCAGGAGTACTTTCCAAGGTGGAAGGTTTACAAAACCTGTGGTGGTGGGTCGGCATGCTAATCTGCTCACCCACACTTTCCTGGCCCTAGTAGAGTTTAGGATCCCATAGATAGCTCCAAAGTGCCACAGACCATTACCCCAGAGGGAGCCCTCACTGCTTGGAGAGTGATAACTAAGGACAGTAAAGACCGGGGGAATCAGCCCCACACTATCTGAAACTTTTGAGGAGAAATTTGCTGAATGGTTGCTGGGAGAGGGAAAACTGTGGAGGACTTGAAGAAACTATTCTTGCCACCTGGGGTGTTCCTCCCCAACACCCTCTCCTGCTCCAGTGCCCGTAATGGTGGCTGAACCAATGCAGACTCCTATTTCTGCACCTGCCATTAGTCACGACTCTTACGAAGGTTGAGGATCTTCTCTGGCACCCTCCCCACCCCCAGGGGAGGATGACTGGGAGACCTGGATAGACTATGTTGCCTCCCAAGTGCTAGAATGGCAATGCTCAGAAGGTGAAAAGCGAAAGAGGGTTAGTGAGAGCCTCCGAGGTCCTGCCCTGGCTACCATCCGTGCTAAACGGCCAGTAACCCTGAAGACTGCACAGGCCTATCTTGAGGCCTTGGAGAATGTGTATGGGAGCCCAGATTCTGATGAGGACCTATGGTGGAGAGTAAGAGATGCACAACAGTACCAAGGGGAGTTGTTGTCTGTGTATGTATCTCGGCTGGAAAAATTGTTGCAAGAATGCCTCAGAAAAGGTAGTTTGCCAGCGATTGAACTGGACCGAACCAGGCTGGACAGGATCCTTAAGTCTGCCCCTTCTCAGAACTGCTGTTGCTTCAGTTACACCTGGCAGATCGACTGGAATCCCACCTCCTATGATGAGTTAATGAGAGAAATTCGAGGTTGAGAAAGACGACCTCGGAGGGACCTGCACCAATAGCTGCAGCTACGACCCGAGTGGACTGAGGGTGACCCATCAAGTGAAGTTCAGGGGCAGAGGTTGGCAGTCAATGAGTGCTCTGACAAGGAAAAAGATATGTCACAATGGGAGGCGAACTGTTGAGAGAGATCCGGAATTCAAAAACAGTCCCTTTATGAAGGCCACGCCTGCAATACGGGCCCTGACCTATATCCGACTGCATCTGCTATGGGGGTGGGGTACCTACCCATGTATCTCCTGCTGATAACAGTTCGAACTCGATTCCTTGACCATGGAAGTGGAGAAACTGACGCAGATGTCTCCAAATGCTTATCACGCCCGCAGACAGAGATGGCACCAAGGTTTCCAGTTAGTAATACCCCGCCCTGGCTCCCAGTGTGGCGCCCGGCCAGCTCAAACTCCAGAAAGTATGTTTTGCTATAATTGTGGGAAAGATGGGCACATGAAAGGGAATGCCAGTCCCAAAAGACACTGACAAAGTTGCATATAGGCTACAAGGAGAGCTTCGGAGAAGAAATCAGTGGTTAAGAGGTGCAACGACATGATCCCAGTGAGGGGCACCAAAATGCTAATTCACGTCCTTTGTGGCAAGGTCAGTTGCCCAGGCCCCCACTACCGCCTCTCCAGACTGGTCCAGAATAGTGGGTCCCTCCATGGAGACCACTGTAAAGGTGAGACGGAGTGTCTACAAGAGCTATATTAGACAGTGGCTCCCAAGTGACAATTATGTTCCAAGATTGGTATCAGAAGCATTTGTCAGGACGCACTTACAACCATTAGAAGGACTGCATGTATGGGGTTAAGTGGGAGAAGGCCTACCTATTCCGGGTATATCGAATTTGGCTGTCTTCCCCCACCTCCGTGGCTGGAGTGGCCGAACAAGTAGAGACCCTAGCCTTAGTGTGTCCCCCACTGGACTGTACTGATGGTGTCCCTTTGTTGATTGGAACAAATGCTCATATGTTCGGAAGGCTGGCACAGTTGTGTTAAGGAAAACAGGGGGTCAAAGACTAGTAGAGCTTAAGAGTTCATTTAATTAAGAAGGCCTATGAGGCACAGAGAGATGCTGAAAAACAGAACCAGAGGAACCGGTCCGGAATTGTAGGAAGAAGGATCCTGAGTCTCTGATCCTGGCGCCAAATGCCCAGTGTACCTTACAGGAGGTCCGTATCAGAAAGGATGTTAAGAATAAAATATTAATGTTGGATGCACCAGGCGATGGAAAATTGCCAGAGGGACTGCTGGTCAAACCTAGTATTTTGCCAGCTAGAGCCCATGCTTATGCCAGAAGGGTAATGGTCCAAGTTCATAATGTGTCTGAAAGAGACATTCGAGTAAACAGAGGTTGCATCCTAGCTAATGTGCATTGTGCAGACACTGCAGTGCTACTCAACAGCAAGAGTTCAGGAAGAATGACAGAGTAACGCCTGACTTGTTTGATTCGGCGACTCCCGCTGCCAGCTGAATGGAAAGTGAAGATCAGTGAGAAGCTTGCCCAGAGAGAGGTGTTTTCTTTAAAGGAATGGGATGTAGGATGCGTGCAAGGAGCTGAGCACAATATCCTGCATGACGAAAAGACCATTTCGTGAGAGGTCTCGACGCCTGGCACCTGCTGACATAGATGATGTGAGACGGCATCTGCAAGAGATGTTAGCTGCTGGTGTAATACAAGAATCCAGAAGCCTATATGCTTCCCCCATTGTGGTAGTGAGGAAAAAAGAATGGAACAGTAAGGATGTGTGGATTACGCACCTTAAACCGCGGACTATCCTGATCAGTACACAATGCCCCGCATTCAGGATGCTTTGGACTGCCTAGCAGGGAGCAAAGTGGTTCTCTGTGCTGGATCTCTGATGGGTACTATCAGATCGATGGCCCCAGAGGACCGTGAAAAGACCAACCTTTATCATCCGCTTGGCTTCTATGAATTCATGAGGATGCCTCAAAGGGATTTCAGGTGCCCCAGCCACTTTTCAACGATTGATGGAGGCGTGCAGTGGGGGACATGAACTTACTAGAGTGCCTGGTATACCTAGATGATGTTTTGTGTTTGGCAGCTCACTGGAGGAACATGAGAGCAGATTATTTAAAGGTATTGGACCGACTGAGGACTTTAGTGTAAACTGTCCATTGATAAGTGTCAATTTTTCAAACATCAGTAAAGTATGTGGGACACATAGTATCCACCGAGGAACAGAGACGACCCAAGTAAAGTTGAGGCCTTGACCACTAGCCACAGCCCAAAAATCTAAAAGAACTGCAAAGATTCCTGGGATTCTGTGGTTATTATCAAGGCTTCATCAAGGACTATTCAAGAGTGATCCTACTCTTTAACCTTACTCAAGGGTATCCCCAACCCACAAAAAAATACAAAAGTCAGCATCCCTCAAGACTGAAAGATGTATTTCATCCGAGTGAAGTATTTGGGGCCCGCTGGACTCCTGATTGTGAGACTGCTTTTCATGAGATCATATATCAACTTACCCATGCTCCAGTGCTGGCCTATGCGATCCAAGAAAACCTTACATCCTGCACACTGATGCTAGCTTGCAAGGGTTGGGGCTGTGTTGTACCAAGAGCACGAGAATGGCCTGAGACCAGTGGCCTTTGCCAGTAAAGCCTGACCCCATCCGAAAGAACTATCCTGTACATAAGTTAGAGTTCCTAGCTTTGAAGTGGGCTATTGTTGACCAATTCCATGAGTACTTGTATGGGGCTAAAATACTAGTAAAACTGACAATAATCCTTTAACCTATGTGCAGACCTCAGCTAAGTTGGATGCCACTACGCATAGGTGGCTTTCTGCATTATCTACATATGACTATGCTCTCGAATACCGAGCAGGTCTGAACCACATAGATGCTGATGCTCTCCCGAAGCCTGTTCCCCAGAATGATTGGGTCCGATTGGCAGAACCCGACATTGGCACTCTGCGGAAGTTTGACAGGGAGAGAACAAATGTCCCACAGACGCAGTGGACTGCATGGTGGATTGCTTGGGAGCCTCTGAGAATTGCATACCTGCTGCTTGTGCCACTACTGCAATAGACATTGGTGCACTGCCTCAGCTGGACAATGACAGTATTCGAGGGCTCAATCCGCGATCCCATGATCAAAGCAGCTTTAGAAGCCCTCATGCAGGAAAGATGTGTCCAAATTACGCTCCACTGATTTGAGAACTGCACTGTTATACAAGAAGGTCCTAAGTTGAAACTGATCAATAAACTGTTATACAGAGAAACAGTAGACAGAGGGACAAGTAGACAAGCAACAACTAGTGCTGCCCACTGCCTTCGAGACTCAGTATTCAAGGTCCTTTTTCACAACCACATGGGGCACCTTGGTATAGACAGAACACTTGACTTGGTGAGATCCAGATTCTATTGGCCTAAGATGGAGGCTGATGTGGAGCAACACATTCGAACTTGTAGTCGCTGCTTACAGAGGAAAGCTTTGCCCAGAGGGCTGCCCCTTGTTAACATCACCACCAGTGCACCCATGGAGCTGGTCTGTATTGATTTTCTAAGTTTGAGTCAGATCAAAGAAATATCAGTAATGTGCTGGTGGTCACTGACCATTTCACGAGATATGCCCAAGCTTTCCCACCAAAGACCAGAAAGCATCCACTGTGGCCAAAGTACTTGTAGAAAACTTTTTGTTCACTATGGGGCTCCACAAAGATCCATTCTGATCAAGGAGAGACTTTGAGAGTCGTCTGATCAAGGAGATGCTTTCTCTGTGAGAGTGCAGAAAGTCGAAACCACTCCTTGCCACCCCAGGGGACCCACAGCCTGAACGTTTCAACCGCACTTTGCTGGATGTGCTAGGCACCCTGCACCCAGGGACAAGCCTGGATGGAGCCAACAAGTTAGCACCCTGGTACATGCTTATAACTGCACCAAAAGTGATGCCACTGGATTCTCCCCTACCGCCTGATGTTTGGAAGAAGCTCGACTACCAGTAGATGTGTGTTTGGGGTCTCTCCTGATGGGGTTCAGGCTGACAACTATTTACAGTATGTGCAAAGTTAAAGGCCCAGCTAACTCATGCGTTCCAACTGGCTCAAGCCATGGCTGCCAAAAGAGATCTGGCCAACAAAGAAAGGTATGATAAAAGGTGGCTTACAGGAACTCCAGGAGGATGGTGTAGCTAAGAAATCTGGGATTGCATGGCAAGCACAAGATTGCTGACAGATAGCACCATCTCCCTCACATTGTAGTGGGCAAACTAGATGATCTGCCAGTGTACAAAGTAAGGCCTGAGAATAATTCAAAGATGTAAAAACAATGCATAGAAATCATTTACTGCCCATTGGACAAATCTTAATTGAGTCTGAGCCCTAGAAGATACCCCTCTGGACCAGTGACTAGAGCTGCTGCTAGAAAAGATCAAGAAAGTCTGCACCTACAGAAGCAAAGTTAAAGTGTTCCCTCCACAAGTCCCAGTTGAGCATGACTGTCAGTCCATATCGGAAGAAAGTGAGAGTGACTTTGAATACTATCCTTCTTACGAACTGAGTCAATTGTTTGGGGCAATCCCTAGTCAATACTGGAGACAAAGCTGGGCCTTCTGGACTGTTTAAGCCCCCAGCTTCATCCCTGGAGCCAATGCTCCCAGAAAGTGAAGTGCAAAGCATCAGATCAGATGAAATGGAATCATTGTGCATGGTTGAACTGTTTGAGCTTTCAGGGAGGAAATGATAGATTGGGGCAGACTGGTGATACACCGAACAAGAAGAGTATTTTGAGTGCCTGACAGTCCACTGCCAGTGTCCAAGCTCTCCATGCGAGCCAAATGTTGTGGACTCAGAAACTGTAACTCCTGGAGCTGAAAGTGCCCCAAGTTCTAGCCTCTCTACCCCCATGGAGACTCCCCTGACAAGTGTGGACAATGCTGAAAATGAGGCTCAGAGTGCAGAGACTGTAACAGTTCCCCCTAGAAAGACTGGTCGAGCTGTAAAGCCTGTGGTGCACCTCAGTTATGATTCCCTTGGGAGGCCTGTGGATTTGCCTCTCAATGTTGTCCATAAAGGGTGTATGTGTCCCAGGCTCCATTGCCCAAACTAGGCGTCAGTGCTAACTCAAGTTACTTGTGTTGCCCTCTAAGTATGGTGCCCTTGCCCCATCCAGCCCAAGGTAACTGATATAGGAAGGGCCCCCTCTCTTCAGGTTTCATGTACAAGAGGTAATAACTTGAGTTATGGTACAATGTGTATGTAATACTGTGTAAGAGTGAGCGTACTGCAATGTTTCAGAAATGTGTTCTTGGTAAAATGATATATTGACTGATGGTTACGTATGCGAGCCTAATGCAAATGTATATGGTTGCAGTTGAAACTTATGGGTACTTGCTTGAGCGGACGTCAAGCTTTCCCAAACAGGAAGGTGTAACCCCTGCACATGGGGGTTCCAAAGACTTCCAGGAGCTTGCTTGAATGCTCCAAGCCTGAATGGTGTTTGGCATTTAAGCCATTTATCAGTGAGTGTTTTAGAGCCTCTGGTACTGTCTCTTTAAGAGCTGTCTGCTTGCAGACATAATTAGTTGTATGGGGGGACTGTGTGCTTCTCTGAGTACCACTCGAGCTGCTGCCAATTCACTTCATTTTGCAGTCACTAGGGTGCAAAGGAACCTATCTGAAAGATGTAACTGTTTGCCAGAAATTATTTAGAGTAATAATGAAATTACAGTTTGTCTAACCTGCTTTCTTTGCAGTCAGAACTGTGTCTGCTAGTTCCCATTCTAGTTTTGAACTGCTGAACTGGACCAATCAGTGTGGAGTAGCTAGCTCTAAATGATGCCTTGGACGAATCAGAACTTGGACTCATAATCTGAGCCAGCCACAAGAGGATTGTATGGGCAGTGACTCTGGGAGATGTAGTTTAGACTTCAGTGCCTTTTTGGACCAACAGCAGCAGTCTATTGTGGTGACAGCCAATCCAGTCAAGAACTGGGAGGAACTCAAAGGAAGTGCCAGTTTAGTCAGTTGGAGTTCAGTTGAGCTTTGGCAGTGAAGAGGAAGGAGCCTGTGCTTTTCGAGTGTGCAGTTTTAGTCAAAAAACGTGTGTAAGCCCAGAGTTCCGGTCTGCAGCTTGTGTAACAGCTTGTTAGGACTGAATCCGTCCTGTGAAAAGAATCAAAGGATCTCTGAGAGTAGAAACCAGGCTCACCCTGTAGAAGACTGGAAGAATTGCTGAAAATTGCACTTTCGGTCTGTCAGGAACTGAATCTGCTGTGTGTTCTCCGGGTATTGTGCAATGGTGGAGTCGGGATACAGATGCAGCCTGCTAGGTATGTTGTCTATGTTAAAGTACTGTACTGTGATTGTTGCACTGTATCTCATTTCACAGGAGGTCCCAGTGCGGAACCAGACCTGGGGGTAAGTGTATACTGTGAAGGTAATTCTGATATATTGTGTGGGCCACTAGTGGGAAGAAAGGGGTTGCAGTGTCCCAGAGGGCTGTGACAAGTTAGTTTAACTATTGCAAACCCATCCTCTGGGTGGAGGCACCCGCCATTGGATCAGGCCCCTCAACCTGTTGGTGGCAAATCAGGCAGGGGTAGTAGCCCCTGGGATAAGCGCCATCTAGGGGTTACATGAAAATAAGCCTTCACTAGGTACAAGGAACATGAAGGACAGGAAGAATGGGGAGAGTACAAAATGAGAACAAGGAAGCCAAAGGGCAGTCAGTGAAGCAAGGCATTCACAGAACTGCGTTTTCTTGAGGGAGGTCAAGGGTGGAGAAAACAGTTCTTTGAATATATTAGGAAAAAAAGAAAGGGAGAGGAGGAATTATTAGGCTAACAGGGGAGGCAGGGTAACTGAGGAGGATGGGCAGAAAGCAGTTGTTCTTAATGACAATTTTGCCCTGTATTCACAAGTGAAGACAGGTGGCACCTGCCAGAGAGTGTCATTAATGCAGATGTAAGGGAGATCATTGAGATGATGCAGCAAGTATTTATCAAGGAAAGAGTTTGGAAAAGGCTAGCAGCCCTCAAGATAGATAAAGCCTACCCAGCCAGATAGGATGCATCAGAGTGCTCAAAAACTGGCAATGAGCTAACTGAATCCTGGTTCAGACTGTTCAGTAGATAATTTCTGATAGGGTAGTTCAAAAGACTGGAGGGTAGCAGATGTAGTCCTGCTCCATAAGTGTGTGTGTTGGGGGGTTAAGGAGCAATCATGTAACTACAAACCTGTTAGTGCTACCTCTATTGTGGGTAAACTGATGGACACACTAGTCAAAGAGGATCTCATAAACTACCTGGACAGCAATGAACTCCAGGACAGTAAATAGCACACTTTCATGGCAAGAAGGTCTTGTCAGACCAACCCGATTCTTTGACTGGGTAACGAGGGTAGTGGATAAGGGCTTCACTGTGGATTTACTCTAGCTCCAGTTTCAGCAAGGTTTTCAACCTGGTGCCTCACAGAGAAGTCTGCTGAAGATGCTAGAGAATCTGGGTTCAGTGAAAGACACAGGTGGGTGAGAAACTGGTGGGAAGGAAGACAGACTGTGGATGGTTGTGGCTAACAGAGTCAAATCAGAAGAGAGAAGGACATCAGTTGGGTGCCACAAGGATTGGTTCTGGGTCCAGTTATTTTTGATATGTTCATTAGCGGCATGGGAGAATGCATCCAGGGCAAGATATGCCTCTTTGCAGAGGACATTAAGCTCTGTGGCAGGTAGACAGTGAGGAGGGTTATTGAGATGCAGAGACTTCCAAAAGCTGGAGAGGTAGTCAAAGGTTTGGCAGTTGAAATTCAGTGCCAAAAGTGCAAGGTGATGCACATAGGGAGCACGAACCTGAGGACAGAGCACTGGATGGGGGTAAAGCTGGGCATGATCTCTGAGGACAGAGGCCCAGAGGTCAGCATCAGTAACTCCCTAAAACAATGACACCAGTGTAATAATGCCTACAGTAAGGGGTATAGGAGGTACTGACAGAAGAAGGAAGGAAGGAGGTATTACTACCTCTATAGATCACTGATGGTTCCTCACATGGAGTACTCTGCCCAGGTCTGGATTCCTCATCTGGTTGGAGTCCTCACTAAGGAAAGATAAGGATAGGCTGGAGACAGTGCAACATAAAATGTCCACAATGATTCCAGGGCCAGCAGGGCAGATCTTACAAGGATCGCCGAACATGCACGCTGGAAGCCAGACAAGAGAGGGAGATATGATAGAGACCTTCCAGTCCCTGAAAGAGTGAACAAGTTAAACTGTGATGAACTATTTAACATAAGTAGCGGATCAAGAACATGGTGGCATGAGAAGAAACTGGCGGGGATTCGGGAGGAAGTGAGAAGGCTGTATTTTATACAAAGGGTGGTGGAGCCATGGAACAGTCTGTCCAGTTGATGTGGTGGGCACCAAAACTGTCAATGGTTTCCAACACATCTGGGACTGGTGAAGGGCTTGGTAGTTGTTCAAGGTGATAGCAGTAGGTCAGGGAGCATGGAGGTGGATAGTGTGGGTTGGAGCGTTATGTGGAGAACAGGTCCCGGGTTTGTTAGGGTTCATGGGCAGACTGGATGAACCAGTGGTCTTTTCTGCCATCACTGTCTGTGTTTCATGATAGGCTGGAACTCACTAAACTGAAGGAGGACTAAACCATTCCTCATCGCTCAATATTCTTCCATCCCATCAGTCAACAACTGATGGTTGAATCCTCTGACCTCGTAACACACCAGAGGCTTACAACCAAAATGATTGGCAGTTAGTGCTTACACCACTTTTTACTTGTTGTTCCCATCAAAATTTCAGTTATTTTGTCTCCATGGGAACAGCAGGCACATAATGAGCTCCTGAGCGCTGCCTTGTAATGTGGGTAGTTTGTTAGGAGAGTGTTAAGTTATTTAAATGTGTTAGTTTTGTTCAAAATTGACAGCTGTTTGTTGTTTTTATGTTTGCTTGCACACATGTGCAAGAAACATAG
Source organism: Neoceratodus forsteri (assembly GCA_016271365.2). NCBI lineage: Eukaryota > Metazoa > Chordata > Ceratodontiformes > Ceratodontidae > Neoceratodus > Neoceratodus forsteri. The sequence goes on along the minus strand of CM057450.1, from coordinate 160,961,129 downwards.
TGCCATCGTCCGATTTTTCAGAGGTGTGAAGCCTCTTCCTATTCAGGCAGTGTGTTTGCAGGCGCGCCACAGTTCTCAATCCTGCTCGAGCTGTCTATGACAGCTCAAAATGCAGTGGAGCACAGTTGAAAGGGGAGCTATGCTTCAGTGAGCAGCGATAATATATCGCCTGCTCATGCGCCCCCCCTACACACACACGCGACGCACTGTGCTGCCCCCCACGCACACATTGCACAGCCGGGTGTCAATCCCCGTCGGCTGTGCTGTGCTCCCCCAAAGTTTCACATGCCATGCTGGGTGCCCACCCCAGCATGGCAACTCATTGATAGCCGACGGGGTGCCCAATCCCCATCGGCTCCACTGTCCCCCCAGAGTATAGGGTGCCACGCTGGAAGCCCACCCCAGCATGGCAACAGATGCTATGGCTGCGGGAGTGCCCAATCCCCGTCGGCTCCATGCCCCTCAACCAGCGTCCTTGTGCCATGCTGGGAGCCCACCCAGCGTGGCAAGCGTCCGCATCATCATTTAAAACAAACAAAACCTGTAAATAAAAACTGTCCTTTGGCGCTTCTCTCTGCCCCCCTCACAACCGCACACACCCACTGTGCACCCGGCCTCCCACACCTCCCCACCCCATGCCTCCGGACCTCGGCGCGGCGATCTTCAGTGGACGGGAACACATCTGCACTCTTCAAAGCCGACCGCGAACTGAGGAAATGCCGGTAAGCTGTATAATGGGATAGATAGGGTTTTTCAACTTTACTGCATATCTCAGGCATGTTTTGGAATTTTGGCACCAAATTTTCAACATGGGGTTTTGGGACCCTTCTCATGAATGCTGTCACTATCATGGTGTTATTCTGGCCGAAGGGTGATTTTGTAGTCACTGCGCGAAATCACCTTTCAGGACCAATTAACGAAATGACACTGCCAGTGTTCATAAGGTGGGCTCTTAAAGCCTATTTTGAGAAATTTGGTGGAAAAATCCCAAAAATGACTTTATTTTCTGACGTGCATTGCGCAGTTCCTTTGCACTCAATAAGTTTGCAAGTTCTTCAGTATTTCACTCCAGATTTTCAACATTGCCATTTTACCACACCTCTATGAGCAGTACAGCCGTCATTTTTCACATCTTGCCCAAAATGTGTTCCGCCCATGTAGCGCACAATGGCGCAGTCGGTGTCTGAAATCAATGTATGGGACACATTACGAAAATCACAGTGACACTGTTCATGAGCAGAGGTCTAAAATGGCTATGTTGAAAATTTGGTGAAATAATCCTAAAAATGACTTTTACGGCGTCGTTGCGCAGTTCCTCGCGCGCTTGTAAGTTTACAATTTTCAATATTTTTCGCCAGATTTTCAACATTGCCATTTAATTATACTTCCTTATGAACAGTACAGCTGCCACATTTTCACGTCGCGCCAAAATGTGTATTCACACATGCAGCGCACAATGGTGCAGTCGATGTTTGAAAGCAATGTTTGGGACAGATTAAGAAAATCACAGTTACACTGTTCATGAGCAGAGGTCTTAAAATGGCTATGTTGAAAATTTGGCGACAAAAGTCCGTGAAATGACTGTGTTTACAGTGAGCATTGCACAGTTTCCACGCACCCTTGTAGTTCATGACTTTGTAATATTTTCATTCCAGATTTTCACCAGTGGCATTTTTCACTTCCTTATGAACAGTACAGCTGTCATTTTTCACAACATGGCGAAATGTGTTTTCATACTGTCAGCGCAGAGATACATGTGTCGCTGTGGTAAATCATTGTTCAGGACAGATAAAGAAAATCACAGTGACACTGTTCATGATCGGAGGTCCCAAAATGCCTGTGTTGACAATCTGCTCTAAAAATCCCCAAACTAATTACATTATGGGTGTGCATTGCACAGTTTCTATGTATGCTCATAACTTCACCAGTTTTTAAATATTTTACTGCAGATTTGCAACATTGCCATTTTTACACCTCCCATGAACAGTACAGCTGTCATTTTCACATCCTGTTTGGAATGTGTTTTGCACTGGTGCTAAATGCCGTAGTCGATGTACACAAGCAATTTTCGCTAACAAACTGATATTGCCACTGTTCATGAGTTGGGGTCACAAAAACCATATTGAAAATTTGGAGTGAAAATACCAACGAATGCCTGAGGTGTTAGGGTTTCCAACCATAACACCCCACCCTGTAGAGAATGACAGGCATCAGGGGTGTGACTTGGGATTCTTGCCTGTAATGCTCATACCATTCCACATCCTGCAGCCAGTGAGAGGCATCAAGGTATGCCTTGGACTCTTCGGACCAAAGTTCACTTCCATTCTCCTATACGCACCCATCTCACCATATTTCCTGATGGAATGGGGTGCATAAGAGCCAAAGACCCCAAGGCACACCGTGACACTTGTCAGTGTCTGCAGGGTAGGGTGTGGTGAAATGGCGTGGCCGTTATGCCTGATGACCCAAAGGCACACCCCAATGCCTGTCACTTTCTGCAGGGTGGTAGTGGGGTTGGCTTCAGTTCAATCGTCACTGCCATTCTATTATGCAGCTCTGTAACTTCTACATTACCACTGCCAGTGCCAGCAAGCAAACATTCGACATTGACAAATGCTTGTTTTTCATTGCGTAGACAGAGTAGCTCATGCTGAAGTAGATAAGAGCAGTCTCATGTTTTCCTTGGAACACAGTATGGGACTTCATTAAAGGAGTACTACACCTTCATATTAGATAGATGTCATTTGTCCTTGTCAACAGATAACTCTTTGTATGTAGCTTTGGAGGATACATGTGTTTGTTTAGTTTGTTTTCACTGTTTACAGCAGCCTTTAACTAGCCTGGAGGTCTCCATTTTCTGGTTATTGAACTCTCCTTGTCCCTGAGAGTTGCATTAGCATGTGAGAACATGATGCCACAGCACCTGTTTACACAATATATCTCTGTGCTGAAAGTACACATAACCTGAAAAACTCTGTACAGATTGAATGCGATTTAAATGAAAAAACCTGCATTACATCCAAAACAGATAGTAAAGCCAACTGAAGTTAGCCCCCTCAAAATACAGAATAACAACAAGCATTTGTCAATGCGAATGTTGATTGCGTTGGTCTGTTGAGCTTGCTCACGGCCCCTTCACACTCTCATTCTGTTTCTCCTGGTGCTGCAGGCTGCTGTTTTGTACTGGGCTCCTGCCTGCATTGGCACCCTTTTCTGTCCACAAAGAAATCCGCAGCTGTCCCGACAGAGCTCCGTTGAGGTGGCTCACCCCACACTTGCTCATTCCGTTTATCCCTCCGCTGCAGGCTGCCCTTTGTACTGGGCCCTGGGTGCATTGCTGCCTTTTTCTGCCCACAAAGAAATCACAGCAGTCCCAAAAGAGCTCCGTTGAGCTCACTCACGCCCTCCCTCACTTGCTTGTTCTGTGTCTCGCTGCTGCAGGCTGCCCTTTGTACTGGCTCCTGCCTGCATTGGCGGCTTTTGTGCCCACAAAGAAATTTTCAGCAGTCCTGACACAGCTCCGTGAGAGCTCGCTCACTCCACCTCTCTCACTCACTTGTTCCGTTTTGCCAGCGCTGTTGGCTGGCCTTTTGTACTGGGCTCCTGCCTGTGTTGCCCTTTTTCTGCCCACAAAGAAATCCAGCAGTCACGATAGAGCTCCGTTGAGGTCGCTCACTCCCCCATCTCACTCACTCATTCTGTTTCTCCTGGCACTGCAGGCTGCCCTTTTGTACTGGGATCCTGCCTCTGTTGATGCCTTTTTCTGCCCACAAAGAAATCTGCCAGTCCTGACAGAACTCCATTGAGCTATCACTTCCTCTCTCCTCGCTCATTCCATTTCTGCCAGCGCTGCAGGCTGCCCTTTGAGCGGGGCTCCTGCCTGCATTGCCTCTCTTCTGCCCACAAAGAAATCCGCAACAATCACGATAGAGCTCCGTTGAGCTCGCTCCTCCCCTCTCTCACTCACTCATTCTGCTTCTCCCACTGCTGCAGGCTGCCCTTTGTACTGGGCCTCTGCATTCATTGCAGCTTTTTCTGCCCACAAAGAAATCCACAGCAGTCCCAACAGAGCTCCATTGAGCTCACTCACTCTCCCTCCCTCATTCGCTCATTCTGTGTCTCCCGCTGCTGCAGGCTGCCCTTTATACTGGGCTTCTACCTGTGTTGGCGGCTTTTCTGCCCACAAAGAAGTCTGCAGCAGTCCCCACAAGTCCGTTGAGTTTGCTCCTCCTCCTCTCTCACTCGCTAATTCTGTTTCTGCTGGCACTGCAGGCTGGCCTTTGTCCTGGGCTCCTGCCTTCATTGGCACCTTTTTCTTCCCACAAAGAAATCTGCAGCTGTCCGGACAGAGCTCTGTTGACATCATTCACTCCCCTGTCTCACTCACTCATTCTGTTTCTCCTGGTGCTGCAGGCTGCCCTTTTGTACTGGGCTTTGCCTCTGTTGGCACCTTTTCTGCCCACAAAGAAATCTGCAGCAGTCCTGACAAAACTCCGTTGAGCTCGCTCCTCCTCCTCTCTCACTCGCTCATTCCTTTTCTGCTAGCACTGCAGACTGCCCTTTTGTGCTGGGCTCCTGCCTGCGTTGCCGCCTTCTTCTGCTCACAAAGAAATCTGCAGCAGTCATGATAGAGCTCCAGTGAGCTCGCTCACTCCCCTCTCTCACTCGCTTGTTCTGTTTCTGTCGCTGCTGCAGGCTGCTGTTTTGTACTGGGTCCTGCATGCACTGCTGCCTTTTTCTGCCCACAAAGAAATCCCTAGCAGTCCCAACAGAGCTCTTTGAGCTCACTCCTCCCCCTCACTCTTTGCTCATTCTGTATCTCCCGCTGCTGCAGGCTGCCCTTTTGTACTGGGCTCCTGCCTCGCTGGCGGATTTTTCTGCTCACAAAGAAATCTACAGCAGTCCCGACACAGCTCCATTGAACTCTCACTTCCCTCTCTCACTCCTCATTCTGTTTCTGCCCACGCTGCAGGCTGGCCTTTTGTACTAGGCTCCTGCCTGCGGTACCACCTTTTCTCCCACAAAGAAATCCCAGCAGTCATGATAGAGCTCCAGTAAGGTTGCTCACTCCCTGTCTCACTCGCTCATTCCGTTTCTGCTGGCACTGCAGGCTGCCCTTTTGTATGGGGCTCCTGCCTCTGTTGGCACCCTTTTCCGCCCACAAAGAAATCCACAGCAGTCATGATAGAGCTCTGTTGAGCCTCGCCTCACTCACCCTGTTTCACTCGCTCATTCAGTTTCTGCCGCCGCCTCCAGGCTGCCCTTTTGTACTGGGCTCCTGTCTGAGATGCTTCCTTCTTCTGCCCACAAAGAAATCTGCAGCAGTCATGTTAGAGCTCCACTGAGCTCGCTCACTCCCCTTCTCTCACTCAGTCATTCTATTTCTCCCACTGCTGCAGGATGCCCTTTTGTACTGGGCCCCTGCGTACATGCTGCCTTTTCTGCCAACAAAGAAATCTGCAGCAGTCCCAACACAGCTCCATTGAACTTGCTCACTCTCCCTCTCTCACCTCGCTCATTCCATTTCTGCCGGCTTGCAGGCTGGCCTTTTGTACTGGGTTCCTACCTGCATTGCTGCCTTTTCCTGCCTTCAAGAAATCTACAGCAGTCATGACAAAGCCGTTGAGTTTGCTCACTCTCCCTCTCACTCGCTCATTGTGTTTCTTCCGGCACTGCAGACTGCCCTATTGTACTGGCTCCTGCCTGTGTTGGCACCTTTTCTGCCCACAAAGAAATCCGCAGCTGTCCCAACAGAGCTCTGTTGAGGTCACTCACTCCCTGTCTCATGCGTTCATTATGTTTCTCCCTGGTACCAGGCTGCCCTTTTTATGCTGGGCTCCTGCCTCTGTTAACACCTTTTTCTGCCCACAAATAAATCTGCAGCAGTCCCGACAGAGCTCCATTGACCTCAATCACTCTCCTCTCTCACTCACTCATTCTGTTTCTGCCGGCACTGCAGGCTGCCTTTGTCACGGATCTTCTGCCTGTGTTGCCACCCTTTTCTGCCCACAGAGAAATCCGCAGCAGTCATGATAGCGCTCTGTTGAGCTCGCTCCTCCCCTCTCTCAGTCGCTCATTCTGTTTCTCCCACCACTGCAGGCTGCCCTTTTGTACTGGGCCTTGCATGCATTGCTGCCTTTTCTGCCCACAAAGAAATCTGCAGCAGCCCCAACAGAGCTCCATTGAGCTTACTCACTCCCCTCCCTCACTCGCTCGTTCTGTGCCTCCCGGTGCTGCAGGCTGCCATTTTGTACTGGGTTCCTGCCTGCATTGGCATCTTTTCCTGCCCACAGAGAAATCCGCAGCAGTCACGACAGAGCTCAGTTGAGCTCAGTCACTCCCCCCTACTTCGATCCTAATCGTCCCAAACACTGATTTCGACAGTGACTGTGATTTCTGCACGAAAGCACGAAACACATTTTGGCCAGGATGTGATAAATGACAGTTGTACTATTCATAAGAGACATGGAAAATGGCAGTATTGAAAATGTAGGTGAAAATATTACTAATTTGCGAGAGTTACAAGGGTGCGTGGAAACTGCACAATTCACGCTGTAACAGTCATTTTATGGAGTTTCATCAAGATTTTCAACATAGGCATTTTAGGACCTCTGCTCATGAACAGTGTCAATGTGATTTTCTTAATGTGTCCTGAACACTGATTTCCCACAGCGACTGGGCTATTGTGCACCGGAAGAGCGAAAACACATTTCGGCCAGGATGTGAAAAATGATAGCTGCACTGTTCATAAGGAGGAATGGAAAAATGGCAGCGTTGAAAATCTAGAGTGAAAATATTGCAAGTTTCAAGGTATGAGCGTGCATGGAAACTGCACAGCGCATGCTACGTAGCACACTCATTTAATGGACTTTTGTCACCAAATTTTCAACATAGGCATTTTAGGACCTCTGCTAATGAACAGTGTCACTGCCATTTCATATTGTGTTCCAAACATGGATTTCCCACAGCGACCATGCTATTTTGCTCCGGAACTGCAAAACACATTTTAGCCAGGATATGAAAAATGACAGCTGTACTGTTCATAAGGAGGTGCAGTCGTAAAACAGTAATTTTTGGATTTTTTCCACATTTGCAACATAGGCTTTTGAGAGCCCACTTCATGAACACTGGCACTGTCTTTTTCGTTAATCGGTCCCAAAAGGTGATTCCACGCGGTGAATGCAAATCTTCTCGGGACCAATGAAGCTCATGATAGTTCCAGAATTCACAGGAGGTCCCAAAACCCATGTTGAAAATTTGTGCCAAAATTCCAAAAGGCCTGAATATGCATCAAAGTTGAAAAACTATTTATTCCATTATACAGCTTACCGGCATTTCCTCAGTTCGCGGTCGGCTTTAAAGAGTGAAAGCGTGTTCCGGTTCACTGAAGATCATCGCCAGACTCGGAGGTAAGTATGGGGTGAAGCGGGGTTGTGGGGAGGCAGGGTGCGCAGTGAGTTGGCTAGGTTGTGGCAGGGGGCAGGGAGACCATGAGGAACCGTTTTCTTTTTAACAGGGTAAAAAACATTGTGGGACCGTTTTTTTTTAACAGGGAGGCATGTGGAGGCAGCTGGGGTGGGCTCCCAGCATGCAAGAACTCTTTTGGGGGTACAGCTGTGGCGAAGGGGATTAGGCACCCTGTCGGCACACAACAAAGGTGGGGTTACATTATACTTGAGGGATTGGGCACCCCCAGTCAGCACACAACAAAGCGGGGGTGTTATATAATGCCGATGAGGAGTGGGCTCCCCGTTGGCAACATCACTCAGGCACTGAAGCTGATGGGGATTGGGGCCCCATCGGCAAACAAACACTGTGGGAGGGCACATGCTGCCAGAGGGTTAGGCGCCCTCGGCGAGGGGTGCTGTGTTGTGAACATGGCGGCAAGCCACTGCCATGTTCACAAACAATATCTACTATTACAAGTTTCCGCCCCAGCAATGACGGTCGCCCTCGTTGCAGCAGAATGGCTTACGCTGCTACGACAAGGCAGCCCTGATTGCAGTGGCTATAACTTACAAGGTTGTGGCACGCTGGCTGAACTAGTGTCAGCAACAGCGTACCACGGCATTGGGGAAAGCGGGCCAAGCCTTTAAAGGCTGTGAGGGCATTGGCCACAACAATGCCATGTCTCTGCAACCTGCTTCTGGCAACTTGCTGCAATATGTTTCTTGCACATGCGTGCAATCAACATAAAAAGAATTACTTGACATGGCCAGCAACTTGAAATACCTTGTGATCTACCTGGATTGTTCTCTCTCTCTCTCTCTCTCTCTCTCTCTCTTATAGTCTACATGTAGACCACGTCGGCAAGCAAGTTAGCATCAGAATAGGCCAACTTTATTGACACAGATCCTGCCTCACTGACAATGCTATAAAACTAGCAGTAAATAACAAGAAAATGTCAGTCATAGACTATGGTTTTTGTATTCTATGGGTCCGGCACAGACCCTGCCCTTAAGAGGGTCAAGGTTTCCTAAACAAAGTCTGCAGGCTTGTTTTGGGAGCACACCGCTTGACTCACAATTATGAACTTTACTCGAGCACGAGATGGCTAAACCTGGACAATAGGATCAAATACCAGGTTTGTCTGCTAGCAATAAAATCCGCTCTCAGCCTTGCTCCCCTAGAATACAGAAGCATCTCAGCTACAACACCAACCCTAGACAAACATAGGGGTACCTGCAGTGCATCTTTGAAATCTCATTTCATTGCACAACACAATGCAAAGGTCTTTCGAGTTTAGGTCTCCAAGTGGCTAAATTCTCTCACTACAGAAATAGTCATGGAACCAAAAATTGGTCCCTTTAAATCCATCGTACCTTGTTGCACACAGTAAGTGTGACTATGACAAACAAACCTAATGCTACCAGGATAACGCTCCCTTCTCCACTATTCCAGCACTTATCCCCCCACCACCACCACCACCATGTACCCTAACATTCTCCAACTCAGTTTTCAATCTAGCTCTTCTTTTTATTCCTACTCACCACCCCACCCCCAATTCCTTACCTCCTATCTATTTCAACAGAACGCTTTGGGTGGCTCCTTCCACTAAATCTCCTATCCCTACTCCTCTCCCCAACCATCCCTGGATTGTTTTTTCCCCATAATTCACCTCATAATCCCTCTGGGTGTTCCTTCTCCTGACCTCTTTACCCACTCACTGCCAAACCCCAATATATTTGGGCTGATTCTCTTCAAACTTTTCACACCCGCTGGCACACAACTCACTCTACACTTTGCACTCCTTCTCTGGGATGGAGCATTTGCCACCCTGAGGCAGTATCTTTCTTGCTATAATGTTGTAACCTTTTTGCATGATATTAAGTTGTAACAATGGTAACACATGCATTGTAAGTCACTTTGTTCTTGTATATCACATGTTTATTCAAAACTGATAAAACTGCTATTTCAGACTGATTAGACCACTGAATAATGTTTATTATTGTAAACTGTTTTACCCTTACAACATGGAAGTGCTGTAAATGAGCTGTCTAGCTCAAAGGTCTTTAATCCGAGAAATCAATCAATAAATAAAATAAATACATAAATACATAAATGTGGTTTTCTCAGCTTGCCGCCACTTGTTTTGTTGAGTTCTAAGTAAGCAGACAGGCATCCAGTAGAGTCTAAAGGTGCTGATACACCATGTTCTTATATGCTAATGCAGTTATCAGACACAACCATAAGAGTTCAACAACCAGAAAATGGTGACCCCCAGGATAGTCACAGGGACTATATGGACAGTAAAAATAAAACTAAGGCAAAACATAAATCCCCAACAGTTACATGAAAGAGCTGTCTGTTGACAGGAAACAAATAACATTTACAAGATATGAATCTGTACTGCTCCTTTACTACCCCGATACATTAGAGGCAACTGTACTGCAACCTTAACATACCCAAGGTTTTCCGATTTCCCATAATGCACTTTTTTAAAGCCCTCAAAGTCTTTGCCTAACTGTGAAGTAAGACAATGAACTACCATTGTTTGAAGACTGGACTAGTGTGCCAGGTGATTGAATTTCGAGGCTGCATCCATTCTGGTGATTCTTTAGCTCTAAAGGAAGGACTAGATCTGGGACTGGCGGCAGCCATATTCACGTATCTTCCCTTTCTGTCTCATTCCACGTTGTTTCTGGGTTATGGATAACTGCTAGTAATTATGTCATCCTGCCAGGAACACTGGCAGACTCACCAAGCTGTAACATCACCATGAAACCTAGATGTACAGTACATTGCTCTGGGCAGTTGCCAGCCAGTTGTTCTGAGGGTCACTTGAAGGGACCAGCAGTATGCCTTTAAGGCTCATCATCTTGATCTGTGCTTCATCACTGTGTATTTTTATTCCTCTAGTAATTCACAGCAGAAAAATTGTTTACTCTTAGCGAACAGCCTTTTTAAATTCAAAGTGTGCTTGTTTTTGATAACTAACTGACTACCTGCTGATCCTCTTGAGAACATCTCCCACCATTAAGCCACACCATTGGAACTGTAAGCCATCACCATGAGGACCACCCAGAAATGTTTGCTAGCTGGGACTGTCCACACTGACATGCACTCGTGGCTGCCTGTATGATGTGGGCAGCCCCATCACACTTCAGTTCTTTCTCCTCTCATCAACTGCTCATTGGTTACTACAAAACAAACACCATTAAATGTTGCCATAGATTTCTACTGCTCAATGGGTCCTTTTAATGTTTCCTTGCATGTGCACAAGAAACATCTTGGGACAGAACGATATTTGAGGGTGTGTCAGGGACTATCTACAGTGGACTTGTTTTTCACAGACCAATGAACACACAACCAGACTGTGACACTAGTCTGAGTTTCACAGCTGGAAGCCATTCTCTAGTTGAAAGGCCTTAAGTGCTCCAACGAGAGTGCTTCATTTCATTCATTTGCATAGTGCTGTCGGCCCGACCCTCTGTTCCCAGTCCTGGCACCCGGCATCCAATTAAACCCTCCCTCTCTCCTTCCCTCTGCATGTTGTTCACACTGCACCCTCCATTCTCCATCCCAGCACCAAATTAAACCCTCCCACTCCCTCCCTCTGTGTGCAGTCCTCCCTGCACCCTCCATTCCCCATCCCAGCATAACAATTAAACCCTCCTGCTCCCTCCCTCTGTGTGCTGTCCACTCCACACCCTCCATTCCCAGTTCTGGCATCCAACTAAACCCTCCCGCTCCCTCCCTCCCTCTGTGTGCTGTCTGCTCCACACCCTCTGTGTCCTGTCACCTGCTGCCTCTCTGTCCCCAGTCCTTGCTCCTCTGACCCCCTCCCAGCTTCCACATTAGCCACAATGATGGCTTTCTGTATTTGCAGCTCCTGCCACCACTGCACTCCCTGTCTCCGGTCCTTGCTTCTCTGACTCCCCCCAGCTTCCATTAGTGGGTGGTTGTGTGTGGCAGAGGAGAGAGGACAACAAAAGACTGAGTGAGTGGAACAATGCCAAGAGACTGAATGAGAAGGACAGGTGCCTGAGAGACTGAGTAAGTGGAGCAGGTGCCCCCGAGGTGACAGCAAGATCCAGACATTGTGCCAGTGTTTCTGTTCTCAGAGACAGGGTAAGGGAAGGATAGACATGGCAGTGAGAACAACAGTCCTGGAAGATGCAGGGCAACAGTCTTGGAGAGAGGGTGAGAGAGACACAGTGAGAGAGAGTCTGTCATCCCAAACACAAGTTCTTTTATGTCTCTGAGTTTGTGTGAGTCGGGTGCTCAGTTGGAGCGTCAGATGCATCTCTCTCCCGCTCTCTCTGAGTGATATTTCAGTGATAGTGAGCAGCAGTAAAATAAAGTGCTTGGAGCAATTACGAGTGGGTTACAACATCCTGACCTGCTGCCCACTGCCCAAGAGACTCACAGCTCTACTTGCTCTGGGAGATGAACCATACTGAGCTGATGCTCACCAACCCATTACCACTGTCGTCGTGCATCTGCTGAACCTGGCCCCAGTGGCAGAGGAGCAGGACAGACCCCTGTCCAGTGGGTATGATGGCAGTATCTTCCTTCCAGATCGACTGCTGAGACAGCTATTCCCAGGCCCTTCCATCAGTTCTCAGAAAATCAGACTCAGATGCTGGAGCATACAAATTCAACTGTCCCTGAATCTTCTTAACATGTAGCATAAGCTGTTCAATATGTACTGGAATCCAGTAACTGGAAAAATATTTTGAGACCTTACAGTTTTGAAACCACACTACACTTCTTAACTCCTGCCATTGCCAGTTGAAAATACAGTTGCAGTGTTTCTTGGTTTACAGAACAAATGTGGAACTGGGAAAAAATGCCCCAAATCAAACATACACACACACTTTTATCCTAAGTTAACATTAACTCCATGTCACTGGTGTGCAGTACCACCAGCTGAGGCTGTAACCTAAGTAAAAGCTTCCCAGGCTAGGCATAGCAGCACCCATTCAAGGATGGCCAGGACCCACCAATCAGTGGAAGTGCCAATGTAGTGAGGCATAGACATTGGCTGCTAATTCTTTTTGTAGAGCATGACCCGCTTTATAATAATCTAATCTCCTGCTCTACTTATCATAACTCCATAATGCCATAAATCGAGTTAGAAACATACATAGCAATGCAGAATATGCTCACAGAAAAGACCGGTACTCATCTATTCTGACCTCTTTCCCTGCCTACTTCTACACACTGGACCCTATTATGTCACAGGTGTCCCTGATTCTTCTTTTCCTCTACTTATTATGCCTATGTGCCTATACCGCATGCTTGACTCTCCCACTGTCTTCACCCACCACCTCCTTTAGTAAGCTGTTCCAGGCACTCGCCACCCTCTCTGTGAAAGTATTTCCTCACATCCCTCTTAAAGTTCCCTCACTTCATTGTATGTCCCCATGTTCTGGTACTCTTCCACTGGCAAAACTTCCCTCTTACCTTGTTCACCCTGTGAGGTATAGCGGTCTCAGTCATGTCTCCTCTTGCTCTCCTCTCCTCCAGGGATTACATGTTGAGCTGCTGCGGCCTTTCCTCATATGGTTTCTCATACAATCCCTGCACCATTTTGGCAGCCCTCCTTTGGACCACTTCCATCGTGTTAATGTCCTTGTGGTGGTGCAGCCTCCGGATTAGGGACACAGTACCCTGGATGGAGTCTCACTAGCAAGCGATATAGCAGCAACACCTGCCTCCTCCTGCTGAAATCTCCTTCCTAAGCAACCCAACATCTGGTGAGCCCTGCTTACTGCCCTGTCACAGTGCTCTGTCACCTTAAGTTGATATCATCAGACATGATTATCCAAGGTCCTTCTCTTGCTTGATGACTGTAAGTGCCCCCATGTTATACAAAGCCCTGGTTTTCCCTCCCAGATGCCTGATGATTGTAAGTACCCTCCCGCCCATGCTGTATATAGCTTCCTGGTTCCCCTGCAGAGGTGCATGAATTTGCACTTTTGGCACTGCAACCCAGTTGCCACACCTAGACCACTCCTCAAATTTCCTCAGATCCCTTAGCATTTTCTCCACCTTCTCTTTGCGGATGACAAAAAAATCCGTGACATGGTAGATACCCAGTCCAAGTCTATCCTGTCACTGATTTTTGTCATCATCCAAGAACATCTGCTCTCACCTCAGTTCCTCAGCAACAGGTTACTCTTCCATCCCTTGAGTGACTGCCGTTTACCAAGTCCCTGTGCCTCCCATCCTTTAACCAGTTTATAACCTTCTCTTCCACCCACAGGTTGATAAGCAATTAGCCTGCTGTGTGGCCCAGTGTCAAAGGCCTTACTGAAGTCCAGATAGGCCACATCACTGCATTCCCCAATCCACTTCCTTAGTCATCCAGTCAAAGAGATCTATGGGATAGGTTTGACATGACCTCCCCTCTGAAACTACACTGCTGGTGGTCTTGCAGTTCATTTGTCACCAGGTATTTCATCAGTCTCTCCTTCAGCAGGGGTTTCCATTCATTTTCCCACCACTAATGTGAAGGACTGACTGACCTATAATTGCTAGCCTCCTCCTTGCTTTCAGTTTTGTGCAGAGGGATCACTTTAGCCCTTCTCCAGTCCTCTGGAACTGCTCTCATCTCAGTAAGTTGCTGAACAGAGTTGCCAGAGAGGCAGCTAGCACCATGCTCAGTTTCTTTATTACCGTCGATGGATCACATCTAGCCCCATAGTATTGTTTTCCTTTAGAGCTTTCACTCACTTTCAGACTCTGTCCTCCAAAACTTTACTTGTGCTCACTCCCCATCTCCTCGGCGTCAGAGGATACATGTTGGTCATCCCTCCCTCCACTGTGAACCCGAAGTACTCACTACACACAGCCCCCAATTCTACTGATCCTCATTATTCCACCCCTTGCTTTCCTCTTTTCACTCCCATACCTGACAAAAGTCTTATCCTCTTTTTGACCTCCTAGGCTATCCTGTGCTTTGTTTGTGCCTTAGCTACTCTCACCTTCCTTCCTGGCTCCCTTTGTTTATCTAGATATACCTCCCTGTCCTCCTGCTTCTGTGTCTTCTAGTACTTCTTAAAAGCTGTTTTTTGTCTCTTACCACCTTAGCCACCTTCTTTGAGAACCATAGTGACCTCCTCCTCCTACCCTGCTTATTCCTTCCTCCTCCTCCTCCTCCTACCCCTGTTTATTTCCTTCAAACTACTTGCCATTACTTTAGTTATTCCTCCTTTTCTTTTCCATTGTTCCTCTGCTTCCTCAGCCATCCCTCATCAATATATTTACTAAGGCACTCTCCAGCTTCTTTAATATCTGCCTTCCTGAAGCCCTGGACCCTCCTCCCTAGTGTGTTTGTCCTACCAGTCTGTATGCTAAGCCACACTGTACGATGATCACTTTGTACCCAGGGACTACCCACTGTGACTTCTGCAGTGCTGTCCCTGTTCATAAAAACAGGGTCCGGCACTGATACCTTCTGTAGTAGGTTCTGTAACCAGCAGCATGAGAAATGATCTTTGTAGGAAGTCAAGGATTGCCTTACTTCTTGTAGCTGTGGCAAGAATGCCCCAGTCTACATCCATTTCCAGCTGTCAGTATATACAGTAGGTACAAATATACTTTTAATTCCAATGTCCTGAGTGTAAATGTATATTGTAAATGTAAATGTATGTATCTGCCTGAATTCTAAAGCTGACTCATCTGTAACTGATTTTTCAGGAAGGCCCTGATGTTGGTCTACTGGTGGCTCCAGACAATGGCATCATTTCCTTTGGATTGTTTGGCTTCCCTATTATGCAGGTCAGTGGTAACTTCACAAATTTCTTTTGGGAGCAGCTGTGTAACTCTGGCCATTTATTTTACACCCTTTCCCTCCCTCTTGAAAGAACATATCACAAGATGTGTAGAAATAATTATTTTAGGAGGGCCTGGGAAACTGAGTTCTGGTTTTATGCTCTTTATTATTTTTATGTACAATATGATATGCAGTTACTGTTTTCAGTGTTTATGTTAACATTTGTAAACCACCCGTTCAACCTAATCAGGAAGGAATATGTGTTATAGGTGGCTGCTGGGGCAGGGCTAAGCATCCCATATAATGCAATCCTTTAGGTGGGGACTGGGTCATCTCCTGCTGTGTGAACACCAGAAGATTAGGTGGCATGGATCAGATGGATACAGAAAGAGGTGGGGAAGATCGTGGGATTTGCTCTGTGCATACCCATTATGTGCCTAAGTGTGGATAGTGTACTGAATCTAGGTAGTTAGAAATAAGGATTACCTGTAACCATATTTATCAGTATTCAGTTCACATCCACACAGTCTGCCCTAGTGCGGCCTGTTTCAAGCTCTTTCTTCACTGTGTAGATTTGAGTACAGAGGGGTGGAGCCAGAGGACCACATGGCTGGGTGGTAGGAAGAGTCCAGCTTGAAGACTGGTCCAGTGACCAAGCATGCTCAGTGCAAGACTGCCTAAATGTTGATGTGAACCGGAAACTAGTAGTAGAGTGATTGGTACATGTAGGTAGCCTCCATTTTCCTACTGTCCTATGGTGCAGAGGTTGTACAGGTGACCTGGTTTTATGAGTGAGCTCTGGGATTCTGAGATTAGACATGCAAGGTTTAGAATCCTATCTCTAGTAGTACTTCCTTACCTGGGGAGGGTGTGCCAGGTGACACAGTGACCCCTATGGTGGGCTAAGGAGCACTGTTTCCTCCACGGATGCTACTTTCTGATGAGGCCTCAAAGAAAGCGTAATGTTAGCAGTGTCAGGCAGTTCCACCTGGATACTCAGATATTTCCAGGCAGGCCCCTCCCAGCTTGCAACTCAAAAACATCCTGTAAAACTGTTTTCTGATTTATATTTTCTAATCTCTGACAACAAATCTGGAAGACAGTTATGGTCCGTGTCTGAAACTGAACTGGAGTGCCATATGAGATAACCCACTTCCATGTAAGGCCTCTGCCCACAGTCTGACCCCAAAGCTTTATCTTGTTTTCTGTATCATTGCCTCAGTTTTGTATTGTTTTCTTTTATAATTTTGTTTTCAGTTTTCCCATCCAGCTTCACCATTACCTCTTCAATGTCACTACCTGCGCTTCCATTATTGGGCTAATGCCAGCCTGCTTGTCGGCATTCCATACCAGACCTTTGAGTTCCCCTTCAGCCTCGACCTTCTGATCTACTACCATACAAGGATCCCTCCCCTTTCTTTCACAGGGCTGTGGCAAGCTGGCACTTGGTATAAACTCTAGGTCTGCCAGCAGAGGCAGGAAGAGTCAAGGCAGAACACAGTGTGCATGATGTGGGGGCCAAGGGTGGCCATCACGTGTTTGGTGCACTGAATGTTGTTTCCTCATTTCTGATAAATGTTGATCCATGTGGGATGATGTTCATGCCATGAACTGCACCTCAGAAATGTGTCGGCTATGCCAGCTACATCTTGATCAGTCTTAGCTGCAGAGACCCAGCTTTCAAAGACCTGCAAGTATGTCTGGCATATGACTCACAGGAAATCGACCTTCTCAGGCAGTATGGCATTCACAGCAGACTGGACTGTGGGTTACAAGTAGTTACCATATAACTGGAGGGAGGTATTTTACTGTGTGCAAGCTGTCTTGCTGTTACTTTGTGACTGTCTGATTTTGTATGTAAGTAGAATCTAATGGTTGACACGTGTGGAAAGTTGATGTTACGGATGTGGTAAAAGCCACTGTGGACAACACCTGGAGCTCCAGAGTCCAGTTTGGAATCCAATGACCCCATAATTCTTCACCCTGTCTGCAATACAAAAGGCCACACTGTACAACAGAGGAAAGGCTGCGCCACCATTACAGTAATTGCTGCAGAACTTCACCAACCCAGTTCCAGCAGTAGCAGCTCCGTCTATAAAGGATTAAGCCTAAACCAGCCAGACACAATCTAATCTTGGATTTCTTTAACTCATTTGCTCCCAGTGGCTATTTTGGGTCGGATCCAGCAATAGATGGTTCCGATGCCATATGGTGTCTATGGGAACAATTAAATTAAGGCACTCAGTACCAGGTCAGCTGCACTATCATCAGAGTACAAGACATTTCCAACTGGGTGTCATCAATTTAGCAATGGAATGCTGAGCTGTAACATCTAATGATCTCCCCAATGGCAACATGAACACAGCAAATAGCATGGAAGCCAGAATCACCTCCTGAGCCACACACCAGCAGGGCACAGCAGCTAATGTAAAGGAGCCAAGTGACACCTGCTGCATTCTGCCAGACATGTGCTCTAGGACTCAAACCACTGCAACACCATTCCTCGAGCCCACATACTGTGAAGGCTATCCAAGAGCTCCCGTGAGCTACCGTGTGAACAGAGGTCAAGCAGGACAAGTATGGAACGACATCAGCTATCCCTCATTAGGAGGAGATTATGATGTACCTGGACAAAAGGCAGTTTCTGTACTGTGGTGAGACTGAAAATTAGATTTGCAGGGCGTGTTGATGGCATGCTTCTCCAGGTGTTATTCTAGTTGCACTGCCACCACCATCAACTTCCCAAGAAAAGCAAGTTTTTGTTTTTGTATTATTTCTTTTCTCCCCAGCTTGCATCCATGCCAGCCTCTCCTTCAGGCAAGCCAATGCTTCTACCGACTTGTCCTGTCCCGAGCCTATGCTCTCAAATGACAGCCATCCCCGGTAACCCGGCATAACCCTTAGCCAGATGGGTCCCCTTCTCCGAGGGAAAGGCACCAGCCAGGGGTCCACAGACCAGTGCAACATCTTGGCCTGGGGAGGTGCTACTGAGGCGGGAAAGCTTCAGAGGCATTGATGGGCTTGGAGAGCCAGGCAGCAGTCATCCGGTGTGACATGGAGCATTTTCACATTTTTCTGTGTATGTCCTTCCTTTCAGTGCTCCTGGTCTCCACCAGAGGCTGCTGCTGACCAAGGACTCCCTAACCCAGCCCTGGAAGAGAAGAGCAGTCCCTATGGATGCTCAATCCTCTCCTGCCCTGCCAGCCCCTGGCATCCCAAGTCTGTTCCTGAACCCAGATCACGGTGTGGGTCCAGGTAAGCGCACGCCTCAACCCTGTATGCCACTGGGCGGCGAAAGCAAGGTTTAAGACAGATCTGTGGTTGGAGAGATCATCAGGGTCCAGGGAGGACCTCTTAAGTAGAAGTCCCACCATGGCCTTTTTAAGGGCAGATGGAAAAATGCCCTTCTGAAGGAGAGACCTGACAATCTCTACCACAATTGGGCAGTGAATCCCAGCATTCTAAAAGAAGTCTGGTTGGCTCAGGGGCCAGTGCACAGAATGTGGGATGCAAACCAGAAATGAGCCAGGACACATTCTCCTCAGAGACTGGCTCAAGACAGCCCATGAAAACTGAATGCCTACATCATGTGATAATTGGATACTGTCAAACAATGCCAGGCTGCTCAGAGATATCCCCCAGATGGCAGACAACCTGACTAGGATGAGCCAGTTAAATTCCTTGCATTTCTCATGAGAAAAAGCTCTGCAGGACTGCAGACAGACTGGGTTTATTAGTTTGTCAACAGCGCTGAAGAAATGAGCCAGCTGGTTCTTTCCAGCAACAATCAATCTTGACAGAAACGCTGGCTTTTTCAGGGTGCTTGCCTGCTGATAGTCACTGTAGTGAGTTCTCAGTGCCAATTTGTCCTCCTCTGAGTGGAACCTTGCCAACTGTGCTCCAGCCTCCACCCTTAGTCTTCAGCCTCCTCAGGTCTGCATCATTCCAGAATGATCTGAATCAGTACAGAGACATACATGGAATGACACTAGGAGTCAACAGAAGAAGAGAGGGTCAAATTATAACTGCACAGTTGCCTCAGTTCCCATCACACAAGCCATCTTCATACTCATGATGTCCAGTACTGCCAGGATAGAAACATAGAAATATATAATATGATGGCAGATAAGGACCAACCAGTCCACCTAGTCTGCCCATTTCTCTACTTAGTTTGGCAATCCCTACTCTTATCTGGACTGCCTTTCCTCAAGCTGCTGTACAGCAGGGTGCCTTTATCTTATTCTATTCACTTTTGAATCCAAGTACTTTTTTGCTTCCACCACCTCCACTGGTAGGCTGTTCGATGGATCCACCATCCTCTCTGTGAGAAATACTTCCTAGCATTCCCCAAGCCTCCCTTTCTCCAGCCTCATGTTATGTCCCCTTGTCCTTGTGCACTGTCTTCTCTGAAATATGCTCCCCTCCTGTAAGGTATTTGAAAGTCTCTATCATACCCCCCAGTGTACAGATGTTAAGTTCCTTGAGTCGTTCCTCATAAGCTTGTGGTACAGTACATGTATCATTTTGTTGCTCTTCTCTGGACTGCTTCCATTCTGTTGATGTCTTTCCTGAGATCGATCTCCAGAACTGGACACAGTATTTCAGATAAGGCCACCAGTGATCTATACAGTGGCATCACCATTTCGCTCCTCCTACTGGTTATGCCCTTCCTGTGCACCCAGCATTCTGTTTGCTTTCCTGACTGCTTTTTCGCATTGTTTGGATGATTTCAGGTCATCAGATATAATGATCCCCAGGTCTGTCTCCTGACTTGTGGTGGCTAGAACCTGCCCCCATCCTGCAGTCCTCTCTTGGGTTTCTGTGTCCCAGGTGCATAAACTTGCACTTCAACATTGAAACCTAACTGCCAAACCCATGACCATTCCTCAAGTAGTCTCAGGTCATTTCTTATTTTATCTAGCCCTCCATGCATTGACTCTTTTGCAGATCTTGGTGTCATCTGTGACGGGCATACTTTCCCCTCCAGTCCTCTGCAATGCCACTAATGAAGACAGTGAATAGGACTGGACCTTTCAATCCTGCGGCACCCTCTGATCACCTCCCCATCTTCAGATTTTATATCATTTACTACCACCCTCTGGGTCCTGCCTTTTAGCCAGTTTCCAACCCATTTTACCACTTTAGAGCCCACACCCAGATTCCCGAATTTATTCGTAACCTTCCATGTGGAACAGTGTCAAAGGCCTTGCTGAAATCCAGGTAGGCCACATCAACCACCCTTCCTGATCTATGACCCTGGTCACCCAGTCAAAGAAATTGATAGCTTATTCTGACAGGGCCTTCCTCAGTGAATCCATGCTGCCTTGGGTCTTTTCACTGCTTGACTCCAGGACCTTTACTATCCTCTCCTTAAGCAGGGCTCCATCAGCTTCACACCACTGAGGTCAGGCTTACAGGTCTGTAATTGCTTTCCTCCTCTCTACTTCCACTCTTGTGCAGGGGACCACCTTGGCCCTTCTCACGCCCCAGGTATAGTACCTCCCACACCTCTAGCGATTGGTTGAAGAGGGCTGTCAATGGATCTGTGAAGATACACAGCTTGCCCTGAATTTCTTCTCCAATGCCACTGATGAATTTTTTTATTTACTTATTTAGCTTTTGATGACCAGAGTACACACTAGGTTGTGTGAGCTGCTTGACTGCTAGTCCTTATTTATGGATATTATTCTGTTGTATATATTTTTTATTGTAATTCTCGTACATGCCAGTGTCAGCAAAGGAACACAGAAAGGCCTGGATTTTTTTTAAAAAGGGGTTGACCTTCTTCTGACCTAAGAGACCAGCTGCTTGCAGGAATCTGACAAGTTCTTGTCAAAAGCTTGTGGATGCATGATCAAAGGGGTATTTCTAGTATAATTAAAAATTAAATTAAGCCAATTCAAAGCCCAGGATGTTTTAGCCAGGAAGATCCATCTAACAGGCCTGTGTGAAGTAATAGAAGAAGAAACACATCCTTATAGCATACCTGTGTGAGACTGTAAAACCTAGGTTAACTATGAGAATCTGACAAAGATTATCAGGAAAATAAGATTGTTGGGAAGCGCAACAGTGCCATCTACTGGCCTAAATGTTGTGGGATTTTCCCTCACTATTTCAAGAGTGACAGAGAGGTATACTATAAATAACCCCTGATCAGGCATTTGAACACACTTTTGATTGGACTCTCTGACCACAAGATAATACCTTCCAGCACAGAGACTGCCTAAGAACCAAAGGCTGCTACCAAAGACTGAAATATTTTTGCAAATCAGCCGATTATCTGGACTTTGAAATCTTAGTACCTAAGGCAAACTTAGCTAACCTGTCTTAGTGTGTTTTCTGTATACTTTTCCATTTTGTTTCTGATACTGTAACCTAATTTAGTACATGTTCTGTTTTAGTTGTAATTGCATTTATTTAATTTAGTAAAACTTTTGTTTCTCTACAGAAATTCTACCTGTGTGAGAGTTCTTATATTGTATGTGTGACTGTAGAAGGCTTATTAATAATCTGTGACAACTGTTAATTGCTTAGAGAGGCCACCATAAGCAACCGCATTGAGAAAAGGGTCTGTAAAGGGACATCTGGAAGGATAGGGAGAATACTAGAATCTACAAAGATTTTGAACCAGTTGCATGTCCTGTGGGAGAAGGCTAAACCAGGTGATACACTGCTACCCCAAAGAGAGTGTGATGTCTAGGTCTTCCTTCTCCTTTATGTAATAGCCAAGTAAAGGTTCATATTTGGCCACAAGACTTGAGACTGGTATTGTGCCCTTATCCAGAGCTAGAGGATGCCGGGATACTCATGGCCGAGGTGCAGTCATGACCTCGGTGAGCATTCTGAGGATGAGGAGGGTATCCCTGTTCCTAACCCTGTCACAGATTGCACATAAGGGTGGGCACTATGAGCTCCAGATAGTCTACAAGAGCCTCCTTGACCAGTGACTTCATCAGTTTTCCCACATCAGAGTTACGACTGACATGCCTGTGGTTCCCCTACTTGCTCCTTGTCCCGTCTTACAGAGTGGAACTCTATCTGCTACCATCCAGTCTTTCAGAACCACACCCCATCTGTCATGAACTGCTGAATAGCCCTACCAGGTGTTCAGCCAGTTCTGATGCCAATTTCTTATGTACCCTCAGATGCATCCCATTAGGCCTGGGGCATCATCTATCTTTTGGCTGCTAGCCCCTTCTGAGCCATTTCCTTGGTAAATACTGGCTGGCTTGTCTCAGGGACTCCTTTTATGACTGCCTTGATGCCATGTGCTGACATGAGCCCACTATCTTCCCTTTGAAGTGATCATTAGAGCCACTGACACTGTTAAAAACTTGGAAAAATTTGACATTTAGACTGTTCAGTTTATAGTTCATGTATTTTCTGTACTTATTTACCTTTTTCTTTATTACCAAGGACAGCTGTACAAAAGTGGTTTACTGTCCTTAGACTTTATCTGCTCTTTCTGCTATCCTACATATGACATCATAATCCGGGTTGCACCTGGAAATGAGCTTCTGGTCATGGTGCTTTTCCGGTTACCAACTTTTAAATAAGTAAGTAAAGTTTATGGCATCGTAATTATCTCACAGCAACAGACTGTGATGTCATAAACAGAACTGTGATGTCATATGTAGGCAAGCAGCCAGAAAACAGATAGGGCAGTGATCCTGTTTACATGCAGATGCCCTTAGTAATAAAGAAGAATGAAAAATACAGAAACAATATTGAAATATAAGCTCACTTGTGCTAACGTTACATTTTCTCAGATTTGTCACAACAGTGTCAGGGGCTCTTTAAGGACGGCTGCCTTTGCATGTCCTCCTCTGTTACCCTACCTTGCTCATGTAGCCTAAAATTCTCCATCCTTTCTTTTTTTTAAATACATGAAGAACTGCTTTTCTCTGCCCTTAATCCCTTTGCATTACGCAGCTCAATGTCTGCTATTGTCTCCTTAACCACCCTCTTTGCTGCCTTTGTTCTCAGTTGCAGTTCTTTTCATTCTTCCTCAGCTGAATTTCCTTGTACCTTGTGAAAGCCTTTTTGTTTTCCTCTCTGCTTTTCCTACCATTTCTGGAACCATATTGGTCTCTTGAACCTGTATTTTCTGTTACCATTTTCATTGCATAACTTAGATGTCTCAAGAAACATGAAAATGTGTTGGCAGAAAAGTACTGCTAAACCCACCAGTCTGCCCAGTGTGCCTAACTAGCTGCTAGGACTTTGCAATTTCCTACTGTTTCCCCCAGATTCAAAAGACCCTTGTGTTTATCCATGCTCCCTTGAATCCCCCACAATTTTTGCCCCACCACCTCATCTGGGAGTTTGTTCCAGTTATCTATTACCCTCTCCGTAAAGTAGACTTTTCTAATGTTTTCACTGAGCTTCCCCTAATATCTGCATATCATGCCCCTTGTTTTCAATTGCCACTTTAGTTGGAAGATGTCCCCTACTGGTACCTTTAATTGACACCTCTTCTCAAAACTGCCAGTGCTGTCTACCATGACTAACTTGTTCCAGTCCAACTCCTTCATCCCATTGAAGTCTGCCCTTCAGGAAGCCAGGACCTCAGTCCTCAATTAGGGAGTTTCTGGTCACAAGGGCCAACTTGAACCAAATAAATTATGGTCACCGGACCAGGTGGCTTCCCTACCCACACACCTCCTACTACCTCCAAGTTGGTGTGCTCCACATTGAGAATGGCAACCTGTCTAGTGGGTTTGTTAACCAGCCGCACCAGTAGACAGTCCTGGAATGTATCAAGAAGGGTCTGACTTCTGGTGCAACAAACCACAATTCGGCAGCTTCTGGTGCCAATGGAATCTGAAATATCCCACTTAATATCCAGGAGGTTCACAGTCAGATCACCCACTACTACTATTATTGTACCACCTCCCTGTTTGCCACTCCCTTCCTAGTTTTCCTTCGCTCCCTATCCCCTCTTCCCCTTATCCTTGCAGCCTATAGATGTTTCCAACTGTAGTTTCTTACCTGGGGCTGCTGTGAGGCTACATCCACAGTGACCCTGTCTCCCTTCCCCTGATGTATCCATCTTCTACAGCCTTGAGTTTTAATAATGACTTGTGGTGGCCATATTTATTGATTTGAGACTTAAAATCAAAACTAGTAATAACAACTTGAATCAAAGGTTGTCAGTAACAAAATGTTTATAACAGAAGCTGTATGGTGTTTTTACCAGTGCTCAAACACTGCTGCTGTACACAAGAAGCATTATTCAGTGCCTGCATGTTTTAGTAGTGCAATGGGTAGGGTTAGCTAGTGAGGTAAAACATAAATGTCAACAAGTGGTAGTGCAGTTTGTGGAGTGAGAAGGTGTCTTGATGTGGGCAGGTGACTGGGTTCTGTTGAGGACTGTGAGCACAAGGCAGAGTCAGACCTGATGAGACTTGCTCAGGTCAGGCAGTGTAGATTGGGAAGCAAGCACTGAGATGCAGTGCCTCATTTCCAGTGGGATCCTGCTTTTACTCATATTTGCAGCTTCATAGACTAGAACACCATGAGGTTAAGTGACTTGCTCAGGATCATGTAGTGAGTGTATTTGTCTCCAGTGGGTTGAACATAATCTCCGGTTCTCAAGCATGGTCTACCTACTAGAGGACCATGAGCTTCTCTTGCCCTGTGGAATGGGTGGTTCAGTATACAACTTACTCAGCAATACCTAGAAGTGGCATGGTAGAGATTCCAAAGACGTGTGGTCCAGTCCATGCAGATGCAGGAATGGCGGATATAACATGTTGCTTCTCAGTGCCTACTTCCGGGTCTGCACTTCCTGTCCTGGAGCAAGTCTTGGATCTAGCCTTGCTTGCTCCTACAGTATATTTCAGTTACCAGTAAATACACAGATATACACAGATACACAGAAATGTGATCGAGAAAGGCCCATGGCCCATCTAGTCTGCCCAACATCCTACCTCCCCCTTCTGTTATGCTTCCACCCTTTTCTCAACCCTTAAATCTATCCCAAGCCCTCTTGAACGCTCCACTGTTTCAGCTGCCACTACCTCCTCCAGCAGCTTGTTCCAGGCCTCCACCACCCTCTCCATGAAAAACTGCTCCTGACATTACCTCTGTATTGCCCACCTTCCAGTTTGAGGCTATGTCCTCGTGTTTGCTCCCTTCTTCAATTTGAACAAGCTGTCACCCTCCACCTTATTTATTCCCTTCAGATACTTAAAGGTCTCAATCATGTCCCACCTCTCCTCCTAGTCTCCAGAGGTACAAATTCATCCCTCTTAATCTTCTCTCAGAGGGTACATCCCACATCCCTTGTACCATTTGGTTACCCTTCTCTGTACCCTTTCCATCAACTCAACATCTCTTCGTGAGGTGAGGCCTCCAGAACTGCACCCCATACTCCAGATGTGGTCTGACCATGGTTCTGTATAATGGCATTAGCACCTCCTCTTCCCCTGCTATTAAAGCCCCTTGCAATGCAGGCCAACATTCCAGTGCCTTCCACCACCCTGCTCGCTGGCTGCCCACCTTGAGGTCACGTGATACCAAATCCCCAGGTCCCTTTCTGCTTCCTTCTGCTTAATCACCCCAACAAGGAGTAAGTTTCCTTCTATTCTTCCTCCCCAGGTGCATCATTGAGCACTTTTATGCATTAAACTTCAATTTCTGGGTGTCAGACCACCTCTCCAGCCTCTCAGGTCCCGCCTCATGGCTTGCCCCACTAGGTGAATCCACCCTATAGCAGACCTTTGTATCATCTGTGAACAGGCACATCCATCCCTCCAGACCCTCTGCTAGGTCACTAACATTGATGTTAGAAAGTATTGGTCCTAGCACTGACTCCCTGTGGCACCCCACTGGTCACCGCCTCGATCCCTGGATTGTGTCCCCATTACCACCGCCGCCTGGACTCTTTTCCCTTCAACCAGTTTTCCACCAACTGGTGATCCTGAGGTCCACCTCTAGTCTGTCCAGCTTATGCACAATTCCACCATGCGAATGGTATCGAAAGTCTTACTGAAATCCAGAAAGGCCATGTCCACCACTCCTCCTGGTCCACTATCTGTGTCACCCCATCGAAAAACTCTATTAGGTTAGTCTGACAGGACCTTCCCTTGGTGAAGCCATGCTGCCTGTCATCCTACATGCCATTCATCTCCAAGTATTCTATCAACCTTATCTTAAGTAGTGTTTCCATTACCTTCCCCACCACCAAGGTAAGACTAATGGGACAGTAGTTTTGACCGTCCTTTGGCCCCCTTATGTAGTGCAACCACATCTGCCCTCTTTCAGTCCATTGGCACCACCCTGTGACCAAGGACAAGTTAAACATCCTCACCAGATGCAGCACCAGTTCATCCTTCACCTCCTTGAGAACCCTTGGTGTATTCCATCAGGCCAAATTGCATTGTCCACCCTAAGTCTACCCAGCTCTTCTCTACTCCTTCAGCTGTGAATTCTGCCACACCCACCTGCCTGTGGCTGTCACCTCCCAGCCTGTCCTGGTCCCCTGCCCTCTTTTCCTCCATGAAGATAGAGGCGAAATAGCTATTTAATGCCTCTGCTTTTTGAAATCGCCTTCCAGTAATGTTCCACTTCCCCATCCTCCCAGTCCCAGGCTGTGCCCTCCTCCTTTCTCCAATGTACCTAAAGAAGGTTTTGTCCCCCTTGCCTGCTTCACTATCCTCTCCTCAGTGGCCTCCTTAGCCCTACTTATCTTTGCCCTGCCTCCTTTCTTTTTTCCTGTAGGTTTCCCTGTCCTCATCCTTTTGTGTCCTTCTGTACCTCTTAGAATGCTATAGTCTTCTCCTTAACCCTTAAAGCACCTTCTCTAGTGAACCATAGAGGTCTTTTCTGTCTTCTATTCTTTCTTACCCTTCTTATACATGAGTCCATGGCTTTAAATACCCCTCTCTTGATGGCTGCCCTAATTCCTCCACCCTCTGCATCTCCCATCCTGAACATTTATTCCCTAACTACCTTCCTCATTCCATGAAAGTCAGCCTTCCTGAAGTCCATTACCTTGGTTCTTGTCCTAACCCTCACCCTGCCGCTCTCACCCTGAACCTAACAGCTCTGTGGTCACTGGTGCCAAGCTCTTCCACCACCTCCACCTCTCCACACAGTCCCATCTGTGAGGACCACATCCAACAGGTTTACACCCCTAGTGGGCTCACTGACCCTTTGCTGCAGGAATATGCCCTGAAGAGCCTCCAAGATGCCCCTGCTCCTTGCAGAGACTTCTGTCTGGGCCTCCCAGTTGATGTCAGAAGGTTTAAGTCCCCAACTAGCTACAATTTCCCCATTCTGTGCCATCCTCACTCACAATTCCACAAAATGTCTATCCCTTCCTCCCCTGCATAGGAGGCCTATAGACTACCCCTAATGCAGGTTTTCCCCATCTCCTGTCTAGGGTGACCTACAATAGCTCTGTTTCCCACTCTTCATCCTGCCTTCCATGGCCCAATCCCTTCACTGACATATAATGTTTCCCTCCTCATCCTGCTCTTCCATGGCCCCAATCCCTTCCCTGACATATAATGCCACCCCTCCCCCTTCCCTCCCGATCCTTCCTAAACAATGATATCCTGGGATCACCATCTCCCAGGCGTGGTGCTCATTCCACCAAGTCTCACTCACTGCTACAATGTCTAGGTTCTCCTCCATCATGGTGGCCTCCAGTTCTCCCATTTTGTTCCCCAGGCTCCTGGCTTTTGCAGCTAAAGCCCTCCAACATGTAGCCCCATCCTGTCCTTCCGCTGCTAATTGTTCCCTTGATGAGTGTGTGACTTGTGGGAGGCTGATAGCCTCTCTACTCTGCCTCATGTAAGGATGGCCCTGTCCTTAGCCCCTCCCCATTTAGTTTAAATTGAACTTCCTTGCCATGAAGTCCCCAGTTTACTCTTTAGTGTGGCTGCCTGAGAGTTCAGGTGCAACCTGTCTTGGGCATATGCCCCATCTCCTCCCATGTAGAGCCCCATCACTTATCCAGCTGAACCCCATCTGACTGCACCAACCTTGTAGCCAATTGTTGAATGCCCTTATCTTCTCCTTTCTGAGTGTGCTCGTTCTTGGTACTGGCAACACCTCTGAGAAGAAATGGAAGGAAAAACAGTGTTGCTCCTACAGAACCTAAGAGTTCCTCAAAATAGCTTTTGACAAACAGTACTATCCGTCTTCCTTTTTGATAGGTCTCTCTTTCCTGTATATAATTAGTTGTCATCTATCTCCAGTTCCCTTAGGTCATGTTATCCCATCATGCCTCTGTTCTTATAATGTCCAGTTCTTCCATGCTAGCCAGTGTCTCTAGTTCACCAGTTTAGTTTTTTGAGCTACTTGCATTAGTGTACATACACCTTTCTTTTTGTTCCATGTTTTAACCGCTTGTGTTGCTCATCTGATTCTCTGAATTAGATTATTTGCAGTATCTTGTTCATGTGTTTTTCTGTCCCAGTTCATTTTGGATTCACTAGTCTCTTCCAGTATCAACCCCTCCATATTTAGTTTAAAATCTTTATAGCTGCGATGAGCCAAGGTTTCTAAATGCTTGCTCCTTTTTGATTGTGGTGCAATCCATCTTTCCTGAAGAGATCTTTTTTTCTGTCAGTGGTCTTCCAGCATTTTAATAAGTTTAATTCTCCTTGCTCATATCAATACACCTGCTCCTAGTGTTTATCAATTAAATTCTGGCTTTACGTTTCAACTAAGCAACAAACTACAGAATGTTTAGGCCTTTTCAGACTACTTGGTGTAGAACAGTCCCTGTCTATGCCCAGTTCAGGTCCATGCTATGGAACACAGACACTTAGCACTCTCACAGCCAGCATGCAGGACAGACAATTGACAGTGTAGTGTAGTCCCTGTCTCAGCCAAGCTTCAGGCATGGGTGTAGCCAGACATACTCAAGTACTCCATGGTGTGCAATTTTATTTAAGGGGTAGCAAATAGGCTCTGACTGCTTCCTTTTTCCATGAAAACTAACAAAGAAAATGCTAAACCTTTCTGTAATTGTATTCATAGGAGTCGAAACTAGAAGGACTGGTCACTAATACTGTCTTTGCATCCAAGGACAATACAATTTTACAGGCTCTGGGCTGGTATGTGGGTGTCTTGGGAGCAATGAATGGCATTGTGTTTACCATGCATGGCAACAACCATTGTCATGAAATACAAAAGTTGTATTTATTGTGGCAAATGAGTCAAGAAACACGGTCCTGGTGTACATTGGTGTATTGTCTGGCTACACCGGGTGGAAGTAGCACCTAACAAGTGGGAGGGGTAGCTGTGAGTCCACTTGGTGTGCAAATCTGAAACCCTGGCTTCAGGTCCGCAGAGAAAACAGACACTTAGAACTCTCACAGATAGCATGCAGGAGAAACAGTTGACAGTGTAGTGCAGTCCCTCCTCTCTCAACCAAGTTCTAATTCAGTCCTAAAACAGAACACTTAGCGTTCTCACAAGCAGCATGCAGGAGAGAGACTGTTTATTTATTTAGCTTTCGTTGCTCAGGTAAGCACACTAGACAAACATATGCCTGTTTTCAGGTGCGACCCAGAGATTACATGGAATATGCAGAAAAAGACAAGGTTTATACAGGATCAAAAAAATTTCAAGAGATAAACAGACAATGCTGGGTAAAACAATAGAGTGAGCTTAGACAGTATACAGTAAAACAGTGTTACAGATTGTATCAACTTAGGACAGTGTTGTGCAGTCTCTGTCAAGTTTGAGGTCCATACCAAAGGAAAAAAGACATTTAGTGGTCTCACAGGTAGCATGCAGGACAGACAATTGACAGTGCAGTGCAGTCCCTGTCTCCACCATGTTTCAGGTCCACACCAAAGGAAAACAGACATTTAGTGCTCTCACGGACGGCATGTAGGGCAGACAGTTGACAGTGTAGTGCAGTCCCTTTCTCTGTGATGTTCTAGGTCAGTAACAAAGGACAACAGACATTTTGTGCTCTCACAGGTAGCATACAGGACAGATAATTGACAGTGAAGTGCAGTACCTGTCTCTGTCAAGTTCTGAGTCAGTTAAAGGACAACAGACATTTAGTGCTCTCACAGGTAGCATGCAGGACAGACAATTGACAGTGTAGGGAAGTCTCTATCTAGTTCCAGATCCTTGCCAAAGGAAAACAGACATTTAGCACTCTCACGGATAGCATGTGGGAGGGACAATTTGTAAGAACAGTATGTAGAATCCTTAATAAGGAAGCAGGAGCTGGCTGCATGGCATTGACTGGGAGCAGATCATTCTGACTCACTGGTGTCCCAGGTTTGCATCCCAAGCCTTGGGTGTCAAGAGCGGAGCGGCATGTAGGATTATGAATGGCATTTGACACTCCTGGGATGGGGGTTGTGTAGTGTTGCCTTGTAGTGACTCCTAGTAACTGACTTGGAGCTGGTGACCACAGTTTGATGGGTCGCCTCGAGTATGTTGTAGCACACATGCTGGGGAGGAGGCAGGAAATAAGCAAGAAAATGGCCAGTAAATATGCTGAATAATGACTGCCTAGGTTTCCTCCCACAACACTGCATCCAAAGTGTACCTTGTCTCTGCCCCTTAGCCACTACAAGCCCTCTGAACTCTGAACAGTGTCTGCAACTCCTGAGCTACTTCACAGAGCCCCCAGATTCACAGGGGAATGGCAGCAAAGGTCTGCTTGACTGTCTCTAGGCAGATCCTCTCAGCAATGAGCGAGTTTGAGGGGCAGCTGGAGTTCAGAAGGCCTGAATGAGTGGAACTGCACTGGGGTGAATTGGAGAATAAAAAGAGTAAACAAAAGGGATGTTGGGATCTTCCTTCTGATTTAATTTAAAGTCCAAATTACTAACACTTTGTACCGTTGTTTGCTTCGCAGACTCATCTCCTCCTGAAAAAGGTGCTGTCACTGATGCTAGTGTCTGGATTATTTCTGTTTGGTGAGTTTCCTGTTTTAAGTACAATAATTAGATACAGAGAAATTCTGAAATGTAAGCTGTTCACCTTATAACAATGTGTTTACTTGATGAATTTCATTGTGTTTTAAAAGACATTTCATTTATTTTAACTTCTTACCTGACCAGAACTGTGTTTCTGACTGCAGTGCTCCGTGGAATCCCAGTTACAATACTTGGGATACCCAGTCCTATGGTACTTATATGCTCCAAGCCTTCTCTGCATCAGTTGTAGCCCCAGATTCTGGTCCAAGATCTAATCCCAGCTCCACATACCCTTATCCCGATGTGGATCCCTACACTTGGTGCACTGTCGTGGGCATTGCCAGGGAGGAGGGGCATCGTGCCCAGAACCCACCTCCTAGCTGCTTTCCATTATGGTTTTATTTTTATTTTTTGCATCAAGACTAAATAGTGGAAAACCTCCTGATCTGAAATCCTGG
The DNA here is from genome assembly GCA_016271365.2 of Neoceratodus forsteri. Lineage (NCBI taxonomy): Eukaryota > Metazoa > Chordata > Ceratodontiformes > Ceratodontidae > Neoceratodus > Neoceratodus forsteri. The sequence goes on along the minus strand of CM057450.1, from coordinate 160,929,546 downwards.
CTATGCCCCTGTCTGTGGTGGTAGCTACAAGCCCCATAACATACTTATGAAGTTCCTTTACAGCAGTGCTCTGCAGTGATCACAGCGACTGTGTGTCGGTCTCCCATGAATTCCCTGTCAGAGACAGACTTCTTCCCACAGAGTACTATGTATTTTTCCTCTTAAGTTCTCTATTGGCATGTCTTATTTCACTCACAATAGCCACAGACAGGACATGTTATTTTAACTTTGTTTTAATTTCCTCCTATTCCTCTCAGCATGGCTTTATAAGAGGCAGATCACTTTCCATGATAACACTGTACTTTCTTTGGGTGGGTGACCCTGGAGGTACAGCTATAGGCATAGTTTATCTGAATTTGAACAAGGCCTTTAACACTGTGGTGCATGACATGCTTCTGGGCAAAGTAATCCAGTGTGGTGAAGAAAGGTATAAGCATGGTGGGTTAAATAATGGCTTGGTTAGTGTTGCTTGGATAGTGTTTTTGTGGATCTGACTACCCTCCATTGGATAGTGCTGGTAACTGATGTAGGATCCGATTAGAAATCCGACCAAAGTCAGATGTCGGATCTGAGGTTGAAGAGCAATGCAATGGAGGTTGGATCCAGAGATTTGAGGTCAGATAAATGGATCCATAGGTCGAATCTATGGATCCATTGCCTGGATCCATAGGATCCACAGGATCACAACATTTTTGGATCCTTGCACTGGATCTGAGAGGATCAGATCCGTGTTCGATCAACAGGTGGTATCTGTTGATATCCTCATTTCTAGGATACTACCTGAGCAACTCTAGTTTTGGTGCAGGAAGCATAGAGTTGTGGTAGACAGGTCCTACTCCAGTAGGGAGAGGCTACTAAGTGTCACGTATCAGGATCTGTGCTAGGGCCACTGCTGTTCCATCAACAAACTGAATCTAAGGTCTCCAGCAAGCTGTTTGAATATGCTGATGACACTAAGCTAGCAGGCGATGGATTCCTTGTGGATTGATTGATTTATTGCTTGTTGATCAATTGATTTCAAAAGTTTAATCAGGAAAGACATACTGCGCTGGTAACAGCTTGTTTCAGATGTATTGTGAGGGGATGGGAAGGGCATATACAATACAAGATGTACAAGTGAAAATACATAATGTAAGGTGCAAAAGTAATGAAAATTATATAAAAGTAAATCTACATAGTGTGCAGTCATGATTTACAACAGCAAACAAACAATAAGCCACGATACAGTCAAACAGGCTGGTGCACACAAACGGAAGTAGCCAGCTCGCGGGAGGTATAACTAAACAAAGATTTGTGGAACTCTCACTGGAAAAAATGCATGAAAATGAGCAAATAAATCCAGAAGGAAATCTTTAATTCTGACTCAAAGACACACTAGTTGCACCAACTGACCACCCAGTCTTTGACTCTCACGAATCTTCCTCAGAGGTGTGGTCAGAGGATGGGAAAACATAATTAAATACATTAAAAACACAGAGCTGCCAGTAATCGATATAAACACATCCAATGCTGAGAGTATAATTTAAACAGCTTTAATAAGATAGCTGATGCAAGCAGCAGTTAAAAAGCCACAGACGATGTTTCACATCGAAGACGCTTTTTTCAATGTGATATTAGGCTCATACAAAGACACACATTATATAGTCTATAATACAATTAACACTACAATCATTAAAGTAATTAAAATAAATAGAGCACACTAAAAATCAATCAGAGCAATCAGTACAAAGCACAAAAACATCTAAAGCCATAAGTGCTTCACATTACAAAAGCACAAATCAATTAATCCACACCAAATAGCAAAATGCATATAAAATACATAACACAGGACTAGATGCAATTATAGAATCATAGAGACAAAAATTCAGTATCTATTTACTTTAAATAGGAATAATACTGAACATCGATTTAAACCTTTTCCCTATGTGTTCCTAACAAGCACTGCCATTTACTTTCAGCACATTGGATCTTATTGTTCAAATCCCGCCCGGCTTCCTAACGAAACCTTCTCAAGACCTTGAAATTTAAATGAATGTGCATTATCCTTATGTACTACATGTGAAGCTAACACATTAGTAATGTCCTTGTTAGCAATACTACGTATATGTTCAGCTATTCTGTTTTAAAAACCCTCTGAGTTTTTCCAACATAGAAATCTTTACAAGAACATTGCGCCAAATATATCACATTTACAGTGGAACAACTTATAAAGTCACGATTGAAAAATTCTTATTTGTAACAGGATGTTGAAAACTCGAAACTGTATTTAGATACTGACAAAAGAACAGTTACCACAACGAAAAGTCCCATTTAGTAATGTTGCCTGCTTCTGATTCTTAGGTAATCAAAGTGGCTACTAGTAACCATGTCCTAATGTTCTTGCCTCTTCTATAGGTCATCCTGGGAGGGACGCCACATGTTTAGCCAGTCTAGGTTCCAATGATAAAATATTCCAATGCTTCAAAAGAATATCCGAAATGACTGAACTTTGTGGTGTATAATCTGAAACAAAATTAACTCGTGGAAATCTTTATGATCACACTGCTGAACATTATGCCTTTTTATGAAGTAAAGTATTCCTCTCCATATGGCTAACAATATTCTGGGACTTTTCAAGTAATGTTTTATTATAACCCCTATGTTCAAATTTATCCATGAGTAATTTAACATCCGAAACATATTGCTCATGTGAGGAGGTATTTCTTTAACCGCATCATTTGTCCCTTAGGAATATTATCAGGGATATGTCTAGGATGACAACTGCTATATAACAGTAATGAATTTCTAGCTGTCTCTTTAGTAAATAATTTAGTCTCTAACCTATTTTGGTCATTCTTAATAATGCTGAGATCTAGAAATTGAATCTCAGAAACTTCCATTCTCTTGGTGAAGGTCAGATTTTGATTTGTTGATTCCAAATAAACAATGAATTTATCCAATGTACAAATACTACCTCCAAATGAGCAATATGTCATCAATAAAGCGCACATAAAACACTAAATTATGAAAAAAGGATTCAAAAGTTCAGAAACAACATGATGTTTTTCCCACTGCATCAAATAAATGTTAGCATAATTGGGGGCAAAAGACGCCCATAGCAGTGCCCTTAAGCTGCAAAAAAAGGAATTATCAAACATAAAAACATTATTAGTCAAAACCAATTCAGTTGAGTAATTAAACACTCCACAAATGGACTAGTAAAATTGGTAAATCCACAAAGAGATAAGCGATAGCTTCAAGCCCCCATCATGGGGATATTAGTATACAATGCAGCCACATCTAAAGTGACCAAAAGATCCTCTTTCTGCAAAATCACATCCTTAAGATGCAAAATCACATCAGTAGTATCTCGTACATGTAAAGGCCATAAGGGAATAATTTGTTTAATATGTTGGTCCACAATTTTGAAAGAGGTTCAGTGACAGAACTATCGATGTAACTATTGGCCTAGCTGGTGGATTTATGCAATGTTTAGTATTATTCCTTATTTAAAGTAAATAGATACTGAATTTTGTCTCTCTGTCATTCTATAATTGCATCTAGTCCTGTGTTATGTATTTTATATGCATTTTGCTATTTGGTGTGGATTAATTGATTTGTGTTTGTAATGTGAAGCACTTACGCCTTTAGATGTTTTGTGCTTTGTACTGATTGCTCTGATTGATTTTTGTGTGCTCTATTTATTTTAATTACTTTAATGATTGTAGTGTTAATTGTATTATAGACTATATAATGTGTGTCTTTGTATGGGAGCTAATATCACATTGAAAAGTGTCTTTCGACGTTGAAGCGTGCATCTCTGACTTTAACTGCTGCTTGCTTCAGCTATCTTATTAAAGCTGTTTAAATTATACTCTCAGCATTGATGTGTGTTTATATCGATTACTGGGCAGCCGCTCTGTGTTTTTTCAACAATTTTTGGTGTTTGGCTCCGGTTTTATCCGTTGTTGGCCGCCTTCTGTACATGCATAATTAAATACATGTCATAGCTCATTTACATAGTGACATCACTCTGTCAGTATTTAAAGGTATACAGTATACACTTAATGACATTGTACAAATCGAAATTTTATGAAAATCCATTTAATCACAAATACAAATGTTAAAAGAAGCTAGAGGTACTGTAATCAGCCTGGATTTGTTTCACAGATAACAGGTGCAGCTTAAAGCACTCACTGTACAAATGTATTCAATTTAATGTACCCAGGCTGCAAAAGTTATTAACTTGAGAACTTTTTCAGATTATTTCTAAAACATATTAAAGTCTCTTAATTTTCTAATGGAAAGGGATCAGTCTCTGGAAGGAAGTGTTCTTTACTCAAAATGATGGTGGCTCCAAATTTGGCTCCATACCATATTTCAATTTCAGCCTTTCAGCCTAGATCCAGAGAACAGAGTGTCCCCAGTCAGAATGATCTACAGAGGAAGGGAAAGAAAATATAATATATAAACAAAGTTTGACAAAGTTAGGTTATAACAGTTAAGTTAAATGGAAAAAAGAATCTTTGCTTTAAAAGTAGTTATTGAATTCATAACTGCTTATACTGGTTTATTTTTATTTATTTTTTATTGTTTTTGAGGAAGGGTTTAAGATCCCACCTCTCATTCAAATCTTCAGGTTTAACATTCTTTAGTCTGTAAATCCATGTTCTCTCTTTTCCCAGTAATAAGTTGGGTCTGTCCCACCAAATACAAGTGGTGGTACTCATTCAATTCCCATAAATTTCAAGCAATCCGCTTTGGAATCATGTATCTGGCTAAAATGAATCCCTACAGGTGTATCCTGTCTATTATTAAGGATAGAGTGTACATGCTCTTGTATCCTTTGTTTCAAAGGTGTTATTGTTTTCCCAACATACAATAAATTGCAACTGCACCACAGTGCATAAATCACATAACTGGTATTGCATGTAATGAGTTCCTGACCTCAATCTGAATGTTTTGATGTCAGGGGTGTTGGACTTTTGCCTGTTGCAGATTTGAAACATCCATTAGCTCTTTAAGATAACAAAGTATTTTTAGAGATTGTTGGGGTTCTAAATCTGCTATGTACTAGGATGTCTTTAAAATTCTTAGCTCTGTTAAAAGACACCTAGGCTGACATTCAACTGCGTTTGCTACTACTTGTCACTCAGAAGAATAGACCAACTGCTGTAAACTATATTGTCAATTTTACCTGCCGTGGACTAAACTGAGTGACAAAAGTACAGGGCTGTGTGCTGGATGTTTGCTTCTGTGTATCGAGCAGTATTTTCCTTTCCAAACCTTTTGCCTTTTTTTTGCTCTTGTAAGAGACTGGGAGCATAACCTCTTTCAGAAAAATATTTGATCATTTCATCTGTTTGTTAAAGCATCTGTACTGCAGTTCCTTCATATTTTTACCATTTGACTAGATGAAATAGAATATTTTAGGTGTTAAGGGTGTGCACTTGTTGCATACAGAACTGAATTTGCAGCAGTCAGTTTGTGGTAACACTGTGTGTCTGTTATGTCATGATTTTCATTTACAGAGAGGTTCAAATCTAGGAAATCAGATTTTGCTTGTTCATTTCATAAGGAAATTTTAAGTTCAGAGTGTTCTCATTTAGCCAGCATACAAAATCCTGCACCACTGATGTGTTTCCTTCCCTTAAACAGATCACATCAATAAAAACAATACCAGTGTTTGATGTGAACTCTATATAGGTTGCTAATATCATTGAGGACAAGAGACACTAAACATTTATTGCAAATAATCCATAACATCAAATGGGAAAGTGAGTTTTGTTGGTTAGGAATTGATGTGGAATCACTTTACACATCAATACAACATAACCAAGGATTTCTGTGTAAAATTATTTTTGGAAAAAATACCAGATACTGAACACATTCCTAAAGAATTTATTTTACAAGCCCTCAAGTTCATTCTTGAACATAACTACTTCAACTTTGCTGAGCAATTTTATTTACAGCTGTGTGGCACAGCAATGGGGTCGCGATGGCCCCAGTTATCCCAAACTATTTTCAGGCTTCTGGGACAACACCATTGTCCTCGATATAATATTCCCTTTAGTGAAACTGCAACCCAGTCGCTGTCTTTCGTGTTTCTGCTGTCCCTAGAGAAGAGAAGTTGAACTACTGTAAGTTCAGAAAAGGCATAGTATTTCTAAGCTTTCACGGGAAAACTGCTTACTTTAATCAGTGGCAGGTTGTTTTATTGTAGAAACAGGCTCAGGCATGTTGTGAATTCCTTGGCAGGTCATGTTCTACTATTGTGAAACCGCTTAGTCATGCTACAAACTTACTACAAAAGGAAAGTGGTTTAGTAGGAGCTGTGGAAAATGGCACAATCTACTGGATACTTTTTAAACAAAAATTAGTTTTTGAAAATGATGATCAACCACATGTTACAGTTGTGGGGGGTCAATGAGAGGCACAGCAGTTCAGTACTTTCACTTTGTTTCCTATGATGTATAGGAACATAGAGATCACCATGACATATAGGAATATGGAGATATCAGTGATATCTTCACTGCCTGTGTCAAATACTGTTTTTATCCCTCCCATTTATTCCAAAACACATGTTGTATAATATATATATTCTCCTCCTACAAATGCTCCTGTTTCAAACCACCCTAGCCCTTTACTCTCTTACTCCTCTCTTCCTTCTGTGGTCTCCAGGGTGCTTGGGTCCACTCCAACATGGAGCACTTCCTCTCACGTTCACTTCCTAAGCTTCAACATTCATCTACCATTTCCTACTGCATCTTTCTGGAAAACTTGTTTGCTTTCTTTTCTTAATCGACACAGCTTCATTTTTCCATCACCTGCTGTACCCTAGTGGGTAACCTGTACTTATTCTATACCTAATCTATGGTCCTCCCCCACCTATTACCTTCCTACTCCCTACACTCTCTCTAGTTCCCCTTCACCTATTACTGCCTGGCTGCTACTGCTCTCACAGCACTTTATCTCTTGCTGATTGAACATTGCTTAGTCACTCTATTTGGCCTGAATGTATTGTCACTTGTAACTTTTCATGCTGCATTGTTCTTACTACCTCAGTCTTAGTCATGTTCTGCTGTTCATGCCTCATACATCTACATGTAACTTGGTGGAACATTGCTTAGTCACTTTATTTGACCTGATTGTAATTGTCACATGTTAAATTTACTGCTGTATTTTTACTGACTTCAATTTTGGTCATTTTTCTGCTGTTAATGCCTCAAACATCTATATGTAACCTATATTTTGTTCCATTATATTCTCTTGAAGTTTGCTCTGTACTGTCCCGAGTCGTGGCCTGAAAATAGTTATTTTTGGCTAGTGCACCTACCGGTAAAGAAAAACTAAATGAAATAAATAAAAAGTGTAAATATATATATGTTTAAGGTTTAAATGTAAAATGTAACTCTTGTCTTCACAATTTTCTCTTACAGGGGTATGGTATTGTTATGACGTAATAGAAAATGGCTTTTCTGGACAACAAAATACTAAAGTACCAGACCAAGAGTATGCAGTATATAGGAAGGTATACCGCCAGGAAGTCAAAACTAGAACAGAAGGTAATTGGGAAGCACCCCTGGTGTGGTTTAGTGGCATGACATTGTGGCTCTGATGATTGCAGTCAGATTTTTTGTGTGATTACTAATAGAAACCTCTAGTTCCTTTGTACATTCCTCAGGGCAGGCCCATCAACAAAGCTGGTTTCCATGGCAACTGCTCTGATGAGGAGCCATGGAATATAACCTGTCAGTAACAATAAATCACAATTAGTGGACACCAGAGAAAATGCAAAATCAGTCAACAGAGGCATTAATAGCAACATCAGAAAAAAATGTCATCAAGTGCCTCTTCAAATTCTCCAGGACGGACTGCCTTGAGGAAGCTGGACAGGCTGTTCCTATAACAAGTCTGGGTACGTGGAAAGGCTCCATCTGTACCAGGCAAGTTGATGGAGTGGCTAACCCACCATTCTTGGCAGATCTCAAATGGTGGATAGGAGGTCAGCATGATACCGCTTTCAGCACACTCCATTGCTTCAACTGTGGGGCCCTATTTATGAGCCCCAATCAGAGCTCACGTAAACCATTAGTCTTTGAAATGCAAATCATTTTCAATGATGAGAATATGACAGCAGATAAAGGCCCAGTGGCCCATCCCATATGTCCACCTTCCTAATTGCCCTACTTCTACGAAGTCAACATCGCTCCTTACCTTTGCGCATACTAAGGTCCCAGCCGTCCCACCTGCTTTTGAAACTCGCCCACCTTACCTAACTGCCCCACTTACACCCTAGTCACCATCCCCTCCCTCACCTTTGCTCATATTAATGTCCTGTGCCTGTCCCACCCTCACTGGAAACCCTCGTCAGCTTACTCTAACTGAACCATTTGCACCCTAGTCTCCATCCCTCTCCCTCACTTTTGCTCACACTAATGTCCTGAGTCTGTCCCACCCTACTTTGAAACTTCGCCCACCTTACCTAACTGCCCCACTTACACCCTAGTCTCCATTGCTGTCCCTCACTTTTGCTCATACTAATGTCCTGTACCTGTCCCACCCGACTTTGAAACCTTGCCCACCTTACCTAACTGCCCTACTTACACCCTAGTCATCATCCCTTTCCTTACCTTTGCACATGCTAGGTCCTGTAGCCTGTCCCACCCGACTTTGAAACCTTGTCCACCTTACCTAACTGCCCCCACTTACACCCTAGTCTCCATCACCTCCCTTACCCTTGCTCATACTAATGTCCTGTGCCTGTCCCACCCGACTTTGAAACCTCACCCACCTTACCTAACTGCCCCACTTCACAACTTAGTCACCATCGCTCTCCTCACCTTTGCTCATATTAATGTCCTGTGCCTGTCCCACCCTAGTTTGAAACCTCCCAGTGTTCTGGTTGTCACCACCTCCTCGGTAGCCTGCTCCACTTGTCCATGACTCTTTCTGTGACAAAGTGCTTGCAGACATCCTTCCTGAATCTTCACAGTTAGCCAGTTTCAGTGATTTCCCAGCTTGCCTATATTCATACTTAGAATGACTGTCTGCTAGCCCCTTGTTTACCTCCTGCAAGTATTCATAACTACGTCACCCGCTGTGGCACCACAAGCCCATCTCCAGGAGATCATTTGGTTTAAACCCTACCAGAGTCAAATTCTCACTGTGTCACATTGAGAAAGTCCCTAACTTTCTAGTAATCCATTCCATCCATTTGTGGAAATGGGTATGAGCAGGACTCTACTGTAAATGAGATGCTGTATCTCAGCTGGACAATCTGGGTAGATACCATGGGAAGCCCATCCTTGGTGCCTTCATACACTTGGAACCCGCAGGTGGTGGGCAATAAATGACATAGGGTGGCCATTCCCAGTGTTACAAAGTCCATCCCCCACCCATAGGCAGCACCAGGAGCCCATCCTGGTGTTACAAAACCTATTCTCCCACCCATATGCAATACCGGAGCCCATTCTACAGTGACATTGTCTATACTATGCTAAGTCCATTCTGGCCAGACTGGACCCTCTCTTGTACTCTTTATGTCACGTTGCACTAGACTGCCCCTCAATCCCACCGCTGTTGCCTCTGTTCCTCTCCTCCCCACTCAGAAAGCCAGGTGTCTCTCACTGTTTCCTTTTATTTCAAATTCTGGGCCAAGTCACCAACACCACACTGCCTCTGCTTCTTCCTCCTGCGCCTCATCCCTCATGCTTCTTTACATGAGAGCTTCTGCAGTGCAAGTTGATTGGCCTGCCAGTTCCCTAAACTCTGGTCTTCCCTTTCTCCTGCTGTCTGCTCTGCCTCCTCCCTCTTCTCCCTCAGATCCCTCCTTCATGACTTCTCTACTCCTGTAACTGCCCTTGACTGTACCATGACCTGGCATCCTCACCCCATACAATCTCCCTTCTAGGCACCATCTCCTCTGGGTTTTGGAGCATGCGCTATGCCAAAGCTATTTCAATACCTCTGTCAATTACAGCTAATGTATCTTTATTTGTTATTTACCTTTTGTTAGACTTTTCTGCCCCATTTTGCACCTGCATCCCGCTCCAGTCACGTGCGAGTTGTAGAGGCATGTACATGCTGTGGCTCCAGGGCACCCTCCTGCCCACCCATGTCCATCTGTGCTACCTGTCGAACCTCCACCTGACAGGAAGCAGAAGTACGGGGGTTGATGAAGATCCTCCCAAGAGAAGAGAACTACTACTTGGCTGCTCAGTCCTGATTCCCACCCCAGGTGACCCTCAAGACCTGGTCCCAGTCCCAAACCCAGGATGCCGATGCAGAGCGAGGTGGCATCCAGCACCTCAACCTTCAGTGCTACTGGACAGACTATGTATGATTATTTTGTGTTTATGTGTCAGCTTATGTCAGCTGTATCTTGCTTTTATCTTTTATATATTTTATATGTTATCCTATTTATTTTATATTTGTATCTAGTTTTACTGTACCCACTTCCCTACCCACAGGATGCATCTGAAACAATCTGTTATATACTTAGTATGTTTTGCTTTGCTAATAGTTTTTAAATAAATACATTTCCAGTCTTACAAAACCCATCCTCACCAATATGCAACACCAAGAGCTGATATGGAACATTGGCCTGCAACGCTTCCCCACTAAAGGGGTAGCCACAGGGAGCCCATCTCTTATGGTATGCCACCAGCCGAAACAAACACACACACACACACACACACACACACACACACACACACACACAGCCACTGGGAGCCCATTTCTGTAGTTTGTTACCATCTCCCACAACCAATTTCTCACAGATTGGCACTGGTGTATGAGTGAACCTTGAACGACAGTATCAAAGACAGAATAATGCCCTTTTCACCCTGACCCCTCATTCATATGGATGTATGCACATACAAAGAATCCAGCAGAAGGCCATTTGGTCTATCTAGTCTGCTCTTATTGCATGGTACACAGCTTGAGTTACTGTCCCTGCCTCCCTCCCCACATATTCCATCCTCCCTACCCATGATTCTTACCTTCCCCCTGTGCCTATCCCAGCCTCTCTTAAAGCTGCCCACTGTCTTCAACAAGATCACCTCTTCTGGCAGTGCATTCCAGTGTCCACCACCCTCTGTGAAGAAGTGCTTCCTAACCTCCCTCCTAAACATCCCACCCTCCAGCTTAAGACTGTGCCACCTTGTGTTATGGTTGCCACTCAGCTTAAAGAGACTCTCCTTATCCACCTTATTTATCCCTATCAAGTACTTGAAGGTCCCACCATGTCCTCTCTCTCTCTCCTGTCTTCCAGGAGTGCATATTCAGTGCCCTCAATCTTTCCTCATATACTTTACCCTGCTGACCAGCTACAGTACCATCTTTGAAGCCCTCCGCTGGACCTTCTCCAGCAGATGAATGTCCTTTTGAGGTGTGGGCACCAGAACTGAACTCATACTCTAAATGAGGCCTTTCCAGGGATCTGTGCACAAGGGCAGTATAACCACTTCTCTCCTACTACTGATCCCCCTAGATGTGCACCCCAGCATCTTGTTTACCTTTTCTGTTGCTTTCTTGTACTGCATTAAGTACTTCAGGTCACTAGTGATCATCACTCCCAGGTCCCTCTTCTCCTCCTCCTCCTCTGATGTAGATATTCAGACTCCACCCAGGTAGTACTCTGTCCTGGGATTCTTGGCTCCAATATGCATAACTTTGCATTTCTTGGCATTGAAGGCAAGTTGCCAGATCCAGGACCCCTCCCCAGCTTTTCCAGATCTTCCTGTAGGTCCTGTATCTCTTCAGCTGTGTCCACTCTCCCACAGAGCTTGGTGTCATCTGAGAATAGGCACATTTTCCCTTAATGCCATCCCCAATGTAATTTATGAAGACACTGAAGAACACTGTCTCCAGCACAGAACCCTGCATGACCCCACTGGTTACCTTTCTGGTGCCAGATAACTCTCTCTCCACAACCACCGCCTGGGTTCTGTCCCTCAGCCAGTTTTCCACCCATCTGACCATCTTTTCCCCAACCTCCGAGATCCACCTCCTGATCAATCTTTATGGGCACAGAATCAAAGGTCTTGCTGAAATCAAGATAGAGGATGTCTACCACTTGGCCCCATCTACTGTCTTAGTGACAGAGTCAAAGAAGTCAATCAGATTCATTTGACACAATCTCCCCTCATGAACCCATGCTGCCTCACATCCTGGAGACCAGGCTTCTCTAGATATTCCACCAACAAAGGGAGACTACTAGCAGGGTGGCAGGAAGCAACATCAGTGTGCTGGAGGCAGCATTGGCAAGAGGGGTGTTAGGCAGGAGAAGGGTAACATATTCAAATAGAGGTGAGGAGGAGGAGCTTGTAGGGGATGGTGTGGGGGAGGAATTAGATCAGGCAGGAATAATAGGGTGGGGAGGAGATGAAGGAAAGGGTAAATCAGGGATCAAATGAGGCAATGGGGGTGCAGGCAAGGAAAGAAGTGAGGGGATTGGGACTGAGAGCAGAAGAATGGGAAGGACCAAAAGGAAAGCAGGAGAAAGGGGAGGTCATCCTTCTGGGGACAACACTGAAGGGCATAAATGGGGTGGCAAGTGTATCAGGAAAATCCACATATGGATGAATGTGTGCCAGGCATGATGGCAGAAAGAGTGGGGCAGTTTATTACTGAGTGTGTGGGAGGGAATGGGAGAAACCTCCATTGTGGTGCACCTGGGTACAAACGACCTGGAGGAGAGAGGTCGAAGAGGTGCAGGAGAGGTTCCAACAAGTGGGAAGGATATGCAATAAGGATGGATGTTTAGTTGCTTTCTCTGAGATTCTCCCATTACCTAGAGCATGTATGGCCAAAATACAAAGAATTATGGAGTTCAATGAATGGCTGGGGAATAGTGTGAGACCATCGGTATGGTCTGGTGGGGGCTGGACAGGGATGTGGGAGAACAAGGATCTGTATGCATCAGATAGGCTGCATTTGTGTAAGGAAGGCTCAGGTGTCCTCAAGCAAAAGCTGGGAAGTACATAGCATCCAGAATTAATTTATACTAAGTAAGGGGGCACGAAGGGGAGTGACAGATAGTGCCACCAGGTGAGGGAGTCCATTAGGCCACCCCCAACTAGTCAGGAGGGAAGGAGGAAAATTCAAAAGGGAGGTGATAGTGAGGGGAAGGGCGAGGAGGGGCAGGGGTCACGATGGTGGGTGATTTCCATTAGTGCAAGGAGCCTGGGAAACAAGGAAGTAGAGCTGCAGGCACTGATGGCAGAAGTAGAGGTGGGCATAGCAGCCATCACTGAGACATGGGCCACCCAATACCAGGACTGGGACCCTAGTGATCCTGGAAACAGACTGTACTATAGGGACAGAGTAAAAGGGAAAGTGGAGGAATGGCTATTTATGTAAGGGAAAGGATATTGTGCAACAGGGAGGAAGGAAGGAGGGCAGGCTGAAGCCTTATGGGTACAGCTCCAGAACTCAAAAGACAGGAAGGTTAGATTGGGGTAGTGTACAGGCCACCCTTTCAAAATGAGGAAACTGACAGGAAGTTGGTGGAGCAAATAAGAAGGTTTAGTGGTAAGGGCAATACTGTGATACTAGGGATTTCAGTCTGCCGGGATAGATTGGAGCACCATAGCTACCATGAGTGCCATGGAACAGGTCCTCCTGGAGGCCTTCCAGAATGGCTTCCTGATGCAGAGGGTGTGGAGCCAACCAGGAAAGAAACATAGTGGACTTTGTGTTCATGGACGAGGAGCATATCCAGGACATAGCGGAAGACCCCTGGCAGAAAGCGACCACCACAGAGTGGGTTCTTCCTCAGTCTAGGTAAGGATGCAGCCTGAACCAAGACAGAGGTAGTGGATTTCAAAACAACATATTTTGGCTGGATGGGAGGCATACTGGATGAGCACCTCTTCAAAATTCACTCAGACATGGATGCTGACCAGAAATGGGACATCATCCAGCTGGGTCTGGCAGAGGCCACTAACTCATGTACAAAGATCCAAAATAAGAAGGCCAGGTCCAAAACATGAACTGGTTGAGCAGGGAGGTAGTAGAGAGGGTGAGGGAGAAAAGAGCTGCCTTCAGAAGCTATAAGATGACCAAAGAGAGGAGGACAGGAAGGGGTATGTGAGGAATCCAGACAGGTAAGTAGAGTAGTCAGGGTAGCCAAGGCTTCAAGGGAGCTAAGGCTAGCACATGGGATCAGAGAAGGAAAAGGATTTCTTCAGGTACATAAGGGAGAAGAGAACAGAAAAAAAACAGATTGTCAAGATCAAGAAAGATGGAGGGTGGGCAAAAAGGTGGCAAAGCAGGCAGAGGAACTCAGTGAGCACTTCTGTTCAGTGTTTACCAGGCAGAGGGATGGGCATATGCCCCAGGTGAAAGCAGGGTGGGCAGAGGGGAACAGGGGTAAGGATGGGAGATCCCAGTGAGCAGGGTGTTGGAAGGCTTTAGGTTCCTGCAGGTGGGTAGGGGTCTGGGTGGCATGCATCCAAAGGTCCTGAAGGAGATGGCAGAGGTCCTGGTGGGACCTCTGACAGATTTGTTCAACACCTCCTGGGGACTGGGTGCATGCCCCAGAGCTGGAGGATAACACTTGTGGTGCCCTCCATATAAGTGGGACCCAAAGATGAACCAGGTAACTACAGACTAGTCAGCCTTACCTCCATTGTGGGAAAGATAATGGAGACTATATTTAAAGATGGGTTGGTGATCTTTCTGTAGGAAAATGGTATCCAGCACGATAGGCAACATGGGTTTGTCTTGGGCAGATCCTGCCAGACAAACCTGGTTGCCTTGACTGGGTAACAAGGACACTTGATAGGGGCCATGTGATGGATGTCCTGTGTCTGGACTTCAGCAAGGCCTTCAACCTCGGTGCCACATGGAAGGTTGACTAGTAAGCTGAGAAATCTGGGAGCAGGAGAGAAACTGGTTGGATGGGTTAGGAGCTGGCTGCAGGACAGATAGCAGAGGGTAGTTGCAGGGAACTCTCAACTCCCAGAGCTGTGACCAGTGGGGTCACACATGGCTCGGTACTAGGACCGGTGCTATTTAACATCTTCATTGCCGACATATTGGATTGGATTAGAAACAAGATCAGCCTTTTGCAGATGGCACAAAGATCGGGTAGAGGTGGATAGTGTGGGGGCATGTACTCCAAGAGGATTTGGCAAGGCTTGAGAGCTGGTTAGACACATGGTAGCTGGGGTTCAACACTAAGAGTGCAAAGCCATGAATTTGGGAGCCAAGAACCCTGGTAATTGCTACTGGCAGGTGGGAGCAGTTATCCACTTCATTGGAGGAGAAGGATCTGGGTGTTCTATTCACAGGACATGACTCACTCATCACAGTGTAGGAAAGTGGAGGGCAAAGCTAATAAGATGCTGGGATGCATTGCCAGGGAATCACCTCTAGGAGAGAGGAAGTTGTTCTCCACTGCTGCTGTACAAGTCCTTGAGTACTGTGTGCAGGTCTAGTACTCTATTTAAAGAAAGATATCAAGTTACTGGAAGGGGTCCAGTGCAGGCGACCACGATTATCCTTGGTCTGGGTGACAAATCCTATGATTGCTAATGTAAAGAACCTATGGTCCCTCATAAAATGTTGGCATAGTGAAGACTTGCGTCAAAAAGACACTGCTATGTAGTTACATAACGTGTATTTTTAGATAGGCCATGTAAGGTAATAAGATAGGTTGAACCATATGTTAGAAATCTAATGGATCTAAGATAGCACAGAGTTATTTTGTAATATATATATATATATATATATAAAATGTGTGTGTGTAAAGAAGTTATGAGTGTATGAAATGTACTATGTTATTTGTATTTTTCATATTTTCTAGTGATATTCTTTCTGTAATAGAATTATTGTGATTGTGAATTCTTTTATTGTGATTTTGCACATTGTATGGGACCTCATTGAAAATGAGCTTCACTCAACTGAGTCTATCCCTTATGCATATGAATTTCGATGAATAAAAATATTTTATTACTACTACTACTACATATGAGGAAAGATGGGAGGTTAGCATGTATAACCAGGAGAATAGAAGGAGAGAGGGATATGATTGAGACCTTCAAATACTTAAAGGACATGAATAGGGTTAGTATTGAGGGCATGTTTAGATTAGATGGGGAGGGACACAAGGGACAGTTTGAAACTGGAGGTGGAAGATTCAAGAGGGAAGTGAGGAGGCACTACTTCATGGAGAGGTGGTAGCAAGGTGGAGCATAATGCCAGAGGAGATGATATCATTGAAATCTGTAGGCAGTTTTAAGATGGGGTGAGACAGGGTTAAAGGTCAAAACTGGGGAAGCTGGGGAGGGAGTCAGCAGAAGGGGCAATAAATCAGATGGCTGTACAAGGGTGGGGGCAACTGCAGTAAATTAGACTGGGATCTCGCACTCAAGCAGACTCGATAGACCATAAGGACTATATCTGCTGGCAATTCAGTGTAACCCCATGCCACTTTGGTAAGTTGGACACCCCCATAAATTACTGACATGAGTACCCACATATGGTGTACCATTAACACTTTAGCATAAATTCAAAGGTTGGTACCACCCTTGGTGTTGGGATGTATACCAGACTCATTTCTAGAGGAAGAGGTGGGGTACAAGAAAAAACTCATGAACCTTTGTAACTACTAACCAGGTCCTGAGTAGAGGATGCTAGGCATATGTTAGCTCTGAACTGCTGTGAGGTCCCCAGTAATTCCACACCAGAAGCAGGAATCAGATTGTCCAGAAACATAACTAGGATTTTGCAGTACAGCTTTATTTAACAGATGGAAATTAAAGCTGCAGGTGACCTGAGGTCAGTCAAAACAAAACAGACATAATTCACAACCTCTCTTTGCAATGCAGTACAGTTTGAGAACATAGAACATCTTTCCTTTCTATTGGAGTATGAGCGTGGAACTGAGGCACACATCTGAACACATTTTCCTCCATGAGTGTATTTTACATGAATCTAAGACCCACACTCAGACATCTCTTCTCCAAATTAGGTGCATAATGAGAAAATAAGCCACACACCTCAACCTGCAGCACTGGCCTTTGCTCAGGTAAAACAGGCCCTATCATGAACTAGATTAGCCCGGCCTTGTAAGCATTTAGATGGTGTTCCTCACACCCTTTGCCCCAACTGACAGTCTCTGCCATTCCTTCAGGTTACATCACAGAAACCCCATTCCCCATGGAAATGCTAGAGGTCCCACACTTCACTTCACTTTCACTCACTTGGGTGGACTCTTCACTTTATTTTCGCTCACTTGGGTGAACACTGTACTGTACTTTCACTCACTTGGGTGAATGCTTTTCCACCTCACTCACTTGGGTGAACTAGGGCACTAATAGGTGTGATCTAGCCTTCTCTATGAGCACACACCCCAGAAACAAAACTCCTACTGGGAGAACTTGTCTCCTAACAACAGTAGTTACTGACCAGGAGGGTGGTAGCTGGGTGGAATGCGTTACCTGCTGAAGTGGTATCCAGTAGAACAGTGGACTGCTTCAAAGGGATGGAACAGGACAAGGGAGGGTCAATGAAGGAGAAGGGTGCAAAGTAGGGCAGTTGCAGAATAAGGGTGCTAGCTGCACATTTGAGCAGACTTGATAGACTTCTAGGCTGTTATCTGTTGGCAAATTTTGTATGTTCGTACCAGTTGTTCCTTGCACTGGACATGGAATAACTAAAGACACCTTTCAGGGTTAGATTAGCAGAACAGTCTGTAGCAAAGTGCTTTTGAAAGGCAGCTGAAACACCAAAGGATCTTCAGAGATTGCCCTTGACCCACTGAGCTTGCAGTTCCTTCCACTTGTCTTGGGTAAAAATCAGAAAATCCTGCTGAAGAAGGTCTCCACCACTTCACTGGAAACTGGACATTATAATCCAACACTGAGGTGAGAAATCCTGGGCCCTAGACTCAGAGCCGCTGGTAGGGATCCTGCCCTCTCAGTCCACTATATCACACTAACTCAGACTCACTGAATGTGCTAAAGCTCCACAGACCAGCTGTGCCAGAAAATGGTCATGCTGCTGTGAGAGTTCCAAATGACATAATCATTCTTACCCAGGCTAGCTGAGTAAACAGTTTATTTATTGAGATCTAGCATTACAGATTACCTTTGAACCAGAGGTTTGTTTACACATCAGAAAACAGAGGAGACATACAAGTGAAACAAGACAAAATGCAGGACATTGCTGGTGACAATGCTTGGGACAGCTGAATACAATGATGTCATTACGTGAAGACCTAAAGAGCTCCCTACCAGCTGCCTTTTCTACCTACTTAAGAGCAGCCTTCTACTATTAGTTGTGCTGCCCTCCCTAGCCCATTCAATAACTTACCCACACAGACAGCTACCAATGAAGTGTGGCATACAAACTAATTCACTTGTTAAAAGTTATATTTCTTATAAAATTAAAATTCAGCTGGCAGGCAAAAAGGTCCACTTCCCAGTTCAAACCACCCCTACGCTGGCCACGCAGCCCTGTTCTGTGATGTCATAAACCAAGGCTGCATAAGCGTACCCCATTAATTTCTATGGGGCTGATATTTCCAAAAATATTTATACCCTTTACAGTGGCATTTTAGTAAATCAAAGCAATCAATCGACTAATATTGACTAGTGATTGAACTCTATCTCCATTTCAAAGCCTTTGAACAAGGGGTAAAATCATCTGAGGCATTTTTCTCTCTCTCCGTTGTCTCTGTAGCCTTCCACTGTGAGGCTTACCTTATTGCCCCCTTCTCTCCTGTTGCTCCTGACTGCCTGCTGGAGTGCCTCCTAGTGTCCCCAATCCTCCAGCATTTAGCGCCTCTGGCCTGATCCCATGCACCTTTGTATTTTCCCTCTAGCCCCTGCATGTTTGTAGGCTTGAGTAGGGGCCAGATGAGTAGAGCAGGGTCACCACATCACTGTCTGCTCCTGAGTAGTCAGTGGCTGTACCCTGCTTGAAAAGAGCCACTTTGTTTTCTGACCACAATGCGATCAAGTGGATGGCTTTCCAGTGGTCCCAGTCCCCATTTGGCACAGGTCAGGGACGATGATCTGCAGCAGGGCTAGAGAAAAGCCACCAGATATTTCAAATGAAGAGCAACATGCACACTGTGTGTCTAGGCCTGGCTTTATGAATATTAATGAGCATGCATTATTATTCATGAGCAAGCCTTTCTGCTGCCAGGGACTGCACATTTCAGCAGTAGTGATATAGCAAAGGATAATAAATAAGTGTTAAAAATGAAAGCACTTGTGAGGGTGCTAAGCGCTATTGAACTGTGGGCAATTAAATAAATAAAATGTTTTTTTTGGCTGCACCACAACTTTAATGTTGGGGCTACTATGAGCTGCAAGGAGACTATGTACAACTGCAGCCATATCTGCAGCACAACAACCAATCGGAGCCAGGATTTACTGTGAGGCCTTCTGAGACTTTAGCCAGACTTACGGAACTTTGCAGAGAGCTTGTGGGGAAAAGCAGGGACTAAATTTAGGTGCCCAAACAGGAAGCCTATCCGCATCAAGAAAGTGTAATGAATATTCATTTTGGGGCAGACAAGTGGATTCAGCCAATCAGGAGCCTCAGAGAGCTCCAAAACCCAGAGACTTTTGGTTCAGTTCAGTTCGATGAGTCTCTCCACAGGAGAGGGCTATGGCCCTCTACTAGGAGAATGGGCCTGGTGTATTCAGCGGAGCCCTCAGCACCACTCTGTCTCCTGAGAGTAAGTGGCTGTCAAAGCGTGGAGTAACTGGCCTGTGCAGTTGCCAGTCATCATCCCCAGAGTTAGTATTTGCCTTTCCATGTTTTGGGGAAAATGTAAGCGAAACATGAATTTATCTTCATCTGTGAGAGAGCTACATAAACGTTGCACCTCGTAGTGAGATGCTGATGAAACCTGTAACTTCAGGAAATGAAAAGCTTTTAAATCATCCTGAGTGAGAAGCGTCTGCTAATAAGTACAAGTTATTTGGAGACCTGCTTAGAGCCAAGAAGCCCAGAGAGCCAAGAGGTGCTCAAGTTCTGTCTGCAACCCACGTTTGATTAGTGCTTAAGATAGGGTGGACATCTGTTTGCCAGAATGACCGTGGATGGTCCAGTTGTGAAATACCTAATGTGACCATTTAAGTGTGCCTAAAGGAATGAAGGAAAAGTATCCTGGGGTCAGAGCTTTGCCTTGACTTACTGAGAGGACTTTGTAAATGTCACATTGGAGCTGCAAGTGCCAGCATAGCCAAGAGGGACTTTTGGTGTCGTGATCTGTGCTTTGAGAAGCATCTCAGAGACTGAATCGCTGATAAGAAAAATGCTATCTTTGTTAGGAGTCACTGCAGACTCCTGTTCTGTGATGGAAAGAGCAAAGGACTTTGTCTGAAAGAGACTGTTCAAGCTTTGGATCCTCCTAGCCCTAGGGAATGCGCATGTTGAGAGACTGTGTCTTGAGCTAAAAGGACCATGCCTGCCATGCTAGCTGTATGGTTGAGGGATTGTGACCATCTGACACAAAGATCTGCAACAGGGTTGATACACAAGAAGGGTGCAAAGGATGAGAAGGGACTTGTCAAGATTAGAGGAATGGTCAAAATATGGCAGCTTAGATTCAGTGCAAAAAGTGCAAAGTATTGCACCTGGGAAACAAAAACCCAGGGAAGAGTACACAGCAGGGGGTACTAACAACAACAATACAAATGGAAAAGGACCTGGGGTAGTCATATCAGATGACCTTAAGGTAGGTAAGCAATGTGAGAAGGCAGTAAGGAGGGTTGGTGGGATACAGTTGAACCTCGATTATCCATTACCTCTCCGGGACAGCAAATCAGTCCGGATAATTGGGCGTCCGGTTAATCGAAATTACAGTTTGAAAACTCAAAACACTAGTAGTTTACTTAGAAAAGCTTTTATTTCAAAAAGTAACTTGAATTTAAAGATTCACAGCATTTCACTTTTAAAACATTCTGTCAATGTCTATTGTTTTGACCCGCTGAACTTTTTATTAACGCTATTGCAAGCAGCCTGTTAAGTGTAATTTAATGTATGGGGTCTGCATCTTTTGGTGTTCTAACCAGTGCCACCTCTTTAAGTGCTTCACAGCCTGCAATTGGTTACTTCATGCCCTTGCTCAGTTTGTTCATTGGGATCACAATCCTCCTCCAGGTCCTGTACCCCATGCTCACTCCACAAGGCTAACAATGTCTCCATCAGAGAGGTCAGGTGAGTCTGAATCTCCAGATCATGAGCGTTGAGCTCCACGAGTTCCTCCGAGAACTTGAAGTCATTTACGGCACCTCGTTGACATCCAGGAGTTCATCTGGGCAGCTTTCAACATATTCTGGCATCTCTGTCATTTCAACCACCCTTTCAGACCCGACCCAATCTTCAGCGTAGAACAGAATGACTTTGCGATGCTCTCAGCTGTTGCCTCATCCCAGGACTCTCCAATAATAGGAAACATCTTTCAGAGTGAGTTTTTTAATGTCTCCACAATTGAAACATCTGGATCTGCATCCGACAGAATGTGACGCAGGAGTTTTTTCTGTATCGTTTTTGAGTCTCTCCAGTATCCTGTGGTCAAAAGGCTGCAGTAAAGAAGTCATCTTAGGGTAAAATTCCATCCTGATTTTGCCATCTAATGATTTCAATCCAGCTGGGTGGCGGAACAATTGTCAACAAGGAGAATGGCTTTAGGGGTTAATTTTTGTTTCGCATATGTTTCCTCACATCGGGACAAAGGTTTTGTGAAACCAGTGACAAAACAAATCGCTGCTCATCCAGGCACCGCGCTAGTTTTCAGAGACTATAGGGACACCCATGTTTACACTCTTAAAGCAGCAGGGGTTTGCAAATTTACCAATCATTAAGGCTTCAGCTTATGGGATCCTGTAGCATTCGAGCAACCTAGGATTGTCAAGTCTGTCCTTTATTTCTTGTAGCCAGCAGCTGTCTGTTCTTGAGAACTGGCTAGAGTTTTGTCAGGCAACAGACGTCTAGTACAGCCCGTTTCATCTCGTTGTATATTTGCTCCGCTGTGTACCCCCTGTCCTGGATGATTTTGTGCAACTTTTCACAATGGCTGCACTTCACTTTGATCAGTTGACATTTTCTTGCCTTGGATTTCAAGCTGGCGGATTGAATGTCACTGCTTGAAGCATTGCTGCCATCCACTAGAAGCCTTAAAATCGTTTGTCAGGGGATGTCATTTCTCTTTTGTAGCTCTTGACTGAATTGTAAGGCTTTTTCTTGTAACATTGGTCCTGATACAGGTGCCCCTTGCTTCGGCTGCTGTAAGAACCATAAGTAAGTTGCTTTTCAAGTTTGTTATCCAAGCAGGCTTCAGAGTTTTCCGCGTTTCAGTTCTCGCTTGTCTTGTAAGTTTGTGGCATGTGAAATGAGACGTTCTTTCTGTTTTTAAATCGGAGACCTGCTGTTTGCTAATTCCGTATGCCCCTGCTATACTAATAGCTTTTCCCCTTTCTCCAGTTTATGTATTATTTCCAGCTTGTCACTAAGAGGAGAATTTTCCGTTTCGTTTAACAACCGTAACTTCATATTCTGCCATTATCTGAAGCATAATTAAACTTGTAACTCTGGTGGGACACAAATAATGAGTAAAACAATCAATCAATCAACTAGTGTTAGAAGGTGAGCCATTAGGTGTTACATTCCTTTGTTATATCTAATGACATACCTACTTACACTGTTGGAACAATGCTACAATTAGCCATGAACTGAAATAGGCTTAAAAGTTGGGACCGAGAGAAAAGTCCATACGAGCGAATTATCCGGATAATCGAGGTCTTTTATTTATTTAGTTGTTTAACTAGGTATAGCACACTAAGCTGAAAGCTTTTTCAGAGCAACCTGGGAGAACTGTTTAACTGTACTAGGATGTATAGGGCGAGGCATCATCAGCAGAAAACAAGAAGTTGTTTTCCTTTGTACAGACAGTTGGTGAGACCCCATCTGGAGTACTGCATGCAGCTCTGGAGACCCCATCTCTTCAGGGACATAGACTGGATGGAGGCAGTCCAGAGGAGGGTAACTGAAATGGTTCATGGTCAGCAACAAGCCATATAAAGAGAGACTAAAAGTGCTTTATATGTATGCCCTTGAGGAAAGTAGGGAGAGAGAACATGATAGAAACCTTTAAGTACCTCAAAGGAATCAACAAAGTCCAAGACAGGAACCTCTTTAAGAAAAGAGATGTGCAGAACAAGGGGCACAATTTGAAGATAGAGGGGATGGCTCAGGAGAAATGTGAGAAAGTACTTTTCACAGAGAGGTGGTGGACGCATGGAACCACCTTCCTGAGGAGGCTGTGGGGATAAAAAAGTGGGGGAATACAAGAACATATGGGACAGACATAAGGCAATTATAGTGAGGGGTAGGAGGCACAGGGTGTTGGATAACTGGAATCTGCAACTTATCCAATAGGTAGGAAATGGGCAGACTAGGTGGGCCAAGCAGTCCTTATCTGCTGTCAAAGTCTACGTTTCAATGTTTCTATGTAAAGCAACCAGAATGTGCTGATAGTAAAACATGCTGAATGCAAGAGACTGTTTTCCAGATCTGCCCGTGAGTCCACCTGGTAGTGTGCCAGCTATGCACTGCCATATGCGCTTCCTCTGAGGGGCATAGCCTAAATGTGGGAGTCTGAAGTGTGTCGACCTTGATCCCAGCCTAGTCTGTTCCTGAATATGACTGCAAGCCCAGAGAGAAGGGTGAACCATCTGAAGCCGAGACAGTGTCAACCTTTGTCCACTCCTGCCTGCAAAGAACAAAATCTGTGAGACTGTGGCTTTTGAAGGACTGATTTCTCTCTCTCTCTCTGGCCAAAGCTGAGAAGATGGCCCACACTCAATAATAAGCTGCAGATGTAGAGACTTTCCTGGTGGCCATCAGAATGTCAACTACCTTTTCAAAATCCTTGTTTTAGCAGTCTTCTCCTTGTCTCAGGAGCCAGGCCATGAGTTGCATCACCTCTGGATTTGTATGTGGAATAGATCCTTGGGAGATTAAGTCCCTCTGAGTGGGAGTCAGAACAGCGTGTGCTGAACTAGATTCACTTGGTCTGAGAACCATAGTCTTCATGGCCATTCTGGGGCTATCAAAAGAAACTTCCTTTCAAGTGTCTTACTTTGTGAATGACCTTGGGAGGAGCAGCAAAGAGGAAAGGCATATGCCTTGCAGAAACCCCAAGTCTCTGACAGAGCATCCACTCCTTTCACCTGAGAACACCGCTACCAACTGAAGAAACTTGGTATATAAGCATTCTAGCTGGCGACAAACCGGTCGATCTGTGGATGAGCAAACCTTCTGCACAGAAGATTGAACACCTCTGGATTCAACATTATCTCCCTAGATGGACAGTCTTTGGCTTAGCCAGTCCACCTGGATGTTCAGCTCTCATGTCAGGTGAACTGGTAAGACAGCTAGAAGAATCTCCCTTGCCCACAACAGCAGGTTCTTTGCTTCTGCTAGCATCTCCCTGCTCCTTGTACCTCCTGATTTGCTTTATGTATGCTACTGTGGCAGCATTGTTTGCCTTACTTTCACAGCTTTGACCATACCAGCTTTTGTAAGTGAAGGACAGCAGAACATACTGCCCTTATTTCTAACATGTTGATGTGCAGCTTCCGTTCCTGTGAACACCAAAACCCCTGGACCAGGACTTGGTCCAGGACTGCAGACCCTTGCTTAGGTCCCAGAGCTCACCCACCAGTTCAGCGATTGTCGAAGAGATTGAATAAGTAAGATCATGGCCTGATAGTCATCTGAGGTTGGATTCCAGGCTACTAGCATTCCATTCTGAAGAGGTCACATGTGAAAACAGGCCCACTGAACTAGTTCTATTACCAGAGTCCGCTCGAAACCTGGGTCAGTGGCACATGAGTGTAGCACTACCGTTGCGGACACACTGGATCCTCAGCCTCAGCCATCCCCCAGCAACCTGATTCTGTTCCAAAACCTGGGCCACTGGCACCACAGGGAGTAGCTCTATCACTGCCCCAATGTGCTGGGTCCTCCTCCCCGGCTGTCCCCTAGCAAATGAGTCTGTTCCAAAACCTGGGTCACTGGCACCATGGGGAGTAGCACTGCCACTGCACTGACACACCACCCTTGACTTCTCTCAATTAGTCACACTTCTGACCAGATTCAGTCAGTCAAATGGCACCAACTCCTCCTTGACATAATTCTCTCCAACCACCCCACAAAGTAAAGGATGTTAATATCTTAGCTAACTCACTCAGCAACCACTCCCCATCCTCTGTCACTGGTCTTCATCCACACAAAACCCATGCCCCAAGTCATCTCCCGCGCGTTCACCCAGGGGCCTCATTAAACTCAGGCAGCATGTATCACATAAGACTGGACCCTAATTTCTCTCGCAACCAATAAAGACACACTAAGCCTACCTCACCAGTGCATTCTGCAAGGCCTGTGACCTCTTTGCCCCTTTACCAGCACCCTCCCAGGTGACAAAATGCCTTGGATCTCCCCACTCTCATTAAACAACTGAGACAGAGAGACAACCTATGACATATCACGATGGAGTCGGGCAGGCCTGCGGACAGACAGGCCTATAATGCTACTCATAACAAATGCACCTGGGCCATCAGCTAGCAAAAGCCAAACACTACCAAGCCACCCTGGCCTCCTCCTGGGCTCTGCATGTGCTCATGGATAATATTGAGGAGCTCAATGGAAAACCCACCCCCCATCCCAGATAGCAATCAATAGCATTATCACCACTGACCCCCTACATATTGCTGAATGCCTCAACACGACCTTCTCAGATCTCAACTCAGTCCTACCTGCCCACTTCTTTGACCTGGTCACTTCTTCAACCCCCGCCATGGATCGCGCCCATTTCTCCTCTGCACCATATCCCCCATGAAGTCAAACATCTCCTGCTAAAAGCCCTCTCCAACCATAATCCCAAGTGTGACCCGATCGACTCCAGGATTCTCCGGCTAACTCTAGATGTCATGCTAACCCCTCTCATGACCTGGTAAACCAGTCCTTTGTCTTGGTCAGTTCCCAAGCACCTGAAAATCAGCTGAAATCACCCCAATTTATAAGAATGGAGATTGCACAATACCAAATAACTACAGGCCAATCTCCATCCTTCCACCTCTCTCTAAAGCCCTGGAAAAATAGTCTCCACCCAACTCATGGAATACCTCACCAAATACAGCATACTGTGTCCAGAGCAGCATGGCTTCCACCCTGGACACAGCACTACTGGCCTACTGGAGTTCTCATATACCTTCACTCTGCAAATGACTCTGGTGGCGTTACGGGGCAGTGTTCATAGACCTATCTAAGGCCTTCGACACTGTGTGTCACCCCTCCTGCTCGACTCCTCCACAAACTGGGTTTCTCATCTGGCCCCTTGCCTGGTTCTCTAGTTACCTCCAAGACAGTTCCCAATGGGTCAAGATAAGCGGTACCCTATCAACACACTTACCTGTCCTCCAGTGTCCCCAGGGGTCCATCCTGGGCCCTACTCTGTTAAGTCTCTTTCTCAACACCCTTCCTAGCTCCTGCTCAAGCAAAATGCTCCTATATGCCCACTAGCGTGGTCCTTGTCGCCTCCCAGCCTGGCCCCACCACCTTCCAGGACTCTCTTCATCTCATTTCAATCAAGCTGAAAAATGGTTCCTCGACTGCCATCTGGTCTTGAACCTCAAAAACTAAATCTATACTCTTAGCCCACCATCAGAACAATGCCAGTAATTCCCCTCCTCATCATCCCCAGCATCAGACACCCCATTGAACAGGTAACAGCATACAAATACCTAGGCATCACCTTGACGGCACTCACCTTCCAAGCCTACTTCAAAACCCTGTCCACCACAGTGAACACCTGGATTGGACTCCTCTACCACCACAGAGACTGTCTCCCTCAGACTGCCCTCCAGCTGGCTATCACCTCCTCTATCCTGTCTTTGGTTGACTATGGGCTTCTATCTCGCTGACGTCTGACACCACCGCCCTCACCAAAGTCCAGATCTCAATAAACAAGGCCTGCAGGCTCCTGACAGGTGCCCATCGCAGAACTCACACATGCCAACTCTACTCCTCCTCTAATCTACTCACCTTTAATGAGTGCCTGTGCTACCACATCTGCATACTGGCCAAAAATCACTACTTGGGCTCTCCCTCCTGGGGTTACCTCATCCCTAAAACCGGCCTCCCAGACAGCTGCCACCGAAGAGCAAGCAAGGCCACACTCCAGGTTCCAGAGCTAGGACCTCACTTTCCCAAAGGTCCTTCTACTACAGAGCACCGTCCTGGTTCAACTCTTTCCCCTCATATCACTAGCATCCCCAAATTGGCCCTTTTAAAATCGCCTCCAGAAACACCTCACAGACACTCGGATCTGTAAGTGGCCCTGACTGCCCTAGAGCCTGCACTCATCTGGCTCTCTGTTTCTGACAATGTCCTCTGACTGCCTCTTCTGCTCCCCAAACCCTCCCACCGGAGGCCACGGTCCTCACTCTCCCCGGTACCGCCTCCATAGATGCACTAGAGCAGGCTTATTATTTTATGAATGTTGGTTGAATCTGTAATTAATTAATTACATGCCTCTAATTTTCTTCTTCTATGTATTATTTGGAATTGCTGTGTATATTCTCTTTGCTGTATCTCACCTGTATCATCCTCCATTGTTTTTGTTCACTGTCACGTGTATCTACCTCCCTGCGATGAGGTGCCTTTGTAAAAGAGTCTCTGACTCAAAGGTTGTAAATCTGATTTATAAAAATAAATAAATAAATCTCCTGCTGTCCCCTTAGCAACCTGAGTCTGCTTTCAAACCTGATCACTGGCACACAGGAGTAGCAGCTACTGCTGCACTAACACCAGATCGTCTGCCCCTGGCCATCCCCAGCAACCTGAGAATGCTCCCAAACCTGGGTCACTGGCACCAGGGAGTAGCACTACTGCTGCACTGACACCCCAGAGTCTCCTCCCGGCCATCTCCCAGCAATCTGAGTCTGCTCCCAAACCTGGGTCACTGCCACAGAGGAAATGCCTTCTGCTGCACTGACTCACTGGATCCTCCTGATCCAGCCATCCCCAACAGCCTGAGTCTGTTCCCAAACCTGGGTCACTAGCACTGCAGGAGTACCGCTACTGCTGCACTGACTCACTAGATCCTTCTGCCCTGGCCGTCCCAGCAACCTGAGTCTGTTCCCAAACCTGGGTCACTGGCACCACAGGGAGTAGCTACTGCTGCACTGACTGGCTGGATCCTCCTGCCTTGGCCGTCCCCCAGCACCCTGAGTCTGTTCCCAAACCTGGTCACTGGCACCGAGGGGAGTAGACACCACTGCCCTGATGTGCGGATCCTCCTCCCTCATGGCCGTCCCCCAGCAACTTGAGTCTGCTCACAAACCTTGGACACTGGCACTGCGAGGAGTAGTGCTACTGCTGTACTAAGGCCCCAGTTTCCTCCCCTTCAGCCGTCCATCAGGAACCTGAGGTCTGCCCCTAACCTGGGTCACTGGCACCATGAGGGAGGCGCTACCACTGCACTGATTGCTGGAAGCTGCTTCAGGGTTTTTACCTCAGCTGAGGGCTGCCACTTACTTGTCTAGTTTTGGTACCTCCACTGTTTCAATATTGACAGCAGTCTATTATCGACTTACTGCACTGTTTGACTGGACTGTCCCCAGACTGCCACACTGTCTCAAGGACACACTGGGTTTGTGGCATGCTAACCAGAAATAACCAGAAATAGTGCTAGCTGACGTGGGTGTGCCCATATTTAAAGGGCTCATATGTGCAGCACCCCTGAGAGGATCATCATGCAAAACATTGTGAGTGCGCCCATGATATGAGGGCTCCCCTTGCATATGCTGTGCAGCACAATATTGAAAGTGTTCAGAAGCACTAAATGGCCGCAAGCAGTGTGCAGACCCATTTCCCATGTCAAGGGCTAGGTACCCTGGTGGTTTAGTGGTCCCTCCTTAACCCCCATCTATGTAATAATGAAAAGAATCCACAATTCCTGGTAGTCTAGTGGTCCCCTTCCCGAGCCATGTGAAATGAATAAATATTCCAATTCCTTAGAGTATATTGTCCCCTGAGCCTGGATCTGTGTCATAATAAAACAAATAACCCTGGGAAGGAGGAACTACTAGACTACCAAGGAATTGGAATCATTTTCATATTCACACAGATTGAGCTGTGAGGAATTTTTCATTGTATTGTCCTTAGGATGCAAAGAGAGTATTGGTGACTAGTCCTTCTAGTTTTGACTCCTATGAATAAACTTACAGAAAGGTTCAGTATTTTCTTTGTTAGTTTTCATGGAAAAGGAAGCAGTTCAGAGCATATTTCTACCCCTTAAATAAAATTGCACACCATGGAGGGCTTGGAGTATGCCTGCCTACACCCATGAGGTTGGGGAACGTTCACTCAGGCGGATGCTCAGATGCAGATGAGCCCATAATGGCATGCAAATGTCACCATAGCACCGGGCATGCCTAATGGTGAATATCACCCATAGGGTCCTGGCGCTAACCAGTAGGCACCAACGCTGTTACCCCTATGGGTGGTCTTCAATGCCGCATCCTAGCAGTGCTGCTCCGAACATGGCGACCACTTGCTGTGTCCTGTTTTACCAGGGTCTGATATTAAAACAGATAGCGCAGTCAGTTCGGATCACACTATTTGTCTGAATATGATGCAGAGCCAGAAGGCCCCAATTTTGTGTGCAACACATGTTTTGTGCACACAGCTAACACTGGCTCTGAATATGGGCCCACAGTCTTCAGCCAGACACTACAGATGAGCCAGCCTTGAGTGTCTCCTACACTTGTGCCTGGCCACCATCAGAAGTCCATCCCTTTGCCTCCACCATGAGATAGTCCATCCATTACGTCTATACAACATGCCTTTGGCTTGCCTGCTCTTCCACCTCCTTGAGGATTGGTCCTTCCCTTGCCTTTTGGGGACAGGTTTTCTACACTCTGAGGCTCACCCAGGCTAGAATACCCTGTCCCCTGGAGTGCTGTCTGACTCTTAGTCAGCCTGGACCATCCAGCCTCCTTTGGCTACTGACCCTCTGTAATGGGTACCTTATGGGCAGTTCCTTACTTTTCCTGTTGTTTGATCAAAGGTCTGTGGTACTGAGGGGTGCCACCAGTATAGAATAAGGTGAACAGCTGAAGTTGGGCTAGAGGCGTTCCAATAACTTGCATGTTCAGAAGGCAGCACTAGTGTTACCATTCAGTAGTAGGAATACCAGTAGTAGGGCAAAGCGCTATAGGTGGAAAGTTTTGCCTTATTACCCCTGTGTTGGCTAGTTAAGGATGCATTCTAGGAAGCTGATTGCCAAGTTCATTCTAACAGTAGTGAGGATGGACATGACACAAATTTCAGGTTCTGTTTCTGTACAGTCTTATTGCTGTTTAGGGAGTAAAATGCAATAAAATACAAGCTTTGTTAACTTTCTAAAATTATTTTATAGGAGCTGCTAGCTGAACTGCTCACAAAATCTGAGTTAAGAAGGTAAGAGAAAACAGTTTTATCAACTGTTCTTTTCAAGATTACAGCTGCAGTGTATGTTTGCTGAGAAAAATGTGGCTTCAGTTGAAACTGCACTCATCAGATTTGAGCTCTGTCTTCTTAGTCCAGTGTGAAGCCACATCTTGTTCATATTAACGATATTGCATGGCCATAAACTGAAGTCTGCTTTCTCCCATCTCTCTCTCTCTCAGTCACTGAAAAAGTGCACAGTGCCACTATACAAACACACAAACAAAATCGGTTTTACATTCACCTTGGTAAACTTAATTTGCTCCTGGACTGGACCACCAGCACAGCTATACTGCTACCACTCATATTGCTGATGACCAGGCTTTGGGATGGAGCCCAAGCTGTCAGAGGGCAGGCCGGGTAGGTGGCGTAGCATCCCAGAGGAAGCTCTTTACCTTGAGGAGGAAGGAAGACAACCTCCACTGTGCTTCTGCTACCTGGTTAACCACAGATGGCAGTGCAAGGTGGAGCAGCAGATCCAGGGAGACACTGAAGTGCTATGCACATCAAGAGCTCCTCTCAACATCCCAAAAGCAGTTGGGTCTGAAATAAACCGGAAACTGACCAGATGCTGGAGAAGACATCTACCCTTGCTGCAGGACCCCACTGCCAACTGAGGCACTCTCCTCCATAGCACCTACATAGTCTCTGTCGGGTACCCCTGTCCCGATGGCCACACCCTAGTGGTAATCCAGGGTGTCAAGGTTGATGTACGTACTGGGAAAGCAGGTGAAAGGTCTGAGTGAGTCAGTGGGACTGATGGGGACTGTCTGACAAGAAGGGAAGAAGCACACACGTAGCATATAGGCAACTTTTGTAAAAATAGTGCGGTCATAGAAAATAAGGAGATATTTCAATCTCTGTACATAGGATAATAGACTGGAAGGTGCAAAACCGTGTCAACATATCGTAGTTTTGGCAGTGCACTGTCCGGGACTGGTCTCCGATTAACAAAATGCTGGCTGTACCAAGGACAAAATAGAAAATTCTAAGCCCAGGAATTCTTTAATATTATTAACTGTAGCAGCAGTTAGCCTCCAGCATTGAACTGCCCTGGAGAAATTTTTGGATGATATGCAATTGATGGAACATCTATTGACTATGCCATCATTCAGAACTGCCACCCTTACCAACTGCTGCATTCTATAATGCTCAAATTTCTTTCTCCACCTGCCTGTGATGAGGTCTCAGAGATTTCTCTTTAGCGTTTTGAAAGAATCCTTTATTTTCATAAAATAAAAGTATTCTGTGTTTATATACCACTAGAACTGCTGCCTCTCTTTTCTACTTTTAGATACCACTTATTTCTTTATAGTATTTAATAGTTTTTCCTCAGTTTGCAGGTCCTCAGTGGTTCTTTAAACCGTCAAGAACCATGTCTTTCTATCTTTATTTCTTATTTTTTATTAGTTATTTGTACAGGGACTCTAGCAGAGCACTTATCTAAGTCTTCACTGAATTCTGAAGATTTTGCAGTTTTCTTCAGTTTAAAACCGACCGCATTACATGTGGTTGTTTCTTCCTTTCTTTGTATTAAATTAAAATTGTTGGTACAATTCTAATTCTATGCTTGTTTTGGGGATATCTTTTGTTATATCCAATAAGCCTAAAGAAAAACAGAAACATGGCCTACAGGTTTTAAATACTGCACTAAGTGTGGGGAAGTCTTTGCTAAAGCAGATAAACATGACCTGCGTTTGGTCTGCTTAGGCTCCTCACATTTTCAGGCCAGCTGTGATATCTGTAAGAATTTACCAGCTAAAACCATGGAAAAGCACCTTGAATACCTTAAAAGTGAATGGCTTCTATTCAGGAACCAAGTGGGTCAATTCCAGATAAACTGTCTTCTACTCCAAAAGATACAAATACGGAGACTAAACACTTTAACAAAGGGAAGATTCAAAACAAAAGAACTGGGGAACCAGTTCCTGAACCATCTCAGCCAAGAAAAGAGTCTAAAAGGCTAAAAGAAGCACATTGACTCTCCAGGCAAAAAGCCAAAGGAGCCCTCAGTGCAGAAACCGAGTATACCTTCGGCTGACACTTGCCACTCAAAAATTAGGGTTCTGGATGTAACCCTAGATGGTGCTATCCCAGGGGCTACTACCCTGCCTGATTTGCCACTAACAGGTTGAGGGGCCTGGATCCAATGGTGGGTGCCTCCACCCAGAGGTCAGGGTTTGCAATAGTTAAACTTACTTGATCACAGCCCTCTGGGACACTGCAACCCCCTTCTTCCCACTAGTGGCCCACACAATATATCAAATTACCTTCACAGTATACACTTACCCCAGGACTAGTTCCGGCACTGGGACCTCCTGTGAAATAAGATACAGTGCAACAATCACAGTACAGTACTTTAACATAGACAAATACCTCAGGCAGTATAACTTTGCTGAAACAAGCAGCTCTGATTTATTTAGGGGATATAACAAGGACAGGGGAAATCAGGTTAATTAGCTTATCACTTTACTATCTACCTATGGCTCTGTGCAGGCCTATCCCTACCAGTTACTGTCCCTGGGTACCCAAGCCCTAGTGGCTAGTCCAAACGCGTGGCAGCTGGTAGGGGCCCTTTCACACAGTGAAAAGAAAATTAGTTTGAACAGTCAGCAGTACAGTGATTCCATTTGGATTTAATGTGGCAATTCAACAGGGGGCGACCCTGAATTAGTACTCACGACCTCCAAACAAGATAGGGTCCTTCAACGTCAGCAGGGCTACTCTTGAGCTCCACGAGACTCTTCACACATTTATATTGTAAAAGAAAGTACTATACCAGGCAGGCTGCTTCTCTATCCCGATCGCAATTACTGCACAATACCGGGAGAAACACAGCAGATTCAGTTCCTGACAGACCGAGTGCAATTCAACAATTTCTCCAGTCTTCTACAGGGTGAGCCTGGTTTCTACTCTTCAGAGATCCTTTGATTCTTTTCACAGGACGGATTCAGTCCTAACAAGCAGTTACACAAGCTGCAGACCGGAACTCTGGGCCTTACACGTTTTTGACTGAAACTGTGCACTGAAGGAGCACAGGGTTTCTTTCCCTTCACTGCCAGAGCTAAACTGAAACTCCAACAGACAAAACCGGGCACTTCTTTGAGTTCCTCCAGTTCTTGACTGGATTGGCTGTCACTCACAATAGACTGCTGCTGTTGGTCCAAAAGGCGCGAAGTCTAAACTACATCTCCCAGAGTCACTGCCCATACAATCCTCTTGTGGCTGGCTCAGATTATGAGTCCAAGTTCTGATTCGTCCAAGGCACCATTTTAGAGCTAGCTTACCCCACACTGATTGGTCCAGTTCAGCAGTTCAAAACCAGAATGGGGAACTAGGCAGACACAGTTCTGACTGCAAAAAGCAGGTTAGACAAACTGTATTTTCATTATTACTCTAAATTATTTCTGGCAAACAGTTACATCTTTCAGATAGGTTCCCTTTGTACTCCGGTGACTGCAAAAATGGAGTGAATTGGCAGCAGTTCAGTGGTACTCAAACAGAAAACACACAGTCCCCCATACAAACTAATTATGTCTGCAAGCAGACAGCTCTTAAAGAGACAGTACCAGAGGCTCTAAAACACTCACTGATAAATGGCTTAAATGCCAAACACCATTCAGGCTTGGAGCATTCAAACAAGCTCCTGGAAGTCTTTGGAACCCCCATTTGCAGAGGTTACATGGATTTTAGAAAAGCCAATTTCAACAAAAATGAGAGTTACTCTAAAGGAAAATTTAATCACAGATAAAGAGGGGGACTAGAAGTCCTGTGGCAAAATCTCAAGAGGGCAGTCAGACAGCCACAGAACAATGCTCCAAAAGAGTCTGTAAGGCAAACGGAAAATAAATCCTCTCTGGTTCTCCAAGGAGATAGCCACCATGGTGAAGGACAAACAGAAGGCATATGGGACATACCAAGAAACCAAAAATATAAGGACTGGGATACACACAAAGAAAACATGAAGGAGGCAAGCAAAGGGATAAGAAAGGCCAAAGCTAAAACAGAGGCCCAGATAGCAGAAGGGCCAGGAGGAGATGAGGCCTTCTTTAGATACAGAGGGAAAAGGAAGGATAGGGAGGCACAGTGAGTTAAAGCCAGAAAGTAAAGATAGTAGAGAAGACCACAGAAGGCAGATATACTAAACAGGTACTTCTGCTCTATATTTACAGAGGAGGATCCAGGGTGGCCTGGCACTCAGTAAGGAGGCAACCCATGTCCAGGGAGATGCTAGTCCCTTCACAGAAACTCAGGTACTGGAAGCCCTAAATAAACTACAGGTGGACAAAGCCATGGGACAAGATGGGATACATCCAAGAATCCTGCAGGAGCTGAGAAACGAACTAGCAGCACCACTGGCTGGCAAAATATTCACCAGCTCCTTGGACAGGGAGTGGTACCGTGGACTGGAAAATGGCAACAGTGGTCACACTCCACAAATCAGGTAACAAGGAAGAAGCAGGAAACTACAGACCAGTATGTCTCACGTCCGTAGAGGGTAATCTGATGGAGACATTGCTCAAATAGAGAATAGTAGCATTCCTCAAAGCCAGCAGGCAGCAGGACCCAAAGCAGCACAGTTTCACAGCTGGCAGATTATGCCAAACCAATCTGATTGAGTTCTTTGACTGGGTTACCAGGGAGGTGGAATGAGATGGGGTGGTGGATGTGGTCTACCTCGACTTTAGCAAGGCCTTTGATTCAGTATCACACAGAAGGCTGGTAATGAAATTAGACCATGCAGGGGTAGGTCAGATAGTGGTACACTGGGTTAAGAACTGGCTACAAGGCAGAATTCAAAGGGTTCATGTTAATGGAGCAGTGTCACGAGAAATGTGACTAGCAGAGTACCCCAGGGCTCAGTACTGGGGCCACTACTCTTCAACATTACAGATGCAGAATCCAGGATCAGATAGTGATGGATCCTAGTTAGGATCCAGGTATCCTGGTTAGGATCCATGAATCCTAGGGCAGATAGTTAGGATCCGGGGCTAGATAGTGATGGATCCTGGTTAGGATCTAGGTATCCTGGTTAGGATCCACAGATCCTATGGCAGATAGTTAGGATCCAGGGTCAGATAGCTATGGATCCTGCTTTGGATCCAGGTATCCTAATTAGGATCCACGGATCCTAGGGCAGATAGTTAGGATCCAAGGCCAGATAGTGATGGATCCTGGTTGGATCAAGGTATCTAATTAAGATCCACGGATCCTAGGGCAGATAGGATCCAGGGCTAGATAGTGATGGATCCTGGTTAGGATCCAATGGCCGTATCCACAGGCAGATAGTGGAAGTATCTGTGGACTTGTCTGAATCCAGCTGAGCAACACTAATATTGTGTAGGGACTTAAACTGAACCATCTTTATGCTCACCGACTTAAAAGATAAAGAATTCAACCATATTTTATTCCCATTCCAAACTTCTGTGTTTTTATACTATGAATTCAAGATCACCATCTTAGATTTTCTACGCGGACCCCTAAGTACATCTATTAGTAAACTATAAAAATCAGCAATTCTAGGAGATGACCTCACAATCACCAATAAGTTAATCGTGTTGTCATTAGGTGAGAGCAGCCTAATGCTGTTATTGCAAAGAGAGAGATGTTTATCTTAAGTGTCTTAAACAGTTCTACCACCTCAGTTTTTCCTGTATTAGCCTATTATAATCAACAAATGACTCATTTACTATGATGTACCTAATTTCTAAAACCTCCCTCTCAGCCCATTCCTTCTTATGGATCGATTATTGATTATGGGTAATATTGGGCTTGCCCACAATGGTTGGAGATGAGATGAAATCTACCTAAGTTCAAACTGAGTAGTGTTAACCACTGAGATTACCCTTATATTGTCAGAGAGGATTTTGTTTTGCATAGGTTTCGAGGTTTAGGGAATAAAAGGGCCTAAGATCCACAGAGTGACAGTCTGTTAAATGTAACACTATTTCTAATCAATCAGGGTTCCCCATCCTCCTTTTGCCCTTCACCATTTTGAAAACTACGATGTTCTGCAAGTTAAATAATAACAGTGTAAATCTAGAAGCATGACTCCTCCCCCACCTCCTTAGATTTGGATCTAGTTTGCTATAGGCCATTTGGGATTTTTTTATACAAATGAAATTAGATATTAAAGACTGAATATTCATGAGCCATTTTTGAGTATGAAAAGGGCTCTATATAATAATGGTGATCGATTGCTGTAAGGGCAAATGTACATTGCTGAAAAATAAAACAGTGATGTACATTCACAGTGAGAAACTCTCTCTTCTACTGTTTATGCAGAAGGAGGCTTTGCCCCCATTCCCCATTCCTTACTAAAATAACAAACTCTGGGGGTGCATGTTGGGGAGGAGAACTGGGGAAGAAAACACAACAGCACAAAACATTGTTCTCTCCAGCCTTGAACCCTGCACTCTCCCCACCATAGCCAGCCTTCCTAACCACCACACCACACAGCCAGTTTGGTGGCTTCCTGCCTCACCACCCCTCACATGCCTTCTAGGTACCTTCCGACATCCTGTTGCTCTTCCCTTCACCCTGCACTTCCGGTTCCTACCCTTTCAGGGTCACTGACCTTACAGGCACTGAGACTGAGTCGTTTAAATCTGAGTTCCACAGTCTCAGTCACGCTTTTAATGGTATACCCTAAAAGGAAGTATCATGAAAAGTAATAGCCCATGGTAAAAAAGAATCTTAATAGCATTGATTCTGCCCCACAAACCAAAAAGGAAGGAATCTCATTACCTTACCCTTTCTTGTACTTTGTTCCTCAGAGTGATAAGGTTTTGATAATCATTGTAGAGACAGTTTTATATATCTTCACCCCTAAATAATCAGTAAATTCTTTCTCCTTGAGATGACCATCTCTGTAATCTCTGCTTCATGGCATTTGTTGTTCAGAGATGGAAAAAGATTTGTTCTTGTTAAAGTTAGACCCAGATACCCCACTAAATGTGTTTATCACCTCTAAAATCTTAACCAGGGATTTATCAGGGTCTGATAGCCAGTGGCGTCACCAGGCTGATTTTGGGAGGCTACAGCCCCCAATGTAAGCTGAAGCCCCCAATCATTTCCCCATTGAGAGAAATAATCACATCTTGTTGTCCCATGGACAACCAATTTAATGCTGGCTGCCTGACTTTTTTTATTTTCTGTGCCATGCGTGATTTTGGCCACTAGATGTCCTCGTTCTATGCCTTAGTGTGGTGCGCCACTGCTGATCGCATGATCCTTGAGTCTGAATGGAACCCCATGGTGAATGTTTTGCTAGCGACTGCGACGGAGCACTGCGGCCACAGAAGACCCTTTCCCCAACCAGATCCATCTGTCAGTACCAGTGCCACCCACAGGACTGAGGTGGAGCCGAGAATGGGTTGCTGTGTAGCTGCCTGTCAATCCAGGGGGCGATGAAAAGGAGAAGGAGAACATAGAAACGCATGTACAATAAATGCAGTTATTGAACTCGTCTACTCACGGCATGTGAGTTCCACATTAAAGTATTTATCAGCTTCTGTACCTTAAGTGCTCCTTCTCTCTCTCTCCCCTCCCTCTTCCTTTTTACTTATTTTGATAAAGCGCAGTTCGGCTACAGCACAGCCGTTACGGAGGACCACCTCCTTTTCTCCTGCAACAAGCAGGTTCTGTTGTAAACCTGTTACTGATTTAGCTCGTTCAGCTGTAAAGTTCAGCAACAGAAAGGCAGTATTGAAAATGACAGGTTACATCTCAGTTACATCTCAGTTTTGTGTCCAGTATGTAAATTAATTGTAACATAATATATATATATATATATATTGTAAATTGTCTTATGACAGCGCAGAGGCTAGAATATCAGGCTCCCAAAACATTCCTAAATAATTTAGCTACTCTATTAAGTAGCAAACAGAACTAACATTAACATGGATTTCTCTGCCTGCCTGTCCATGACTTCCTGGATGTCAGGGCAGCAGAAGGTGGCGAGATGTTTGGTAGATGCTGACATCACTCCACTTCCTGGAGCTCACAGTCCAGCAGCAGCAGTAAGAGGAGGTTGTAATTTCAACTGAATTAAAAGGGACTGGAGCAAAAGGGTCTGGAACTACAGACTACGCCTGGGAATGGGATTATGTTTTGTTGTTAGCGGATTAAAGAAGCATTGCGGTAGACAGAAGGGTAGGTTTTTGTCTTCTACACTAGCCATGTGTATGTATACAGTGGTTACAGTCAGGGTAAGAAGAGCGCGATTTGGATTGTGTGGAAAGTATTCTGTGGCAGCTAGGCAATGTGCCATTTTCACTGCAGCTACAGACATAGATGCATCACAGTGCAATTGAAACGCACTGAAATAGGCTGGGCTGGGTGGTTCTAGCAAGCTTGTTGTGGGTGTTGGACTGGTGGAAGTTGGAGCTATGAAGGATTGCTAAAAAAAGAAAAAACGTTCAGTTTAGGTTTGGGTTTGGGGTGCCTTGTTTAAAAAATACAAACAAAAAAAACAAGAAGTGAAGTAGGGGTTGGGGAAGGTAGGACAGTTTAGTAGGTGAGTGGGGTCTGGGCCTGACTGACTCGGTGTTGGTCCTGTGGACTTCTGCCACATTAGAAGATGAGGGACACTGAGCCAGAGATAAAAACACTACCAAAAAGAAAGGAAAGTCTGAACAAAAATAGTACAGTGAGTGTACTGTACACCAATTAGTAACTTTACTGCACCCACATTGACAGAGTTAGTGTACTGTAGTAGTAGTACAAAACTACAGTACAGAGCAACAGAGTCATCACAAAAAAGAAAGGATTTTTTCTTCTGATTTGTGTGGGGCAGTTGCTTTGATGTTGTGGGAGAGAGGAGTGCTGTACAACTGAGTGAACACAGAAGATAACTGTGCCACTGCTAAAACACAAGACTGAACTGGAGCAAAGGGAAAAGGATCTGTGGTGGGTGTGTGTGACTTGCCCAGTCTAGCTAGCTGAGAAATGAAAGAGTGATGTGCTTTGTGTGTTGTCTGCCCTAACACAAACATTAATAAAAGCTGAGAAATAAGAGTGAGGGGTTTGTGTGTTGCCTGCCCTAACATGAACATTAATAAAGGTTGAGAAATAAGAGTGAGGGGTTTGTGTGTTGCCTGCCCTAACGAACATTAATAAAAGACGAGAAATAAGAGTGAGGGCTTTGTGTGTTGCCTGCCCTAACATGAACATTAATAAAGGCTGAGCAATAAGAGTGAGGGTGAGGGAGGGCTTTGTGTGTTGCCTTAGAAAACTGTGTCAGGTTAGCTGGGGCAGGGGACTTGGGTGTGTGGCTGCCTGGCATGTGAGAAGATGTAGTGTGAAAATAGATAACAAAAGCAGAAATAAAAAGTAGCACTAAACATCAAAGCAAGCAATTTTGATTGGGCAAGTGTAATGCTGGGTGAAAGGGTGGAACCTTTGAGGATTCACAGGGAGCACTGTCCTTGCATCATTGCCATGCAATTATAATACATCTTAATTATTACTGTTTTATATAGCCCTTCTATATCTGTGAATAATACAATGCCTCAACCACTTTTGTTGCTAAATAATTTTTATAAGTTTTCCATAAAATACGACCTTTCGACCATTGGACTACCAGTCACAACAGTGGGACTACCATTTTGGATAGGTCAGTTGTCTGGGACTACCATGTAACTTTGAAATTTGTCAATCCCTGATGAGTGTGCAGGTGGCATTCGGTTTGGATTTAGTCACTGGCTGCAGAAGATTGAGGTGACTCTGGAATGGGATGTTATTGAGCACTGAGCAGTGAGAGGAAGACAGAACCGTGAGAAGGCGGGGATTATATTCAAATTCACAGAGTCAGAGGAGGCTGGACTGACTGACAGGGTTGGCAATGTCATGGCAGTTGGCACTGCAGCAGGTGAGCCAGTCGTTGGACCACAGGGAGTGATTGACCGGTGGGAGGGTCATACAACCAAGTGACCGCCTCAACTTCCTGGTAATGCACATGTCTGGAAATCATGGCTTCAACTTTTGCCTTTAAAATAAAACAGTTTACAGCCCTCGTTTACCAATGGGACTTTTTGAGCATGTCAGTGTTCACAGCCCTATCTGGTAAGATGCTTTATTTATATTGGACTAAAAATAAGTAATTCTACATGACAGTGTTTCCCTCAGCTCCTCGCCTGTCTAGCTCATGGATGCATGAGGCGAAGTGCAGACAGACCATCTAAATTTTAATATTTTACAAAAATACACAGTATGCAACCGTTACATTAAAGTATGCTACTACTAGTTCATTTTACATTTGTGAAGCTTCCTCTCAAACCTTCAGTTTGGGCAGCTCAAAATTAGTCTTAAAGGCTGACAGTGACAGTGTCCCTTTATTGTTCTCAGCTTCTTGACAGAAATAACTACAGATCAGAAAACTAACAGCCTTTTTCTAAGTTGCCTACCTAATGGATTTGTGTTGAGTGTTTGTGCTTGTGGCAAGCAGGGGTTGCAAGCTCCGACAAGGCAGCCAGTGATACAGAGCACTGCCTAAGCTATAAACTTTTTATCTGACTTGTCTCATATTTTCTCAGGGTATGTAACCTTCCCAGCAGATTTGCTGGGATAATGCTAGTCTGTCTGTTTTCCTCTGGGGTCTCCAGTAAGCTTCCAACTTTCTTTGGGATCTTAACATTCCAGCAGATCTGCTGGGATAATAGTCTCTCTTGTTGTCCTCCTCAGTGGTCCAGTAACTTAATGTTTCCACATGTACCAATAAATAGAGGTCATGATAACCAGCCTTTTAAACATATCTTTCCCATTAAAATGCAGGAAAAGCCACCATTTGAAGGTAAAAATGTCAAAATTTTCCGGGCATGCCCCGGAC
This sequence comes from Neoceratodus forsteri, assembly GCA_016271365.2. Classification (NCBI taxonomy): domain Eukaryota; kingdom Metazoa; phylum Chordata; order Ceratodontiformes; family Ceratodontidae; genus Neoceratodus; species Neoceratodus forsteri. Next base: position 160,888,217 of record CM057450.1, on the reverse strand, counting down.
CCCCTAGTTGGGTTAAGATTTTACGTCAGGGGCATTAGCCCCCAACTTTCTCCCTCTGGTGACGCCTGCTGATAGCGCTAACAGACTATAACCCATGTACAGCGAAATAAGATAATCCATTTCTCCAATTTTTTCATTCACTAATTTTCATACTAAGGGGTCCATCGATAAATTGAATAAAAGAGAAGAAAGGGACAGCCTTGTCTTGTACCTCTTTTCAATGAGATTGTCTCAGATCTGTCTGCAGTGTCAGTGGCTTGGCAGGCAGCACCTCTCCTCTGAGGCTGGGAGATCAGAGGACTGTGGGTTCTATCCTCACACCAGGCACTTTGGTTAAATCTCAATACTGACACTGTAGTGCAGCATGAGGGGTGCTGCACTCCTGAGGTGCTGTCTCTCGGATGAGACATTAAACTGAGGCCCCATCTGCCTATTCAGGTGGATGTTAAAGATCCCATGGCACTTCTTGAAAAGAGTAGGAATTACCCTGGTGCCCTGGTTAAATTCCCTATTCACTAAAAATACCACCAACAGCTTAATGGGGGACTTGCAAATTCGAAGGCAGCACTTTAGTGCTGTTAAAAATCAACTGCATCACCTTGAATGATCGTTTGCTTTTCTTTATCCAACTAAACTAAGAGTGCATAGGCCTGGCCAGAATGTTCTTTGTTTTGAGTGTTATAAAGCTGCTGAGAAATGGCTTGCAGAGGAGGAGTCAGGGGAGATGGAGTGTCAGACAAGTGACACGTCATGTTGAGAAAATGCTAAAAGTGCTGAGCGATATACTTTTTGCTGCTTCTCTGGGGCTCTTATGCCTTCTGTACATTTAATGGCTATGTTGCATTCATTGGTGGTCTGGGGCTGGAGTCGTGGTCCAGAGGCCATGTTGTCTTATAGTTCGTGTAGAGCGTAGAAGGTTATGACACATGGCTCTCTTGGATTAACACCAGTCTCCCGACTGTGTCTGAGGGACTCGGGTCTCAACGGGAGATCGTGGAGATAAGGAGCTTGAAATGCTGCCTCTAATGTGTATCGTATGACTAGCTCTATTGTTATTTTCTTTGTATTAATTCTTCAAACAGAGCTTTGCTGAACTAAGGGTTTCTGTGCCCAAGAGCATTGTATGATATGCCCGGCTGTACCTGGGGGGTGAAATGTCGGCAAGATCGCTACAACGGAATGGAGAAATCATTACGCTCCCCAATGGTTACCTCTGGACTATTGATTTGGTTATGGATTTGTTTATGTTGGTACTCTGGGAGGCATCGAAATGTATCTTATTGATGGGGAATGCATAGTCGTGACTCTGCTTCTCATATGAAATATACTAGTAGACTGCTTATATAAATTTGGTTCGGAGGGTGCATGGCCCTAATATCTGTGAGCAATTACTGCTGAAACAAATGTGCAGTTTGTTTTTTGTTTTTGTTTTTTATTCCAAGTTTAACTTGTTGACTTATAGCTGTTCTAGTGGTAGAGTTTATACACTATATGGTGTCCCTGCTGTTCTTAATATGGTGGGTAAATTACAATATTACTGCCTATTACGCGTAGTGGGATTGCTGGCAGATCTTCTTCTGCCTGAAAGGGAGGTTACTTAGGTTGTATAAGTGGGTGGAGGCATCTTAGATGTTCCTAGGGTGATGGGGGTCTGATCAAGAGGGAAAAGGAGGGAGAATCTGGTTCAATTGCTGAGACACAATCGGAGACCTACAAGGTCCTGTGCAGAAAGGGTGCTGATTACAGCTGCAAAATGGTACAGTTTATTGTGCAGACTTTGGGTGTAGCTACCCTGGAATAATATGAGTTGTTGGTTGTTGCAGGGGTTTTGGTTTCAGGTGGGTTGGAGGACAAGTTCTGGTTTAAATGGGATAAAATGAACATAAAGATGCAAATAATATCTGTGGAGGATATGATTACTGCTTACCTTTTAGGTAAATATGGCTGAAAATGTTAATTGTATGTCTTGGACTGTAAATGAGCAAGTCAATTCTGAAGCTACGGAAGGTTATGGGGAGATACAGAGCGAAAGCACATTGTCTTACTTCAGAGACCCATTCTCCTTAGAGAGGAACAAAAGATAGCTAAGTTTATGGGGGTACCTGGATTTCCCCACTTTCTCCTCCAAAGCAGAGGGGCTTCAATATGGATCCTTAGGGGGCTTCCAATTCAGATCATCGAGCAGAAAGTGGATCAAGCTGGCAGATATGCACTGGCAAAGTTAATATAACAGGGAAGGTGTATTTTTGGTGGGATCAGTGTGTACCCTAATATCAAATGCCCAAGTTTCTTTCATAAACTCCGCATTAGATATGGCTGAATGGGATGGTCCTTGGATCTTAGGCAGAACTATAACTGTGTTCTGGACAGTGTAATGGAGATATCTAGTAGAATCCCAATATCTAAATCACAAAATGCCAAGGCTCTTGAGGTTCTACAGCAGGAATTGGGGCTAGTGGATGCATGGCGACATGTCAACCGCCAGGGTGAGACTATAGTTTCTTCTCACATCGTATCACACATATGCCTGATTGGATAGAATCCTGGTCTCAGGATCATTATTGGTGGGAGTAGGGGAGCTAATTATTGCCCCATTATTGTATCAGACCATGCGATCCACTGGGTCTCTTTTAGGGGATCAGGTGTGTCAAAAACTTCAAGGACCTGGAAACTGGACCCCCTTCTTTTGAAAGACCAGAGTTATATTCAACACATGACTCAATGCATTCAGGAATACCTCCAGATAAATGTTAAGGGAGATACCTCCCATGGTATTAGATGGAAGCACTTAAAGCTTATATTAGAGGCCAGACTATAGCCTATGCCTCACATAAGCGCAAGGTGGAGCTGCAGGATTTGACTGATTTGAGGGCTAAAATAGAAGTGAGTGAAACAGCTCACAAACAAAACCCACAGCCACCCTTTACAATAATCTTCAAACACTGAAGTGGCAGTTTACTGGGCAGCAACTTACCCTACTTGCCTTCAGGAACAGTGGACTCGAGCTGTCGTGGTTGGGGATTGAGGAAGAAATAATACAGGGAACTTAAAGAATGACATTTTAGTAAGGGCTCTCAGACCCAAGGGACTGTGTATAACCCTTTACAAAACCTCATTGCAAGTATGGATAAGAGCACATCAAGTATTGGTTATAGTGGTATAAAATCTCCTAATATGAGCCTGTTGAGTGTTATGTGGGAAAAACCCACCTTGTGCCGATAGTTATACAATGTCTTTGGACCTGGAGAAGGTTGGGTCTGATAGCAGTCGGTCAATTATATGAGGCAGGTATTTTAAAAAGCTTCAGAACTCTGTATCGATGAATGGGAATACCTGCTGGAGACTTCTTTCTGTACTTAAGGTGTGATATAACTGTGGAAGTCATTGTCGCCACTACAAGATGGTCTGAGCCATCGGCTTTGGAGGAAGAGTTATTTAGGCCACAACAGGGCAGGGCCTCTATCAATATATTATCATATAATACACAGTCACTCTCAAAGTCAGTTAATGAACCAATGTAAGTATAAATGGGTGAAGTTTAATGATACCTATAGACAAACTTACTTGGGCGTGCCTGTAGATCATTACGTGAACTGCTCCAAAAGTAATAAGCTTCACCAAATACAACTTAATTTTTACATAGAGCATACATGACTCAGTAAAATGCATGCTATGGATGCATCTTGGTCTGAGATGTGCCCCAAATGCCTGACTGCACAAGCTGACTTCATTCACCTAGCATTAACCTGTCAAAAATTGTCCCCTTTTGGTATGCAGTTCACGGGATCATGAGTGGCGTTCTGGATTACGCACCTCCTAGGTCCCCCCTAGAGCTATTATTGGGTGCAGACCCCAATCCTCAGTACCCACATCCCAAAGACCCTTGTGGTCCTTAGCTCTTATAAACGCAAGGAGAACTGTAACCCAACTGTGGTTATCACCAACTCCTCCATCTGTGACAAGATGGGCACAACATTTAGAGACTGCATGGCCCTTGAGAGAGCACAGTATAATGCTCTTGGACAGACCACTAAGTTTCAACTTATTTGGGAACCTTTATTGGATGTGATAAGAGAATGGGGTCTTCACGACATGATACCCATTCACAGCTCAATGAAGAACTAAATTAATTCAATAAAAACAGGGTGATCCATTTGCTTAACATATGAAGTGGTCCTCTATCGCCATACCAGTTTTATATATACATATATACTCGATTTGGCTAACCCCAGAATATACTGCTTTGGAGTATAAAGAAAAGACACATTGCCTGTATAATTATGACACTGCTTTAATGTAATAGTTCAGCAACTGTCCTCCCACTGTAGTTGTGATTATACACAATCTGTAACTGACATTATTGTATGTACTGTATGAACAATCTTATAAGTGTATACAAGTGTATAACAATGTGCACCTTATGTTCTCTAATAAAACATTTTGAAAAAAAAAACAGCTTAATCTTGTTCAAGGTCAGTTGACATTCATTTGTATCCCCTCCTTGGGACGTGCCTGAAAATAAGCAGAATTTGTCTAGTGCACTTACCCAGTCAACAAAAACTAAATAAATAAAGTTATTACTCTGTTGGTGACCACTGCCGCAGGAGTTATTATAAAATAAGCTAAGATAGTTAACAAAGGTCACAGGAAACACACAGCTGTAGTGGGTCAAAAATATGCCAGCGGTTATAACTCCAGTCAAATGCTTTTCAGCATCCAAAGGAACACCACCACTGGTTTGTCCAATTTACTAGCTGCTTCCATGAGGTGGAAACGTTTCCTAGTATTGTCACCTGCAATCCTGTTTTAATGAAACCCATCTAATTGCAATGATATGATGTGGGATTACCTTTTCCAAACTACTTGCTATGATTTTAGTATCAGTATTTAACATTGTTATAGCCCTATCACTTTTACACACTGAGCGATCCTTTCCTGATTTGTGTATGAAGCGATAAGTCCTTGAGTCATGTTAGGTGGTAGTGTACCTTTTATAAGTGCTTCATTATATAGCCCTCTAAAATAACACCCATATCTCCCACCAATTTAATGACCAAAAATTAGCGGAATAGCCATCAGTACCAGGTGTGTTTTTATTTATTATTTAACTATTAAGTGAATGGATGACTGTCATCACCTCTTCTTTCTTTGTCCGTTTCCTTAAAGGTCCCTGTAATCTTCTGGTACCTTTGGTAAGGAAATGCCTCAGCAGAAGTCCTGTAGATTCATTGATGAATGATTTGCCCCTACATTATATAAGTCTTTATAAAAACTAAGACATTCTTTTTATACTTATATTTTATTGCTTTTGAGATAAAACAATGACATATAATCATCTCACATAAAGAGAACACCACGTATTGTCAGATAATACAGCCAATGAGTATATCTAGTCTATGCAATCAGGATTGCGAATATAGAGTATTTCTATAGCTTGCAGTCCAAGAACTATATAGTCCAGGATATGCTGCACCCTACAAAACTATGGGTGGTCATTTCAATACAAAATGTAGATAAAAATATACACGCAGCAGCCAGTGCTGATATGACCCCTTCCAACAGTAGAGTTGCTTAACATTTTATGTGGTCATGGAGATAGGCAAATGAATATTATACAAAGGGTTTTCCAAACAGGTTTGTTTTTAAACATACAAAGCCATCTGTTATACCACAACCCATCCACAACCAACATTCAAAATGATGTGATTAAGGGTCTGAACTCAAAGTATAGAGTTGAGAGTAATAATTTCTCTGTCAAAGCTAAGTGATTTGATGCTGAATGTAATAGGGCGGAAAAAACTATGTACAAGCAGGCAAGGAGAATAAAAAATCATTATCCTTTATGGATAGAGTAGCTTTAGTAATCTTAGAAAAGAATATAGGCTTCTCTTGGATAAAAAGAAGGCCCTATGTAAGCAGCACCTGTGAAAACTCTTCAGAATGCAATATTAGAAAAAGCTGACAAAACATTCTGAACTCTTAAAGCCAGGGGTAAAAATAAAATCAGAAATAACACTGAAGCTATGATTACCCCCAAATGAATGGCAAACACACTGTAGTAGAATTTTTCAAACAAAACAGCTAATCGGGGAATCTGACAAAACTAATTCTAATCCATTTTAAATAACAGTAGCTGGTATGTGAGAGGGCAGTAAGGAGGGCTGGGGGATACTGGGATGCATAGGGAGAGGCATCACCAGTAGAAAACAGGAAGTTGTTATCCCTCTGTACAGACAGCTGGTGAGACCCCATCTGGAGTACTGTGTGCAGTTCTGGAGACCCAGTCTCTGCAAGGACATAGACAAGCTGGAAGCTGGCCAGAGGACAACTAAAATGGTGCAGGGTCTGCACCAGAAGACATCTGAAGAGAGACTAAAGGAGCTTAATATGTATAGCCTCAAGGAAAGGAGGAGGCAGGGGACATGATAGAAACTTTCAAGAACCTCAAGGGAATCAACAAAGTCCAAGAGGGTAGCATCTTTCAAAAAAAGAGGTGTGCAAGAACAAGGGGCACAATTTGAAGATGGAGAGCAGCTCAGAGGTAATGTAAGGAAGTATTTTTCACAGAGGGGTTGTGGATGCATGGGATGGCCTTCCAGAGGAGGTTGTAAAGTCAAAAACAATGGTTGAATTCAAGCATGCATGGGACAGTCATAAGGCAATTCTAGGGATGTGGGGTAGAAAGAAGCAGGCTGCTGGTTAACTAGGATCTGCAGCTTATCAATAGGTAGGAAATGGGCAGACTGGGTGGGCCAAGCGGTCCTTATCTGCTGTCAAATTCTATGTCTATGTCTATACAGTCAGAAAAAAATAAAGGATCAGACTTTAATAGTAACTACACAGTTAAACTCACTGCTTCTAGTACCCAAGATAAGGCAGAAATCAAGACAACAGTCAGATATAATGTTCCCTCTATGGCCTTTAAACTTGTTTATCCCTTTTAACAGTAAGGAATAATCACACAGATCTCCAGGCATTAGCCCCACCAACCATTATTATATTTTAACTAACATTTTTACTATTTGGGCTATTACCACAATTAGGTTTAAATAAACAAATTTAAATTAGAGTGAAAGGGGAGGTAAATCAAGTCCAACCAGTTAAATAATTGTTTGGGCGTCCTCATACAATTCTGATTCCTCTGGTCTTGGTCTATTAAACTCTCCCATTGGACTCAGCTTTCTTTTCGGTCTCCTCAAGTCGGCATGTGCTACATGTACCCATACTGTATACTATCAAGCAGGCAGGCAACAACAGAGTGCACAACACCGAGACTTTTGAGCTTGGTCGTAAACTATCAAATCTTTTCTCTGGGCATGGGTGGCAAATGATAGATCAGGAGACAAGTATATAGTCCTTCATTGATAATTAAGAGACCCGCTCCTCTGGCAAGCTTGCAAGATCATATCCGTCTTCTTAGCTCCTACCATTTGAAGCAGGATGGTCCGTGGAACATCTTCTTAGTTGATGGCTGCTCTAGGGGTGATGCGATATGCTTTGAGAATGCATGTTGTTGAGAGGTCTGCTTGTTGGGAGGTCTACTTCTAAGCCCAAAGTTACAGTTAACCAGTCGCTTAGAAATGTAATCAGATTCTCCTCCTCGCTGTGCTCTTGCAGCCCAACTATGTGAACATTCTGGGCCCTCTGTGCATTTGTCAAGCTTTCCAGTTGATAGTGTAATTGTGAGTTTTCTTGAGTTAATTTAAATGTTGAGGACAGGGCTTTAGTAGCCATCGACTGGTACTCCAGCTGTTTTTGTAGCGATGTCTATCTTGGCATCCTGCTCTGCCAAGCGAGTTAGGGGCCAACTCAGTTTTACAGTCTGTGGCCTGCATCAATTTCTGTAGGGCCTTCAACGTGGCTCCAGGCCTGGGATGAGTTAGTAAGTCTCCGATGCAGTCATGTCTGCTGGTGGCGAGTTTTAGCGGTGGCTCCAGCTGCCTTAGAGTTGTGACCCATCACAGAGTTTGGTATCACTCGACTCCTTTCAGTGAGTAGAATTCAGTTGTCACCCAAAGTACTGACACTTCCATGCATATTCTCGCCATAGCATCGTTAGATGCAATTTATATTGCTGGAAGTGTGCATTTGTCCAAGCTTCTAGTGACATGGACAAACCTGAATCTTTATTCCACCCTTCTAACAATGATTGGGTAAAGTCCCTCAGACATCTCTCAATATCCTATATAATTTCAGAAATAGCTCACTTTAAAAAATATAACGGTCTCTCTCTCTCTCCCTCTCTCTCACTTGAGTCAGCTGACTGTAGCTAAAATTAATGGCTCCATCATGACTTGCGCTCTTGCTACTGGCACTTACTGCAATTTAAAATAATGACTCCACTCTCCTTAGTAGCCACAGTTCAATACAATTCCTGTTCTCTCCACACTGACAAATATCCCGCATGCCAAGATCTCAGAATTAAAGTTGCTCCCATAAAAGAGCTAATGACACTTGACAATCTGAAAGCAAACAAAAGCTACAAACAGCAGAGGAAAAAAACGCCATGAAACTTGTTTGTGACATCATCTGGAAGTGAAGAGGATGTGTCAAACTTTTCAGCATGTTAACTCAATGATAGCTCGGCGCCATGAGTAACAAACTCTCAGCAAACTACCATGACCACAACAGATAACCATTGAGACATTAAATAAAATTGGTGACCGTTTGGTCTCTTATTCTAGTAACGATGGAAGCTGAGAAAGGCAAAGTGTCTGCTCTAGTTAGCAACAACAGCGGTGTTGGAAATCTGAAAGCTCAAAACATTTGTGGAGACAGCAGCATCAGCAGCACCTCTACCCGCTTGGAGCCCAGAACTTCAGGTCAAGCCACAACTTCTCGGACACTATGAAATACCTTCACCATCAAGCAATGCAGTGGATAACAGACACATAAATCAAGGATGTCCACCTGGTTGTGCCGGCCCAGTGGTGCTGAGGGTTGAGGTGCTGGATGCCACACCTCGTGCCACGCTGACAACCTGGGTTGGGACACTAGCCGGGACACCAGGGGTTGGCAGGGGAGGGATAGGATGGAGTATCCGGATGACTGCTCTCTCTATCCTGGGGAGGAATCAGGGACCCACCACTCTGTAGCAGCCCCTGGTGACTAACCAGGGCACTACTACAGCAGAGTAGTAAGGGGACGGAGTGCAGCAGACACCGAATGCTAGTGCCTAGACATCACTGCATGCCAGCACTCTGTGAGGAGGAAAAATTGAAAATGGGCTCGGTCAGGCAGCATGAGCTTCCAACCCCTGCTGCCCAACCTGAATGGCACCTCCTCATACAGATCCTGCTCTGCAGGGGTTGAGCTGAAAGCTCCTGACCACCCTGCCATAGGGGTAATCTGTGGGGTAATGAGGGAGGTTGGCCTGATATTTGGGTGTGTCAGGACTGGGGGTCGGTCGGGATGTCCACACGACCGGAGCCCAGGAGGAAAAAAAATCTGTGAGAAAAAAAGGATGTCCACCTGGCCCTCTTCTGTCCAAGGACTCAGGCGGTATGGTGAAATATATTTCAGTGATGGAAGGATTGGAACTGTATTTGGTTCTCTATAGCACCTGTGTTCAGTAAAAGTTTGATCGCGGCATGTGCTGGTTTGGAGGCAAATGTAAAGGCGCTCAAAGGGCAATGTCTATCTTGTCATTTCTGTTCCATTACTTACATGGTAGGGTTCCACTGCGTTACCCTTCTAATGGATTGTGGATGGGGATGTGGGAAATGTGACTTTTCTATAAACATCTGTAAGTGTGTCCATTTTACATGGCAGTGGGGATCAGTGGACAGAGTTGTTTGCTTACCTGCTAGTGTTATGTAAATGAAAGGACTGAAGTGCTCTCTCATTGGAGTGTTTCATTTGTTTTAAGTACACAAGTTTATGGCCATGACACTCTGGCCACTGTCATACTCTGCTTGCATGGTCATTTGTCTATCAGGGACAAGCCCATTGCTCAGCATTGAGCTAGTCCGTGACACACCTCTGAAATGCCATTCTCTGAAGCAAAGCAAAATGTTTCTTGTGGGCATGCAAGAAAACATAAAAGTGGAAAAACTCCTGCATTGTATCCCCTCCTCCTCCTCCTCAATGCATCCACAAATGCTGCCTGAAGTCACAAAGTCAGGGAAGATCCCCCCATATAGCATAAGAATGTGCTAAGTAAAGATATCAAAATGTGAATTTCTTAAAGCAGAGGAATCTCACATCATGTCTCCTTAACATTGTGCAGATGTTCTTCTGTTTGATAGTGGAAGAGAAACCCTAGATGTCCCAGGAACAGATAGCTAGACTATGCATATTGAAGTATAAAGTAGAACAAATTTGATTTATCCCGATTCACCCTAGAAGGAAAAGTAATTATTTCAAACAGTGTGAAGAGAAGGAAATGGCACAATGGAAGGATTTAATAAAAGATAAGAAAGTGCTGAATTGCCAGGAATGTAAACCGAAATATAATAAAGCGTGGTGTAACATCCCCAATTGAGGGCTTACCTTACTTATGCCCTCGGGCATTCTTCCACTGTTGCCAGCATCCCGATCCTCCATGGCCCTTCTGCCACCTTGCCATGTCCCTGGTGTCCCCTGTGCTGGTGAACCCTGTGGGGCCACCAGAATCCATATCGAGCACTTGGCATGTTTAAAGCCACCACTCGCATGTTTGAGGAGGTGCCCTGCACACTAGACTGCCATTGAAGTCAAAAAGCTAATTGTGTGTTTCCTCCGTGGTTCCCAGTGCCAGGCTAAGTTAAATAAGCACGGAGACATGCAAAAGCAAAGAGAAATGTTTTTAATAATGAAATCAGTAGCTGCCATAAGCGCTTCCTCCAGGGCACTAGACAAAGGTCAGGCGGCAAGTGTAAGGGCAAAAGGCATGTCAGGAAGCCCTCAGAAATATTCATAAGCCTGGCAGTGTTTCTAGAGGCAGTGTATTATGGGAGCAGTGACTTCCTAAGGCTACACAATATTTTAATAAGAAGAAAACTGTAGGGGCTACAAGCCAGTGGGGAATTTTAATAAAACTAATGTTGCTCCTGGCTGCATCAGAACTTTATGTGTGGGGACAGGGAATAGATTGCTTTGGGAACTGTATGCAGCCACCATTCTAGCGACCCATAACCAATTGGAAGCCAGAATTTAACAAAGGGAGTTTGGGAAAATGCCAGAGACTTATGGGGATTAACTGGGACCATTTCTAGGTGCCAAAAATGAGCCAGTTAACATTTGGGGACTGTTCAAGACAGTTTGGCAGCCAATGGGCAGTGTTGGGTAAGTTACTTTTCTATTACTTTCTATTACATTTGGAAAGTTGTTCCAGGAAGCTCTGTGCGGTCACTAGGATGGAGAAGTACTAGAAAAGTAATACACCTTACAATTATAGTTACTTAATTCTTTTGTACAAAAGCAATACAAAATAATAAATAACTATAACAGATTAAATTTTTGAAAGTAATAGGTTAGTTACTAGTTACTTTCAAATAAATGTAATCAGTTACAATTCGTATTTCTTTTGTATAAAAAAGACATTAGTAATTGTAACTGTAAGGTGTATTACATTTTCCAGTACTTCCCATCCTTGCTAGTGACCACAGAGCTTTCTGGAACAAGTTTTCAAAAGTAATAGAAAGTAATAGAAAAGTAACATACCCAACACTGCCAAGGGGACCTTGGAACTCAGCTCCATATACAGAAGGGGCAACTGCCCATTTCCTTCAGATTTTGAGAGATTTGTCCAGAGTTCAGTGTGGCCTTTGGCGAGCTTGCCAGCTTTCAGAGGTTAGGCCTGCCAGGCCAAGACCTTTCCATCTGTCAGTCCATGGGTCTAAGTGTCCAGTTGGCCCATGTTGGGGTCACAGCAGCAGGGATTCAAGCAGCATCCACACTGAAAGAAGAAGAATCAGCCTGCAAGCTAGCTGGAAGGACTAGAGAAGGACAGAGCCTTACATACAAATGTGTTTGGTTTACCAAAGTGTTTGCGCCGACCAGTTTGTGGCGTCCTGCATGCATGTTTTCAACCAGTGAAATTTGTCCTTGCATCCTCAAGGCCAGCATCTTGACGAGGACCACAAGGAATTTTCTTCCTTCTTCATCAAGCCATCTGCAGCAGGTCTGATTTCATCGGATCATCACTTGGTCTGGGTAGTATGAGAACAAACAGGGTAGCTCCCTGCAACAAAGCTGCAATTATTGGGTGTCATCTGATTATCTGTTTGGGTTTGTTACAACAGACTGAGCCACCCAGCTCCAGATTGCAAATCCTGGGTTAAACTGCATGTGAGTGTTTTCTTTCCTAAGGGCCTCAACAACAGCTGCAGCGGCCTACCCGGGCAATGCTTCAGGCTAGCCTATTCCAACTGGGTACCCAGAGTGTGTGACTGTGACAGAGGGACTCAGTGCATGCATGCTAAACCTGAATAAATCAGATCTAAATAATCAACTGCTAGATTTACTGTCCCTCCTGTGCAACTCCCCAAATAAATCGATTTTTTCTTTCTGCATTTAACCTGACTACAGTGTACCTTTGTGGAGGAATAGTGCATCGCTGTTAAACTGTCTTACTGCTGATCTGATTTTGCAGAGGGTCTCCAGGGTTGATCCAGCTGATCTAGCCCTAGTAGTAAGTGCACCAAGTGTGGGTTTAATACTGTATTCATGTGTCATATGTGGTTGGTTTTCTGCTATACTGTTTGGGCCACTAGAGGGTGGGGGTTATAGCATCCCAGAGGGCTATACCAACAGCAGTTACGCTACCCCAAGACCATAACTCAGGGTGGAGGCACCTGTTCACAGAACTCAAGCCCCTCAACCTGTGCCTAGTCACACAGGCAGGGGTAGTAGCCCTTGGGACAGCATCATCTAGGGCTACAATATTAAGAGACTTTGGATATACACAGTCTAAACAAATTTTCAACAAGAACTATAAGAGGTGGGAAGGGTACCCTGAACCTACAGTTTACCTTTTCACATGATCAAACATGAGAAGCAGTTAAAAGGAGTCTTACAATAAAAGCCACTTTTTAAGCACTTTTCCAAGTTTTACAGTACTCTAAAAAGTATATAGAACATGATGTTTTCCTTGAGATGAACATATGAACTGTATTTATTCAGAGTGCCCTTTGATGCATTAAAAATTGTTAAATACTGTAGTTGTACCAGTTCTATGATGTCTACAACAAAATGAATACATTATTTATGATAAAGAAAAGATTTAGACACATTTCAGTTTACATTTCATATATTGTCTGTTATTTAGTACCCCTCCGCTTTTCTTCCTTCCTTTTTCAGACAGATGCAAGTAAACAAGCTCACTGTCCCTAGACTTTATCTGCCTGGCTGCTTGTCTTCACCTGACATCATAATCCCGTTTGTGACATTGTAGTCATCTCCATAGTAACAGATTGTGATTTTGCAAGCAAAAGATTTTGATGTTGGGTGTAGAAAGCAGATAGTTTAAATAGGGCCGAGGTCCTGTTTTCATACAAATATCATAAGCAACAATAACATAAGGGTGAGAATCACAGGGAGGCGAATGGAATGGAAACTGAATATTGGCCAAATATTACATGCCTTCATAGTGTCCCAGCAGTGTCAAGAGCTCTCAAAGAAGAAACAGAGAGATTATGAGTGCCTTTTAAAACTGAAAATGTATTGACCCAAGAAAAAGCTTGTGAGATGAAGTGCAGTTCATTCCCAGAAGTGTCTCATGTAAGCAAGAAGAATCTGTGGTGTGAGTTCTGCACTGACATCTCCTATGTTCTGTTTCTTTATTTCAGCCAAGTATGGAACAATGAGGGCGCCTCCTGAAAAAGCAATTAGGATTGGAAGAACAACTCACTAGGATGAAAGAAGAACTGAAGGAGCTGCAGAAGGTCCAGCAGGAAACTACAGCAAAGGTGGAGTCTGTCCTGGCATGATCCAGAGCAACCAAGAAGATGTAGTGTGCGTAAGCAATTGCTTCCTTCCTTCGCTGTTCTGTTGCCATGATATGAATGTTCAAATCATTATATATCCTTAAGTAAATGGTGGTGGAAATACACAAGGTAGGGTTGGTTGCATAAGTACTGAGATACTAGATACAAATTAAAATGACCTAGCTGTGATCCAAGATGGATTTCTATGGTGTCTGTCTAGTAGCGGAAAAAGGAAATCTTGTGTTCCACAGCTAGCTCAGATCTAGGACTAATCTAGAAACATCCTTTTTTCCCGTTTGGCAGTCTTCCTACAAGTCAGTGATATTCCCAGTGATGCAGCAGCAGTGTTTTGTGACCCGACCTCCTCTGGGCAACTTAGGTTCTAGGGCAGATTAGAGTTCATGATCCTGGAACCAGCAGGGACCTGAACACATCAGAAATGCAAGGCACTCAACTTGGTGGGGAGGGGCAATTGCCATTCAACATGGACACATCACCTACCAGGCAAGCACTGTGAACAATTAATGTCTGCAATGAAAGCGAGGCACACCTGCCTATCAAACAGTGGGCAAGTTGGGGCTCTAACAGTCCACATGATGAGGATGGGTTATGGGGAGATCACGTGTACTCAATCTGCTTAAAAATTTCATTTTATATACTTCTGTGCTGAAAGCAGAGATTGTGGGGGATGTGGTTCACTTATCCACACTCTGGCAGTTCCATTAGAATGCGATGATTGGCCAGATGTCTTTAAGCTAAGCTTCTCCCGACCTAGGTGGATATATCCTGACTCCGCCCCGTGGCGTCAGAGTTTTCTTTCTGCTGGAATACAAGTCACCTCCTTCGTGCTTCACTTAGGTTTTCTGTGCACCATAGACAAACTGATACTTTCAAAGTTTTCCAAGTTAAAGTGTGGATCTTCCAGGAACCAGTCTTCACCATTGATTCACACCAGTGGGTTCTGAGCCGGAGGCACTAGGACCCTATGGTAGCCAGAACTTTTCAGAAGGGTTGGTGCTAAGGTAAGCTGTGCGCATGTATGGTGCCGTGAGGGGAGCTTGTGGCACAGGCTAACCTCAACACCAGTCCTCAGCCACCTCAGTTCCTTTTTTCCATCTAATCGTGCTTAAGTGACGATGTCATTTGCCCACTGTGAGTTAGAACTTCATGTCTATATGACAACAGCATTCAGTTCTTATCTCTAGTTTTAGGTTTTGTTATATTCATACTAGTATAGTTTAAAAAAAAAATTATTCATCTCTCTCAGTCCTACCGAGCAATGGTCGATGGTCATGGACAGAGATGGTATGGAGCCTTTTCTGGCAGGCTGCTTCAGTGGCGGGGCCATGTCTAGTCAACTTCCCCTTTGGAGGAGGAGGACAGCTCTCCTGTTAATACAAAAAGCGGGCCCCATTGGGAACCTGGCACTTCTCAACCCGAGTTTTCCTCTTCCAACTGGAATGGGAAGAAAGAAACCACTTGAAGTGGCCTCTGTGAAGTCTCCTGCGAGGTGCTTGGCATCTCTGTGCAGAAGGCCTTCCCTGGTGCTGTCAGTTTCACTGATGGAATCTGCATGTGGGAGGCCGAGGTCTCAGGCCTGGAGTCCCTCCCTGTCTACTTGGGGTACTCTGGTGCACAGTTTCACCAGTGGGCAACTCTTGCAGAGCAGTGGGGGCAGCGTCTACCTCAATTGTCCCTCCTTTTGGAGCTGGCCCCAGGCCCTTTCAGGCTCGGGGCATTGGAGCCACTACTGGGGCCTTCTAACCAGGTAGGGCTCCAGGTCCTTGCAGGTGACCCGTGCTGCCGACTGCTGCCTCAATGGCTGTACACCTTTCAGTGTCACTGCTGTGGGACAGGCGCAGTACCTATGCCAGTCACTCCGGTGCCAGTTGGATCATCAGCGCTGAGTTCAGGTCTCTTGGGGCTGGCTCAGTGCCACCCCAGGCACCAAGATGGCCCTTGGCACCAGACTCAGTTCTGCCCCCAACACTGCCTCTGGCACCAGCTCCTCTTCTGCCTGTTTTGGTTCTGCCTACTCCTTGGCTTGAGTTAAGGAAGTTACTGTCCACTTCCTTTCCAGACCTTCCCCTAGGGAGGGACCTGGAGGGATGAGTCTGACCCGAACTCATCAATCTTCCAGTACCAAACTTCACCATTGATTCACACCAATGGATTCTGAGACAGAGGTGCTAGGACTCTGTTGGAGCCTGAACTTTTCAGGGATATCCTCCTCAGTGCCATCCCTCCAGAACTTTGGCTTACCTTGGCACCAGCCCTCAACCCTCAGTCCCCCAAATCGGCGCACTTCAGTGAAGATGTAGTTAACCCTCTCTGGCAGTCTGAACTTCATGTCTACATGACAACAGCATTCAGTTCTCTCAGTCTTAGTCTTTAAGTTAGACTGTGTTATTTTTGTGTCAGTTTAGTACTAAACAAATGTTTTCTGTCAGTTTATCTCAGCCCTGTCAATACAACAGTCAAAGACCATGGACTTCAACGATGATGGCAGGAGTCTCTTCAAGCAAGCTGCTGTGTCAGCAGGGCTATGTAATCCACTTCCCTCTCTGAGGAGGGTTCTGGATGACAGGTGGTGCTGTTTTCTGGAGGAGGACAACCCTCGTAAGCCCAAAAGAAGTGGGGCCATTCTTTATCCTGATCAGGACTGGGTGCTGCTTGACCTCGAGTTCTTCCTCTTCCCATTAGAAGGGGTAGAAGGTTGGTACAGCTCATGGTTGCCCTCTGGTACAGGGTCCTTGATGTCCAGGAAAGGAGGCCTTCCCAGTGCTGTCAGTATCTCCGATTTCTGCTCATGGACATTCAAAGTCTCAGGCCCAGAGCTTCTCCTTGTCCTCCTGTGGGGACTCCGGTGGACAGTTTCATTACTGGAGAATTCAGTTCTTATCTCTGATGGGCAGCTCTCATGGAGCAGTGGGTACAGTGTTTGGTTCGCTTTCCTCTTCTCACAGAGCAGACTCCAGGTTCCATGAAGCTGGAGGCATTAGAAACCACAGTCAGGAAACTCTAGCCAGGTAGAGCATTTGGCTCTGGCAAAGGCCTCTGGGGCTTTGCTGGTGACCATGCTGCTGATGCCTATTCCATTGGCTGCACCCCTTGCCATGTCACTGTGTTGGAACCAACCCTGGTACCTTTGCTGGTCACTTCTGTTCTGGCTGGACCTCTGATGCCATGGGTGGTGCCAAGATAAGGTCCCTTGGGGCCCGTTCAGCACCACACTTGGTGCCAAGAGGAACCTCTCTTTGGCGATGCTGCTTCTGATGCTGGTTTCCTATTGTCTGGCACTGACCTGGTTCTGGCTGCTGCTTTGCAGGTGCCAGGGTCAGTGCTGCTCCTCTCTGTTGGTACTGATGTTGGCAGTCTTTCTAGTTCCTAGAGCTGGGTTAGGCATTTCTAGGTCCACCCTCTAACAGCTCCTCTGTCTGGAGAAGTGGTGGAGGGAATAAGTCTGACCATGAACTCATAATTTCTAAGGGCAGTGATAATGACTCTTTACAGCCTAGATAATTCAACTCCAGGCCCTTCTCCTGTACTGCGGGGGATCTTTATTTTAGACTGTCCTTTGCAGCATGTACTCAACCCTTGCTTTTGAGCCTTCTGCCACTGACCCAGGGAAATGTCTCTGTATGGAGTGACTCAACATTTCCACTTTACCAGTCAATCTTACATCTCCTGTCCTCCCTGCATTTGAGACTCTCGGACACAGTGTGGACCAAGCCTGCATCTATTCCGCTGTCTGCGGCAGGTAGACCACAAGTATCTGCCACTAAAGACAGTCCTGTTTTCCTTCCCAGCCTATTGGTGACAAGATTGTCGTTCTGGCTGAGAATGGCGAAGGCATTCCCCCAGGAGGTCACAGTACATCCTATCAGTAAGGAGTCACATAAGATAAATCACGATGGAAAAGCTGTCACTGTGGCTACCCTTAGCTTGAGGATAGCCAGCTACTGAGGGCATTTTACCAACTACAAGTATGTGTTTTGGACTTCTCCAAAGTCTCTTGCAGAGACCTTACCTGAGTAAGAGACTAAGCCAGAGGAATACTTCAGACTGTTACCCATGGCACTGAGTCAAACAGTCATCAGCTAAAGGTGGCTATGGATGCCTTTGACACTGCCTCCTGCTCTGCTGCTGCAGGAATCTGCATTAGAAGGCAATCCTGGCTTCAGTTGTCAGGTTGTTCCAATGATGTTTAGCAGCAGGTCATGAACATACGCTTCAACGGCTCCTATCTATTTGGTTAACTAGTAGAGCAGTCTCTTGAGGCCTCTCAGAAGGCCAGAACAGTCATTAAGATTTCTTGACCTGCCCCTTCTCACTCCCCGAGGGAATAGGGGCAAGTCTTTATCACAGCAAGCAATCCTTTCAAGGCAAGGTGGGGAGCTCAAGTCACGTCTCAGCCTCACACAGCAACAGAAGAAAGTGCAACCAAAGGCACAGACCCTGAAAGCGCACAGTGCCACTTTCTGAAATTCTAGCCCCAGTATTGCCTCAGCTGCCTGAACAGACCTCTTCTCTCCAGTGGGGGGCAACTGACTCAGTTTGACCATCAGTGACAATCCATCATCACAGACAAGTGGGTCCTAAGGATCATCCAGAAGGGATATTCACTGTACTTCTTAGAACTCCTCCGGATTGTCCACCCAGAAAACAGAATCCCTTTCAGCACTCATATTAGACCTTCTTGCAGAGGAGATTGCAGGCGTCTTGTGCAACAGGGAAGTGGAAGTAGTGCCAGAGGCGGAGCACAGCACAGGCTTTCACTCCCATTACTCTCGTTCGAAGAAGTGACTGGGGGCATGCACCCCATTTTCTACCTTTGGAAACTGAACAAATTCATACTCTGGGAGAAGTTCAAAATCGCCTCCTAGGGACCCTGCTGCCACTCCTTAAGCTGCAGGATCATTTGGCTTCCCTGGATATGCAGGACACCTACCAGCATAGTCCTGTCCACCTCAGCCACCACAGACTTCTTCATTTTGTGGCATTGGGTCAGCTTTACCAAGTCTGGGTCATTGGCACCAAATGTTGTGCAGTCTCTCTATATGAGTGAAGTACCCCAGAGGTGGACCTTTTGCATACCCAGTCAGTGCCAAACTACCTCAGTTCTGCTCCAAATATACAGAACATGTCATTTTCTGTCAAGATACTTTCAGGCTGCAGTGGACAAATTGCTTTCTGTACACATTTCTCCTATTCCTCTAGTCTTTTAGAACCTCTTTTTTCAGCCTCTTCTCCGTAACATGTATGCTGCATTTGCTTTTGAGCCTTTAGCTATTACCAGGTAAATGTCTCTGTCTGGAGTAGCTCAACGTTTCCACCATGCCGGTCAGTCCCACATCCCCTGCATTTGAGACCATTTTGGATGCAGTATGGAATATGCCTGTGTCTATTCCTTCTGTCTGTAGACAAATATACTGTAAGTACCCCACCCTAAAGACAGGCCTGTCCTTGCTTCTTGGTCTGTTGTTGACAAGATTTTCATTTTAGCTGAGAATAACAAAGCTATTCTTCTTCAGGAAATGACTGTGTACCCTGTTAAAACTCATTGTACCCAATAGCTCCGTATGAAGTCCAAACCATCCATTGATTTTCCTGATACAAAATGGCCGCTCAGGGTATGCAAAAAGACACTATGTCTCTCTTAAGTCTTTGGCAGAATCCCTGCCTGATTCCTAAAGCAAACAGAAAATTGTCCAGACTGTCACTCATGGCATTGAATCTTAACAATCATCAGCTCAAGACTACTGTGGATGCCTTTGACACTGCCTCACGCTCTGCTGCTGCTATGGAGCAGTGGGTACAGTGTTTGGTTCACTCTCCTCTTCTTCTGGAGCAGACTCCGGGTTCCGTGAAGCTGGAAGCATTAGAGCCACAGTCAGGAAACTCTAGCCAGGTAGAACATTCACTGATGTCTAACAAGTTATGAATTTTCCCTTTAATGGTTCTTACCTGTTTTGGTAGCAGGTACAGCAGTCTCTTGAGGCATTCAGAAAACTAGAACAGCCATCAAGACCTCCATGCCTGCCTCTTCCATTGCCAAAGGAGGAAGGGAGAAGCTTCACCATAATAAGCAATCTTTCATGGCAAAGGCAGGGAGCACAAATCAAGTCAGCCTCCCAGCCACAAAGAAATGCAGTCAAAAGCACAGCCTCACGTGTCTAGTGCTACTCCCGAATGTACCAGCCCGGACCTGCCTCAACTGCCCCAGGCAGACAGCTCTCTTTCCAGTAGGGATGCGCCTGACTCAATTTTACCATCAGTGGGAATCCATTATGATGGACAAGTGGGTGCTCAGGATTATCCAAGAGGGATACTCCTTGAATTTTACAGTAATCCCTCCAGATTATCGACCCAAAAAGCAACCCCTTCCTTCAGCCCACTTAGAACCTCTGGCACATGTGGTCCTTCTGAACAGCAGGGCAGTGGAGTAGTGCTGCAGGTACAGCACAACACAGGCTTTTTACTTCCCCATTTTCTTGTTCCAGATAGTTGGAGGGAGGAGGGGCATGCACCCCATTCTCGATCTCAGAAACCTGAAAAGGTTCATCTTCAGAATGATCTTTTTCTGAACCTTGTTAGCCTCCTCAAGCCTCAGGATTGGTTAGCATTTCTGGACATGCAAGATGGAAAACACAGAAAAAAAAAAGATGGAGAAGGAGACCAAGGTCCATCTACAGTGAAGCCCACCAAGATAAAGCACAATGTCACAGGTTTTACAGCATGACAAAGTGATTAACTCCCTTTAAAATTGCATTGTTCACTGCAGCAAATCTATGCAGAATTCTGCAGTGCTGCGCTCCATCTTGGTGGGCTTCACTGTAGTTTGCCCAAGCGTTCCTTGGACCTTCTCAGATCCCAGGACCAAACTCCCTTCTGTCTAATACCTCCTACTGCTTCTGTCGCTTTTGATCATGCTTTAACATTGTCCCACCCCAGCTTGAATGATACCATGGACTTTGCTTCCACTACCTCAGCTGGCTGTTTATTCCATGGCTCCATAACTCTTTTTGTAAAATAGTGTTTCCTAAGCTCCCTTTGAAGTTCCCCTCTTCAACATCCTCGTGCCCTCTAGTGTTAGAGTCAGAGATGCTGTTGAACAGGTCAGAGGATGGCACCTTATTTATTCCTCTCAGAAACTTTGAGTAATGACAAGCCATTGATCACATAGGGTCAGTGACCACATACAATGTATAGGGCCTATGGGCAGACTGGATAGGCCTTACAGTCCTTATCTGCCAACAATTTCTAAGTTTCTATATTTCAGTCATGTCTCCCTTTCCTCCTTGTCTCCAGTGAGAACATAGGTAATGCTTCTGGTTGCTCCTCGTACAGGTGCCCTTGAAGGTCCTGCATCATTTTGGTTGCTCTTCTCTGGACAGCCTCCAACCTGTTTATATTTTTTTCAGATGTGGACTCCAAAATGGTTCCATCTGGATCTTACCAGGGACCTGTAGAGTGGCGGTATTATCTCTTTTCTCCTGCTGTCAGAATCCCTCCTGTGCACCCCAGCATTTTGTTGGACTTGCTATAAGCTTTGTTGCATTGACTTGCCTGTTTAATAGTGTTGCTTATGATGACACCTAGGTCTTGTTCTTCCTGCATCGAGCTGAGCTGGACCCTGTTGAGGTGGTACTCTGTCCTTGGGTTCCCTTTACCCAAATGCATCTTGTTACATTTTTAGTGAACTTCTGCCACGAGACCTTGGACCATATTCGAGCCTCTGCAGTCTTTTTGAAGGTCCTTACCCCCTTCTCACTGTCATCCCTTCCACCTAGCTTGGTATCATCTGTGAATAGGGCAATTTTGTCCTGAATACATATGCCGATGTCACTGACAAAGGCATATTAAACAGCACTGGCCCCCAACTGTTATGGGGCACACCACTAGTGGCTGTGCTTTCATCATATCTTACCCGTTGACCACTACTCTCTGTTTTCTGTCCCTGCCTATTACCTACCCAACTGACCATGCACTTGGCTGTACCATGGTCCTCCAACTTTTCAGCAGACAGTTGTGTGGCACTGAATCCAAAGGCCTTACTGAAATTGAAGTAGAGGAGGCCTGCTGGGAGGCCTCTGTTTAGTTCCCTTATGACCCAGTCAAAACATGTGATTAGTTTTGTTGGGCATGACCTTCCTGCACAAACCCAAGTTGCCTGTTGTCCTGAAGACTATTCTTATCTAGGTACTCTGCCAATTCTTGTTTTATTAAGGTTTCCATCAGTTTCCCCACTACCAGCGTAAAGCTGACCTGTCAGTAGTTGCCTTCTTCCTCCCAACTCCTCCCTTGTGGAGAGGTACCACATCAACTCTTTGCAGTCTCCCTGCACTACCCCATCTGAAGTTATCTGCTGAATAAATGTGCTAAGTGACCTGACAAATCGTTCGCTAGCTCCTTTAGCATCCTCGGTGTATTACATCAGGCCCTGGTGACTTGTCTTCCTGAGCTGATCCAAGGCCTCTCTAACCCTACTGTTGGTGACTGATTGTGCTTCCATTTGTGGAACACCTTTGTCAGCAACCTTGATGCCACTGTCTGGTACTGGGCCTTGTGAACACTGAGCAAAAATTTGTTCAGAACAGTGGCCTTTGCTTATCCTCCTCTACTACTATGTCACTGTCTCTGAGTATAACTATTTTTCTCTTTTCTTTCTCTTTCTTGTACATATAAAAAGTGTTTGTTCCTACTTTAACCCCTTCTGCAAGCTGAAGCTCCATTGTGGCCTTAGCTGATTTCATCATACTCTTTGGTTCTTTGTTCTTCTGACTGTAGGCTTCCCATGCGCTGTCTTCCAGAGTTTTATAGTTTCAGTAGGCCTCCCTTTGGTTCTGATTCTGGTCCTTATCTGATTTCTGAACCATATTGTTTTTGTGTTTGTTCATTTTGGTCACTGTTCTTATGCACATCCTGATAGCCTCTAAAATGGCTTACTCAACCAGACCCATATTTCTTCCACAACTAAATGCTCCTGTATCCTTAACAGCTTGCTTCTGACTACATCCCTCATTTTGTCAAAATAAGCTCCTCTAAAGTTTAAAACTCTGTCTTGGATTGCAATTTTTCAACTCCTAGGGATAACTGGGGTATAAGGTATATCCAATTCTACTCAATAAAATAATAAATAAAATAAACAACTCAAAGCACACAGAGTTGTGGTCACTGTTGGCCGGTGGCTCCCCAACCCCTGTAGCTCTTACTACTTCTGAGTTAGTGAGGACCACTTCCAGGATGGCGTCCAGTCTAGTAGGGTACTAACTAGTTGTGTAAGTAGGCAGTCTTCTAGGGCATCAACCACCTTTTGGCTCCTAGTAGAACCTGCCACTTGGATGCTCCATTAACACTGAGCATATTCAGGTCTCCTACACTACTGTATCCCCTTTTTGCTATATCTCTGAGCTCCTCTAGGAGCTCTTTGTCCCTATCCTCAGCCTGCCCTGGAGGCTAGTATATCACATCTAAGTGGATCCTCTCCCCTTTGCAGAGCTGAGTAGCATCCATAGGGATTCCACACCCTCCTTTTTGATGCTGGCTACTGAGATGGCATTTATCCCTCCTTTACTTATAATGCAACCCCCTGCCCTCCCTTCTATCCTGTCTGAACAGGGCATAACTCAGAACCGAAAGGTCCCAGTTGTTTTCTCCAAGGCCCAAGTCTCCGTGACAGCCACCAGGTTCACTCGGGAATCCTCCATCATTGTCTCATGGTCATTTATTTTGTTTCCAGGCTTCTAGCATTGATGCCTACCCTTTTCATAGTGAGATACCCTACTGCTATTCACTGTTATTAGTTCTGCTCTTGGACCTATGGATGTGTGCCTGTGCTTGGTTCCCAAAAATTTCCAAACATTTTCTTCATGTTTTCTTAGGTAGTGGAAGAGAAATTTCTGCTTGTGGGGAGTGATGACTAAGTTTCCATCAGAAGCGTATTTTCTGATAGGTTCCCTAACATTAGACTCCCCTCACCTAGTTTAAATGTTGAGATGGACGTTGAATTACTGCCCAAGCGCACTTACTACTTCCTTAGTTAGGTGAAGTCCATCAAGCCTGAATAGCTTCCTCCCATGAGCCTGTGATGTAATCCTTTTCAAGACACTGTTCATGTAGCCAAGCATTGAATTCTTCAGTGTCCTTATTCCTCATTTTGTCTTTGCAATCCCATTTGCCCCACCCTGGGAGGTCCTCTAAGAATGTCAGGGCAGTCATTCTAGCCTCCAGCCATTCACCCAACTTAATGAAATTTTGCTTGGTTTCTTCCACTGTTTGAGTAGACAGGTTGTTTGTGAATCTGAACATTGATTCCTTTCTCCACTTTGTCTACCAACCTTCTGATGCATTCAGTGTCACACTGTGCTGAAGCTCCAGGAGGCATTTAACCATCAGCTTAGGTTGCGACTTTACTCAGGTTGGACTCAACTGCCCTGATCATTGAGTGCCCCAGAACAAGAAATTGCTTACTTCTGGATCAACCATGTGTTTCCTTATCACCTTTGGAAACCACGCCAAGTCTCCTCAATGAGCCCAGGGTCACTTCTCACTGAGTCAGGATCCTTCATCTTCTCCAGCAGTGAAAACGGTTCATTGTTGGAATGGTATTGGTCTGAACAGATCCTTCATGGTCCATCCTTGAAATCATCTCCTTTCTCTAACCCACTATTTCCAACCCCCAGTGCCAGTGAGTCTCTGGGGGACAAGACGTGGTTGGCCTAAACTCCAGATTAGCTGGTGATGCAGGCTGGCTATCTCCCACCATGCTGCTTCCAGCTGAGTTCAAAGGTTGTTCAGACTCCTACAAGTAGGACACTGACCCATTCTCCAGAGCAGACACCTGAAGATGAGTGCCCTGCAGCCCTGGTCATCACCAGTTCAGCTCATACTGGTCCTGCTAAGACAACTGTCCCCAACATGAGTTTCATCATTGATTCAGGTAGAGCCACCTCCAGGACAGCCCTTGCAGGAGGCCCTTCAGGACTCCTGTCTGGCTACCAGCTTGCCAGGCCAGTTGTTGGTGGAGATCATGCACTCAGACAAATCCAGAGTGGTGCACAGTGGCAAATGGCAGAAAGCTGTGTTTGAAGATTCTTGATGACTCACAGGAGCCTCAGTATAATCCTCGAGGACTCATACTTTTGACTGTGATTTGGCCAAAGAGTTGACTACCAACCACAGGCTGGTGTCCTTTGGGGCTCTTCTCAGGCTCATGTCTGAGTCTGTGGAGGTTCCCTTGAGCCAGTTCAGAAAGGGCCAAATACCCTTTACTAAGATCCTGGGTAGCCTTCCTGATGGCTAAAGCCATCCTGGGACTGGTGGAGCTTTGTAGCACCCAGCTTCCTGTCTGGCACCCTCTGCTTGTATGGTCTGCAAGTATGCCATGCCTACTGGCACCTCGTTAGAATTTTGGACCATCCATGGCTGAGGGTCTATTTCAGAACTCTGTCAAGCTTTCCAACAAGGAGTCAAAAAGCTTGATCATGCAGCAAAGAAGGTCTATGCTGCACCTTCCTTGGTCTTCATCAGGTGAGCTATGCCTGATGATGGCCCACTTTGGTCACTCCCTGATGGGTGTCCTGGATCATGTCCTTTCATGCCTCCCTGCTGGCAAGCAGCTGGCAGTGAATGTGGTCTGAGATCAGGTCAGTGCGCTGGCTAAACACCAGCTTCAGATATCCTTGGATGTGAGTGATTCTTATGCCTGTGCCATGGCAGCAGCTGTTGCAATGCATCATAAGGACTGGCTGAAGATTTCCTCCTTTATGGCAACATCCAGCATAAGTTGGCCAATGTCTCCTTCCTGGGCACTAACCTTTTTGGCCCTGGGGTGGAAGGACACTTCCCCAGGAGTGAAAATTCCAATGTACCCTGGATTCTGTGACCTCATCTCAGGACAGGAGGACTCGAAAGGGCAGGCCATGAAGAAAGCTTTTCCAGTTTTGGCCCTTTCCATCTCAGCAGCCAAGGCAGCAGTGGCCCAGCAGGAGCCATCTCAGATTTAGCACCCCAAGACCAAGTTCCCTAGTCAGAGCCCCAAAACTGTGTGAGAGGTAGGGGTGCCTGTGGCAGCAGGTGCTGTTGCCCCTCCAGAGATGCCCGATGATGGGCTGGGAGTGTCTAACTTGCATGTGTCCAGTCCCTGCCCAAGCTGTTTGGGGGTGAGGACACTTCTGGCTCATGTAGTTTGTGATTACCTCAGACCAGTGGGTCCTAGAACTGGTGGGCAGGGGTTGCCTCTAGACTTCAAGGCTCTTCCAGCTTACTGACCTCACTCGCCAAGGGAGCCATGTGTGTTCCAGGACATGCTGTCTGCCCTCAGGGAGGACATGGCTTGGCTCCTTAAAGAGGAGCCCTAGCCATATCCCAGACTTCATGGCAGTTCAAGGCCTCCTATCCAGGTATTTCCTGGTCCCAAAACAGATGGTGGGGTTCATGCCCCATACTGGATCACCTCGATCTGAGTCAGTTTCTCAGAAAGTGCCAATTCAGGATGGTCACACTGAACCTGATAATACCATCTCTGGAGCAAGGCATGTGGTTCTGTTCCTGGACCTCCAGGATGTGTTCTTCACATTCTTGTCTGTCCCAGTGATGGTACTTTCAGTTTCATGCAGAGGGGTTCTCTATCAGTTCTAGGTCATGCCATTCGGTCTCTCCTTGTCAGCCAGGGACTTAATCAATTGCATGGCAGTGGTGGCTGTTGGGGTACATGGTATTCTGTGCCAGCATGGTCTGGTGAGCCTGCTGGCAGAAGTGTCACCTCCAGTGGGAGCTGGGCCATCAATAGCCTCAACACCAAGGTCAGCTGGACTAGTTGATCACAGCGACCCAACCAATGTGGAATGCATCCAGTGGTGACTAGTCCCAGAATATGTGGAGGAATGAGTAACATTGGTTCGCCCAAAGCCAATCAGTTACTCTTACAACACATGCATGTCTGGTGTGGTGGGGAGCATACTTGGGGGCCACAGAGTCCATGGAGTCTGGACCCCAGGGAGTCCCATCAGCACATCAACCTGCTGGAGCTCCATGCGGTGCACATAGCTCTGATGGAATTTGTTCCATTTGCCTGGGGTCAGGTTGTACAAGTCCAGACAGACAAAAGCACAGCCATGTTCTGCCTGAAGAAGCAGGTAGCACACATTCCCTTCCTTGTGTCTGAAGGCCTCCACACCTGGACCCTCATGTGCAGCTTGGGTGCAGAGCTCTGATGATCCATGTCACAGGAGCCAACAAGTATCTGTATATTTTTCTGTTTTGTTTCTGTTTTTCCTCCTTGGCTGCCTGACCTGCTCCCCTACTTTTCGTCCTCATCCTGTTCGGAGACATCCAGCCGCTGACCGCCTCTACCAGGCACCCTGACTCTGCGGCTCCCACCCTCACAGTGAGGCTGCAGGAGCCCCCAACCTCTGCAACATGGATCCAGACAGGTGCTGTGGCGAAACCGCGGATGGCCATCAAGCTGCTCGCATCAGGTGCCATTTTCCTGTGTTCAGTATCCCTTTCTGTGCATGCTTGGGCAGTGCCTCCAGTCTCCACTGGGGCCACTGCTGAGCAATGCAACCCACTGTCCTACCCCTGGAGAGGAGAGCAGTTCTCTGGACGCTCAATCCTCTCTTCCCCTGCCGACCCTGGCACCGAGTCTGTTCCTGAACCCGGGTCACTGGCGTGGGTCGAGGTAAGGCACCAGCGCCTCAGCTCTCGCCATTGGGCCAGCCTACAAGTGTCTGTATATAAAACATACAAATATGAAATTTGCCAGCAGATAAAGGACAATAGGTCTATCAGGTCTGCTCAATTTTGCAGCTAGCCACTCTACTTAGCAGCTGCCCTCCCTCCCCATCACCCTCCCTCTTACCCTGTCCCAGCCCGTTTTGAAGCAGCTCACTGTTCTGCAGGATACTATACAAACATATGAAATTTGCCAGCAGCAAATATTGTCATCACCACCTCCTATTTTCTGCTTGATGCCTCTCCCTATGCACCTAGGAGCTTAGCTTAAAGATGTTCAGATGAGTCAGCACTTCAAGTAGAACTGCCAGTGTGTATGGATGCGAACTATATACCACTCCTAAAACTATGGTTACAGGTGAGTAATCTCTTATTTTTAGTGTTGTATGAGGGCTCTGGCTTTACCTTGTTATCTCTGTGCACTCTCAAGTACTGCGACTTCACTTTCCAATTATTGGGATTTGAATCTTGAAGCCTCTGGCTCCCAGCCCAAGATTCTTCTCCCAAGCTAAAAAAGCAGCACCCCCAGCCCTCACTAATCACTATAGTAGGAGATTTGTATAGATATTTGCCTGGATGCCCATGTCCATACCTCTCAACCTCCTGCCTCATAAATCGGGACAAGGCTTAACAAACTCAGGCAAAGGAACAAAATCAGAGACACATCTTTAAAATTGGTGATATCCATTCAGGAAGCTGGTAGAATAAGGGCTTAGAGAAAATGCATTTTCTAAGGAAGAACATGTCTATAACTTAAATGTTTAACATTAATTTGTACTTACAACCCCTCTGTTTAGTCACGGAAACCACATTTTGGGTATATCATTGCTATAGAACAATTTTACTGTGAGTGACAGTAAAGTGACAATAGTGACAGGTCACTGTACTGTCAGCGTGGGACCCTGACACTGCTTTCAGGGGTCTTGCACCCCTTCCTGAATCAACTCCAGCTTGGAGTTGATTATTCTAATGACATTGAGTGCAGGGAGAAGAGCCTCCACCTCCTGGAAGAAAACACATTCTCAGTGACCAGCTTTATGCTGACCGCAATTGCGGTCGTATATAAAGGTGTCGCTATAACGTCGAGGTTGACAATGAATTTGCTGACCAACTGTCATGAATCCAATTTGTAGGAGGACCAGAGTAAAATTTTGAGCCAAAATCAGGGACAGTTGAGAGGTATGCCTGTGTCCCTCCCTTTACCACCCCTAACATGGAATTTACCTGCAAAGCTCTGAAATGAGTGCCTGTACTCCCAAGTCGCAGCTTCACTTTGTTTAGAATGGGAATGGGTAGCTCTGTTTTAAAATAGGACCTCCATGGTTTCCAGTGCACAAAGTGTCAGTCCAACACTGTCTCTAAGTAACATTCACAGTTTATGTAGCTTTGAATAACTAAGTTGACACGGGAAATGTATCGCATTATTTTTATCTTCTCCCATCATTGGCATTGGGCAAGGATTCAGGTTTTCATTAGCTGGCATACTCCCAGTTCAGACAACTGTGATCGCATCAAGGTTCATGTAGTACAAGGCCTGGGAGTAACAGCAACCATCATCTAGATTGCATTGGCAACAGAGCTGTGATCGCATCAAGGTCAATGTAGTACAGGGCCTGGGAGTAACAGTGACTGTCATCTAGATTGCATTGGCAACAGAGCTGTGATCGCATCAAGGTCCATGTAGTACAAGGCCTGGAGTAACAGCGACTATCATCTAGATTGCATTGGCAGCAGAGCTGTGATCGCATCAAAGTTCATGGTACAGGGCCTGGGAGTAACAGTGACCGCCATCTAGATTGCATTGGCAACAGAGCTGTGATCGGATCAAGGTCAATGTAGTTCAGGGCCTGGGAGTAACAGCAACCATCATCTAGATTGCATTGGCAACAGAGCTGTGATCGCATCAAGGTCAATGTAGTACAGGGCCTGGGAGTAACAGTGACCGTCATCTAGATTGCATTGGCAGCAGAGCTGTGATCGCATCAAGGTTCATGTAGTTCAGGGCCTGGGAGTAACAGCGACCGCCATCTAGACTGCATTGGCAGCAGAGCTGTGATCGCATCAAGGTCCGTGGTAGTACAGGGCCTGGGAGTAACAGCAACCATCATCTAGACTGCATTGGCAGCAGAGCTCAAAGGTGACGTCACACAGATGGAGTGTGTCCCCAGTGGAGAAGCAAGCTCACTGGCCTATGACCAGGGATTGCTCCAGGAGTATAATGCACTATCGATCCCAATCCCCCACCCCTGCAAGGACACACTGAGCACTCTTCCCAGTGAGGCTAACAACTGCCTTGTACCTGGTGCACTCCAGAACTTAAATAACTAGCACGGCTGCATGGAGCTTAAATCCTGCTTAACCTCCTGCCCCAGTGTTGAGCCCTACTATTTATTTCACATTTGAAGTGCATTAATTTGGTGACATATTTCATTTTATTGTCTCTTACAAACACCATATTGGAACTTTGATTTTTGTGAGTTAGAATTACTGTAGGCCTGATGTCTCTAGTGGTTCATAAGCAGGGCTCATTGCTTAATGTGATTATGTGGTCAACCTCAAGTAAAGTGCTAAAATGATTATGAGCAAGCCTAAACTGGCATTAGTGTGTTTGCTGAGAGCTCATTACAAACCCACCACTTGGGTTACAGCAGTCAGTGAGGTAACCCCTTGCAGATACTGGCACTCAGCCCTGAAGCTTGTGACCATTGTGGCCTTCTACAAACAAGCTAAACTCAGGAAGTGTTTTTTAATGCAAACAAATGGTGACTGTAGTTGTTGACTGACAATTGAATGAAACGTAATGAAAAGAACTAGTGATCATTGCAAAACACAACATAAGAGGCTCCATTAACCTGTGTTTAATGTAAAATGGCCCAGCAGTGTTCTATCCTTAAAATCCCTATAGGTGGAAGAGAAGGAAGTGATGTTGCTGGCTCTTCCAGTACACTGTAATAACTAATGTTTCTGTCCTACCTTGGCCTGGAGTCTCCCTTGCAGAGTCTCCTATGGACTGCAGTTGCTCTGCTAACACTCTTAATTCAGATGCTCCACTGCTGTCTGCCCCACTCACATGATGGTATGCGAGTGTGATGAGACATGTTGCTGGGCAAAGGAGATTTAAACTGGTTGCAGGCAGTTCCTCTAGCTGCCCTCTGATTGGCCAGGCTCTGTCACCTGATTACTGAGTCCTGGCTTCCAAAATGGTGCTTGCTCCTGTTCCTGCTCCCAAACAAACACCAAATGAGACAGAACACAGCTAACAAAAAAGGCAGTACTTTTGCAATTTTACTTTGAAATGTCCCTGAGCAAATTACCAGTTCTTTTTAACTTTTGCAGGCAGTTCCTAATCTAATAGCTAAGGAGGCAGTTGTGAGGCATGGTCTCGCAGTACTTTAGGAAAATAAAATCTTTAAGCCAGGACTCCTTGGTGCTCTGTGCCACCCCTGTTTTAACCAAACCAATGTTTGCTACCCAGACCCTGTGTACACCCAGTATTGTACACTTCTTCAGGAACTAGAGGAAGATAGAGTGAGGGAGGGTTGATGGCATTAAAGGTAGCCAAATCGCCAGGCCTGAACAGAGTACATACAAGGTACTAAAGGAGCTGGCAGGCCACTGGCAACCCTATTTAATAGTTCAGTACAGCCAGGCATGGTGCCACAGGACTGGAGAACAGCACATTTATTTATTTAGCTTTTGTTAACCGGTAAGTGCACTAGACAAATCCTGCCTATTTTCAGGCACGACCCGGCGGGGGATACAGATGAATGCCAACTGACCTTGAATCAGATTAAGCTGTTGGTGGTATTTTTAGTGAATGAGGGAAATTTGGCCAGGACACGGAAATTCCCCTACTCTTTCGATAAGTGCCATGGGATCTTTAACATCCACCTGAACTACCACCAATCCAGGCAGATGGGACCTCAGTTTAACGTCTCATCCAAAGACGGCACCTCAGAAGTGCAGCACCCTCTCATGCTGCACTAGAGTGTCAGTACTGGATATTAACCCAAGTGCCAGATGTGGGAACTGAACCCACAGCCCTCTGATCTCCCGGCCTCAGAGGCGAGTGTGCTACCTACTGAGCCACTGACACTGACATGTAGTGTCTCTCCACAAAAGTGGCCCCAAGGATGACCCAGGGAATTACAGACCAGATAGTCTGATCTACAGTGGGCAAGCTCACAGAGACCATACTAAAGTAAAGGCTGGTGGAATATCTAGAGGAGCATGGTCTCCAGGATGCGAGACAGCATGGGTCCATGGGGGTGGTGGGGGTAGATCGTGTCAAATGAATCTGATTGACTTCTTTGACTGTGTCACTAAGACAGTAGACAGGGGCCAAGTGGTAGACATGTTCTATCTTGATTTAAGCAAGGCCTTTGACTCTGTGCCCGCAAAGGTTGAACAGGAAGTTGGTGGATCTTGTGGTTGGGGAAAGATGGCTAGATGGGTGAAAAACTGGCTGAGAACCCAGACGGTGGCTGTGGGAGGAGAGTTACCTGAGACCAGAGAGGTAACCAGTGGGTCCCACAGGGCTCATTCCAGGTGCCTGTGTTGTTCAATGTTTTCATCAATGACATTGGGGATGGCATTGAGGGCAAAATGTCTATTTCGTGGATGACATCAAGCTCTGTGGGAGAGTAGAAACAGCTGAAGGGATACAGGACTAACAGGAACATCAGGAAAAGCTGGGAGGTAGTCCATGATCTGCAGCTTGGCTTCAATGCTAAGAAATGCAAAGCTTGCATATTGGAGCCAAGAACTCAGGACAGAGTACTACCTGGGTGGACGAGTATCTGCATCAGAGGAGAAGAATGACCTGGGAGTTATGATCACTGTGACCTGAAGCACTCCATGCACTGCAAGAAAGCAGCAGCAAAGGCAAACAAGATGCTGGGATGCATATCTTGGGGGATCAGTAGTAGGTTATACTGCCCTTGTACAGGTCACTGGTGAGGACATATCTAGAGTATGGAGTTCAGTACTGGTGCCCACACCTCAAAAGGACATAAACCTGCTGGAGAAAGTCCAGAGGAGGGCTACAAAGATGACTGCCAGTCAGCAAGGTAAGGCGATGAGGAGGTTGAGGGCACATAACATGTACTCCCTAGAAGGCAGGAGAGAGAGAGAGAGAGAGAGAGAGAGAGAGAGAGAGAGACATGATTGGGACCTTCAAGTACTTAAAAGGGATAAATAAGGTTGATAAGGAGAGTCTTTTTAAGCTGAATGGCAACAATAACATGAGGGGCACAGTCTTAAGCTGGAGGGTGAGAGGTTTAGGAGTGAGGTCAGGAAGCACTTCTTCATAAAGAGGGTGGTGGGCACTTGGTATGCACTGCTGAAAAGGTCATCTCATTGAAGACAGTGGGCAGCTTTAAGAGAAGCTGGGATAGGCATAGGTGGAAGGTAAAAATCATGAGTAGGGAGAACGAGGAGGGGGAAGGAGGAGAGGGGACATTAGCTCAAGCTGTGGACCCTGCAATATAAGCAGACTTGATAGACCAAATGGCCTCAGGGATGAGGGTAAAAGCACAGGAAGCAACTGAGGAGATAAAACTGAACTTTATATGCCTGACTGTGGTTGAGGAATAAACAGAAATGGAATAACTGAGGCTGGATTATGAATTCTAGAGCACATCTAGGGTGAGTAATGGATGATGAGTGATCAGTAATTGAGGGTGTGCAAGGTTGAACTAATCTGGTAAAATCTCAGCTAGTACTGCAACAATCCCAGAGGAGTGTGGTGTGCATATGTTTGGAACACATACAGAGATGAGAAAGAAGTAAGTGCTGCAGCTGGGACTTGAACCCAGGCCTCCCAGAATACCATTCTGAGTGCGCTAACCAGCTGTGCCACTGAGACAACTGAAATCTGGGCAGTCCCATAGCATATTACTCTTTCTCAAAGGCAACACAAATATTTACTTGTTAACAATCACATAGAAGTGCAGTGTGTATATTTATGGAACACATACAAACAGTGGTGAGAAAGAAATAAGGGCTGTTCTGAAGCACCTTACTCTTTTCTCAAATGCACAACCCAATGGCAACACAAATGTTTACTTGTAACATCTCAGCTAGAACAGAAAAACAGCTTTCACTCTTTTCCTTTTTTCTTTCTTTTTCAGCCATATGGTTTACCTGTAATGTACCTGACGCCTAGTCTTTATATTTTTCAGCACGTGAAAGCCATTGTGGACCAAGCTCTGAGGCTGTACAGTGAGGATCAGACCGACAGGCAGATTATGCTCCTTGAGTCCACAGGTAAAGAGATCAGCACTAAGAGTAAAGGTTTTGTCTTTCCACCCTAGCAGCTTCTAACAACATCAGTCCAGTAGTGATGCCATGCAAAACTGGTATCATCTCAATGCTGAGATGTCGCCTTGGAGATTAGAATGCTGCTGTTTGATCAGAACTCCATTCTGCATGGTAATGATACCTCCAGTGTTCTAACATCAGATTTATTTTCTCCGCTGGAGAGAACAGTTGCCTCGGGCACTCTCCAAGTTCATCTGCCAAGTCTTTTTTTATTTTATAAAAACTCTGTGAATTGTCCATTTAGCTCTCAATGTTTGTGCTAGAGGGTTATTTGTCAGGGTTGGACTGGGGTACTGAGGGCCCACCTGAAAGAACATACAAGGGCCCACCTGGAAAATCAATAGAAGAGGGCCCAGGTTGACACACTTAGATCAATATTCCACTTCAATCTGATACACTAGATCTGTATTTGCATCTTACATTTATCAACAGTGTCCCAGATACCCCATTTAATTAGAAAAATGAAGATAAATGCAAAAGTTTTCAGAGTTCAGAAGGTAACCACTTACCTAATGAGGGGGCCCACCTGGAAATTTCCAGGTATCCAGGTGGGCCAGTCCGATTTTATCTAACTTTTGAATTTTAATGGTATTCTCTGGTTCCCATTGGTTGGTATCTGGCACCAGAGAATAGTCTAACTTTGCAGTTTCTGCTTTTAATGTGGCAACATTTATCCGGGCAGCAACTGCGAAATCACCTTCTGGAACTGGAGAGTAATGAAATAACACTACCAATGTTCTGAAGAGGTGGGGTCCCAAAACCCCAATTTGAAAATCTGGTGTAAAAATATTGATAGCAACATAAGTTAAAACGCCAAAGACAGCCATTATACTGTGCTTACCTTGATCCTTCAGTTTGTGGTTTGGCTTTGAAGAGTGCAGACATGTCCCAGTCCACAGAAGATGACAGCCGCTGACCTGGATGGTAAGTATAGGTCAAGGGGAGGGTGGTGGGTTGCTCAGTGGAAGGGTCAGGATGGGGGCGATGGAGAGACGATGATGGACTATTTTTCTTTTGCAGGAAAAGAGGTTGGGGAACGTTTTATTTTTTATACAGAGATGGATTGCTGGAACATTTCGGGACACTGGAGTGGGCTCCCCAGTGTCTCACAGTACTGGGAAGGGCAGGCTTCTAGTACCGATATCAGGTTTGGGGCCTCCCATTGTCAGGTTTAATTCTCAGGTAAGGGCAGAGCACTCTCTGTGGGGAGAAATGATTGAGGAGCCACACTGCAGCTACAGATGAGCCCGATGGGCTGTATAATAGTGAGGGCAGCATAAAAGCAAACAAGGAGACCATTTGGATGTCAACGATCACCTGTTTGCTGGGCAGTGTCTGTCCTGCACATCAAAGAAAAGTCACCATATGATTGGTTTGGCTTTTTCTTCAGACGTAGATGATGTTTCTGCTCATGAAATAAAAAAAACAGCATGATAATTAGCCAGCCTGATGATTAGTGTGACACTGTCGAGCCCCCTTACAGAGCAATCTGTTGGACTGACAGTGTCATACCCTTTAAAAGGCAGTTATAGCAAGATGTTCGCGCCACGCATGGCAACTTAAAATGGAGGGATGTACCATAGATGGTGGAAAGCACACATCTGCAAGTATCTCTCCTCAAAGTAATTCTATTTATTTATTTAGGTTTTGCTGATGACTGGGTAACTGCACTAGATAAATTCTGCCTAATTTCTGGCATGACCCAGGGGAGGATACAGAAGAATGCCAACTGACCTTGAATCAGATTAAGCTGTTGGTGGTATTTTTAGTGAATAGGAAATTTTGCCAGAGCACCGGGAAATTCCCTTTCAGAAGTGCCATGGGATCTTTAACATCCACCTAAACTACCACCAGAACAGGCAGATAGGACCTCGGTTTAATATCTCATTCAAAAGACGGCACCTCAGGTGTGCAGCACCCTTCCCCCATGCTGCACTACAATCTAAGATGATGGAAAAGCAGCAGTTTCTAGGCAAGTGACGTATAAAGCATCCAAGCCATCATCCAGCTCAGAGAAAGAGTACATGATGTCTGGCAGGGGAATCCCTGATGCTAAGGATGACAAAAAGAAAAAAGTTACAGATGCTGTGGTGTCATCAATACCAGTCATGATAAACAGGGATTTGTCAATGCGAATGTTTGCTTGCTGATATTAGCATTGGACATGCAGGAGTGGCAGTGAAGTATTGAACTCACGCCAATCTCACCTCCTCACTGCAGAGATGGACAGGCATTGGGGTGTGCCTGTGGGTCGTTGCCCATAATGCTCATGGCATTTCACATCACCCTATCCTGTAGACACTGACAAGTGCTGAGATGTGCCTTGGGGTGTTTGTCACAGTCACCCATTTCTTGAAGATATACTCTGAAATAGGTGCAGTACAGGAGGAATGGGGTGAAGTCTGGGCTGAAGAGTGCAAGGCATACCTCAATGACTGTCACTGGCTTCAGGGTGGGGGCAGGATGGCATGAGCATTACAGCCAGTGATCCAAAGTTACACCTCTGATGCCTGTCAGTCTGTACAGGGTGGGACGTTATGGTTAGAAACCCCAATGCCCGGGTGTGTGTTAGTATTTCGCTACAAATTTCATCATGGCGCTTTGTGACCCCACCTCATGAAAGCATTTGGGACCTCTTCTCATGAACAGTGGCACTGTGATTTTGTTAATGTGTCCTGAACGTTGAGATCCCACAGCAACCATGCCATTCTGCGCCAGATGTGCGAAACACAGATCAGGCAGAATGTGAAGAATGACAGCTGTACCATTCATAGGGAGGTGTGAAGAGATGGCAATGTTGAAAATCTGTAGTGAAAATATTAAAATGCTCAAGTTCCAAGCATACGTGGAAACTGTGTAACACATGCTTGTACCACAGTCATTTAGTAAAATTATTTCACCAAATTTTCAACATAGGCATTTTGTGACCTCTGCTCATGAACACCTGTCACTATGATTTTCATAATCTGTCCGAAACATTAATTTCCCACAGCGACTGTGCCTTTGTGCCAGATGTGCAAATGCATATTTTGGCAGGATATGAAAATGACATCTGTACTGTTCATAAGGAGGTGTGGCAAAATACCAATGTTGAAAATCTGGAGTGACAATACTGCAGATTTGCAAAGTTATGAGGGTGTTGGAACGGCGCGAACACACGCTTGTAACATAGCCATTTTATGGATTCTTTTGTCACCAAATTTTCAACATAGGACCTCTGCTCTGAACAGTGTTACTGTGATTTTCTTAATTTGTCCCTAACACTGATTTCCACCTGCACTGGGAGTAAGAAAACACATTTCGCCCAGGATGCTAAAAAATCACAACTTAACTATTCATGAGGAGGTGGGAAAAATGCCAATGTTGAAAACCTGGAGTGAAACTGTTACAAATGGGTGAAGTTACAAGTATGTTCATAACACAGTCATTTCTTGGAACTTTTTCACAAATTTGCAACATAGGCTTCTGAGAGCCCACCTCATGAACAGTGACACTGTCTTTTCATTAATCGGTCTGAAAGGTGATTCCATCCAGTGACTACAAAATCACCTTTGGGGCTGAATAATGAGATGACAGTGGCTGAATTCATGAGGTGGGGTCCCAAGAACCCCATGTTGAAAATTTGGTACCAAAATTCAAAATAATGGCCGAGATATGCACCAAAGTTGAAAAAAAAAAACATTTATGCCATTATACAGCTTACCGGCATTTCTTCAGTTTGCGGTCAGCTTTGAAGAGTGCAGACGTGTTCCAGGTCCACCCAAGATCATCACGCTGGGCTCTGCAGGTAAGTATGGGGTGTGGGGTGTGGGGAGGTAGAGTACGCAGCTAGTGGGCATGGGTTGGGGAGGGGCATGGGGCTCAACGAGGACCATTTTCTTTTCAACAGGATTTAAAATTTAAAAAAGACATCAGGGACACTTTTGGCATGCTGGGGTGGGATCCCATCATGCCACCTGGCCAGGTGTTTGTTAGGGAGGTGGGTACTGGAGCCGACAGGGCTTGCACCCCCATTGGCCATACAGTGTGGTGGGGGAGCGCATGAGCTGAGGGGATTGGGGACCCTGGCACATAACAAATGGGGAGGGGTGCATTGTACCAGCATGGATTGGGCGACCCCATCAGCAAATGAACTGGGGTAGGGACATCCGACAGGGGAGTGGAAACCCCAAAGTCAGCTTTCATGGGGACTCTGAGGTGGGCAGCAAGAGCCGCCTCCGCCACCATGTTATAAGAAATGTTTCACCAGGCATGACCACTCTGCAATGACGGGTCGCCCTCATTGCAGCGGCAGATTCTATTTCAAGGCGGTGGCACACTCGGCTGAACTAGTGTCAGCAGCCATGCCACCTCATTGGGGAAAGCGGGCCAAGCCTTAAAAAGGCACTGGAGGCATTGGTTCTACAGTGCCGCACCTTCAAAGCGTGCTTCTTTCCTAAGCTGTGACAAAATATTTCTTGCACATGCACACAAGCAAACATAAAAACAAAAGGAAAGGTGCCAACTGTACCTCCCTTTGAAACGGATCAGGAAGCACCAGTAGAACAGAGAGCTGTGCCCACAGTGGAGGACATTACAGAAATATAGCAGTTCTTCTAGGCTTTCAAACTGGGAAACCTTGCTACTGATCCTGCCCCCCAACTCAGGCATTCTTACACCTGTGTTGAAGGAGGATGAGGGGGAACCATCGGAACTGGATGTATCCCTGGACTGGAGTTTGGTTCCTCATCAAGAGTAAATTAGGATTATTCCTAAAATTCCATTCTTGTAAGGAATTTAGTTGACACTCTGGATATAGAATTTGAGTATCCCGTAAGTGACCTAATATAAAAGGCTAATAGGAATCATTCACAGATCCCTCAAAAAGCCAATAGGAAAATTCTGGAGCATTCAAATTCATCTTCTGACTTTGCACAAAAAGCGAGAAGCAGGGGGCAGAATTATTATATTCCACCCTGATCGTGAGTGAGTTTTGCAGACAGCTGCATGTGAGAAATCTAAGGTGCCACTAACTTCCATGCCTGTAGAAGAGGAATCCAGAAAGACAGACTATATAGCAAAAGGTGTAAACTCTGGGTACCTTGCAGTTAAGACAGTCTGCTAACATAGCATACACAGCAGAGTACCAGAACGTCCTTTACAATACTGTGCAGTCCAAAGTGAAAAGGTGGGTGGTGAAATTGACAGAGATCTAGCAGAAACTGCAAAGATGCAATGGAAGCCACCAAATATTGGCTTCATATGACTGTTGATGCAAATGACGCTCCTCAAGGGCACTAGTGCATGCAGTACTCTGAGGAGGCTTGCTTGGCTCAGAACAACCTTCTTGCTATAGAACACTGAAACAAAGGCTATTGGATTTCCCATTTGAGGGACCCTCCTTTCAGGGATAAAACAGAAGCCTACTTGCATGTATTAAGTGCTTTGTACATTGATATTTTTGGCTTCTCTCTGTAACTAATTCTGTGTTGCCCTGAAAATGGGACCTCCAGGGCTCAGTGGGCCTACCCAGTTATCAAAACTGAATAAATAAATACATGAAAAAGGTTGCTGAACAAAAATGAAAAGGTTGCTGAACAAAAAAACACTACAAGAATTTGACTCAAAAGGAGATGACTACTACTTCCTTAAAGACATATGGAAGGGAGGCGGGCAGTGCCTACTATTAAAAGCCTTACTCCTGTTATGACTGCATTCCTTCTAGGGGCTCCCCAAGAGGCAGAGGCAGGAAAGGAGGAAGGCAGGAGCAACTATGAGCTCCTAAACTACAAGAAAACAAAATCCCTGACTCTGTGAAGGCTGCCATAGAACCTCTACCAGCGGGAGACTGTCTGACTCATTACTTGAGTACAAAACCATCACCACAGATGAGTGGGTGGTGAGTGATGAGTCAGGGTTTAGCCATTCAGTTAAACCACTGACCCCCCATGCTGAGTATTTCATTGATCTGTCGAAAATGAAGATGAGTGTGTACACATAGCTTTCACCTTTCAGCCTTCTTTCTAGGTCCTGTTAACATACCTCTCAACCTTTTGTCCCCCAAATGTGGAACATTGCCTCTCAAAATGTGGAACAAATGAACAAAATGTGGAACAATTAATCAAATTTTTACCTAGGAGGCTCAGAACACTGTTAAAATGTTTGCATTTATGTTCAGAAAGTCTGTTATTAATTGAATAATATATTTTGCATCAATTGCTATAGATTTTGCTTTAAAATGTTAATACTGAATGTGGAACAAGTCCTCACAATGTGGAACAGGAGATTTTGTGGAGTAAAATGAGGAACGCTCCTGGTAATATGGTACAGTTGAGAGGTATGCCTGTTAATTACTCCACACTTAAGGCCTCCTCAGCTCATTCACTTCTACTATGCCTTTTCATACCTAGAAGAAGAAGAAGAAGAATCAGTATTTATATAGCGCTTCATACATCCAAAGCGCTTTACAAGCAATGCTAGACTGGTAGTGAAGTGACTGAATGTGTGGTGGCGGCCATATTGCACATCATCACCCACATACAGCCTGGATAATTGCTATGAACCAGTTTATGGAAGGGAATGTTGGCCAGGACACGGAATGTTCCCTACTCTTTGCGAAGAGTGCCCTGGGTTCTTTTACTTCCAACTGATGATATATCTATCATCACCCTTTCTTTTCAGGTTCTGTTTTGACCTTACCTATTATCACTTTTTCCTACAGCCTCCAATTTTCTTTCCTCACATATATTTCCCTTGCCTGCTTTTTGTCTATTTGAGATCATTTCTGAAAAAGGACTATGGTTGAACCATCAAGTCTAACTTAGTTTTCTATTTTCAGCGCATTTATTATTACTATTTTGTTCTATATCTGTAACATGTGCTGTGCAAAATAAAAGTCAGAAAACACCATTTTATTTGCCTGTTTGGTATTAAATGTATCAGTTTGCAACATTTGATATACAAATTTATAGAATTTATGCACCGCTAGGTGGTATAGCTATGAATCACTATAGGAATTGATTAAATTTGTTTGTGGAGGAATGGATTGGCCAGCTGATGTACAATTTGTAGATAGCTAGCCACACCCTGCTTGTCGTCAGTCATGGCCCTCTATAGTAGCCATTGTGAACCCCGAGGGAATTGGGGCCAGCATAGCTGTTGTAGGGAAAAGACAAGTAGTCCTTCTGCAGGCAGGGCTCAGGGTCTATTTCCACACACCACATGCACCAAACGTGCCACAGCAGGCGTGCTTGATCATCCTGACCACGCACCTGCAAGTGTATCACATCACCTGACCCATCTCAAAGAAAATCCTTATCGAAGGGGTATGTACTGAAGTGCAACAAGTGTGTTGTGTTGTGGGATCATTTGATTGAAAGTGACACTGTCTGACTTCAGTTGTGGTATACTGGCAGTGGCATAGTAGGCATGGCAAACTTAAGTTACAATTATAATTGTGTCTCAGTGGCAGTGGTAAGTCAAGGTTCAGCTGTGGGAAAGAGTGTTTAAATTGTGTTGGGGTAAGCAGGTGTGAGCTGGTGGAATTTATTGTACAGTATGTGATGTGGGGTGGATCTGTGGCTGGCAATGGCAATGTTAACGCTAGGCTGCTGT
Source organism: Neoceratodus forsteri (assembly GCA_016271365.2). Taxonomy (NCBI): domain Eukaryota; kingdom Metazoa; phylum Chordata; order Ceratodontiformes; family Ceratodontidae; genus Neoceratodus; species Neoceratodus forsteri. Next base: position 160,846,659 of record CM057450.1, on the reverse strand, counting down.
GGGAAATGAGAAAATATCAAGGCAAGGAAGGGCAGTAGATCTGCAGGGTGCACATGTGTGTGAGTGCAGGGGGGCTATGAGATTGGGATTTAGTTATGGAAATTTAAAGGGGTAGTTGTGGCTCTTGTATTGTCAGGAGGAGAATACAGTCTAGATGTGGGAAAGAACACCAAGTGCAGAAGATGCAGCAGGGTATGTGTGGTGGTGGGGTATGTGGAATGTACAGGGTAGTTGAGTCTAGCATTGTCAGGATATACAGTTGGTTGAGAAAGATCACCAAGGACACTGGCAGTAGATGCAGTGTGTGTGTGTTGGAGGGTGAGGGTGGGTGTTATGGAAATGAAAAAGGGTCAGGGACAGCAGTGGCTGGCGTAAGCCAGGATTCAGCTCTGGGGAGATTGCAGAGGCAGTAGTATGAGCAGGTGTGTGTGTTCAACTGTTTTTTTACAGCTCATTTATGGAACTGTAAAGGATTGTTGTGGCTGGCAAAGTGAGATGGGTACTGTGTTATAAATTAACATATTCATTGTTTTAGAATCTGTTTTATTTCCTTTATATACTTCTGGTGTTTCATGAGACATAGCTATGTTCAATGAGTAAATACAACCATGTTATCAAAAGTAGTATGAAGTAATATGGCCAGCCTGGTGGCGCTGAGTTTTGAGGCGCTGGATGCCACCTGCACCACGTGCTGGACCTGGGTTTGGGAACAGATACTACCGGCCACTGGGGTCAGCAGGCGAGAGGGTAGATTGAGCATCCCAGGACTGCTGTCCCTCCCTCTGGGGTGAGTAGGGGAATGCAGCTTGCGCTGTAGTGGTGCTTGGCGATGGCCAGGTGCGGTACAATTTTAATGCACAGAAAAGGGGAGTAGCATGGCAAGATGTCAGCCTAAGTGTGAATATCATTGCACTGTCAGCTCCTGGGGAGAAAAATCGAGGAAAATGGCTGGGTGCAACTGAGGCAAATTGATAGCCCCCTTCTGACGATCCGGAGGACTGCTGTGGAATCATGCAGGGTCCGTCCAGCCCGGCTCAGAGAGGCATGGGGACATGGGGAGGCCCTCCCGACAGGTTAGCGGCCGCACCAGACCCCCATCATGCAAGTGAGCCTGCTACTATCTTGGGTGTGCCGAGATGGCTTATAAATAGTGACATCATAAAAATAAGTAATATGAAATGTAATCTGCATTACAGTTATAGAAAAGTAATAAGTAACTGATTACATTATTTGAAAGTAACTATTAACTGTAACTGATTACTTTTAAAAGTAACTTATCCAACACTGACCACACAAACTTTGTCAGGCAGTCCACCAGGGCTGCCTCACAACATCAGATGTCAACTCCCATATAAATGTGGGTGGCCATTCTGTCCTCAGTTCTTTTCCTGCCATCAGCCATACTCATCAAGACCATTGAAGAAATGCCTCTGCAATAGCCACTGTTTTATTTATTTTTATTATAACTAATCATTTACAGTGATTTTGATGACCTGCATGTTGTCGAAAGAACCATCAAAACTATTTCTGTACTGGGAGTTGGAGACAAGATCTGCACTGGTGACTTCTGTGATATCTGTCTGCTGCCTAAGCCAGTACCACAACATGAAAGCCTGCCAAACCTACCAGGGCTTCAATTCCATGACCAGGTGCTGCCACCAAAAGCACTCTAGAAACACCTTCTCAAGAAAAAGTAGCTAGGCTAGAGAAGGAGCACCAACAGAAGAGTACTGCCGTGTCGATAGCCCAGTCGACTGAATCCAGGTAGTCCAAATCCCAGGACAAGGTGTCAGGAGTCACAAATACAAGCACTGGGATGAGGATAAAGACAGAGCCTTCCCAAAGCCTTCCAGGTTGCTCCTTCGCTCTGCAGGTATGATCTCTTCTGTGCTGTTGACTGCTGTGCTGTAGCGCCACTACACCCTCAACCATCAACACGACATCAGGGTCAGGGCTTAGTGTAGGCACTGCCAGACCTAATACAACTGGTACATTGGTGTCAGGGACTCAGCCTCTCATTTAGTTGCATCTGTTGACCAGAGAGGCACCAGTGTCCAGGCGATTCTATTGTCTTTTACTGACATTATTAGATGCCTGTTACCTACTATTCCAGGGACCCATAGACAGGGCTTCTAACTATTCTCCAATTAATGTCACAAGGTACACCCTTGTCCCGACACCTTCTAGGGCAACTCTGACATTGCCAGCACATTCTCTTTCCATGTCAACCGCTTGATGATGATGAATATGAATACAATCCTGATTTGAAAATGCAGGATGAGGAGGAAGAGGCTGAATAATATGCTACAAGCTCTAGGATAGGGGCACTGGCTTCACTGTGTTCACTTACAGTGAGGACTCGGTGGTCCACACCACAGAGTCTCCTCAGAAGAGCATACCTTCCTCACCATGATGCAGCAGTTACAGGTTGCCATGGGCTTTGACCTGGAGGAACAGGACACTACTAAGAAAAATCTCATAGAGTTCCTGGAGTTGCCTGATTCTCCTGCAGTTGTAGTGCCACCCTCTCCCTGTTTTAGAAGATGACACCTTTGCTGCTTGATGCAGGCCAAATAATATTCCAGTTATACCCAGAATCAAATGTACATGGCTCCTTCTGGGAAGCTATTTTTGCTACCTAGCCTGAGGGAGACTCAGTGGTCATAAATGCTGTCCATGAGTGGTTAACGGCACCGAGCTCTCTTGCCCTCCTGATAAAGAGTCCGAGGTTGGTTGTTTCAGCAAAGGACTTTTGCCTCAGCCTCTTGTGCCTTTGTATAGCTAACTGCCAGGCCCACATAACCAAGTACCAGAACACCCACTGGTGAAAGGCTAAGGCAGCTGCACACGCTTACCAGTGGATACCCCTTAACAGGGCATCTAAAGCCCTGATAGCTGGGGCTATTTGCTTCACACCACCTATGACGTCTCAGATGCTTCTGCCAGGGCTGCTGCCTCTGGCATCTGTCGTAGAAGATGTTCATGACTCAGGGTGGCAGGGTTTGCGAATGATGTTGAACAAATGGGCAAGAAGGAGGAGTGCAAGAACAATGGGGTATAATCAAACTGCCATCACAGAGGCAACAAGCCTTTGTGTGAAGCAAATAAACAAAACAAAATGATGTAAGATACCACTGTGGTTCTCAAAGGAGGAGGCAGGGAAAGTTAGGGAGAAAAAGAGAGCATTCAGGAAGTACAAGGAATCACAGAAGGAGCAAGACAGAGAATTGTATCAGTTAACGCAAAGGAAGCAGGAAAGGCAGTCAGAACAGCAAAGGCCCAAACCAAGGAAAAGATAGCCAACTCAGTTAAGAAGAGGATAACACATTTTATAGATACATCAGGGAGCGAAGGAAGACCAAGGGAGGGATAGTGAGGCTTAATAAAATGGGGTGGGTAGGCAGAGGGTGACTATGAAAAGGCAGAGATACTAAACAAATACTTTTGCTCAGTATTCACAAATGAAGAGGTGGGTACCTAAACCAAACAATAGAAACACGCTGGATACGGGTTGATACCAGCCCTTTCCAGAAGAAAGGGTTGTGAAGGAACTCTTAAAAGTGAAGGTGGACAAAGCAATGGGGCCTGATGGGATTCATCCCAGAATTCTAAAAGAACTAAGGGTAGAACTAGTGACACCACTGACTACCCTCTTTAATAAATCATGGGAGGATGGGGTGGTACCGGAAGACTGAAGGAGTGCAGATGTTATTCCACTTCACAAAGTGCAAGGCAGAGGCAGGAAACTCAGACCTGTTAGTTTAACCTCAGTGATTGAGAAAATGATGGAATCACTTCTGAAGGAAAGAATTGTTGAGTACCTAGAGGCCAGTGGGGCACAGGACCCAAGGCAGCATGGATTCACAGAGGGAAGGTCATGTCAGACGAATCTAATAGATTTCTTTGACTAGGTGACCAAAGTAATAGATCAGGTAGGGGCTGTAGACATGGCCTACCTTGACTTTAGCAAGACATTTGACACAGTCCCACACAAAGATTAATATAGAAACATAGAAACATAGAAGTTGTGACAGATAAAGGGGACGCAAGGCCATCCAGTCTGCCCATTTCTTTTCTACCTTATAAATGTGCCATGGCCTTTGCTCTGTCAGTGGCCTATCTATTCATACTCATCTGTATTGCTCCCTTATGCCTACCCCATGCCTGTTTGAAGCCCTGCACTGTATTTATAGCCACCACTTCCTGAGGTAGGCCGTTCCATGCATCCACCACCCTTTCTGTGAAAAGAATGTCCTCACATTCTCCTTAATTGACCTCCTCTAATCTCATGCTGTGTCCTCTTGTCCTGCTGTTTTTCTTATATTTAAACATGTTAGACTCTTTCCTTGTTAATGCCCTTAAGGTGTTTGAATGCCTCAATCCATATCACCTCTCTCCCTCTATTGCTCAAGGGTATACATATTGAGCTCTATTAATCTGTCCTCATATGTCTTCTGATGCAGTCCCTGCACCATTTTAGTTGCCCTTCTCTGGACTGCCTCAATTTGTTAATGTCCTTGTGAAGGTGTGGCTTCCAGTACTGCACTAATACTCCAAATGGGCCTAACCAGTGTCTTATAAAGAGGGATTATTACCTCTTACAACTTGTGATATCTCTGCTAATACACCCTAACATCCCCTAGCCTTATCTACTGCTTTAGAGGTCTACTTGGATGATTTCAGGTCATCGGTGATGATGATGCCCAAGTCTCTTTCTTCCTTTGTGACTGCCAGCAACTCCCTCCCAGCCTATAGGTGGCTTAAGGGTTTCTCTTCCTATGTGCATGATGTTACACTTCTTGCATTAAATCTCAGTTGCCACTCTTCTGACTATCTTGCTAGTTTATCCAGATCTCTTTTCATTCTGCCACCCCATCTGGATCATCTACTCTGTTGCAGATTTATTTATTTATTTAGTTTTTGTTGACGGGTAAGTGCACTAGACAAATCCTGCCTATTTTCAGGCACGACCAGGGAGGGGGATACAGATGAATGCCAACTGACCTTGAACCAGATTAAGCTGTTGGTGGTATTTTTAGTGAATGAGGAAATTTGGCCAGGACACCAGGAAATTCCCTACTCTTTCGATAAGTGCCATGGGATCTTTAACATCCACCTGGACTACCACCAATCCAAGCAGATGGGACCTCAGTTTAACGTCTCATCCGACGGCACCTCAAGTGCAGCAACCTCTCATGCTGCACTACAGTGTCAGTACTGGGATATTAACCCAAGTGCCAGATGTGGGAACTGAACCCACAGCCCTCTGATCTCCTGGCCTCAGAGGCAAGTGTGCTACCTACTGAGCCACTGACACTATCTTGATCAGATCTTGGTGTCATCTGCAAACAAACAAACAAGCCTTACCCTCTAGTCCATCTGCAATGTCACTAGTGAAGATATTGAAGAGGACTGGCCCCAGAGACAGATCCCTGAGGTACCCACTTGTGAGTTGCATCTCTTCTGATTGTATACCGTTTACTCACTCTCTGTTTTCTGCCCGGCCAACCAGTTTTCACCCAGTTGACCAACTGACCCACCTCTTGAGCTCACCTGGTAGCTTATTTGTCAATCTTCTATGTGGAACAGTGTTGAAAGCTTTGCTGAATGCAGGCTTACATCAACTGCTTCCCTTGGTCCACCACTCTGGTTACCCAGTCAAAGAAATCTATGAGATTAGTTGACAGGACCTTCCTTTGTAAACCCATGCTGTCTTGGATCCTGTGCCCTATGGATTCCAGATGTTGCACTATCCTTTCCTTAAGGCGTGCCTCCATAATCTTGCCCACTACTGAGGTAAGACTCACTGGTCTGTAATTCCCTGCCTCCTCTCTGCTACCACTCTTGTGGAGCGGGATCACATGAGCCCTTCTCCAGTCTTCTGGGACCTCTCCTGTTCTCAGAGACTCACTAAACAGTTCTGCTAATGGCTCTACTAGTTCCACCCTTGGCTCCTTAAGTACCCTGGGATGTATGCCATCAGGTCCCATTGCCTTGTCCACCCTGTGCTTAGTGAGCTCTTGTAGGACCCTTTCTTTTGTGAAGGCAGTGTTCTTACCTCCCTACCCTTGTGTCCATGGTGCTGGAGCTGTGAGCCCCACCCTACCTTCTCTCAGTAAATACTGAGCAAAAGTATCTATTTAGGATAGGTGCTTTTACAGGGTCCTCCTCCTCCTCCTCACATGCCTCCTTTTCTCCTTGAGCTTAGCAATACCCACTCTGGACTTTCCCTTTCACTAATGTCATACAAGTTGGCCAGCCTGGGAGTAGGTCCCAAGATGGTAGCCTGGGTAAAGAATTGGCTGGAGAACCAGATGCAGAAGGCAATAGTAAGCGGAGTCCACTCTGAAGAAAGGGGGTTACTAGTAGGGGTACCATGAAGGTCCAGTACTAGGACGGTCCTCTTTAATGTCTTTATAAGCGATATGCAGAGGGACTGGAAGGAAAAGTATGCCTCTTTGCAGATGACACAAGGATCTGCAACAGAGTTGATACACAAGGTGGGGTGGAAAGGATAAGAAGGGACTTGGCAAGGTTGGAGAATGGTCTAATGTATGGCAGCTTAGATTCAATGCTAAGAAGCACAAAGTAATGCATCTGGGAAAAAACCCTGGGAAGAGTACACAATGGGGGTGAGATACTAACAACAACAAAATAGAAAGGACCTGGGGGCAGTTATATTAGATAACCTAAAGGTGATCAAGCAATGTGAGAGGGCAGTAAGTAGGGCTGGTGAGATACTGGGTGCATAGGAGAGGCAATACCAGTAGAAAACAGGAAGTTGTCATCCCTCTGTACAGACAGCTGGTGAGACCCCATCTGGAGTACTCGTGCAGTTCTGGAGACTCAGTCTTTGCAAAGACATAGACAGGATGGAGGCAGTCCAGAGGAGGGCACAAAATGGTGCAGGGTCTGCACCAGAAGACATATCAAGATAGACTTAAGGATCTTAATATGTATAGCCTCGAGGAGCGGGGGGACATGATAGAAACTTTCTAGTACCTCAAGGAATCAACAAAGTCCAAGAGGGTAGCATCTTTCAGAAAAAGTGTACAAGAACAAGGGGCACAAATTGAAGCTAGAGGGGACAGCTCAGAGGTAATGTGAGGAAGTATTTTTCACAGAGAGGTTGTGGATGCATGGAACAGCCTTCCTGATGAGGTTGTGGAGTCAGACACAGTGGTGGAATTCAAGAATGCATGGACAGGCATAAGGCAATTCTAGGGGTGGAGTTGGAAGAAGTAGGCTGTTGGTTAGCTAGGATCTGCAGCTTATCCATTAGGTAGGAATTGGGCAGACTAGGTGGGCCAAGCGGTCCTTATCTGTCCGTCAAATTGTATGTTTCTGTGTTTCTATGTAACAAGTTATTCTAAGTGCCCCATTCAGAGGACATAGATTGTTTGGTTCTGATGTCCAGGATATTCTGTCAACCCTCAGGCCACAGGCAGAACTCTGAAGTCAATGTATTCCCTCTCGATACCCAGCCTAGGGGTAGGAGCAGGAGTCCTTTTCATACAGCTGCTGTCAGATAGTGCCCAGCAACCAGACAGCAGGATAGAGGCGAGAGAGCAGAAGCCTTGTGAGCCCCTAGCACCACTCCAGGTGCCCATCCAAAGCCCCTTGAGGAGGTGGTACAGAAGAATCCTCTCTGCCTGTCTCTTACATAACCCTCAACCACCTTTACCTCTGGGGTGGTTATAGGGTTGCCTTTCTCTCCTCTTAAACCAGTAGAAGGAAGTGACAACCGATACATAGATTCTAGAAGTGACAGAACAGGGCCATGCTCTGGAACTCCTGGACATATACTCCAGACCATCTGCCATTAGTGAACCACCAACATCCAGAACACTTACCTCTGCTTCTGGAGGAAGTACAGACTGCTACAAAAGAGGGCCATTGAACTTGTGCCTTTACAATAAAGGAACACGGGTTTCCTACTCTCGGTACTTCCTGGTCCGAGCGTATAGGAGACCTGCAGCCTGTCCTGGATCTCAGATAGCTGAACCTCTTCATAGAGTATAAGGAGTTCCAAATGTTCACCTAGCAAGACCTGCTCCCACTGCTGCTGGCAGGATTGAATCTGTTTCGATATGAAGGATGCTTACCTGCATATCAAAATCCAAAATCTCACAGAAAATACTTGAGTTTCCTGTTCCAAGAGGAATGTAACCCCTAGATGGCGCTATCCCAGGGCTACTACCCCTGCCTGATTTGCCACTAACAGGTTGAGGGCCTGGATCCAATGGCGGGTGCCTCCACCCAGAGGTCAGGGTTTGCAATAGTTAAACTAACTTGGTCACAGCCCTCTGGGACACTGCAACCCCTTTCTTCCCACTAGTGGCCCACACATATATCAGAATTACCTTCACAGTATACACTTACCCCAGGACTGGTTCCGCACTGGGACCCTCCTGTGAAATGAGATACAGTGCAACAATCACAGTACAGTACTTTAACATAGACAAATACCTCAGGCAGTATAACTTTTGCAAACAAGCAGCTCTGATTTATTTAGGGGATATAACAAGGACAGAGGGAAATCAGGTTAATTAGCTTATCACTCTAATAATCTACCTATGGCTCTGTGCACAGGCCTATCCCTATCAGTTACTGTCCCTGGGTACCCAAGCCCTAGTGGCTAGTCCAAACCGTGGCAGCTGGTAGGGCCCTTTCACACAGAAAAAGGAAAATTAAACAGTCAGCAGTACAGTAATTCCATTTGGATTTAATGTGGCAATTCAACAGGAGCGACCCTGAATTAGTACTCACGACCTCCAAATAAGATAGGGTCCCTTCAATGTCAGCAGGGCTCACTTGAGGTACACAAACCTCTTCACACATTTATATAAAAGAAAGCACTATACCAGGCAGGCTGCATCTGTATCCCGATCGCAATTACTGCACAATACCCGAGAACACACAGCAGATTCAGTTCCTGACAGACCGAGTGCAATTTTCAGCAATTCTTCCATCTTCTACAGGGTGAGCCTGGTTTCTACTCTTCAGAGATCCTTTGATTCTTTTCTACAGGACGGATTCAGTCCAACAAGCTGCAGACCGAACTCTGGGCCTTACACACGTTTTTGACTAAAACTGCACACTGAAAAGCACAGGGCTCCTTCCTTCTTCACTGCCAAAGCTCAACTGAAATCCAACCGACAAAACCGGCTCTTCCTTTGAGTTCCTCCCAGTTCTTGACTGGATTGGCTGTCACTCACAATAGACTGCTGCTGTTGGTCCAAAAGGCACTGAAGTCTAAACTACATCTCCCAGAGTCACTGCCCATACAATCCTCTTGTGGCTGGCTCAGATTATGAGTCCAAGTTCTGATTCGTCCAAGGCACCATTTTAGAGCTAGCTTACCCCACACTGATTGGTCCAGTTCAGCAGTTCAAAACTAGAATGGGAACTAGCAGACACAGTTCTGACTGCAAAGAAAGCAGGTTAGACAAACTGTAATTTTATTATTACTCTAAATAATTTCTGGCAAACAGTTACATCTTTCAGATAGGTTCCTTTGCACTCCCTAGTGACTGCAAAATGAAGTGAATTGGCAGCAGCTGAGTGGTACTCAGAGAAGCACACAGTCCCCCATACAAACTAATTATGTCTGCAAGCAGACAGCTCTAAAGAGACAGTACCAGAGGCTCTAAAACACTCACTGATAAATGGCTTAAATGCCAAACACCATTCAGGCTTGGAGCATTCAAGCAAGCTCCTGGAAGTCTTTTGGGAACCCCCATTTGCAGGGGTTACACCCTTCCTGGCCTGGGAAAGCTTGACGTCCGTCAAGCAAGTACTCATAAGTTTCAACTGCAACCATATACATTTGCATTAGGCTCGCACATGTAATCATCAGTCAATATATCATTTTACCAAGAACACATTTCTGAAACATTGCAGTACGTCACACTTTACACAGTATTACATACACATTGTACCATAACTCAAGTTATTACCTCTTGTACATGAAACCTGAAGAGAGGCCCTTCCTATCAGTTACCTTGGGGCTGGATGGGGCAAGGCACCATACTTAGAGGGCAACACAAGTAACTTGAGTTAGCACTGATGCTCAGTTTGGGCAATGAGCTCGGGACACATACACTCCTTTATGGACAACATTGAGAGGCAAGTCCACAGGCCTCCCAAGTGAATCATAACTGAGGTGCACCACAGGCTTTACAGCTCGACCAGTCTTTCTAGGGGAACTGTTATAGTCTCTGCACTCTGAGCCTCATTTTCAGCATTGTCCTCACTTGTCAGGGGAGTCTCTATGGGGTAGAGGCTAGAACTTGGGGCACTTTCAGCTCCAGGAGTTACAGTTTCTGGAGTCCACAACATTTGGCTCGCTGGAGAGCTTTGGACACTGGCAGTGGACTGTCAGGGCACTCAAAATACTCTTCTTGTTCGGGTGTATCACCAGTCTGCCCCAATCTATCATTTTCCTCCCTGAAAGCTCAAACAGTTCAACCATGCACAATGATTCCATTTCATCTGATCTGATGCTTTGCACTTCACTTTCTGGGAGCATTGGCTCCAGGGATGAAGCTGGGGGCTTAGACAGTCCAGAAGGCCCAGCTTTGTCTCCAGTATTGACTAGGGATTGCCCCAAAACAATTGACTCAGTTCGTAAGAAGGATAGTATTCAAAGTCACTCTCACTTTCTTCTGATATGGACTGACAGTCATGCTCAACTGGGACTTGTGGAGGAACACTTTAACTTTGCTTCTGTAGGTGCAGACTTTCTTGATCTTTTCTTAGCAGCAGCTCTAGTCACTGGTCCAGAGGGGCATCTTCTGGGGCTCAGACTCAATCAGGATTTGTCCAATGGGCAGTAAATGATTTCTATGCATTGTTTTTATCTTTTGAATTATTCTCAGGCCTTACTTTGTACACTGGCAGATCATCTAGTTTGCCCACTACAATGTGAGGGAGATGGTGCCATCTGTCAGCAATCTTGTGCTTGCCATGCAGTCCCAGATTTCTTATAATACCCGATCTCCCTCCTGGAGTTCCTGTGCTTTCACCTTTTATCATACCTTTCTTTGTTGGCCAGATTTCTTTTGGCAGCCATGGTTTGAGCCAGTTAGTACGCATGAGTTAGCTGGGCCTTTAACTTTTGCACATACTGTAAATAGTTGTCAGCTTGAACCCCATCAGGAGAGACCCAAAACACACATCTACTGGTAGTCGAGCTTCTCTTCCAAACATCAGGCGGTAGGGGAGAATCCAGTGGCATCACTTTTGGTGCAGTTATAAGCATGTACCAGGGTGCTAATTTGTTGGCTCATCTAAGCTTGTCCTTTGGGTGCAGGGTGCCTAGCATATCTAGCAAAGTCTGGTTGAAACGTTCAGGCTGTGGGTCCCCTGGGGGTGGTAAGGAGTGGTTCTGGACTTTCACACTCCCCACAGAGAAAGCATCTCTTTGATCAGACGACTCTCAAAGTCTCCCTTGATCAGAATGGATTCTTTGTGGAGCCCCATAGTGAACAAAAAGTTTTCTACAAGTACTTTGGCCACAGTGGATGCTTTCTGGTCTTTGGTGGGAAAGCTTGGGCATATCTCGTGAAATGGTCAGTGACCACCAGCACATTACTGATATTTCTTTGATCTGACTCCAAACTCAGAAAATCAATACAGACCAGCTCCATGGGTGCACTGGTGGTGATGTTAACAAGGGGCAGCCCTCTGAGGCAAAGCTTTCCTCTGTAAGCTTAGCGACTACAAGTTCGAATGTGTTGCTCCCATCAGCCCCCATCTTAGGCCAATAGAATCTGGATCTCACCAAGTCAAGTGTTCTGTCTATACCAAGGTGCCCATGTGGTTGTGCAAGGACCTCAGTACTGAGTCTCGAAGGCAGTGGGCAGCACTAGTTGTTGTTTGTCTACTTGTCCCCTCTGTCTACTGTTTCTCTGTATAACAGTTTATTGATCAGTTTCAACTTAGGACCTTCTTTGTATAACAGTGCAGTTCTCAAATCAGTGGGCGTAATTTGGACACATCTTTCCTGCATAGAGGGCTTCTAAAGCTGCTTTGATCATGGGATCGCGGGATTGAGCCATGAATACTGTCATTGTCCAGCTGAGGCAGTGCACCAATGTCTATTGCAGAAAAGTGGCAATAAGCAGCAGGTATGCAATTCTCAGAGGCTCCCAAGCAATCCACCATGCAGTCCACTCGTCCGTGACATTGTTCCTCCCTGTCAAACTTCGGCAGAGTGCCGAATGTCAGGTTCTGCCAATCGGACCCAATCATTCTGGGAACAGGCCTCCGGGAGAGAGCATCAGCATCTATGTGGTTCAGACCTGCTCGGCATTCGAGAGCATAGTCATATGTAGATAATGCAGAAAGCCACCTATGGCCAGTGGCATCCAACTTAGCTGAGGTCTGCACATAGGTCAAAGGATTATTGTCAGTTTTACTAGTATTTTAGCCCCATACAAGTACTCATGGAATTGGTCAACAATAGCCCACTTCAAAGCTAGGAACTCTAACTTATGTACAGGATAGTTCTTTTGGATGGGGTCAGGCTTCTACTGGCAAAGGCCACTGGTCTCAGGCCATTCTAGTGCTCTTGGTACAACACAGCCCCCCAACCCTTGCAAGCTAGCATCAGTGTGCAGGGACGTAAGGTTTTCTTGGATCGGCATAGGCCAGCACTGGAGCATGGGTAAGTTGATATATGATCTCATGGAAAAGCAGTCTCACAATCAGGAGTCCAGCGGGCCCAAAATACTTCACTTGGATGAAAATACACTCTTTCAGTCTTGAGGACGCTGACTTTTGGTATTTTTGTGGGTTGGGGATACCCTTGAGTAAGGTTAAGTAAAGGCGGATCACTCTTGAATAGTCCTTGATGAAGCGCGATAATAACCACAGAATCCAGGAATCTTTGCAGTTCTTTTAGATTTTTGGGCTGTGGCCAGGTGGTCAAGGCCTCAACTTTACTTAGGTCGGTCTCTATTCCTCGGTGGATACTATGTGTCCCATACTTTTGATGTTTGAAAGAATTGACACTTATCAATGGACAGTTTAAGGCCAAAGTCCTCCAGTCGGTCCAATACCTTAAATAATCTGCTTTCATGTTCCTCCAGTGAGCTGCCAAACACAATAACATCATCTAGGTATACCAGGCACTTAGTAAGTTCATGTCCCCACTGCACGCTCCATCAATCGTTGAAAAGTGGCTGGGGCACCTGAAATCCCTTGAGGCATCCTCATGAATTCACAGAAGCCAAGCGGACAGATAAAGGCAGTCTTCTCACGGTCCTCTGGGGCCATCGGGATCTGGTAGTACCCATCATGGAGATCCAGCACAGAGAACCACTTGCTCCCGCTTAGGCAGTCCAAGCATCCTGAATGCGGGCATTGTGTACTGATCAGGATAGTCCGCGGTTTAAGGTGCGATAATCCACACACATCCTTACTGTTCCATTCTTTTCCTCACTACCACAATGGGAAGCATAAGGGCTTCTGGATTCTTGTATTACACCAGCAGCTAACATCTCTTGCAGATGCCGTCTCACATCATCTATGTCAGCAGGTGCCAGGCGTCGAGACCTCTCACGAAATGGTCTTTCGTCATGCAGCCGGATATTGTGCTCAGCTCCTTGCACGCATCCTACATCCCATTCCTTTAAAGAAAACACCTGGTCTCTCTGGGCAAGCTTCTCACTGATCCTCACTTTCCATTCAGCTGGCAGCGGGAGTCGCCGAAATCAAACAAGTCAGGCGTTACTCTGTCATTCTTCCTTGAACTCTTGCTGCTGGGTAGCACTGCAGTGTCTGCACAATGCACATTAGCCAGGATGCAACCTCTGTTTACTCGAATGTCTCTTTCAGACACATTATGAACTTGGACCATTACCCTTCTGGCATAAGCATGGGCTCCTAGCGGGCAAAATACTAGGCTTGACCAGCAGTCCCTCTGGCAATTTTCCATCGCCTGTGCATCCAACATTAATATTTTATTCTTAACATCCTTTCTGATACGGACCTCTCCTGTAAGGTACACTGGGCATTTGGCGCCAGGATCAGAGACTCAGGATCCTTCTTCCATACAATCCGACCGGTTCCTCTGGTTCTGTTTTTCAGCATCTCTCTGTGCCTCATAGGCCTTCTTAATTAAGCCGGAACTCTTAAAGCTCTACTAGTCTTTGACCCTGTTTTTCATAACACAACTGTGCCAGCCTTCCGAACATATGAGCATTTGTTCCAATCAACAAGGGACACCATCATACAGTCCAGTGGGGGACACACTAAGGCTAGGGTCTCTACTTGTTCGGCCACCCAGCCACGGAGGTGGGGAAAGACAGCCAAATTCGATATACCCGAATAGGGGTAGGCCTTCTCCTTAACCCCCATACATGCAGTCCTTCTAATGGTTGTAAGGGCACGTCTGACAAATGCTTCTGATACCAATCCTGGAACATAATTGTCACTTGGGAGCCACTGTCTAATACAGCTCTTGTAGACACTCCATTCACCTTTACAGTGGTCTCATGGAGGGACCCACTATTCTGGACCAGTCTGGAGAGGCGGTAGTGGGGGCCTGGGCAACTGACCTTGCCACAAAAGGACGTGAATTAGCATTTTGGTGCCCTCACTGGGATCATGTCGTGCACCTCTTAACCACTGATTTCTTCTCGAAGCTCTCTTGTAGCCTATATGCAACTTTGTCAGTGTCTTTTGGGACTGGCATTCCTTTCATGTGCCCATCTTTCCCACAATTATAGCAAAACATACTTTCTGGAGTTTGAGCTGGCCGAGGCGCCACACTGGGAGCCAGGGCGGGGGTATTACTAACTGGAAACCTGGGTGCCATCTCTGTCTGCGTCTGATAAGCATTTGGAGACATCTCGTCAGTTTCTCCACTTCCATGGTCAAGGAATTGAGTTTGGAGCTGTTATCAGCAGGAGATACATGGGTGGGTACCCCACCCCATAGCAGATGCAGTCGGATATAGGTCAGGGCCCGTACTTGCAGGCGTGGCTTCATAAAGGGACTGTTTTTGAATTCCCGGATCTCTCTCAACAGTTCGCCCCATTGTGGCATATCTTTTTCCTTGTCAGAGCACTCATTGACTGTCAACCTCTGCCCTGAACTTCACTTGATGGGTCACCCTCAGTCACTGGTCGAAGCCACAGCTGTTGGTGCAGGTACCTCCCGAGGTCGCCTTTCTCAACTCCTCAATTTCTCTCATTAACTCATCATAGGAGGGTGGGGATTCCAGTCGATTTGCCAGGCGTAACTGAAGCAACAGCAGTTCTGAGAGAGGGGCAGACTTAAGGATTCTGTCCAGTCTGGTTCGGTCCAGTTCAATCGCTGGCAAACTACCCTTTCTGAGGCATTCTTGCAACAATTTTTCCAGCCGAGACATACACAGACAACAACTCCCTTGGTACTGTTGTGCATTTCTTACTCTCCACCATAGGTCCTCATCAGAATCTGGGCTCCCATACACATTCTCCAAGGCCTCAAGATAGGCCTGTGCAGTCGCTTCAGGGTTACTGGCCCGTTTAGCACGGATGGTAGCAGGGCAGGACCTCGGAGGCTTCACTAACCCTCTTTCGCTTTTCGCCTCCGAGCATTGCCATTCTAGCACTTGGGGGCAACATAGTCTATCCAGGTCTCCCAGTCATCCTCCCTTGGGGTGGGAGGGTGCCAGAGAAGATCCTCAACCTTCGGTAAGAGTCGTGACTAATGGCAGGTGCAGAAATAGGAGTCTGCATTGGTTCAGCCACCATTACGGCACTGGAGCAGGAGAGGGTGTTGGGGAGGAACCCCCAGGTGGCAAGAATAGTTTCTTCAAGTCCTCCACAGTTTTCCCTCTCCCAGCAACCATTCAGCAAATTTCTCCTCAAAGTTTCAGATAGTGGTGGGGCTGATTCCCCGGTCTTTACTGTCCTTAGTTATCACTCTCCAAGCAGTGAGGGCTCCTCTGGGGTAATGGTCTGTGGCACTTTGGAGCTATCTATGGGATCCTTAAACTCTACTAGGGCCAGGAAAGTGTGGGTGAGCAGATTGGCATGCCGACCCACCACCACAGGGTTTTGTAAACCTTCCACCTTGGAAAGTACTCCTGCACAGTGTCCGTATTGATACCCAGGGGATGTCCAGGATAAGCATAGCATTTTGGGGTCGATCTCCTCCCCAGTACACCACTCCACCAGCCGGTGCACAGCCACTTCTGTCGGGTACCCATTTTTTCTTAACAGTGGTTCGTAAATATGGCCACCAGAGGACACACAATCCCAGCGTGAGCCTCCAAGATGTAACCCCTAGATGGCGCTATCCCAGGGCTACTACCCCTGCCTGATTTGCTACTAACAGGTTGAGGGGCCTGGATCCAATGGCGGGTGCCTCCACCCAGAGGTCAGGGTTTGCAATAGTTAAACTAACTTGGTCACAGCCCTCTGGGACACTGCAACCCCTTCTTCCCACTAGTGGCCCACACAATATATCAGAATTACCTTCACAGTATACACTTACCCCCAGGACTGGTTCCGGCACTGGGACCTCCTGTGAAATGAGATACAGTGCAACAATCACAGTACAGTACTTTAACATAGACAAATACCTCAGGCAGTATAACTTTGCTGAAACAAGCAGCTCTGATTTATTTAGGGGATATAACAAGGACAGGGAAATCAGGTTAATTAGCTTATCACTCTAATAATCTACCTATGGCTCTGTGCAGAGCCTATCCCTATCAGTTACTGTCCCTGGGTACCCAAGCCCTAGTGGCTAGTCAAACCGTGGCAGCTGGTAGGGCCTTTCACACAGAGAAAGGAAAATTAAACAGTCAGCAGTACAGTAATTCCATTTGGATTTAATGTGGCAATTCAACAGGAGCGACCCTGAATTAGTACTCACGACCTCCAAATAAGATAGGGTCCTTCAATGTCAGCAGGGCTCACTTGAGGTACACAAACCTCTTCACACATTTATATAAAAGAAAGCACTATACCAGGCAGGCTGCATCTGTATCCCGATCGCAATTACTGCACAATACCCGGAGAACACACAGCAGATTCAGTTCCTGACAGACCGAGTGCAATTTTCAGCAATTCTTCCAGTCTTCTACAGGGTGAGCCTGGTTTCTACTCTTCAGAGATCCTTTGATTCTTTTCACAGGACGGATTCAGTCCTAACAAGCTGCAGACCGAACTCTGGGCCTTACACACGTTTTTTGACTAAAACTGCACACTGAAAAGCACAGGGCTCCTTCCTTCTTCACTGCCAAAGCTCAACTGAAACTCCAACCGACAAAAACGGGCTCTTCCTTTGAGTTCCTCCCAGTTCTTGACTGGATTGGCTGTCACTCACAATAGACTGCTGCTGTTGGTCCAAAAGGCACTGAAGTCTAAACTACATCTCCCAGAGTCACTGCCCATACAATCCTCTTGTGGCTGGCTCAGATTATGAGTCCAAGTTCTGATTCGTCCAAGGCACCATTTTAGAGCTAGCTTACCCCACACTGATTGGTCCAGTTCAGCAGTTCAAAACTAGAATGGGGAACTAGCAGACACAGTTCTGACTGCAAAGAAAGCAGGTTAGACAAACTGTAATTTTATTATTACTCTAAATAATTTCTGGCAAACAGTTACATCTTTCAGATAGGTTCCTTTGCACTCCTAGTGACTGCAAAATGAAGTGAATTGGCAGCAGCTCGAGTGGTACTCAGAGAAGCACACAGTCCCCCATAAAACTAATTATGTCTGCAAGCAGACAGCTCTTAAAGAGACAGTACCAGAGGCTCTAAAACACTCACTGATAAATGGCTTAAATGCCAAACACCATTCAGGCTTGGAGCATCTAAGCAAGCTCCTGAAGTCTTTTGGGAACCCCCATTTGCAGGGGGTTACAGGAATATTACCAGTTCAGAGTGTTGTCCTTAGATTGTCTTCTGTGCTACAGGTATTGCCAAAGATTGGCAAGTAGTGCAGCAGCCCTTCACATGGAAGGCTCTACATTTTCCCTGCCTGGATAACTGGCTATTGATAGCCCAGTCCAGGGATCAGCTCCTGCAGACTTTAGCTTCAACCAGACAACTTTTGCCGGGGTGACTGTTAACATACAAAAATCAGTGTTGATACCTGCCAGTGACTGCAGCACATAGGGCTGTCTTGGATATAGCCCAGGGCTCAGCCTTCCTGCCCCTGGATAGGGCCCAATGCCTGGCTGCCCAGCACAGCTGACGTATGACAGCTGGTATGTCCTAGCAAGGAGGTGCCTATGCCTGCTGGGCCTCATAGCAACGACCATTGTGACAGTACCGTTGGACCAGGTTACACATGCAGATTCCAGTAGAAACTAGAGGTCCAATAGGAAGAGCTCACAGATGAACTAGAACAAATGGTTCTAGTCACATTCCTTGTGCAAAGTGCTCTAGTGGTGGATGACACCTGGCAACCTATTAAAGGGGTTCCTTTCCTGATCCCCTCCCTCTCCAGATTCTTAAAACAGATGCTCTGGCGATAGGCTGGGGAGCACACTTGGCTCCCATAAGATGCAGGGTACATGGACCTCAGTGGAAAGCATCTTGCATATAAATGTTCTAGAAATGTGGCTATCCTCTATGGGATCCAAGCTTTCTATAACCACCTGTCCCCAGGCCCCTGCATTACAGACGGACATTGTTAGTGTGATGCATTACATCAACAAACAAGAGGGATTCATCCTTCCCTTATGCAAGGAAGCAATGAGAGTTTGGTATTGGGCTCCTAGAACACTGTCTCAAACTGTCAGCAGTACATGTTCTAGGCACCTGAAACATCTTGGCAGACAGGCTAAGAGGTCCCAGTTCAGGTTGCATGAGTGGGAACTGCTAACCTCGGTAGTCAAAGACCTATTTAACAGATGGGGTCATCCAGAGTTGGACCTTTTGCATCCCCACACAAAGCCAAACTACCATTTTTCTGCTCGCTTGCTCCAGGGCCTGAAATTTTCTAGCGAGATCGTTGTCTGTCTCTTGGAAAGGAAGTTCCTGTATGCCTTCCCTCACTTTCCCTAATTCAGAGTCCTACTCAAGCTCCAAATGGAGGGACAGCTCTGATACTCATTGCTCCCTATGGCCTCAACAGATCCAGTTGTCCATACTGCAACAGCTAGTGGTGGAGCCCCAGTGTCTGTGCCCTGTATGTGGATCTACCATCACTGGAACAGGAACCCTGGTCCATCTGGACCAGAAATCTCTCCATCCATATGCATGGCTCCTGAAGACATGGCCATTGCTTGCTTTGGGGTTTTCCAAAAGTGGCTGATGTTCTAGTAGTTGCTAGAAAGCCTTCTACCAGACCCACTTATTCTATGAAGTGGAAACATTTTGCTTTATGGGTCATGTCACCTGAATCTGTTCTTGTACAATAAATCAGATTCTAGAGTACCTGCAGTCCTTATCAGATTTGGTCCTCCAGTATTCCTCTATCTAGGTGCAGCTGACTGCCATATCAGCCTTCCATGTGCCTATAGAGCGGTTGTATGGTTGCCCAGCTAGAGGTGGCCCATATGTGTTTGAGAGGCATCCTTCATTTGAAACCTGCTATCCAGAATCCAGTCCCAGCTTGGGTCCAGTCCCAGCTTGGGACTAGAGATACAACTAAATTTAATTTTGGTAGAAATTCCAGCAAAAGTGTGAATTTTACGCAGAAACTTTTGTGAAATTTGAGGATTTCACTGATGAATTTTATGGTGTGAAATTCTGCCAGTGAGCAGCAGAATTTCGCCCAAGAGTGGCAAAAAATTTCACATTTCAAGGGCAAAATTCATGATTTCGCTGGCAGAATTTTGCATTTCTGGCCCTGTGCAATGTTTTGTGAAACGTGAATATTTTCTTGAAATATGTTGTGTAACAAAATTTGTGGATTTCTCACATCACTACTTGGGACCTGAGTTATGTTTTGGAAAAGCTTTGACTTGTGATTTACACTTTCTTTCAAGGTAAGCATTTTTGTTGCAATCACTTCTGCTCGAAGGATTTCAGAGCTACTACAGGCTGTAATGTGAGAGTCTCCTTATTTGATTTTCCACAAAGACAGTTGGTACGCATACAATCCTAAATTTCTACCAAAGGTGTTGTCTGACTTTATTTTATCAAACCATCCACCTGCCAGTTTATTTTCTAGAGTATATCAGTCCAGGGAAGCACTGCTCCATACTTACTCGGTACTATACACAACATACCAAAGACTACAGGAAGTCTTTACAGCTGTCTTCATTTGCCCCCGAGAAAGAGGGCGCCCAGTTTCTAAACAGTGCTAATCAAATGGCTAGTCAACTGCATACTTTTGGCACAGGAAGTAGAGCAAGGAACATCCAGAAGTGGTTCATGGTCATTCCACATGAGGCATGGCCACCTCTTGCTTATCGTAGAAGGGGCTGGCTTTGGCCTAGCTGTGTACATGAGGCCTACTTTCTTAAGCCTGTAGGCTCTACCTACCCAGACTGTTCACTGTCAGTACTGCTTGGTACTCTTTCCATGGGCATGGCCTGATAAAATGATATCCTTGAAGAAGATAGAACAGGTACATACTTACCATAACAGCAGCTCTTGAGAGAATCTATTTCATCTGGTTATGCCATCCCATCCTGCTTCCCTTTTATGGGTCTGCGCCTCTAGCTGTGCTGCTCATATCTCCATTCTAGTCTACCTATGCCCTGTGCCTCACCTGGGTTTGCAGAGTACTGAGTTTCCTCCTGGTTCCTTATAGAGTCTGTATGATCTCCGGCAGGGATGAAGAGGAGGGACACCCACATTTATATGGAAGTCAACATCATCATCGGTGGCCCTGGTGGACTGCTTGCAAACATTTCTGTGTGGACCTGGAACATAGCGGCTTTAGTTCCATAGGTGTGGCCTGATATGAGAGAGAGAGAGTCTCTTGAAGATCTACTGTTACGGTAAGTATGCAACTGTTCCTTCCTACACTAGGTCTTTTATCAGCCAGGTGTCCAGAACACTCTGGCAGATGAGCTGTGCTGAACAGAGACCAATCATTATCCATAACCAGTGGTCACTAGCTCTAGATGTCATGAGATTGCTGTTTGAAGAGTGGTACATCCCAGATGTCGACCTTTTTACATCTCCAGTCAACTCCAAACTTCCTTTATTCTACTCAGAAATCCAGGACATGGCATTTTCTGTCAGGATGCATTCAGACTGCAGTGACAGAATATTTTCTTATGCATTCCCTCAATCCCCTAGTGCAGAGGATATTGCTCATACTGGAGGTGCATGGGGCAAGATGATTCTGATTTCTCTTTTGCCTTGATGGATATGGTTTCCTCTGTTGAACAGACTGGCAGTCAGAAAACCGAGGATCCTTGCATTCGGATGAACTTTTGACTTAGGATCACCTAGTCCTTCCCAACCTGTGCTCCTCTCACCTTCAGGTCTAGTTACTGAAGAGACAGAAGTGAACTGGTATTAAGTATCTCAGAAGGTCTCTGGCACACTTTTGGCTGTCCATATTTTTCCACTAGGAAGAATTACATAGCCAAATGGAGAAGGTTTTCCATCTGGTGTTCCAGAATCCACATGGACCCCTTTGGTTGTCCACCTGACATGGTTCTGGAGTACTTGCTAGACCTTTCTGATGCAGGCCTACAGTATTCCACAGCTGAGGTCCACTTGTATGTTATTTCTGCATACCATGAGCTTATCAGTACCCTTCACTTTGTGCAATTGCTACTGTTCAAGAGGTTCCTATGGGCATCTTACTAGCCCTTCCATCAGGAAACCTGTGGCTTCCTGTAATATCAACCTTGTGCTGGATATGCTCAGTCTGAAGCCCTCTGAGCCCCTTTGTGAAATGTGAGCTGAAGTTTTAACTTGGGAAGTAGCTTTTCTAGTGGCTATCTCTTCTGCTTGCAGAATGTCTAAAATCCATACCTTGTTCACAGATGCCCTGAATACTGTTTTCCTCAAGGGCAAGGTAATTCTCTGCACATACCCTATGTTCCTCCTGAAATGGTGTCAGAGTTCCAGCTGAATCGGTCACTGCTGCCTTCCTACTTTGCCAGCCTCCAGAATGAATTAAGGCACACTCTCCATTCTCTGGTTTTCAGAGCCTGGACGAAACTAAGGACTTTAGACACTCCAAACAGCTATTTGTCTCTTTCAGTCTCAATTGAAAGAGGCAGTCTGTTACAATCAAATGCCTTTCTGTGGATTATGAGCTGTCTACACCACTGCTGTGCCTTGGCACAGGTCTAGCTGGAAGATCAGGTATGTCCCCATTTTACTAGGGCAGTTGCCACATCCCTGGTGGAGAGACATTCTGTGCCTATCAGTGATGTAGTGCAGAGCGGTAACATAGAACACAGTGTGCACTTTTGTTAAGCACTATGCCCTGGATGTCCATGCCAGGCAGGATACCATCTTTGGCAGAATTATCCTGAACGGACTTCTGACCTGAGTGAGCCTGTGGCTCCCACCATCCTAGTCCATTTTTTTTTTTGTCTGTGCTTAGTATTCTGACCTATTAGTGTGAATCAATGGTGAAGATTGATTCTGGAAGATATGGCAATTGTGTATTCACCATAATTCTTGATCTTCTAGATTATCTTCACCACTGATTTACACACCACCCACTATCCTCCAGGCTCATGCCAGTCACTTTATTGGTCTTCACCCTTATTCTTGTTTGGGCTGTGAAGAAACTGTGTTACTGGTTTGTTGACCCTACTTGCATTGGTCATCAGGGCTATTTTATGTCATTAGGTTTAGTGCATAAGTACTAGATTATGATGCACCTACGGTAAATAAGGTACTGAGATGGTTGAGGGCTGGTGCCGAGGTAAGTCTGGTACTGCGAGCCACTCTCTTGCTGCTGTGCATATGAACAACTTGCCTCGGTACCAGCTCTCCTGAAAAGTTCTGGCTCCCACAGGGTCCTAGCAGCTCCAGCTAAGACCCATTAGTGTGACTCAGTAGTGAAGATATTCCTAGAAGATCAAGAATTACGGTGAATAAATAATTTTCATTTTCTGCATTGGCTCACTGTTAGACCCATTAGAAGAAACATCATTACTACAGTGAGCAATTTTTTCTTCATGTTCTTTCTGTACTACATAATACTGCTTCTAAAAGATTAACACTTCAGTATCCCAGTCAAAAGGTATACCTTCAGAAGACTGAGATGTTGTGATACACTAAAAATTTGTATTCTGTGGAGCCTGAGTGAAGAGAAAAAGTTACTTTTACAATTCCAGGAATGTTTTAATTTTTAATCAATACATATCAGCATGGTAAATTCCATGGGTGTTATAAAGCTAATAAAAGCAAAGACCAGCTGTGAACACATGGCTGTGGTTCATTTCTTGTACAGCCTGTATCCATGATGTGGGTGGGTAACAAAACTAAGTAATAAGTTCCAGATTAGCAAAATTAACATGTGTGTAGTCATTTCTCTGAGCTGGACATCATTTGTTGTGACTGGGTGTTTTTGAAGGACTAATGTTACAAATTATAGTAGCACTGAACTTCATACAGGGCAGAAAAGTGAAAAAGAAAAAATAAAGATTCAGCTGTATAGCTGGAGGGGCTTTGAAAAGTAAAGAGAGATATGTCCATGAATTCACGTCCCACATGTACTGTAAGTGTGGGTGGCCCCAGTGTGAAAACATTGAGTAATTAATTTGTTAATAAGTTTAAGCAGTTAAATTTACATAGAGCCCATAGAACCCATTTCTGTGTCCTTGTAGATTTCAGCTGGACACCTGAAGATCTCAACATTGGTAAATCTGTCCCTCAAGCTTGGGCAGTGTGACTCCACAAGGGAGATGAGTTGTCTTACATGTGGACTCTAGTACTGGTGGCTACCCTTCCCGAGTCTGGACGGTTGGGTTTGGGTAAGATGCCAGTCAAGCTTCACCTCTCTAGCCTCCACTGGTCATTCCAGCCCCTGCACTTCAATTTTCAGGCCATTGCCAGTTAACACCCCCACCCCAGTGGGAAGTTGCACCAACAGAGCGAGTGCCTCACCAATTGAGTCATAGGTGTTCAAGATCAAGGTTGCATTCTCACTCTCAACATTGCAATCAACATTGTTGATGACGGTGGTTGATCATTTCTGGTTATTATCATTGGGCTCCCATTACTGATGTTGAGCTTATCCCAAGTAAGAGAGGGTCACATGGTAGCAAAGAGCTAATTAAGCATATGCCTTGGGATGAGGTTAACTGACATCCATTGGTCACCCATCTGGGCCTGTGGTAGGTTGGTGCCAACTCCAGTCATGTGCCCAGTTGCACCACCTCTAGCATTGCCAACAGCACCTCAGCAACCTATTGTGGTCCTGCCCTGACCTCCACAACACCCGGGAGCATTCCTCCTTCACCTCATTACGGACAGCATGTCCTTATCTTTGGACACTCCCTGGAGGAGTCCAGAAGAGAAAACCTACCCACTGATATTACCCTGGAACAGGTTTCCTCATCTAGCTCATTACCTACGGAAACACTTTGTTTGCTATTTTGACTAGTATAGAAAAAAAAAAAGTGCTTATAATGAATTGCATAGCCCCTGTTAGAAAGGTAAGTTTGTGCTGAACAATTTTGCCACTCATACTTTGTGTGTGGCATTTAGAGTTCAGAGTATTTGCATTTGTTTGTGGCATGTTGATTATTGCTTGATTTTGCTTAGAAAGGGCCCAGGATGCAGTGTTAAGTACGTTGTAACCCACAACAGACCATGGGTGTATCGGGCATTAATGTATGCCCAATGCGTTGTGAGGCACGAGAACTCAGCCCTAGTGACTTCAACCAGCTGGGATATGTACTAATGCTCCGACACACCCATGGGCTAGAGTGGTCATCACACTTATTAAATGGGCTATCTAAATATGAAAAGAAACAAGCTGAAGCTTTTAAATTTTGCAAATGTGTTACATTTCAAATGTATACCTCTGCATAACAAAGTAGTTCCTTGTAAAATAAACAATATTTAAAACATTTAAAAACCTCTAAATGAAGTAGACATGTTCACAAGTCAAACTGATTATTTTTTCTTGAGAAATTCTTTTCTAGCCTTTAAAACTGTTAGTACATTTTGCAAAGAAAAGTGACGTTGCATCAGAACGTGGATAGCATTTTGGCAAACATTAGAAGGCATAGACATCTATTTCTACTATTTTTAACTTTTAAACATTTTGGAACTATTTTGTGCATTTCCTCTTACTTACTTGTGACAGAGTGGCTTCTTTTACTGCTGCTAATTCATTGTTTGAAGTGGTTACTTCAATATTCTCACCTTGGTTTCCACCTCAAGTATTAAGACAGTGATGTTTATTTTTTGCCGTTCCGCTTTGTGTGCCATAAAAAGATCTGCATGCCAACTGTGGGTCTACTAGGCATTAATAAATGGTCAGCTGACACTTTCTGACCAATGACATGTCTACATCTGACCTTTCACTAATGCCCATTTTATAAGAGTATACAGGACACAGGTGGTGGAACTCTCAAAGAGCTCCTGTGGAATGAATGAGCTGGGGGGCAATTTCTTAATTGCTTCTGCCACACTATGTGCCATTCTTAGTATCTGCAAGTGTCCGGATTATTGATGGGACTCACCTTATAGGAGGGACTTCAGGTACAGATTCCATGGGTGGGAAAACTTTCTGCTGTCACGCATCCTTCATGAGAAGGTCTTATGGTGGATGTTGTGTTTTGCAAGACCAAAAGGCAGAGAGATTGGAAAAAAACAGGACAAGAAAGAGTCCATGAAATGGGACCACTTTGGCCTTAAAGCATATGTGGCAGCGCCCCGGACATTCAGTATAGCAGTTATGCAGCCCTGAGGTTAGCCATTTCAATGAGTTTGTTTGAATGACTCTGACCAGTGGTCTCTCTTGCTACAGGGTTACCAGCAGGCTCTTATAGGTATTCAGGACATTGGGTTGTTAGTGACCATGTGTAAGCTGCAGGAGGCCCTGGATTCAGCAGACATGTTGAGCAGCCCCATGGCAGCAACGGTCACCATATGGTGCCAGGCCTAGCTTCATGTTTTACCCTTTATGTAAGTACAATAGTGAAGGTAGGTGAATCTTCCTATGCAGGGACAGCTCTTTTGCACTGGGGCAAAGTACACCTAACTAGGACTCAGAAAACCGATGTCACCCTTGACTCTGTCACCTTGGTCACTACTTCTACTAAGCAGCTCTGAAACCACACCCGCAGAGAAGCAATTTCTTTCATGGTTCCTTTTGTGAGCCACAAGGTCAACAACAGCAAATAGTGCATGACCAAATCCTTAAACTCCAAGAAGTCCAGACAGGGCCAGTGTAAGTGTTTAGGAGGTGATGTCTCCAGTGTCCACGCTTCTGGGGCAGCCTCTAAATACAAAAAGTGACAGGATGGGGAATCCCATCCGCTTTTCACACAGATCTCTGTTGCAGCTTCTGGTTGGGGTACAATTCTCCACTTCCTCCCACACTGGTCCACTATTACTTTTGACAGATCTTCCAAGAATCAGTCTTCACCATTCATCACTGGTGGATCTTAAACCAGAGGAAATAGAAACCTGCGAAGCATATTTTACTTCATTATTATTTTCATACCTGTTAGCAAGATGAGCAGAAATTGCCCATTTTCATAAGCAACAAGTGTTACTGCATATAATGTAAGAGTTTTTCAAGGAAGGAGCCAACATCAGGCATGGCACGCTCACAAGGCAGTCATATGATGTGGTGCTCATGGACTGGCTAGTAACTGCACTGGCTCCTCTTCCTCCTCAGTTCTGTTCTTCCCACTATTGAGGAAGGTACTTCATGGAGAGTGCTGCCCTTTTCCACTGCATCACAGGTCTGTTCATCACTTCAACTCGAAGCTGTACCAGGTAGTCAATGCCCATCACCACATCTTGTCTCTTTCCTTTTTAGTATGGCGCCAGGTTCTATTTTGCTAGTTTTCTTATCTGTCGTGGAAAGTTCAGTCATGTCGGTTCCTAGGGTCCTAAAAAGCAGAGAAGAAGGCTGACCAACTTCTTGGTTCATGTGCGGATAGGGACCTTTCTGGATCTAGCCCTGGGTCTCGCATCAACAGTGTCATCTGACAATCCTCATCCTAGTACTGGCCGTGGAACCACTCCCCTGTCCCAAGGTGCTGCTTGTGATGCTAGGGATGCCTCTGGTGCTGATTCCAGTGTCAGAGGGATGGTAGCACTGGGCCCGACCCCACATTGTGTTCTGGTGCATTTTCGGTTCTGGGTCAGGTTCCGCACCATCTGCGGTGCCAAGTCTAATTCCAGGGCTGTTTGGGATGACAAGGGAGTTTTGGTGCTGCTTGTGGTGCTGGTTCAGTTTCTGCTACTGGTAATGCTGTTGGGCTCAGTCAAAGGGCAGAGCCTTCTCTGGTGGGTAGGGATTGGGAGGTCCCGGTTAGCGCTGCACTAATGACTAGAGTAGCTAGGGGCTCTAGCTGGAGTCATAGTGCTAACTCAGGCCCTGTGATCTCTCTGGAACCATCTGGAGATTCCAGATGGGAATCGCCCACCGAGTGTGCCCGCCATCAGGGCGCCAGGATTTCACTGCAGATCCCAGTTCTTTGCAGGGGAGCTATGTTTCCCATGCCCCCAACTAATGATACCAACCTGGGGGGACCTCGGGAAGGGACGGTGAACCTTGTAAATTGGTGCCCTAATGGTGGGTGCACTGGTATGGTGAAGGAGTGCCAGCAATGCCATCTGGGCCTGTGGTAGGTTGGGATAGGGGTCGCCTGTGGGACCTATATAGCTCCAACCTCTGCACCTGGGGCTCCCCAGGGCACCACCTGGATCGCCTCTTATGGTTGGGCATACCTGAGTGGGATGAGTTGCACTGTCTCCTCCCTTCTGGACAGGTCACCTGTACACTCTTTCATAGCCATGGCAGAGGACCTGGCCTGGTCCTTCATGACTCTTCTCCTGCTTTTCTGCCTGTCCCACCCATTCTTCTGGGCATTTCTGGTACTGCAGAACCACTGACCTGGAAACAATTCAGGGTTTGGTGAGTGCCTTTCCTACATATCTGAGGGCAATGAACCAGGCCATCTTTGTCTGAAACCCTAGGACCCTCACCCCTGAGTCCAGCTCCTCTTCTTCTCCATCTTTCTCCTCTGAGGAGAGGATACCTCTGTCCACCTTTCCTCTGATGCTGACCACTCTAATTATCAGGAATTTCTTTCAGAGATGATGGGGAGCTGCAATGTCCCATTTTCAGGCTGCAGTTCTTTCATCTGATGCTTTCCTTCCTTGGGGAGTACTGTTCTGACTCAGCAGTCATACCTTCATGTCCTTGACCATTTACAGAGGCATCACAAGATGTCTGGCTCCATCCTCTACCCCTCTCCAGCCCCAGAGGAATGCCAGCGCAGGCATTGCATGCTCTGGGATCTCCAGGAACCATGCCTCACCCCAGTTCCATGGTCCAGGTCCTGGATGCTCTCTGAGCATCCCTGCCCACTGCACAACCATCCCTGGAGTCAGATTCAATAGAGTTTGATGACCGGGATCATAGGGTTTTCAGTAGTGTACATTATGTTGTGCATTGCTGCACACCAGGCACAGCAGGTGTCCTATGGCAGGTACTGTAGACGACGCTGGGTCAGCTCCTAGCATTCTTGCCAGACTGTGAGGCAAACCAGACTGACCATTTGACTTTCTGCCCAGGGAATGGAGATAGTGAGATACAAGTGACGGCATCTTATGATGCCAATGAGGTAGCCTCCAGGTTGGTAGAAGCTGCAGTCTGCATTAAGCAGACAGCATGGCTTCATCTATCTTGGTTATAACCCTTTGCCCAGTGTAGAGTGATTGCTTACACTTCCAGGGGTCCCACTTCTACTGCAGG
Organism: Neoceratodus forsteri; assembly: GCA_016271365.2. Lineage (NCBI taxonomy): Eukaryota > Metazoa > Chordata > Ceratodontiformes > Ceratodontidae > Neoceratodus > Neoceratodus forsteri. The sequence goes on along the minus strand of CM057450.1, from coordinate 160,817,833 downwards.
GCCAAGCGTGATTTGCGGGCACTTTCCTGCTCCCAAGCCGCAGGAGCCTCCATCCTGACCCTAACCAATCTTGGGTCTTGCCAGGCCCATGAGGGGTCCTGGCCTCTATATGTCTCTCCCCATAGGATGCTGAGGGGAACAACCATTTCCCTTGGGGTTGCCAATACCACCATTCAGTGGTGGCTTGATACCTGACTCGCCGATGATGAATGGTGAAGACTGATTCTTGGAAGATATGAAAATTATGTACTCACTGTAATTTGATCTTCCAGAATATCATCACCAGTCATCACTGCAACCTGCCCACCTTCCCGACAATGGCCAGGCTTCTGGGCAGCATCTCTTCCCTTCCTTTCTGTCTTCCCCATTGAAAAAAAAAAATGGGAGGCATCAAGGAGCAAACTCCTTCAGGAAATGTTCCTCTTTGTGCCACTTGTAACCCCTAAAATATTTTTTAATGGGAAGGCAATTTCTGTCTTTGGGTGAGTTTGTCCCTTTCCTTCAGGCTCTGTTTGGAGCAACAAAAATGTTGTTGATGGACCCTTCTTTTGGTCCTTGATTTTCCTCCTTTTAACATAAAACAGGAAAGATTTTAGATAGCAGAAACAGAGTCAGAGAAAGAGATAACCTCTTTTCCAAACAAGCTACTATAGCTTTTGCCACCCCTAGCTGAATCCTTATGCAAGAAGGGTCTATAGCTTTGCTGTTGGACTATCTTTCTAGTCCTTGGGATCCCTTGCCGCAACCCTTTTTGCTTCTTACCCTTTCTTCCCATCCTTGGCTAACAGAACTGAGGAGGAGAGTAAGCCAACATTGGTTGCTTTCCAGTCCATGAATGCACATCATCACGTTTGCCTCATGGGCGGCACTGTCCCCACCATCGGCTCCTTCCTTCAAAACACTAAGGCATATGCTGCCTCATAAGGCCTACTTCCTCTGGTCTAGGACCCACCAGTGAGGAATGGTGAAGAATAGTGCTACCACGGAGAGCAAGGGGATTTACAGCACTTGCAGTAAGTGTTCCCCAGGTCGCTGTCCACTGTGCTGAGAAGGAACAAGGCACCAGAATCCAGAAGGTTGGATGAGCTGCTCCTGTGGCATGGAGGACTGGGACATAGAACAGCTAGTCAGGCGGCAGTAGAGACCAGAGTTCTAAACCTGTTCTCTTAGGAATTTAGTGCATTGGGAGTTGTTGTTTTTTACACAGGGCCATAGAAATAGTATTCCATTGCCCCACAAATTTGAACATGCCCATGATCTGCCCCCAGGTGTGACTCTTATAGAAAGGGGTGTGGGCGTAGTCCCCTAAAAACAAAAACTGACAGCATTATTGACGTGTGGTTCTTGACCGTGCTATTGTTGTTGGAGATGTTCAGACCCAGTGCCTTAAAATATACCTGCAATTTCCTTAGTTTGGTGGACTATCAGAGTAGCATTAGCACGCAAGAGAATAAGATTCTGATTGAACTGAAACTTGAATATGGGGAGCCAGAAAAGAGCAACAGGCGGCAGAACCAGAAATCAGCTCAGCCCACACAGCAACCTATGCAGCAGTTAGGCCCAAGTCAACTGAATAGTGCAGGAATGGTGTCACCTTGGGACTGGGTAGTGAAGGCTGTAAACAACGTAGACAAAAAGGCTGGAAAATGTTTTTGAGGTACTGTGCGCCAAGATATTAAATTAATGGTGCAGTAATTGTTGCCAAAGATGCTGAGGAGTGCTTGGTCCAGACTCAAGTGACAGTTGCAACTCTAACGACTGAAAAGTCCCACCTTCGCACAGGGCTGGAGACTTTTGAGAATGGGACCAGGGCTAGGAACCTGCGACTAGTTGGTTTAATGAAAGGTGAAGAGGAGAAGATCTGGTGACATACATGCAGACTGTCCTGCTCCTCACCCTGCTTTTCTCCTCGCTGTCCGTTTGCTGTGTGTCGTTTTAAGTTTTATTTCGCATGAATGAAACTTTGCTTTATTCTCATTTAACCTAATTTTTAAGAACTTTTATACTACCCAGGCGACAATACGTTTTGTTCTGAATGACCGTTTCTGGCGTTGGCGTTCAGCATTTCTGCTGTGTTTACAGAACCCTGGAATAAGGAGTCTGATTAAGTGCTCATTCTGCTTGGAAAAAGCTTTTTTTTTTTGCTGTTGCTGTATGAAACCGAACTGCAATTAATTTGATGATGAAGAGCACCTAGAGACATTTTATTGGCCTAAGTAGTTTTGGTTGGGAAAAGCAACAAGCAACAACAACAGTTAAAATCTTTATAGAAGCTTGGAAAAATGAGTGGCAACAGAGGTACTGAAGTCGAATTCTACATGAATTTCTCGGCTATCTTCGGAATGATTGAGCGATAGGGCCCTCCGAAGATGAGTTTGGAAATACTCTATGAGTAGATAGGCATATTAAAGCCTGTAACAGGTATCCTAGTGTTGCCTATGGGTCGGGGCTCATTTACTTCCATTAAGAGCGACTATTACGCTTTTAGAAAGCTGCTTTTTTCTTTTTTCCTTGTTTTCAGCTAAATGCTATTAAATGAATGGAGTTGTTCAGATTGCTGAGGCTACAGTGTTGTGGGCAGCTTTCCTGGAGAAGATAGCTAAACTTAACTGAATAGGGCCTTTTCCTTCATTTTCGGCAAAAGTTGAAGGAAATGGAGGAATGTGAAAATCTTCCTTATATGCAAGTTGATTAAAGCTGTCTGATTCTGAAAAAAGGTGTTTGCCACTTAGGAATATATTGACTTTCTCAGAGATAGCTGTTGTTTTTTTTATATGTATAAGCAATGCCTAGGTAATGTCCAGGTAAGCAATTTTGTAAAAGGAAATGGAAGGTGTAATGTAATGCAATCCTTTTAAGCATCAACTGTGGCTCTTGGCCTTCTAATAATCCAGTGAATGATATGGAACGCTATGGAAGAGCGATTTGACCTTTATATCTTGTTGTCACTGTTGGATTGCAGTTGGCCTATTTCGAAGTTTTGTTATTCAAGGACCTTTAAAAGTATTCAATTAGTGGACTTTTCCACTGAAGCTTGTTTTTCTGGGCTTGAAATATGGCAGCTTCTAACTAGGAGGACCGTTGGAACTGATTGCTTTTCTATCTGTATTCTATTTTGTTACTTGCCTGTGTACAAAATGTTAATTTTATCTGGTAATGCTCTAAAAGAGCCAAAATTTGTATTCCATTATTCTCTGTTATTGTCCCATGAGACGTTACAGGATATTGGATAATCGTGTTATAGATTAAAATGTTTTTCATTTTTTTATTACGAACATATGAAATTTGCCAGCAGATAAAGGCCTAGAGGTCTATCAAGTCTGCCTGAATGTGCAGCTAGCAACTTCATTCTGCAGCTGCCCTCCCTTCCACCCTTCCCTTCATTAACCCTCCCTGTCCTGTCCCATCCTCGCTTGAAGCAGTCCACTGTTCTACTGCATACCACTTCAGCAGGTAACGATTCCACCCATCCACCACCCTCTCTGTAAAAAGTGTCTCCTCATCTCCTCCTGAACCTTCCTCACTCCAGTCTCATATCATGGCCCCTGGTGGCCCTCCCTCCCTTACTTTGAACAGCCCTCTGTACCCGCCTTGTTTATTCCTTTCATGTATTTAAAGGTTTCAATCATGTCACCCTGTCTCTCCTCTCCTCTCTTCCAGTGAGTACATGTTCAACTCCTTCAACCTCCTCTCGTAAGATAAGTTCCCCAGCCCCTTGATCATCTTTTGTCGCTTCTGCTGCCGCCTCAGTAACTTAATGCCTCTTCAGATACAGACACCAGTACTGCACGCAGTACTCCAGGTGTGGTCTAACTAATGACCTATACAGTGGCAGAATCACCTCCTCCCTCCTCAAGGGTATACCCTTGCAATACAACCCAGCATTTTATTGCCTCTTGCAGCTGCCTTCCTACATTGTGCCGAGTTGTTCATTGACCCTGTAATGAGCACACCCAGATCCTTCTCTCCTCCTCTGTCTGGGCTAGCTGCACTCCCTAGCTGGTAACTTCTCCTTGGGTTCTTCATCCCAAAATGCAGCACCTTGCACTTTTTGGCATTAAAGCCCAGTTGCCAGTTGTCTGACCAGGTTTCAAGCTTTGCCAGATCATCCTGCAACCCCTGCCATCCCCTAGGTCATCCACCACTGCGCCTACCTTGGTATCATCAGCAAACAGACTGATCTTGCTCTTGATGTCCCATGATATGTCTGCAATGAATATCCCAAACAACACTGGTCCCAACACGAGCCCTGTGGAACACTGCTCGTCCACTGTCCTTGGTGTGAGCTCCCCACCCACCACCACCCTCTGTTGCCTTCCTGCAGCCAGTTCCTACCCATCTCACCAGCTTTGCACCCGCTCCTGTGCCTACTAACTTCCTTCCCAGCCTCCATGTGGCACTGAGTCGAATGCCTTACTGAAGTCCAGATACAGGACATACACTGCATGGCTCCTGTCCAGTTGCCTAGTTACCCTGTCCTAGAACTCGACCAGGTTGGTTTGGCAGGATCTGCCAATTATGAAGCCATGCTGTCTGCTGTCCTGTAGTCCTTTGGCCTCTAGGAGAGTCACCAGCCTCCTTCAGGATAGTCTCCATTAGCTTACCCACGATGGATGTGAGGGCTCACTGGTCTGTAGTTCCTGTTCATCCTTAGCCACTGCTGTGGAGGGGCACCACATGAGCCATCCTCCAGTCCTGAGGTACACACCCCAAATGTAGTGAGGCATTAAATAGGTTGCACAAGGTCCTGCAAGGACCTCTGCTAGCTCCTTCAGTACCCTGGGGTGGATGCCATCTGGGCCTGGCGCTTGTCCACCCTCAGTGCCTTCAAACCCTCTCGAACTCTACTCTCCATGATTTCCCCACCTGTCACCACTTCCCACCCTGTTTCTGCCATTTCTCCCACCTTGTGTGTCCCCCCCTCTTTAGTAAATACTGAGCAGAAGTACTCATTTAGTGCTTTCGCCTTATCGCACCCTGCTTCCACCCAACCCCCTTCCTAATCCTTACTATGTGGTCCTTACAACCTTTTCTCCTGATGTACTTAAAGAAATCCTTCTCCCTTCTTAATGCCTTGTGCCAGCCTGAGTTCTGTAGATGCTTTGGCTCCCCTTACTGCCCTTGTCACCTCCTTCGATTCTGTCAAGTACTCCTCCTGTCCTCCCCTCCCTGTTTTCTTGTACTTCCTAAAGGCAGCTCTTTTCCTCCTTACCTTTTCCATGACCTCCTTGCTCAACCAGATCGGTTTCTTAGGCTCAGCCTTCTTGCTCTGGGCTTTGCAGCAGGTTTTGGTTGCCTCCACTATCCCCAGCTTTATAAGCTCCCACCTCTGGTTAGTGTCCATACTAGATTGAATTCTGGCCAGGTACCTTTTACCACTTCCCCATCCTCCCAAAGTCAGCCCTCCTGAAGTCCAGCACTATTGTGCCAGATTCCACTCCTTCCTTGCCGATATCAATGTGAGCCATACTGAATGGTGGTCACTCCCTGACAGCAGTTCCTCCACTGTAAGTTCTCTCACAAAAGTCCCCATTTGCCAGCACAAGGTCAAGGCTATTCCTAACCTGGTTGATTCACTGACCATTTGCAGCAGGAAGCTGTCCTGGAAGGCATCCAGCAGTACCTGCTCCTTCTGTTCCTGGTTGTTGGGGTGCTCCAGTCCATTCCTGGCATGTTGAAGTCCCCACAATCACCACCTACCCTTCTGCAGGTCCTCCTGATCTGTCCCGCTAGTTCCCTGTCTAACTCCTCCATCTGAGATGGTGGCCCTGTACACCACTCCCATTCTAGAATCCTATTCTTGGAATCCTGGATTTGCATCCAAGTGACCGTACTACCCTCCTCCCCTTCCTCCCTTACACACTTCAGTCCTTCCTTCACATATAGTGCCCACCCCCTTTCTCAATCACCCTGTCCCTACAAAATAACCTGTACCCTGGTACAGACAGGTCCCAGTCATTGTATTGGGTGGCCCATGTTTCCGTGATGGCTGCAATGTCCACCTCCCTCTGCCATGAGAACCTGTAACTCTGCAGTTTTCCTCCCAAGGCTCCTAGCATTAAGGGTAACCACCTTCCACCCTTTCCCCCATCCTGCCCTCCTTTCCTAGCATCACCAACAGTACTTGCCATTTGTCCTTTGTCACTGTTATGAGAGGTAAGCTCATATGATTTCTCAACCTGTGGTCTCTGCATATCTCTTCCCCAACTGCCACCCCCACTCTAGTTTAAATTCCCAACTTCTCTATGCTCCTTCATCCTCTGTTTCCACACTTTCTTTCCTCCTCACTCAAGTGTAGTCTGTCCCTGGCATAGAGACTACTGTCCTCCCAGGTCCCTCCCCACCCCCAACAGCCCATACCCTTTAACACAACACCAGATTCTTAGCCATCCGTTAAATTTCTCTATTCTCAGCTTTCTTGTTGTGCTCGCCTTTGCACGAAGTATCTCTGAAAAGTTACTGATCTTCCTGCCCCTCACATAATTGTGCTAGTTCCTCAGACCTCCTCTGGACTGTATCTACTGTCTTGTCAGCCAGGTCATTTGTCCCAAGATGTGTAATTAAATGAGGCTTGTCCCTACCCCTTCTAGCATATTTCAGATCTTTATGATATTTATGATCTTGTGTAGATTTTAAGTTTTTTTCTTTTTTAGTTTTGGATATATTCTCAGAAGGCTAAATTGATCTGTAATATTAGGAACTAGTCTTAAAGTTTTGGAACCTAGATATGGAGGAACTGTGATGATTTTTCTGGGAGAACCCTAAATTTACTATGACCAGAGCTGGTTAAAGTAGTAGCCGGTATTTAATTCCTGTTATACCAGGTGTGGCCAGACATGGGACTTCATGCGCGGTGGGATGCTTTGTAATAACACCCCAATCAGATGGGTGTTGCGGAAACCTTTACCTAACTTGGATCTGTAAGTGGGTATCCGTGGATAATTTTGTTTCTACATAATACCTTCAAGTTTATAGGTTCAACTTGTGACGTCTAGATATAATGGTTAAAGGCTTCACCTTACTGAGGATAAATGAGTACCTTTTAAGAGTTTATTATGCTTAGTTTATATTGTATGACACCTAAGGCTGTTATATATGGATTTTCTGCAGCATAGCCGAAACTGTTAGCTTTTACCACAGTCTTGAGTAGTGAAACGCTTTGAGATTAATATTATATGACTCTATTGATAACATTACCAACAATACCATTAGATAAATTAGTCAGTGTATCCACCACTTCTGCTTCTGTGGAACTTTGTACTGTCTAGTTGGCTCAAATTGGCCGTATATGGTGGGTTTTAATTCCAAATTATTGGACCTGAAAGTGGAAGGAACAGAGGGATTTTATTAGGGAAGACTTAAGTCTTTTAAGATCCTGAACTGGTTATAGAATTAGCCGGTATATAATTCCCATCATACGGTTGCAACTGGAACATGGGACCGTATGCACCGTGGGATGTTCTGTATTAGCTCCTCAATTGGATGGGTCTTACTGGCAGCTTGTTTCTAACTTGGATCTGGAGAGCAGCCTTCCTTGGATGATTCCCTCATATAGTACTTCTAAGAGTAGAATCCTATTTGTGTTTGGCCCATACATGTTGGTTAAAAGGCAGGTCTGACTGAAGTATAGGATACTCCTTATTGGTGAGAATGAGTGGATTTTAGATATAACTGATAACAAATGTTCAAAGTGCTGTTTATAACCCTTTCTATTATGGCCTTTAGTACATTTTACAATGTATAGGCGGTAGATTCATCTGTTTATTGATACTCAAGTGACTGGATATCTGGAGTGTAATGAACTGTTTCATATCTATTTATATTTCTAAGTGATATTAATATTATTGTGTCAAGCACTAGCATATTAGAGCTTTAATTGTACAATATTGCAATGGCTTAACAGCTGAACAATAAACTTTGACTGACTGACTGGTGACATACATAAGAGCCTGGTTTTCAGGTGGAATTCCAGGCGCAGTGGAGTTGAGGTACGAAATATTAGAAGAGCCTACCAAGTGAATTTCTGAGTCAGGCAGCTCAGTTGGGATTCCCCTTGCACAGTCCTGATCATTGCCTTGGGGATGGAAGTAGAGACTGGATTCTCAACTGGGTCAGAATAAATCACCCATTCCAACATGTAGGAATATAGGTTTGACTATTTACTTACTGGTCATATGCCACCCACACTCGGTGAAAGCAGTTTGACCCTTTAAGGCAATAACTGTGAGCATTTGGGGTGGTGTACTGCTCCTCACTCCAGCCAGACTCAGAATTACCTGTGGTGGTAAGACTTTCAAGCTTATGGATCCTAAAGAGGCTCAGAAGAGAGTTGACAAAATTGCTTCTGAATTCCGACCACTAACATTGGAAACTATAACAGGCAATCCTGATTCAGAGACAGAAACATAAGGTGTTCAAATGTCCCAACTTGTGGTGGGCTGATCTGCTCTAAATGGCACACCAGAACAGGGACTTGGGTTTCCTTAAACTAATGTGGTTTGTTGCTTGTAGTGATCCTTCACTTTTTGGATTATTTTATAGACCAGTTCTCGGTGTGTGTGGCATATATTCATAAGGGAACTGCAGTTTGTATATTGTGCAGTTTATCGAGTTTGGTTACTTTCCTCTACAGCCATGAAGGACTTAAGATGGCATCTACTCTTCCATCGTGAGTTTCTAATACTGGACATTAGGTGTGAAATAGACTTTCCGAGAGCTGCATATTGGAGTAGGGTAATGCTTCTCTGATGTTTATTTGCCTCCTACAGGTTATGTATGGGATTAACATTAACCATAAGTTCTACGTTTGATCTCTGTGATGGTATCTGAAGGGAATACGGTGTAGAAAACCCAATTTCTTTACCTTTTAAGTTTTGAACTAGTGGAAATAATGACTTAATTGGCCATATCGACTATTAAGTTTATTATTATACCTGTTTTCTTCCACAGGTTATGGTTGGTGAGCATATAAGAAAGAGAAATCCTACAGTTTTCCACTGTGTGGTGAATTCTCCGTTTGTTGTAACTTAAGTAACAGGTTCAATGTGCTTATGCAACTGGATGAGATATGAGATGTTTGTGTAACTAGATTTACTTTGTGGTTTTCCACCTCTCTATCTGTGGGATATACCACACTGTACAGGTACAACGCAAAGGAATCCTAAGGAGGTTCCTCCCTACAGGTAGCAGGGAATGATTGTGTTGGCTAAAGGTAGGTTAGGAAGGAGTCCATGGGTAGAGAGACAAGCTTCTGGAAAAGAGGGGTGAGTGATGGCAACGAAAATGAATCCTGGATTGACTCCAGGATGCGTGACCTTTAAGCCCAATGGGGAGTGGCATTGTTGCACTGCCCAATCGAATCTTGGGTTTAAAGCCCCATTCAATGTGCTTACGCAACCGGATAGAGATATGAGATGTCTGTGTAACTTGATTTACTTTGTGGCTTTCTGCCTCTCTATCCATGGGCTATACCACCCTATAGGGTACGACGCAAGGAACTCTAGAGGATGGTCCCCCAACAGGTGCTGTGGAATGATTGCGCTAGTTTAAGGTAGGTTAGGATGAAGCCCAAAAGAATACTCAAAGATGTCAAGCATCAAAGAGGTGAGGATGAGGAATGAATTCTGAAAAGATGAGAAGGGCTGACTTCCTAAAGAGAGAGGGGAAAGCTGGGGCCACCATCTGCCTCCATCCAACAGCGGAACCTAACTAACCTGAAGAAAGCACTAACTAACTAACATTATGACCATTGACATGGAGGAGAGAAAAGCTCCCTTTAAGGAGAAACTTCTGGGGATCCAAGGCCTAGGTCACCTTCCTCCAGGCTGAAAATGTTTGATTTGAGGATGTATGTCAGTCAAGAGAATGGTTCATTAAGGAGGGATATAAGTAAGGAGGATGATGACAGAGGAACATGAGGCAGCAGGGACCCAGGAAGGGTATGCTTGAGTATTGGATGGAAGAAGCAGATTCATGTACTCCATGTCCACCCCAGGGTACTGAAGGAGCTGGAAGAGGTCCTTGCAGGACCTGGCAGACCTATTTAATGCCTCACTACATTGAGGTGTGTGCCTCAGGACTGGAGGATGGCTCATGTGGTGCCCCTCCACAACAGTGGCCCCAAGGATGAACCAGAAAACTACAGACCAGTGAGCCTCACATCCATCGTGGGTAAGCTAATGGAGACTATCCTGAAGGAAAGGCTGGTGGCCTCCTAGAGGGCAAAGGACTACAGGACAGCAGACAGCATGTATTTCATATGTGGCAGATCCTGCCAAACCAACCTGGTCGAGTTCTATGACTGGGTAACTAGGCAACTGGACAGGGGCCATGCAGTGTATGTCCTGTATCTGGACTTCAGTAAGGCATTCGACTCAGTGCCACATGGAAGGCTGGAAGGAATTTAGTAGGCACAGGGGCGGGTGCAAAGCTGGTGAGATGGGTAGGAAACTGGCTGCAGGGAAGGCAACAGAGGGTGGTGGTGGTTGGGGAGCTCTCACACCCAAGGGCAGTAACGAGCAGTGTTCCACAGGGCTCAGTGTTGGGACCAGTGTTGTTTGGGATATTCATTGCAGACTTATCATGGGACATCAAGAGCAAGATCAGTCTGTTTGCGATGATACCAAGGTGGGCGGTGGTGGATGACTTATGGGGATGGCGGGGGTTGTAGGATGATCTGGCAAAGCTTGAAACCTGGTCAGACACCCTGGCAACTGGGCTTTAATGCCAAAAGTGCAGGTGCTGCATTTTGGGATGAAGAACCCAAGGAGGAGTTACCAGCTAGGGGAGTGCAGCTAGCCCAGACAGAGGAGGAGAAGGATCTGGTGTTCTCATTACGGGTCAATGAACAACTCGGCACAATGTAGGAAGGCAGCTGCAAAGGCCAACAAAATGCTGGGTTGTATTGCAAGGGGTATAGCCTCGAGGAGGAGGAGGTGATTCTGCCACTGTATAGGTCATTAGTTAGACCACACCTGGAGTACTGCGTGCAGTACTGGTGTCCGTATCTGAAGAGGGCAATTAAGTTACTGGAGGGGTAGCAGAGCTGACAAAGGTGATCGAGGGGCTGGGGGACTTATCACACGAGAGGAGGTTGAGGAGTTGAACATGTACTCACTGGAGGAGAGGAGAGGAGAGGAGAGGAGAGGAGAGGAGAGACAGGGTGACATGATTGAAACCTTTAAATACATGAAAGAAATAAACAAGACGGTACAGAGGGCTGTTCAAAGTAAGGGAGGGAGGGTCACCAGGGCCATGATATGAGACTGGAGCGAGGAAGGTTCAGGAGGGAGATGAGGAGACACTTTTTACAGAGAGGGTGTGGCTGGGTGGAATGCATTACCTGCTGAAGTGGTATGCAGTGAACAGTGGACTGCTTCAAACGAGGATGGGACAGGACAGGAGGGTGAATGAAGGGAAGGGTGGAAGGAGGGGCAGCTGCAGAATAAGGGTGCTAGCCGCACATTCGAGGCAGACTTGATAGACCTCTGGGTATTTATCTGCTGTGGCAATTTCTGATGTTCAGTATGTAGAAGTCAGAGGAGCAAGGGTAGCCAGATGTTTTGATTTAAGGACGATGATGCTAAAGAAGGATATGAGTAGGGAGATGATGGCGGGATAGATAAAAAACCAAAAGAAAGCTCAGATCAAAGAAGGAACATGAGGGTAGCATTGACCCAATAGGGGTATGCTCAAGGAGTCAAGGGAAGGAAGAGACCCATGTGAGGTCAGATGAGTGGGGTTATAACACTGATAGTGATCACCCAAGAGGGCGGCAGGTCGATAAAGTAGCATAAGATCCAATGGAGGTATGCATGATTGAGTGAGGTGAGTAAGTAGACACTAAGACCAATAAGGCATGATTATGCGATGCAAATGAGTAGACTGTCTTGAACGATAAGACCCTGAAGTTGTAGTTGATGAAGCATAGGAGTCCATAGGATACAGTGATAGAAATGTTCGTGTAAACAATGCAAATAGATGAACCTTGAGGTAAGGCTGAGGGAATGATGACTGGAGTTACAAATTCAATACATGCAGCAGAATGGCGCAGGTTGATAAGGTGGCATAGGAGTCAGGATAGGTACACCCAAAAAGAAATATCGATGAGCTACGAGTGGAGCGAATCTGGATGACTGCACAGAATTGGAAGAGAGGAGACATGAATGAACATGAAATGAACTACACAAAGGAAGGAAAAGGAAGAAGGCTCCTCAAAGGAGGTAGACTCAGAGGCCAGGAAGGCACAACTGGAACCAGCAGTAATGCAGGTTGAGTGATCGAGGAGCAAAACTGGACGATGCATGAGGAGGAGCTACACAAGAGTGGAGAAGCTAAGATGGCTAGCACTAGAAAAAGCGCGAGGACAAGGAAGGAAAGTGTAGGGAAACGGAGGAAGAGCATGGTGGACAGCAGCCAATGTCAGAGCTTGAGGCCATTGAGGCTGGCATGCAGGCCAGACTAAGTCAGCCGAGGAATGTAGGAAAGGGAACCCCAAAATGCACAGGTGCGCCGGAGGAGACAACGGGAAGGACACAGATCAAGAAGTCAATGTGAAGAGAGAGACCTACGGAGAGATTGGAGGAGCAATGTCTGGAGGAGAAGGAAGGATGCAAACATGGAGGGAGAGAAGGAGGTCAGGGGAAGGACTAGAGTCCCAACAAGCCAGACTGGCAAGCTAAAATCGCAGACTCGCAGTGAGCCACATGAGCATGGTGGAGGAAGGTGACACTGAATCAAGGCAAAAGTATGCCACCTAGAGGCTAGAAATGGGCACAGCAGCTGAAAAGAAGACATGGAAATACAGGAGAAACACTAGACACGTCAGCCACAAAGTGGGAATGGATCCGGATCAAAAGCATGAAAACCCATTCATTACAAATGGAGCACACTGCCATTTTTTTATTTTTATGCATATTAGAAACAAAAGCTATTTCTTTTTTTTTATACTTTATTTTTTGTTTTACTTTTCAAACATACAGCTTGAAGAACAGTTTCAGGCATAAAATAAAACATTGTTACAACACATGAGGGTGCCACTCCTCTTACTAATCACTCGTAGTCCGTCCAAAACTTACAGATACCTCCATGAGGGAAAAAGGATAAAACATTCATTATAATTTTTAGAAACAAAATTAGCTGTGTAATTCGAGCCCAAGAGCTGCATGGTGCTTTAAACATTGAATCCATGTTATATTGTCCACAATCTCCATATCCCTACCAGAGGAAAGGATAACCATGCTTTACCAACTTTAAGCACATACTGTGCATGTTAACAATAATAGAAAGCTATCTTATATTGGTGAGTTGGAAACACAGAACAAAATTATTGCCACTTAAATACCGTGTCACATTATCAAGAAAAATAAACTATTTTTCCTTTTACTGAGTATAGCTACTATTTTAAGACAAACCAATCTTACTTTAAATATTTCAAGGTGTAGAATCTTTAAATGTTAGGTATATAATAGAAAATAGATAATTTTATAAACTAATTAGGCTCTTAAACCAAGACCTATTTTATAAAATAAACCTCCTCTACACCTTTAATTCGGAGATCAACTCACTCACCACTCAGATTAATTGAAAGAGCATTGTTTATAGAGACCAAAAGGAAAAGGAAACAAAACACAACAAAAGGAAAAGTTCAAGTATCCTTATCTTCGGACAGACAGGTTCCCAATCTATCTTCTGGCCATCTCTGGAATTGAATTGCTGCGACATCATTCATCGCCTCTGCAGGAGATCGTTGAATAAGTATCTTCCCTTATGTGCAATTCTGGTGATGCGGAAAAGATCATGCCATGTTGCACAGAGGCCTCGCGCAGCTCGCCTTACCCCATCAAAGCGTTTCTTTTTGTCGAGTGGCAAAGCTAATATCTGAAAGGCTGTACCATTGGCCATCATACAAAGAGTGTATCTCTTTTCGTCTAGCTCTTGCCAATAGATAATCTCTAGTGCCAATTCCATCGGTAATGACCACGATTGTCCGAGGCATTTCTGGATTGCATATTCTACCTCGAGGCGTCACTCTATATGCCTTCTGAAGAGCTTGCACTCTGCGAGCTGTTTCTTCCCTAGTTGCTGCACGAACCATTCCTTCATAAACAGCAAAAGGTGGTCCCATTCGCTACCTTCAGGCATTCCCAAAACTCTAATATTAGGGACTCTAATCTGATTCTCCAAGGTTTCTAGGCGATTTTTCCAGTGAGAGCTCTCCTTTATAAGAGCATTTAAGGCTCCCAGAGCTGCATCTGCATGTTTGGAGGTGTCAGCTGCGACTGTCTGCATATGCTCTAAATTGGTCTCCAGTGCCACCACTCTGCGGTGAGGCCATCAAATTTATCTGATAAGGTGGACACTGAAGCGATCAGTCGGGAAAGCTTGAAGCCAATAGTTTGAAGTGTTTCTTCACCCGATGCTTCTGGCAGATCTTCCGAGACAGGCCTGTGTTGACCGTTTGGCCAGGGTTACAGAAGAAGCGTTTAGTTTTGAACCTGTTCCCTGGGATTGATCTTTGTGTGGATTCCCATTTTGGAATCGGAGGTTTCCGACACAAAATTAAGTAATTTTAACCTCTTCCAGTAACGTAAAATACTCTTAAAAGCTGAAAACATTCTGTATAGTCACAAGCTTTCTCTTATTCTGCCGTCTCGCTCAGACTCCACAACGCCCCCCAGAAACAAAAGCTATTTCAAGAACGCCCATAACAATACCAGCTGGCTAATCCTAACGGACTTCAGGAAAGAGGCACGTAAGGGAGGGCAACACTGCACCCGACTGGGAAAGAAAGCTAAATTGCACCCTTTTCCAGGAACTCTGAGCTGGTGCTAAATCTACAGGCCCAGCACGAAATTAAAACTGCAGCTACAAAGAGGCAGCCGAAAGTTTGAAGTGGATGCAGATCCCTAGTACAGGAATGCTATATATCACTAGCATGACATTAATGCCAGAAACCAGATCCTGAGTACCGAAAACAAGAAAGTAATATGGTAGACAAAATAATTATCAGTGGAAAAGCAATGCCCCAACTATGCCAGCATAGGGTGATGCAAAATGGAAGGAAAAAAACAGTTAAGAAGATTACAAAACTCACCTCCAGAGTAGGAAAATCTGAGATCTCTGCAGACAATGAGCAGTAAACCGAATTTAAAGTTAAGCATTGGGTGCTGCGAAGCAGAAAGTTCAACCCTGCACCACGGAACATTGTGTCAATGACAAATACTAGCACTATAGCTCTAAATGCCAAAATAACCACTTGGTTGAACAACTGAATGAGGGCTGACAAAATAGGGACACAGGAGCAGAAAGCAACAGAAAGAACCTCAGATGCTCAGATTTCTCTGCTCCTCCTACTTGCAGTGGTTACGACGGAGAAAAACGGACCCTATGCAGGCAGAATGCAGGCCGAGTGTCCAAAATGGCTAAAAGACCAGTGACACCTGCAAATTAGAAAGGAGAGCAAGCGGTGCAGTGGCCACCCAAGCAACTGTAACTCATAGATACATAGGAGGTTTGACAGGACTGACCACTCACATGAAGAGGCAATACCTGAAAGCTGCAAAACAGGAGGATGGCAAGCGGTCCCACTGAAAGTTCGGCTTGAGCGAATGGAGGGCCACATCAGTAAAACAGATTCAGAGTGCAAAACTGGGAGAGCGAGGGCAAGCGACGGGAAGGTCCTAGGTGACTAGGGTGAGGAGCAAAGCAGCGGAGGGGTGGCAAGCAGATGGAAGGCAATAGCAGAGGATTCCGGAGAGCCAGGAGAAGAGGCCGGTCGAGGCAGAAAGCAAGCAGGCGATGTAGAAACAAAAGGCAATGAAAACAAATCCTGGACTGGCTCCAGGATGAGTGACTTTAAGTCCAATGGAGGAGTGATGTTGTTGCTCGGCCCATCGACATTGGGCTTAAAGCCCTCCATTACTATATCTGGGTACTAAAATGAGTGTTGCTATATTTGAATGTATAATATCCAAGATCTATTACTGTACCTGTTACTGATTTGTTCAGTTTTTAAAAGCTCAGTATAATAAAGTATATATATATATATATATATATATAACATATATATATACATTATATAAAAATGTATGGTGAGTATGTCATTTTAGATGTGTCATAGAGCGGTAGGTTCAGATTATCTCTGGAGCTTAAGAGTCATACTGCTCCTCCCATGTCAGCCCCATGCATCTCTGAAAGATATGCTTTCACTAATATCTCTCAGTGCTACAGAATAAGGTGAATGAGCTCCTAGTGTGTCATGCGATGCAGTCTGTC
Organism: Neoceratodus forsteri; assembly: GCA_016271365.2. Classification (NCBI taxonomy): domain Eukaryota; kingdom Metazoa; phylum Chordata; order Ceratodontiformes; family Ceratodontidae; genus Neoceratodus; species Neoceratodus forsteri. Next base: position 160,801,558 of record CM057450.1, on the reverse strand, counting down.
CCAGATAGTCAAACTAAGCAAGGTTTTGTGCAACAGTACCTTCTGGTATCCAAGGTGAAAGGGATATGGTGCCCCATACTCAATCTGGGAGCCTGAACAATTTCATCTGCAGAACAGAATTTCATGTTGTAACCTGTATCGCATCATTTTGTCCCTGGAGCCAGGGTATGGTTTTGCTCCTGGGACCTCTAAGATGCATACTTCCACATCTCAGTTTCTTTGTCACACAGATGATTCCTCAGATTAAAGTTGACAGAACCCTTACCAGTTTAGGGTTATGCCATTCAGCCTGTCTTCAGCACCTAGTGTTTTCACCTGTCCGTTGGTAGTGGCAGCTTCCTTAAATGTAGGAGCATCAAGTTGTTCCTCTAACTGAATAACTGACTTCTCATGGGCAGTTTGATACAGAACATTGAATGGGCCAGGGACAGACCTGGACATACAGACCTTGCAGCATCTGGTTTTCTTGGCAACCCTGCCATATCCAAGCTGGCTTTAAAGCAGATGACTGTGTTTTTTTGGGAGAACTAAATTTGCTGCATGCCCTGCTGCCACATTGTCCTTTGGCTGGACAGGGCTGAGGACCTGTTCTCCATTGCTCAGTCCTTTTGGGTTGGGTAGTCGTGCCCAGCCTTGGATTTCCGTAGTCTCCTGGGGTTCATGACATCCAGCATGGCAGCGGTTCATTGGACCTGCTGGTCCCACTGAGCGGTGGCACATGAGGCACCATCCGAGGGGTTCCATTGGTCTCAGACACACTCAACCATTAGACAGTCAAACAGAAAAGCTGGGCATCAGTAGCAAATGCATAAATGGTTTATTAAATTCAAACTCACAAATCCATGAAAGGCACAGATCTGTCCCCACATCTGCTGTGCCTTTTATGGTTTCTTGAGTCTGAATAACAGTTAATAAACTATCTATACATTGAATATTGGTGCCCAACTTTTCTGTTTGACTCTATTCTTCTGCTGGAGCACAGGAATTTACTGTGGAGCAGTTCTTGTTTGAAAATCCAGCCATTAACCTGCTGGTTCACTGATCCAGCTGATGCTGCATGCCATCTTATGGTGGCTATCACCGTCAGACCTCTTGGAGGAATGCCATTGTTTTCATCGAGAGCTGGGACAAATGCTTCTCTAGTGGGCTTGGACCAATGCCGGTAGTATCATGAGTACATGATGCTTGTTCACAGAATGAGACTAGCATACGAATACACGAATGTGCCAGCAGAAACAAACCACTGATCTATTTAAGTCTGCTCGAGTGCAACCAACACCCTAGTTTGCAGCTGCCCCACCCCTCCCATTATCATCTCACTGCCACCCCCACCTCCCCACCCTCACTCTCCCTGTTCCTGGACCCATGCCCTTTTGAAGCTGTTCACAGATTTACATTGATACCACCCATTCTGGTAGGGCATTTCATTTTACTACCACCCTCTCTGTGAAATAGTGTCTCCTCATTTCCTTCCTAAATCTTCCCCTGTATTCTTAGCCTGTGCCCCTGGTGACCCTTCCCTTCTTAACTTAAAGACCCCATCTGCCCCACCTTATTGATTCCCCACAGATACTTTAGATACTAGCATACACATCAGTCTGTTGGAACTCTGTGCATTAAGCCTAGCACTATCAATGTTCATTACAATAGTTAATGTCCAGGTCGTCCAGATCAACATGGACATGGCCACCATGTTTTACCCAAACAACAAGGTGAAACACACTCCTATCAGTTGTATCTGGAAGTACCGTGGACATGGTCCTGGCACGCTCTAGCTACAACGAACCTCATGGTGGTCCATATCACGGGACTAAACAACCAGCTTGTGGATGTCCTTAGTCATGTTAGGGAGATGTCCCATTTGTGATTGCTGCACCAGAAGGAGTGTCCCTAGTGTTCTCAGTTTGGGAAAGATGGTCAGTGGATCTGTTTGCCTCCTGGGAAACAGGAAGTTTTGGTTACTATGCGCATACCCCTCAGCAAAGTACTCTGACAGAGGACTCGGTTGCCTGGTCCTGTACAGGAGGTCTCCTGTATGCCTTCCTTTCTATTTCTCTGGTGCACAAATGATCCTTGAGGCTTGGAGGGACCATACTTGTCTGATACTATAATTTCAGACCGACTTTGTCAGTTCTGGTACCCAGAGCTCCTAGTTTCAAGCCACTGCATCAGCTACTTCAAGAGCTGGGCCTTCCCCAATTGCTTGAGGAGACAGTCAAACATCCAAACTGCAGTCCCTACATCTGACAGTGTGGTTCTTGAGCAGCTAGTGTTCCAGGCCCTGATGCTTCAGGGGACAGTCTTAAGGATCTGGAGGTGGGTGTCTTGCCAAAAATCAACTCACAAGGCATACAGTTATAAATGGAAGAGGTTCTCATGTGCTCACAAGACACCCCTGAAAAGTGTGATTATTATCTATAATCACACATACCGAGATGTCCTATTGTCCTTATGAAATGTATTTGACAGCAAAGAAATCACTTAAAATGGCATCCATGTAATTATGAAGAAATAACTATGCATACCTGAAGTGCCTTATTGTGTTTATAAAATGGATTTTAATACAAAGAAATCACTTAAAATTGCATCCGTGTAATTATGATGAATAATTACACATCCGTGAAGCATCTTACCATGTTTACAAAATGGATATTAAAGCAACAGTGCCTGATAGGGTGTAAATTTTGACATTTACTTTTTATTCTGTTACATATTGCCTTATCTCCTAACTTGAGTGATACCTTTTCACATTTGAGTCGTTTACCACTTTTTACAACTGACATAATAAAAGGAGTGCTTGTTTTAATATGGCTCAGACCATCTTTTCACAAGTATTCTCAGTTGTTTTTTGAACACACATTGCTTTAACATCACCTCTGTTGTGGCATAAATGAATCAGCACACAGCAGGCACTGCTCCATGACCTAACAGGTGTACAAGAACAGCCAAGAATACTGATGAAAACCTTGTCTGAGCCATGTTAAAAGGAGTGCTGCTTTTATTATTTCAAATGTGGAAAAAAAGTACTCAAAATGTGGAAAGAAAGTTATATCAACAAGTCAGGAGAGAAGGGTCACAGTAAAGTAGAACAAAAAGAGTATGCCTCTGTACGACTAAACTATTACAGTGAACATGTCGATGTCGACAACATAGACAGTTTGTTCTAATAGACTGCCCAAGACCCTGGCACTCTGTCCCCGGTCCTGCATCCCTCCCCAAATCAACTCTGACTCAGAAATGAAACTGGGTCTCTGTCAGATTTATGTTGACCGCAGCTTGTGGTCGACATAAATCCGTTAGTGTGTTGTTGGTCGACAAAATAGTTGTCAAACCGGCATCATAGAGCCACAAAAGTATGTCACAATTTTAACTGCTATCATGCTTTGCCACTTTAGAGCACAAAATACATTTAAAATTGCACCCATGTATAATGGTAAATTACATTATGGTAAATTACAGCCATGTGTCAGTTCAGCTAATCAGATTTATTCATGACATTTTATAAAATTTATTCTGACATTGTCCAATTATTCTGCATTTTAGAGTCTGTTTTCTGGTGTTTTATGATTGGGAGCTGTTTTTCCTTAAAAATACAGCCAGTCATGTTTAAAAGGATTACGGTGGTTCCAACGTGCTACTTATTATCATAGAATGTTGATTTACAGATCTTTAAGACATTTGTAAATATTTTATATTTTGTTTCTTTTTCCTAACAGGTGGAAAGTGCTTAGCACTCACTGCTCAGATACCTATAGAACAATCCTATTAGTGCGTTTGGGATCCCTTTGTTGTACTATTCACAGTCTCCACGAGCCATAATACAGGTAACAAAATTGATTCTGACACTTACCATGGCTTCATTTGCCCTTGAAGTAACTTTGTCACTTTTGGAACAGTTTAAAAACATAATATTTAGACACAATTCCGTGGATGTTTTACCTGCTGTCTGTGGTTATTTTCTGTTTGTTCTCCATTGCTAGGTCAGTTTGCATGGAAATAGGATCATTGTACCCTGTGGTTCATCTGCTTTCGTGTCATAATGCTCAGCTTGTGCCATCGCAGCTCTGAACTGTGACTTCAGCAAAGGATTATACAGCAGGATGATATCAATTGTGTGGGACAAGGACCCTGTTCCCATTTAAATGAGCATAGTAATAATTATATCTATCAGGTTTACTCTTCTATCAGGCCAGTCCTCTTCTTCCACCGACCTGATTGTAGAGTGTCTAACTCCCAAAACCAGGCTCCAAAACAATTTTGTTAGCTTAATGTAGCCCTGGTGCTGGGTCTTAGAGGGCTACTACCCCTGCCTGGGCAGTCGCTAACCAGTTCAGCGGACTGGGTTCCCATTTTAGCTGCTACAGGGGTTCTTTCCCAAGAATAGCATAAATAGCATGGTGCCTCTACCCAAAGTACATGTTAAGTGGGCAAGGTATCTAACTGTACATCCCACTGGGATGTTGTACCAACCACCTCCCCAAGTAGTCGCCCCAGACATGGAATACCATAAAATCAAACATCCCATTTTTAACACTTTGATTTAAAGACTTCAGCAATAATACACTCATTAAATAAAACCTGCTCTTGAGTCAAATATTTTCCCAAATAGTAATCCATTCTTCTATTTATTTGTGGAGTGTTAGGAAAGTGCAGATGGAGTACAGGTTAAGCAAATATTTTTTCATTATGGTTGTGGGCATCTTGCAGTCTGTAGCTGGCAAACTGGAGTATCGTGGCACACATTTTGGAGTTTTCAATGTATCCTCCACTTCTACAAATCATTATGCCAACTGAAATAAAATACTCCCTTCTTTCTGTTTAGAATGTTGTAGACAGAACTCCAAGCTGCTTATCAGATGGCCATTAGGAAACTGAAACAGCTTGTTAAATATTGGTTACCTATTAAACTGGAGATTTGTTTAGCGCTTGAAATGCAACACACACATTTAAATACTTAGCATTTAAGCATTTTCTTGCTACAGTTTTCAGTTGGCAGGTATTGTCTTTCAAGAAAGACTCATACTGCATAAATGTCATCCTTTCCCAGCAAATCTAAAAAGTACAGTTTTTAACTCTTAAGACACTATCTGATAAGCACTGTATCAGACATATGCCAGGTCTTCTGTGAACTATCCAGGCTGAAATATATAGCAATCAGCAGGCATTTTGCTGTGCTTTTTGGGAAAAATATATTGAGCTACAGCAAACAACACACACACACACACACACACACACACACCTCATAGCCACAGCATTCAAAATAAATACTGCAATATAATATGTTATAAAACAATAAACTGTTTATGTCAATGAACACAGTGAAGTTCAGTGTACACTAGATTTCCTTTAAGTATTTCATATCCTGTATAGTGCAAGGAGATGCTACATCTCATTGTCATAGGGACTTTCATTTACACATTTTTGCACTGTATTTACTCAGGATGTCCCAGATTAGATGCAATATCATGTTTTCAGTGGGGTCATGGTTTATTATTTTATAATGTATGTATTTAAGGCAGCTTAGTCCAGATGAAAAATATAGTTTTCAATGTGTTCTGATTTTACACAATGCAGCATAATATTGTGTAGATGTAGAGCCCACTAAAATGAGATGCCATTTCTTCTGTGAACTATCCAGGCTAAATATACAGCAATCAGCAGGCATACTCTAGAAAAACTTCAAGAAGTGCAAGGTCTGCACTTTGGAGCCAGGAACCAGGGAGGGATTATCACTTGAATGGCGTGACAGTTGGGGAGCTCCACAGAGGAGAAGAACATAGGAGTGATTTGTGGGAGCATGAACAACTCTGCTCAGTGCAGAAAGGTGGCAGCAAAACCAACAAAATGCTGGAGTGTATTGTGAGAGAATCTCCTCCAGAAGGAAGGAGGTTATCCTGCCCCTGTACAGGTCATTGGTCAGGCCCACAGGGAGTACTGCATACAGTATTGACATCCATTCCTGAAGAAGGGCATTAGATTGTTGGAGGGTGCAGCGAAGAGCCACAAAGATGATCCAGGGACTGGAAAGCAAGACCTGTGAGAACAGGCTGGGAGAGCTGAACATGTATTCATTCACTGGAGGAGAAAGGGATGGGGGATATAATCGAGACCTTTAAGTACCTGAAGAGGATAAACAAGACCAACACAGAATGGATTTTTCAAATGAAAAGGGGAGGGACATGAGAGGGCATGGACTGAGATTGGAAGTGGGAAGATTCATAAGGAAGATCAGGAGACATTTTTCACGGAAAGAGTGGTGGACAAATGGAACACCTTACCAGTCAGGACAGTGTCCTGTAAGATGGTGGGCAGTTTCAAGAGGGGCTGATACAGGCTAAGGAGAAGGGATGCTGGGAAGGGGTGGAGGGGCATCTGCGAGATGAGGGGCTAGCTGCACATTTGAGCAGACTCGATGAACCATTAAGCCTGTTTCTGCTGGCAATTTCATATGTTCATATGATTGTAAAACACATTATAAAAATGTGTAAAAGGAATACCACATTGAAACTGCCTCTCAGTGGATCTGCATTGTGCAAATTCATTAGAAATAGTGGAAAAGCTCCCCACAGACATTTTGACTCTGACCAGAGTTTGTTTTAGATATTGGCATCCAGATTAGCATTTTCCAAAACCATCATATATCCCTTTAAACTTCAACACATATTTTAATTCTTGCAGCTGCCAACCCTTCTAACTAGCTAACTGCTGCAGATGGTAACCATTCACAAACCCCAACTAGTACCAGTTCAGAAGACCCCAACTCTGTGTCCCTGGGTACCCAGCTAATCATTACAGGCCTGTGGTGCAGCTGGTTGTCCAGCAATGCTGCATTTGCTTAAATTAACATTTAACCTTTTCTACTTACTTTTGATTATTTACTCGCCATTGGGCATAAATTACAGACAGCTATTTACATTCCAGGTGCAGGAAAATACTGCAGTTACTCACGATTCTGCTTCACCAGTCTCTGGTGGTGTGGTGACTGCGCCTCTGAGGAAGCTGGAACAGCAGAACTCAGAGACTTGGATTGGAAGAGACTTGAGATGTGGAGAAGGCACTCTGCAGTTGGAGTCTTCTGACTTGCTTGGAGGTCTTGCAGTTTGTCTCCTTCAGCCTGTTTCCAGGTCAAATGCAGAGCACAAACGCAAGGCTTTCTATGCCACAAGAAGCCCAGAACCAGGAGTTACCCCACAGTCTGGCTTCCCACTGGATCTAGATCACCAAGCACCCAGACACGTGCCCTGTGGCTCCCTCTGGCCCAGTCGGCCCCACTCAGTCGAGGGTTGGTAGGTTCCCTACCTGGCTCCAGATTGAAAATGAGTAGATACTCCATCTGTTAAGCTCAGCTCAGGTTGGCAATGTTAACATATGAAATTGCCAGCAGATACAGACCATATGGTCTATCTAGTCTGCTCGAGTGTGTAGACTTCAGCCCGTTAGACTGCAGCTGCCCTCTCCCTTAACTCTTCCCTCCACCAACTACCCCCAGGTATGTACTTTCCCCTTAAACTTGTAGCTCCTCACAGTCTGCACTGATCACAGGTTTTTCAGGCAGTGCATTCCACCCTGTTACCACTCTTTCAGTGAAGTAGTGCCTCTTCCTTTCCCTCCTGAATCTGCCCCTTTAACTTCAGGGGTGCCCTCTGGTATCTCTTCCATTCTGAAGAGTGAACCCATCCTGGAAGCCTACTTTGTTCATCTCCTTCAGGTACTTGAAGGTCTCGATCATGTCCTCTCTCTCTTCTATCCTCCAGGGTATACCTGTTGAGCTCTTTTAGTCTTTCCTTGTAAGTTCTATCCCCCAACCCATGGATCATCTTTGTTGCTCTTCACGCACTGCCTCCAGTAGTTTTATATCCCTTTTCAAGTATGGGTGCCAGAACTACACACGGTACTCCAAGTGAGGCCTCACCAGGGACCTGTACTGGGCAATATGACTTTGCTACATCTGGATGTAATCCCCTTGCTATGCACCTTAGTATCCTGTTAGCCTTAGCCGCTGCCTTCCTACACTGGGCCCAGTGGGTTAATTCCCTGGTCACCAGCACCCCAGATCCTTTTCCTTATTGGATGTGGACAGTTTGATACCATCCATCCAGTATCTATATCCTGAGTTTTTGGCTCCAAAATGCATCACCTTGCACTTCTTGGTGTTGAACCTAAGCTGCCAGGTGTCGACCACTCCTAAGTCTTGCCAAGTCCTCCTGCAGTAATTTCCTCCCTCCTCCCCATCCATCTCAGCACAGATCTTGGTGTCCTCGTAAGAGGCTGATCATATTCTTGATCCCAACCGCTATGTCTGCAGTGAGAGATAGATGTTTAAGAAACCATTCTTCAGTCACACAACCATCGTGGTAGACATGGCCCTTTTCACACAGGTCACAGTCTCTGGCTTCTCACTGAGTGCTTGGTCTCCAGTGAGACTTTGCTTATTCAAATTGGGCTCCTTTGAAGACCCTGAACTTTACACTGACTGAGCATCATTTCACTTGACCAGTCCCTTGTTGCAACCAATTTCTTTTCCTCACCATGCAGGTGCTTACAAACCAGAAAAGTCTCTTCTCTAATGCAGACTACTTGGTTTTACTGGCCAAGCCTCACGTGCAGGGAGACACCCATACCCAGTGTACCTGGATTTACTGGACAAGTCCATTTCAAACTGGCTACCCACAAAGAGGTCCTCAGGACACTCCAAAACCTCAAAGAGCATGGCTCCCCAGCCATGACTCACTTGAGTCTAGGTTCCTAAAATGGGGAGCACAAGCACTTGCAGTACCAGTTAGAAACTTGATTAATAGATCCTTTCTCAAAGGGACTGTACCCTCAGAATGGAAAAAGGTGCTTGTAATCCCTGTCTACAAAGGATCTGCCATGCCTATTGAAAATTATAGACCAATCTCAATTCTCTGCCACCTAGCTAAGGTTCAGGAACGAATCCTATATAATAAATTGCAAGACCACCTTGAAATTCACCAACTCCTATTAACCTGCCAGCATGGTTTCCACAAAACACAGTACCCTCTGCACTCATCAAAGTCACTCTGACATTTACCATGTCTTTAACCAAGGACTGGGTACAGGTGCCATCTTCAGAGACCTCACCAAGGCCTTTGACCTGGTGAACCATATGCTGCTGTTAACAAAGCTGGAATCCTTGGGTCTTGATCAGCCTTCCATATTCTGGCTCAGGAACTTCTTATCAGGTCACTCCCAATGTGTCAAGTTGGGCAACAGTCAATCCTAATTCAGACAAATTATCCATGGCATCCCACAGGGATCCATACTGGATCCCTGGTCTTCTCGTTATTTAGCAAAAAAATTTGCCAAATTCCTGTGGTGGGGTGTCTGTCCAGCTTTACACTGATGAACCATTCTATACCGCGCCTCAGTTGATACCATTGACTCAATCAGCATCTGAGTCCGACTTCAGCCATTTAGAAGCCTGGTTCCTTGAAAACAACCTACTACTTAACACAACAAAAGCAAAGCAATGCTTTTCCATCCTTCCTCCTATAAAGCTGTCCATAACCCGCTTCTCTCCATCCGCTCAGTTAATGGGGTATGAACCCTTGAAACAGTTCATTCCTTTAAATACCTGAAATCTAGATTTAGTAGTTGCCGTATTGGTCCTTGCAAGAATAGATCCAGAAGCAAATGATTTGATACCTTTTAATGGACCAACATAGATGTAACAACAAGAACACAGTGCTCTAACTTTCGGACAACCAGTCCTTCTTCAGAAGCTCATGGCAGTTGTTTGGCCACAAACTTCTGAAGAAGGACTGTTTGATCAAAAACTTGCTTTGTTCTTGTTGTTACATTATGTTAGTCCATTAAAAGTATCAAATCATTTGCTTCTGGATTTAAATACCTGGGCATCCTGCTTGATTCTAACCTTTCATTCAAGGCCCATATCCACAAAATCACCAAGACCATACCCAGAAGCTTGGTCTGCTATACTGTCTTTATCCCTTGCTATCTAAAGCATCCTGTCTCAAAATTGCCTCTGCTTCCTCTGCTGTTCCTATGGGGCACCTTTGTTCTTATCTGTCAGCCTCTCTCACAAACCAGCTGAAACAACTTTGCCATAAGACTCTTGGAGCACCCGCGCCAACATCACTGTACTGTACATGCTTTGCTGGGCTGGCTGCAACTTGAACACAAATTCAGTATACCCTCACTTTGTTTTACCTTCAAGCTCACACATTTCCATACTTCACCTAGTCTATTTGACATCATTGTACGGAAACAGCCCACACAGTCCCTCTGCTCTAATTTTCTTCCACTTCTTGACTTACTTAAGACCCGGCCAGCAGCTGGCAGATGATCCTCTGCCTTTACTGCCCCCTGGCCTGGAACTCCCTCCCACATCTAGTCTCTCCTGCCCTACCCTCCAGAGCTTCAAACTTGCACTGTTTAACCATCTTGCTGCTTCAGGGACCTGCACCCTACTTCCTGACTTACAGGCCTCTGCTCTTACCTTGATTCCCTCTATAACTCTGAAGCTCAATGCTCTTAATTTCCATGAGTCACAGTAATTTGAAATGTGTTGACGCTGCTGTTAATATATTATACTGTGTGTTCTCGATATGTACCTGCAGTACTGTTGCATTGAACTACCTTGTTCCAGTTGTCTGTATGTTAACTGTGATATTGTTTAGCTCTGCAGTCTATTTACAGTGTATTCATTGTTTCTGTGTTAACTTTGAACTTGTGTAACTCTATGTATACTAAGTACTGTTTTGCCCTATCTAGCCCTCCCTGGGCTGCCCCTGAAAAAGGGACTGCATTGTTTCAGTGGGCTTACCTGGTTACCAATATTCAAATAAATAAATAAATATAAGCCCCAGTGAGTCAGGAGAATCCAATACCAAGTGTCCCTAAACCCTTTTCCATAAACCTTTCCTTCCCAACCTTTGGCCAAAATGTCCTTCCGCTATCCTCTGATGTTAAGTTCAGCCAGGTACAGATAGAACCTTTCTCCTTGCATGAACCTTTATATTTGTTTCTCACCACTGTGGTGTAGACAAAACTCAAACTTCCCTTGCACTAAGGGGTCTGTAGCTCCCAAGAAGATCTCCATCTCCTTGCAGTTCCAGACAACCTTGTCTCTGAAAACTCTAAACAAAACCTTCAGTGCTGTGGTGTAGCTCTTTTCCCAGAGCACCCTGTTGCAGGACCTTGCAGCTCTCTCTCTCTCTCACTTTCTTCCTCTCAGCAGAGCTGTGAAGCAAACTCCATTACTTTCCTCCCATAAATGGGAAAGGCATACCCGCAGGCCCTGGGGACAAGTAGCTGCCAATTCTCAGGCAGGCCTTTCCCAAACCTTGCAGCCCCATGTTTCATCTGAGGGGCTGAAGTCCTCCTCCCTCCCGCTGGAGGGCTCCCCGAACTCACTTTGGAACCAAAATCCTACTCTTTTGGAAGCTCTCTGGAACTCCTGATTGGCTGAAATCACTGTGCCTTTTAAAATTAATATATGTATGAGGCTCCTTGATGTCTGATTGGTTATAGAAAAGAGGAACCAATACTTTCTCAGACTTTTCACCCACAAGTCCATTTACTGTCCCATAAGTCCTCCTGGCAAATTCTGACATTCTGCTTGGCTGTACTGTGATCACCTTGTTACAAGCATGGCTGCTTAACAAACAATCTCACCGCAGTTCATAGTTAAAGCTACCAACTTTCTGAGGTCTAAAACTGGGACAGTTCATCCTGATCATGACCCCCACCATGTCACTCCCACGGACACTGGCACAGCCAGCATGCGCACAATCAGTTAAATTTTGCTGCTTGCTCTGGTCATGCCATCCCTCAGTAACACCAGTAGCAAACATTCAGATCAAAACAATACATCATTCTGTTGCAGCAAGTTCCAAACCATGATGTACAGAAAGTTCATTAGAAGCAAACCTGCATTAAATTGTGATTAGACATTCGAGCTGCATGTATTGCTCCTCCTGACAGTCCCATCCAACCCGCTTACACTCACCTCATTTCTGAGCAAACTTCACTTCAGTGACTCCACCACCACACCAGATTGTTTTCACACTTCCCTACAGCTGATCAAGTTTAGGTACCTTAGTCCCCTGCTGCGGTCTCTTCTCTGTCTAGAGTCCCTCTAAGCTGCTGGCAGGCAGACGTCCACATGTGTTTGTTTGCACTACTACCCATTCTAATCTAACAGGAAGGAACATGCTTTACTGTGCTGCCACTGACATGCTTGCGGTGCAACACGAACGCGGGGTTGAAGTTGCAAACTGCTGTCCAGCCGAGCAGTGCCACAGTAGTGCTGAAATAATTGTCACTCATGGATTAGCAGTCGGCAATAAGAAAGAGGGACAAAACTGGGACAAGTAAGCAAAACTAGGACAAAAGTGACATTTGCAAAACTTGTGGGGACACTGGGACATGCTGCCAAAAATAGGGACAGTTGGTAGCTTTATTCATAGCATGTCCCAACTTTCAAAACCAGGTGCAGCCAAACTAAACATATTTCACCTTTCCTGTGCCTCACAGAATTGTAGATACCCCTGCCATTCTACACAGTATCAGGGTTTCACATGTTTCTTAGCCCCTTGCCTGTCACTAGCATCAATTTCTACTGCCCCCAAGGTGCTAGGCAGGCTTGGCTCATTAATATTCATGAACACCCTCCAGTCCTGAGTGCTTATTGGCACTCCTTAAAGAAAAACAAATGCACCATTTCCAGGTCTCCAGTCCTTGATGAGCTAAACTATCGGAACAGGACCACTGGAGAGTGCGCATGTGGCTACAACAATGGCCAAAACAGAAATGCGTGCCTGCGCAGACTGCTGTCCCTGCACCACAGTGCAAACCAGGGCTGCAGCTCCATGGTTTAGCTCTTTCAGCCCAAATTCAAGCTAAATAAAATGCTGGGGCTGGAGGAAGATCAGTGGTAAACCAGGAACAAGCCATAACTGGGGACATAATGGGTAATCTGGGCCAGTAGGGAGATCAGGCAGGAGAACTAGGAATCGGGTAAGCCCCTGATGGGGGTGCTATATAGAAACATAGAAACTGTTAGCAGATAAGGACTGTTAGGCCCATCCAGTCTGCCCGCACACTGTACACTTGTTTTGGGCCTCTGACCCTCTCTGGGCAGTGGTTTTCACCCTCCTTTCCACCTTTAAGGTTCCCTTAGTTATGCCTGTCCCAGGCATGCTTAAATCCCTCCACTGTGATCGCTCCCACCATTTCCTGTGGCAGGCTATTCCATGCATCCACCACCCTCTCTGTGAAAAAAAAGTCCTCACATTTCCTTCAACCTGCCACCCTCCAATTTCATATCATGACCCCTCATTCTTTAATCTCTCCTCATGTGTTTTCTGATGCAATCCCTGTACCATCTGTGTTGCCCTTCTCTGGACTGCCTCCACCCTGTCAATGTCCTTACAAAGGTGCAGCCTCCAGAACTGCCCACAGTGCTCTAGGTGAGGTCTCACGAGTGTTTTATACAATGGCATCACTATATCCCTCCTTCTGCTAGTGATACCCCATCTATGCACCTCAGCATGACACTTGCCTTCCCTGCAGCTTTTGTATTCTGCTTAATCACTTTTAGATGGTCTGATATGATAACCCTAGGTCCCTTTCTTCCTTGGTGATTGTCAATAACTCAGCCCCCATTAGTAGCTCTCTCCCAGGTTCCCTCACCCCAAGTGCATCATTTTGTACTTGTTTGAGTTGAACCTCAGTTGTCACCTCAGACCATTTTCAAGCTTCCTCAAGTCCCTCCTCATTTCTGTACCCCTCAGGAGTGTCCACCCTGTTGCAGATCTTGGTGTTATCTGCATGTAACCCCTTACAAATGGGAGTTCCTGAAAAGTCTTCCTTGAGCTTGCCTAAATACTCACTGCCATGTTGGTGTTCTGCGTTTTAGCAGTTTAAACGTTATTGCCAGAGAGTTCCTGTATAGCCTCTGTGTACTGTCTCTTTAAGAGATGCCTAGATCATAGTTATAATTAATCTGGGAGGTGGCTGAGTGTTTCTGTAGAGTACCACCCGGGCTGACAGATAATCGCCTCGTTCTGCCATTACTATTAGCACAGAGGAGCTCTGTTAGAAGATGTACTTATTTGCTGATCCTTTATTAGAATAGTAATAATCAATCAATCAAAATCTTTATTTATCCAGGTGAACATCATTGAGCAGAGATCATTTGCAAGATGGACCTGGTTATGATAAAATCTCAGACAAAATACAAAGATGAGGGATACATATCTAACGACAATGGGACAATTTGATACATATAGGTCATAGCATACAAGACATCAAGCAATAGCATAGAACAAACAATGCTGCAGCAGTATCATCTGCAAGTGACAAATTGTGGATATCTCAGATTTAAGTGACAGTATGCTAATTTGGGTTGGGTGGGTAAAAGTAGAGGGACTAGGGTAGATGCAGAAGTAAGATGCCAGGCGGTAGGGGAATGTATCATCATAAGGCATGGCCAGAATAAAACATAATTATTAATAGGTAGCTTAGATGGAGATAGGATAAGTAAATCAACAGAGGACAGTGGAAAGCAGCAGACGGAGGACAGAGCATGAGAAGAGGAAGGATTAAGGAAATGTATGTAAAGAGGACAGGTTAAAGACAGCCAGTATGATGATATTGCAGTTATTGGTTCCGATTAATGGTGAAAAAGCACTTGCATGATTCCTTAATAAGGCGAGTACAAGATCTTGAATGAACCGATGCTGATGAATGTATTAAATTTAACGATTTTCTATAAATTGTTCCACAGGGAGGAGCAGCAAAGCTGATGGCAGTTCTGCCTTGGCGAGTAGACTTTGGGAATTTTAATGAAATGTAAGAGTGACTTCTCAGGGCATAGGTGCTTATTGAGCTTAGCGGAGGCAGTTCAAGATGTATTGTGGAAGTTTTTTGAGATAGTTCTGTAGGTCCATAAAGCGGCATTTTCCCACCTAAACTGGAGGGAGGTCCATCCTCGACTGCATATATTAAACAGTGGTACGTACTGAAGGGAGACGGTAATACATCTCAGAGCTCTATGGTAAAACGTATCTAGCTTTGTTAGGTAAGAGGTAGGACAGTGGCTATAAAGATAGTCTAATCTACTAGTGAGAGACATGTAGCTTGCACCAACCTCATCTTCACATTGCTTGTGAGTAGGTAACTGGTCCTGAAGTAGAGACCAAGTCTCTGGAAAATCTTTTCAGCAAATCCTCTATATGCTAAATGAAGAATAGTTTATGATCTAGCCAGACTCTTAGGTACTTGAACTTCATAACAATTCTAGGTTTCCCTAAATTGTAGAGATCTCGGTACTGTTCCTGTAGTTGCTGGAATAGCTGCATGTATATAATTAAAGAGGCACATTGCTTTAGTTTTCTTTGCGTTAAGTAAGAGCTTTTTGTTTAGGAGCTGTTTTGAAGTAGATTAAATTCAGTTTGAAGGTTGCTACATGCAGCTTGAGGTGATGGTCGGCTTAAGCAAAGCACCGTATCATCCAGCGGATAGGTGGACGTTAGCCTTAGTTACACTCTCACTGATGTTATTGATGTAAATCGCAAACAGAATGGGACCTAAAATAGATCCTGGGGCACTCCTCTTAGTAGGGTTTAATAGATGAGGTTCACCTTCTGCTTTGACTTGCTGTAAATGGTCAGTAAGGTAATTTGTAAACCACTAAAGGGAAAGAGTCCAAGCTTATAGACTGCAAGAATGAAAGGAGTAGGCTACAGTCTACAGTGTTGAATGCCTTGCTTAGGTCCAGGAATACTGCACAAAGTTGTTTTTTCCAGTTCAATCTGCCAGTCATTAGTCACTTTTGAGAGGGCTGTGATAGTGCTATGGTTAGCCCTGAATCCAGATTGGGCAGGCTTTAGCAGATTTGATAGTTCTAAATAAGATCTCACTTGTGTACTTACAATTTTTCCAATAATTTCGACAGGACAGGGAGAAGGGAAATCAGCCTATAGTTGTTGAGGTCGCAGGGTTTCCTGATTTAGGCAGAGGTATAACGTGGGCTGTTTTCCAGATGGATGGAAGGACTCCTTGGCTAAAAGATAAGTTAAATAGGTGTGTTATAGGTACAGCTAGTACGTGGTAAGCAATCTTTAGGAAGTATGGGTCTAGGGAGTCAGCGCCAGCACTTTTGTTTACGTTCAGTTGACATAGAAGGTCGTCAACCTGTTTCAGGGAGGCAGGTTGCAGAGATAATGTAGAGTTTGTGACTTGGACTTCATTGGGTTGAGAGCCCAGCTGGGTGCATAACAGGTTCACAGAAGAGTTATCGAAGGCTAGCCCGCTGTTGTAAAGTGGTTATTAAAGGAGTCCAAAATTTATACCCTCTCAGTGATGGTGCTGTTACCTGAGATGATCTTAGGTGGGAGAGAGTTACCAGGTGTGTGACCAGAGGTCCCTGATGGTATTCAAAATTTGGCTGGGTGCTTGGTGGCCAAGTCCAGTTCTGTTTGTAGTATCACGGCTTTACGTCTCTAATCTTCCTGGTACATAGGTTTCTGACCCTCCTAAATACATACCAGTCCGATGGGGTCTTATATTTACATGCTTTCTTTCAAAGTTTGTCCCTCTCTAACAGAGCAGATCTGAGTTTAGCAGAGAACCAATGACATGTTCTGTTCTTAACGCACTTTTATTAGAGGGCGCATTTGTTTAAAGCCCCTGGTATTATGTTATTGAGGATGTAGTAAACCGATTGTACTGTTCTCCCAGGTAAAAATCCTGCCGTCGTGTGGAGTATTTTAGCTCATCTAGATAGGCATATAGGTCAAAGTTCCACTTGGATCTTTTAACAGAGAACTTTGAGGAGGACAAAGGTGTAGCGACTGATCGTACTCCAGCTATGAAGCAGTGGTCAGTGACATCACTGAAGAAGATGCCTGCCTGTGAGAACAGGTGTGGTTTGCTCACTAGTATAACATCCAAAGTGTACTATTGCCCGCCGGTGGCACAGAGGTTGAGCACTGGTGCCTTATCTTGTACGCCAGCGGCCAGGTTGAGAACGGACTCGGGGCGCCGAGGGTCGGCGGAGGAAGGAGAGGATTGAGCATCCAGAGGACTGCCTCCCTCCTGGGGAGGATCAGGAGTGCACAGCTGGCAGCGGCCCCTAGTGGAGACTGGGGCACTGCACGGGCAGTGCGGTGGGGAGCCAAAAACGAAACAACTCCAGGACCGCGGATGACGCCAGCACTCTGATGCTGCAGAAGGCTCTCTAGGAGCTGCCTTTCCACCTCAGCAGCATCCTGAGGCCTAACTTAGAGTGCACTGGTGATCCCCCTGGCTGGTACCTTTCCCCTTGGAGGAGGGGACCCACCCAGCGAAGGGTTACACTGGGACACCTCGGTGGATGGCTGTAATGTGAGGGGCAGAAGGAGGCGGCTCGACTGAGGAGCGACTTGACTGAGGGCAGTAGGGGTAAGTCAGGGGAACTGGCAGCCTGAAGGAGTGGGGGTCACTTTAGAATGTAGGAGGAAAAAAATCAAAGTGTACTATTGCTAGGGTTCTTTTTATTTAAGTGCATTGGATCATCAATGATTTGCGTTAGCCCATGGACATCGCAGAAGGATGAGAGGGTGTTGAGGCCTTGGTTAGCCAGTCTAAGTTACGATCCCCTAGAATAATCATTTCAGAAGAACCATTCCTAAGGCAACACCCAGATCGTTAGGAGTTGTAGGCCAGCGGATTGTGGTCTGTAGCACCCTATAATACGCGTTATGTGTAGTGAGATCACTACCTTGAGGGATAGGAAGTCAAATTCATTCGTGATGGTTGCTGAGTCGAGACAGGAAGCTGTATATTTGTCCTTGGCATGTGGCTACCCCACCACCTCTTGATTGCCTGTCAGCTCTGAATAGTGAATAATTAGGGATGTTGACCTCCCTGTCAGCTGTTGCTGGCCTGAGCCAGGTTTCGAGACCACTAAGAAGTCTGGCGAGGTGTGGTAGTTCAAGCAGAAGTGTAGCCAGAAATTTCCATTTTGTACACAATCTCCAACAGTTACACCCCACCCCAATTAAAAATTCACACATCCTTTCCAAATGGCACTCCCTTCCAAACAAGTCAGATTGTTGTCAGATGACTCCTCTACTCCCTAAAGAGGTTATACATGTATTGGACACTCCTCAGTGGCCTACACTAACAAATACTACAGATTAGAATGATAATATTAACAGAGTGGCTTATGGTTTTGTGACATGTACTCAACAAAACTGTACACAAATGTGTACAGTAGTATACCTGTCTACACCTTGGATCCAAGCCTGAATCATGGTGATCTTTTTAGCAGGCTGCATGCATTAACATGGAGGAGCACAAGCCTTTGATCTTTGCTAGGTCCGAGGGTGAAGTGATGGCAGCTTGAGGCCGGACTAAGCTCTACATTGCGGAGCATATGAGCAATAGTAATGGAAGCTTTTAGTGCAGTGCAGGATAGTTTATAGCCCTGGACCTGGCACAGCGTCGCAGGTTGGGATAGGATTTCCCTTTTCTGACATTCGGTCAGCCTACTGTAGCACAAAGTAACACCATGACTGTGAGGTGCAGGGAATGATCAACACTATGGAAGGCAGGTGGTGGATGCCTCGTGGGAGGCTCAGCTCATGTTCCACCATAAGGAGAGTGCCGAGTCCTAGACTGTAGCCATGGGGAATTGATGGCACATAAGTAATCATTGTTGGTCACATTACAGGACGATATAATGTTAGGTTCCTCTCCTCTGTTAGCATGTAAAAACAGGTATCATTCATCTAAAGCAATATAGATGAGGACAGAGAGATTAGCCACAGCCCAGCCTCATGATGGAACCCAGGAGGTTAGGTTCAGGGTGTCCTGAGTAGGAGAAAAACAAGAAAAAAAAAAAAAAAGTACATGTAAAGTTAATTTAAAGGAAAATGCTGATGGTTAATTACATCCAGAGGAAAGGATGAACTGTTGAGATCCAGGGTCAAATGATATGTTAAGATTCCCAAAAAGTGATAAACTGTGACCTGGGCATATGCAAGTGTGAAATCCTTTTGTCTATATATTTCCTTTGATCTTTAAAGTCCCCAGAGACAAGTACAATACCTTTGGTAGCAGGAGACAAAAATGTTGATTCAGTCACAAAATGAGTTAAAATTCCTGAAAGGTGATAAACTGCAGCCTGTGTCTGTATGTTTCCTTTCTTCTTTAAAGTCCACAAATACAGCTGCTTTAGGAGAGGTCAGACAAAATGTTGATTCAGTTGCAGGATCCAGCATCACCACGTTTGTCAGACTAGATGCAAGACATATACTTCCTTGGAAAGACTTCAAGAAAGTTGATTTAAAATTAAAAAGCTGATACCTGGTGACGTTGTTTTGCAGAAATTCAGTCCAGGAGACTCTTACAGATGTTGTGTGCAAGAATGTGCAGGTATTCCAAGCAGAAAAACATGTAAATTAACAAAAATTATACCATGGACCTCGCCACTGACCAATGAGATAGGCAGGCTGGCACCTTACCTCCTTTGATTATCTACTGATAATCACGCAAAAGTGCCAGGCAGCCACATCTTTAAAAAATAAAAATCTGAGGCGAAATCAGAAACTCTGACCGCCATCTTGTTTCCCGCTAAGCGAAGCCATAAAGAGCAGCTCCGTTACATCAGGAAAAACCAAACAAAATAAAAACAGTGCTGTAATAGTGACTGACTTATTAAGCATTATACCAGTGCTACTCTTTTTTAAACAATAAAAAAGCAGTACTTAGTATCGTATGATAAGCCACTCTCGGGATCTGGGTTGTCGGGATTTACCACGGCTGGGGCAGATTTACCACTCAGCTGCGCTTCATGGGCAAACCACCACAGCCGTGGTAAATCCCCATAACCCACACCCCTCATGGCTTATTGCTTAACTAACCTACAGACAAGCACAAACAATCACCCACTCAGCCCCAGGAGGAGGAGCAGTTTGCTCTAACTTGCCTTCTTTGCAGCATGGACAGTTCTGTTTATCTCCACCATCTTGGTTCTGGACTACTGAAATGGGCCAATCAGTACCTTTGAGGACTTTAAAATGGAGCCTGTCCCCAGGGTCTTGTGGGCAAAATTCTTTAGAAATTGTAGTTTTGGGCTTTAGGCACCTAAATAAACCTGGAGGGAGCCCTTCTTGTGACTGACAGAGGAATCCACCAACTGAACCTTTTGGATCCTGGGGAAAGTCCCAGGCTGCTTGCAGCTAGTTCCAGTTCTGAGTTGGGAAGTGAAGGAGCAACAGCTCGAGATAGTGGAGCAACAGTCCTGCATAGTTTCGCATGAGAGAAGTGTGAAAGAGTTAAGTTTTGGCCTGTCTTCCAGCCTGCTGTCCCTGAGAGGGATAACAGAGTTGATTCAGACTGAATCAAGTTGTGAGAACGATTTAAGTCACTGAACTGTGACCAAGCTTTAACCTGAGGAAGACCAGAAATTTGCTGAATGCATTCGCCTGTCAGGATCTCCAGCCACCTCTGAACTCCTGGTTTGTGCAGAGACTCTGTAATTGCAACCAGATAGCAATCTGCCTGGTACAGTAGAATTTCTTACATGTAAATGTGCTGTTAGTGGGTCGTGATTTGGTTCCCCACTGTGTGCTGAACTGTGTCCTGCTTGTTGGAGGCTGCATCTAGCTCAAATGGACTGAATCCATATTCATCTCCCTTGGCCTGGGCCTTGCTACACTGGCCCAGACAGACTACCCTACGCAGAGAAAGTCATCGATGAGAGACCTACCTGATGATCAGCCCCGCTAACATTTTGAACAGGAACGACACCTCGGTGATTCTGTGGGCCCTGCTTTTCCTGGCACTCCTGTTCAACAACCTTCAGTCTCGATTTTGTCCTGTCTGTGTCCTGCATTGTGTATCGTGAGTAAACAGGTAGCTCCCTGCAAAACAGCTAAATCTAAAGTGTTGTCATCTGATTGCCTTGTTGTAGTTTCCCTCATGAACTGAGCTCTCTGGCTACAGATTACAATTACTGTGTGTTGTGCATGTTGCTTTCTTCCATCACAGGGCCCCAACTAGCTGCGACGCTGGCCTACCCTGGGCAATGTTCCTAGGTAGCCCACCTGTTCCCCACCTGGGTACCCAGAGTGTGTGACCGTAGGGATTCTGAAGTGCATGCATGACTGTTTGATTGATATAGCCTTTAAGCAAATCAACCTGATTACGCCCTCCCTTGTTCAAGTCCCTGAATAAATCAGATCTAAGTTTTTTGCATTTAACCTGACTATGCTTCCAGTTTGTGCCAAAAGCACTGTACTGTTGCTATTTGCTGTGCATAATCTTGTTTTACAGGGTCTCTAGGTTGAGCTAGAGGAAACAGCCCTGGTGGTAAGTGCAAACAGTGTGGATAATTGCATGGTGAATAAGGGTCTTTGTGAAAGTGATTTTGTATATTGTTCAGGCCACTAGAAGGGACAGAGTGGGGTTACAGTGTCCTGGAGGGCTGTACTCAGATTGGCTTGATCACTAACAACCCTGAACTCCGGGTGGAGGCACCGCTTTCAGTACCAGGCCCTTAACCTGCAACTAGCCACACAGGCAGGAGTAGTAGCCCTTGGGATAGCACCACCTAGAGGTTACATCTTAGGAACCCAGTGGGGCAAAGTGCAGGGGTTAGTGGTGGCTGACGCTTTAGACTGGGTAGGTTGTTTTGCTTATTTGTACATGCAATTTTCTATCAGCAAAATGTATGTTTAGCCAGTTCTAATGAGCATTAAATGAGCACTTTAAATGTAAAGCACTTCGTTGAAAAGCACTTATATGTAACTTGATGAATATTTATATCATAAAATAAAAAGAGGTTACGTGCACTGAAAGTTTTCGTGCATACAAGAGAATTATTTTGGCTACATACTAATCTACCCTTAATTTGCTCACCAAAAATTTTGTTGCTTGGAGGGTTACACCTTAGAGCCACCGCTGGGATTTTATGCCTTCTAGAGGCCAAAATCAAGAATTATTGTTAAAGATTAATGGCTACCCCAGTAGAAATGGCTGTACACCAGTTAGGGGTGTATCGGGCAAGAGATTGACCCCATAATGCTTTACAATACTGGATATACCTATGGGCATTAGTAAGACACTGTTGAAGGGCACTTTCTAAAGTTCAATGTTTGAAAAAGCTGTAGTGGAGGCACAGGTTGATTTAGCTACTCAAACTCTTATGGCCTTGGTGGAGTGTAGCGGCTGCCTAGTCAGTTCAAAGGTGCCCCAGACTATCACTGCAGAAGGGTTCCTGCTGCCTGGAGGGTGATAACCAAAGATAGCAAGGATCCCTTAGAGGATGAGCCCCACCGTTATCTGAGTCTTTGAGGAGAAGTTTGCCAAGTTGTTACTTTAGGAGGGTAAAACTGTGGAGGATTTTAAAACATATTACTGCCAGCTGGGAGTGTCACTTCCCTGCTGTCAACACCTCCCCAGCACCTGTTCTTTCACCGACTTCTGTACCTGACTCTGAGCCTGCAGGTAGTCATGGCCCTTACCACCAAGCTCAAGGTATTCTCTGGCATCTGACCTACTCCTAATGGGAAGTCGGCCTGGAGACATGGATAGACTCTGGCAATGCTTAGAGGATGAAAAAGGACCCACCTGGGGAAAGCCTCAAGGAGCCCGCCTATGTACTTTTCGCCTCCCTGAGGTCCTCTGACCCTAATGCCAAAGCCCAAGAGTACTTAGTCACCCTTGAAAATGTGTCTAGGACACCACTAGTGTTGAAGCCTTGAAATGGAAACTTAAAGATGTCAAACAACAGCCGGAGAATTATTTGCCTACATGGATTGATTAGAGGAATCCCACAAACCATTTTTCGGAAAGGAGGCCAGGCCTCTAGTTAAGTGGATTAGGTAAGACTGGATCATATACTCTGCTCTGCCGGCACTCCAGCTGGGTGTTGCTCAAATTGCAACTGCATCGAAATCTGGTCTCTTGCCCTTCCATGTGTTGATGAAGGAGTACGGGAAGTTGAGGAGGAGGAAGGTTTTTCGGAGCTCTGCACAGTCGTAGCTGCCACAATCCCTGCTCCAGGCATGGGGTTAGTCGCTGATGGCCTGGAATTACTGCAATCACATGACGGAATCCGAGAACTCAATGCTAGCCCCTGGGGACCCAGCACGAGAGGAACTTCTATGGATGTTCCACCATGGGATGAACTGCTGAGGGAGTTCAGAGAAACAAAAACAGTCTTTTTATGAAGACTGCTCCTGCGGTGCAAGCCTCGATCCTTATCTGACTGCATCTGCTATGGGGTGGGGGTGGGGCACACCCAGGCATCTCCTGCTGACAGAAGCTCAAAAATTTATGACTTGACTATGTAAGTGAGATAATTGATGGGATGTCTCCAAATGCTCGTTACACCACAGATAGAGGTGGAACCAAGGTTTTCTGTTGGTAGTACCACTGCCTTAGCTCCCAATGTGATGCCTCAGCCACACCAGACCCCAGAAAGCATATTTTGCCATAATTGTGGAAGGATGGGCACGTAAAGAGAGAATGCCTGTCCCCAAAAGAACTAGATAAAGTTGTACACAGACTTCAAGAGGAGCTTTGGAAAGCAAGACCATGGCTGAGGAGTGCGATGGCCGCAGTGCAGGATTGAGATGCACCACTACAATCTCTGGAAGGTTTGCATGTGTGGGGCCTAGTGACAAGTCTTATCTCTACCTAGGATGTGTCCAGCTCTGATTGTCTTTCCCTGAGACTGTAACTGGTGTAGATGAACAAGTAGAGACACTAGCCCTGGTGTGCCCTCCTACGGATTGTATGATGGGATTCTCTTGCTCATAGGAACCAATGCCCACATGTTTGGAAGACTAGCACAGCTGTGTCAAGAAAAACAAGGAAATGGACTGGTGGGCACTGAAAATCCCAGCCTGATAAACAGAGCCTATGAACTGCAAAACGGACTACCGAAGCCGACGGAGATGCACGGTGGGGATAGTGTGGAAGAAAGATCCTGATTCTCTGGTACTACCTCCCAACACTCAGTACACCATTCATGGAGAAGTCCACCTAAAGAAAAATATAAAGAACAAAATATTAATGTTGGATGCACCAGGTGATTGAAAGTTGCCAGAAGGGTTATTGGTTAAATCCAGCATTTTGCCTGCCCGTGCCATGCCTATGCACAATGGAGTGATGGTCCAGATTCAGAATGTGTCAGATCGTGAGGTTCAGGTGAACAGGCGGTGCACCCTAGCTACAGTTCACTGCACAGACACTGCCATATTGCCCAGCAACAAGTACTCTGAAAAAGAAAAGAGTGATCCAGAACTTATTTGACTTCGGTGATTCCACTTTGTCAGCTGAATGGAAGGATAGGATTAGCAAGAAACTCGCCCAGAGAGACCAAGTGTTTTCATTAAAGGAATGGGACATGGGTGTGTCCAGGGTGCAGAGCATCACATACTCCTGCATTATGACAGGCCATTTCGAGAAAGATCCTGACGCCTTGCCCCAGCGGACATAGATGATGTTAGGAGGCACCTGCAGGAAATGCTTACTGCTGGCATTATTTAAGAATCAAGAAGCTCATATGCCTCTTCTGTTGGGTTGTGTGTAAGAAGAATGGGTCTGTGAGGATGTGTGTTGATTATCGAACCCTGAACCAGTGGACCATCTCAGATCAATACACCGTGCCCGTATACAAGATGCCCTGATTGCTTAAATGGGAGCAAATGGTTCTCGGTATTGGATCTCCTGGCGGATATTACCAGACTCTGATGGCCCCAGAGGACTGTGAGAAAACAGCCTTCATCTACCCTTTGGGGTTCTACGATTCCTGAGAATGCCACAGGGGATTTCAGGTGCCCTGGCCACTTTTCAGCAAATGATGGAACTTCTGGTGGGAGATATGAACTTGCTGGAATGTCTAGTGTACCTAGATGATGTCATTGTGTTTGACGCACATTAGAGGAGCATGAGACCTGACTGTTTAAAGTTCTGAACCGATTGGAAGACTTTGGCCTCAAGCTGTCCATCGACAAGTGCCAGTTTTTCAAACCTCCGTTAAGTATGTGGGGCACATAGTATCTGCAGAAGGGATAGAAGCGATCCCAGTAAGGTTGAGTCACTGACTACTTGGCCCCAGCCCCAAAACGTGAAAGAACTACAACATTTTCTGGGGTTCTGTAGCTAGTGCTGCAGGTTACATAAAGACTATTCAAAGGTGATTCGCCCGCTCCTGAATCTTACCAAGGGTTACCCCACTACCAACTGTAAATACAAAAAGGGTCTGTCAAAGAACCCAAGAAAGCGTACTTCTGAAGAAGTGAACCTTTGGGCCCCACTGGACACCCGAATGTGAAGTAGCCTTCCATGAAGTCATGTACCAGCTCACCCATGTCCCCACCTTCGCCTTTGCTGACCCTACCAAACCCTATATGCTGCATATGGATGCTAGTCTGCAGGGCCTAGGAGCTGTGCTGTATCACAACCATGAGGGTGGTTTGAGATCGGTAGCTTTCGCCAGCAGGAGCTTGACCCCATCAGAGAGAAACTATCCTGTGCACAAGCTGGAGTTCCTTGCCCTAAACTGGGCCATCGTTGATCAGTTTCATGAGTACCTCTATGGGACAAAGATATTAGTGGGGACCAACAATAACCCATTGACCTATGTACAGACTTCAGCTAAGTTAGACGCCACTGGGCAACAGTGGCTTTCTCCTTATCAACTTATGATTACGCAGTTGAGTACCCACCGGACTGAACCACATTGATGCTGATGCCCTGTCATGAAGGCCAGCTTCCAAGAGTGATTGGGTCAGGTTGTCTGAACCTGACATCCGAGCATTGTGCCAAAAGTTTGACAGAGATGAACAGATGTCTGCAGACACAGTTGACTGTCTAGTAGATTGTTTGGGCCCTCCTGATACCTGCATACCGGCGCCTATTGCCATTTCTCTGCCCTAGATATTAGTGCACTACCTCAATTCGACAATGACAGTATTCAGTGGGCTCAATCCCAAGATCCTACGATTCAACCAGGACTTGAAGCTCTGCATGCAGGAAAGATGTGTCTAAGTTGCATTCCCCTGATTAGCGAACTGCCCTATTGTTTAAGAAGGCCCCAAGTTGAAGTTGCATAAGCAGTTGTTATACAGAGAGACAGTGGATCATAGTGGTCAAGTAGACAAGCAACAACTGATCCTGCCCATGGCCTTTAAACACTTGGTACTGCGGTCCCTCCACAATCACATGGGGCACCTCGATATTGACAGGACTCTTGACCTGGTACGATCTCGATTTTACTGGCCCAAGATGGGGTATGATGTTGAGCACTATGTAAAGACTTGCAGTCATTGCCTCAAAGAAAAGCCCTGCCCCAGAGGGCTGCCCACCTTGTCAGTATCACTACTAGCACCCCATGGAACTGGTTTGCATAGACTTTTTGTCCTTAGAGCCCGACCAGAGGAATATTGGCAATGTGTTAGTGATTATTGATCATTTCACACAGTATGCACAAGCTTTCCCAACTAAAGATCAAAAGGCCTCTACCATGGCCAAAGTGCTAGTGGAAAAATTCTTCATCCACTATGGTGCCCCAGCAGATCAACTCTAACCAAGGCAGAGACTTTGAAATCAGACTAATCAAAGAAATGTTCTCTCTGTAGGGAGTGTGGAAGTCAAGAACCACTCCTATCATCCGCAGGGGCCCTCAACCAGAACATTTAACTGCACCCTTCTAGACATGCTGGGCACCCTCCATCCAAAAGACAGGCATTAGTGGAGCCAGCAGATTAGCATCTTGGTACATGCGTACAACTGCACCAAAATGATGCTACTGGTTCTCCCCTACTGTCTCATGTTTGGGAGGGAGGCCCGCCTGCCACTTGATGTCTGCTTTGGGGTCTCTCAGACGGGTCTGGGGCCAAAAACTACCTGCAGTATGTACAGAAACTGAAAGCTCAATTGAACCATGCATATCAACTGCCCAGACAATGGCTGCTAAAAGAAATCTTGCCAACAAAGAGAGGCACGATAAGAAGTAAAGGCTCAAGACTACGCCCAGAGATCGTGTGTTGTTACACAGTTTGGGACTTCACGGCAAGCACAAACTTGCTCATAGGTGGCACCATCTTCCTCATGTAGTAGTTGGAAAGTTGGATGATATACCAGTATAGAATAAGTCCAAAGCTGTCAAGACCATGCATCAGAAGACCTGCTGCCTATCGCCAAGTTATAGTTGAGGCTGAACCATCAGAAATTGATTCCCCAGGGCTGATGACTCATGCTGCTGCAAGGAGGAGACAGAGCCCATCTGCTTCAGCTGTTAAAGATTCAGGGCCCTCTCCTTGGCAGGACTTGACTGATAGTGACTGTCAATCCACCTCTGATGAAAGTGACTGTGGTAATGTCTATTATCCCTCGTATGAAATGAGCCAGTTGTTCCGAGGAAATCCTATGCTGAATTAAGGGATGAAGCTGGGCCTTCTGGACTGCTTCAACCTCACAGCTTCATCCTTGGAGCCAATGCTTCCTGAAAGTGAAGTGCAAAGTATCATGTCTGAAGCTACGGATTCCTTGTGTTTTGTGGAACTGTGTAACTTGCCCATAGAAGGGGCTAATGGTCTGAGTCTCTCTGGTGACACACCAGAATCTGAAGAACAATATGAGAGTGCTGACAGCCTCTCTGCCTCCCTTCAGTGCCCCAAAGCCTACTTGTGCTAGAATCTTCTCAAAATGAGCCAACTGGGCCCACGTCAGAAGATAATAATGAGCAAAGTGTTGTGGAAACAGCCTACGGAGCAAGGAACTAACAGTGCTCCGGGTTTGGACATTCCATACATGCTGAGGCACCCCTCACGAGTGAGAAAGCTCAAAGTTAATGCTGACAGTACAGAGACTGTGGCTGTTCCCCCAGAAAGACTGGCCAAGCTGTCAAACCAGTATTGCACCTCAGTTATGATTCTCCCGGGAGGCCAGTGGATTTGCCTCTCAATGCGGTTCACAAGGGTGTTTACATTTCTCAGAGCTCACTACCCAAATTGTGTTAATGGCCAATTCCAGGTTGATTGTTCTTCCTTCCTTCCCAGTATGGTGCCCCTGCCCTATCCAGCTCCAAGTTAGCTGATAGGGAAGGGCCCCTCCACATTGCTGAATCGCAAGAAGTTATAACATGAATCAATATTGTGATGTTACAAGTGTGTTAATCATAGTAAATCAGTATTACATGTGTGAAGCATGCATAAGTATTGTCATTATGGATATGGTATAGTGAACTATAGTGAAATGTATAGTGATGTGATAACTTTATGTTAACTGATGCCTCAGATGTTATTTGCATAGCATGCTAATAGTATAGCTGTCTGGTTTGTATAGCCTCTTCAATAGTGGTGGTTATAAGACTTGACGGGACGTCAAGTTTTCTCCAGGAAGGAAGGTGCAACCCCTTACAAATGGGGGTTCCGAAAAGTCTTCCTTGAGCTTGCCTAAATGCTCACTGCCAGGCTGGTGTTCTGCGTTTTAGCAGTTTAAGCGTTATTGCCAGAGGTGCCTGTACAGCCTCTGTGTACTGTCTCTTTAAGAGCTGCCTAGATCGTAGTTATAATTAATTTGGGAAGGGCTGAGTGTCTCTATGCTTGAGTCCCACCCTGGCTGCCAGATATTCGCCCCATTCTGCCATCTCTATTAGCGCAGAGGAGCTCTGTTAGAAGACGTACTTATTTGCTGATCCTTTATTAGACTAGTAATAATATTGCGGTTTGTTCTAACCTGCCTTCTTTGCAGCATGGACAGTTCTGTTTATCTCCACCATCTTGGTCCTGGACTACTGAAATGGGCCAATAAGTACCTTTGGGGAGTTTAAAATGGATCCTGTCCCCAGGGTCTTGTGGGAGCAAAAGTCTGTAGGAATTGTAGTTTGGGGCTTTTGGCACCTAAATGAACCTGGAGGGAGCCCTTGTGACTGACAGAGGAATCAGCCAACTGAATCTTTGGATCCTGGGAAAGTTCCAGGCAGCTTGCAGCTAGTTCCAGTTCTGAGTTGGGAAGTGAAGGAGAAACAGCTCGAGATAGTTGAGCAGCAGTCCTGTATAGTTTTGTGCCGGAGAACTGTGAAAGGGCTGAGTTTTGGCCTGCCTTCCTGCCTGCTGTCCCTGAGAGGGAAAATAGAGTTGATTCATGCTGAATCTGAGTTGTGAGAATGATTTAAGCCACTGAACTGTGACCAGGCTTTAACCTGAAGAAGACCAAGATTTGCTGAATGCGATCGGCCTGTCAGGATCTCCAGCCACCTCTGAACTCTGGGTTTGTGCGGAGACTCTGTAATGGCAACCAGCTAGCAATCTGCCTGGTACAGTAGAACTTCTTACATGTAAATATGCTGTGTGCTGTTAGTGGGTCATGATTTGGTTCCCACTGTGTGCTGAACTGCTTGCTTGCTGAGGCTGCATCCAGCTCAAACGGACTGAATCTGTATTCATCTCCCTTTGGCCTGGGTCTTGCTACACTGGCCAAGCCAGACTACCTACTATACAAAGTCATCGACGAGAGACCTGTCTGGGGATCAGCTCCTGCTCAATGTTTTGAACAGGAATGATGCCTCGGTGATTAGTGTGAGCCCTGCTTCTCCTGGCACTCCAGTTCAACAACCTGCAGTCTCGATTTCATCCTGCCTGTGTCCTGCATTGTGTATTGTGAGTAAACATCAGAGTAGCTCCTGAAACAACAGCTAAGTCTAAAGTGTTGTCATCTGATTGCCTTTTATATTTTCCCTAATGAACTGAGCCCTCTTGCTCCAGATTACAATTAGTGTGTGTGTTGTGTGTGCTTGCTTTCTTCCATCACAGGGCCCCAACCAACTGCGACGCCCGGCCCACCTGGGCAAGCTCCTGGCTAGCCCACCTGTTCCCCACCTGGGTACCCAGAGTGTGACTGTGTAGGGACTCTGAAGTGCATTCATGACTGTTTGATTGATATAGCCTTTAATCAAATTAACCTAATTACGCCCTCCCTGTTCAAGTCCCTGAATAAATCAGATCTAATTCTTTTTGCATTTAACCTGACTATGCTTCCAGTTTGTGCCAAAGTACTGTACTGTTGCTACTTGCTGTGCATAACCTTGTTTCACAGGGGTCTCCAGGGTCGAGCTAGAGGAACCAGCCCTGGTGGTAAGTGCAAACAGCATAGGTAATTGCATGGTGAATAAGGGTCATTGTGAAAGTGATTATTGTATATTGTTCAGGCCACTAGAAGGGACAGAGGGGGTTACAGTGTCCCTGGAGGGCTGTACCCAGGTTGGCTTGACCACTAACAACCCTGACCTCCTGGTGGAGGCATCGCGTTTCAGTAGCCAGGCCCCTTAACTTGTAACTAGCCACGCAGGCAGGGTAGTAGCCCTGGGATAGTGCCACCTAGGGGTTACATGCAAACAGGCAGATCTTGCCCTACAGCCCTTCTGCAGTATCCCTAATGAAAAAATTAAACAAGACTGGCCGAGGACTGATCCTAGAGGTACCCTGTTGGTCACAGTATGCAGATGCTACCTTGACAATTCGAGACCAACTGATAATACAGTGACAACAGTGCCAGGTGGCTGTAGTGTCGGTGCGAGATGCCGCCACTGATTTCCTGGTGATTCACTTCTCCAAACAACTCTGACTCAGAGTTGATTATTTTAGTAGCGGAGTATGCTGGGCAGAGCCCACAGGGTTGGTTCAAGGGACAAAGCCTCCAAGAAAACAATCTCTCCTGTGACTCACTTCATGCTGACTGCTAATGCGGTTGACATAAGGGAGTTCTGTAATGTCAGTCGGCAAATAATTTGTGGACTGACTGTCATGGATCCGCTGGTCACCTCCCTCTCCGTGGAATGGGTTGCACTTACCACCACCCTCTGTCTCCTGTCTATTAGCCAGTTCTTAACACAGTTTACCGTCTTGTGCCTCATGCTAGTCTTTTGTGTGGGAAGGTGTTGAAGGCCTTGTTGAAACTGAGGTAGGTGATTTCCAACCCCCCAATTTACTTCTTTCATCACCGAGTCAAAAATCTATCAGATTTGTTTGACATGACTGGACACCATTGGATTCCATGTGTGCCACTATTCTGTCTTTAAGCAGTGCCTCCATGATCTTACCACTATGGAGGTGAGGCTCACTGGCCTATAGTTCCCTGCCTCTTCCCTACCATCACTTTTGTATAGAGGGACAACATTTTCCCACCTCCAGTCCTCTGGAACCACTCCTGTGCTGAGAGACTCTGTCAACATGGCTGCCAGGGTTGGTGCTAGCCTCTTCACAGTTCCTTAATATCCTCATGTGTATGCCATCTGGCCCCATTGCTTTGTCCTCTTTCAGTTTGTGAGCTCTTCCAGGACTCTCTCCACTGTAAATGGACTTGTATCTACCCCCGTGACTGTTCCCCAACTGTGGCCCTGTCCTCCTCCTCTTTTGTGAATACTGACTAGAAGTATTTGTTCAGTATTTCAGCCTTGTCCAGGTCGCCCTCTGTACACTTCCTACCCTGAATCTCCTCTGAGCCTTATGATCCCTCCCATTTTCCTTCTTTCGCTGATGTACCTAAAGAATGTCTTGTCTCCCTCCCTTCTTCATTGTGTGCCCTAGTCTTTCCTCAGTCTGCACCTTTGCAATCCTTGCAGCCTTCCCACTTCCCTTAGCTTCTTTAGGTATGCTTCCTTTCCTCCTCCCTTTGAGTCTCCATATATTTCCTGAAAACAACCCATGTCCCTACAATACCTTGTCTGTCACCTCTCTCGAGAACCATATAGGTTTCCTCCTTCTCTTGCCCTTGTTGAGCTATATTTTTAAGGCAGTGAGAGTGCCTAGCATCTATTTGTATCTTTTAAAATCTATGCAGATCCTAATTTGCACAAGTGAGAGTGCAAGTGGAGGCTGTGGGATTCAAACCCTGTCTCCAGATTTGCAACTCAGAGCCTTAAACCACTGTGCTATACTGCCTCCAATAACTGCCGCTATGCCTCTGAAATTCAATGCAAAAAGTGCAAGATAATGCATATGAGGGCAAAACCCTAGAACAACATATCAGTTGGGAGGTGAGGATATAGCATGCACCAAGCAGGAAAGGACCATGGGGTTATTATTTCTGACGATCTCAAGGTAGGGAAACAGTGCGACAAGACAACTGCTAAGCAAACAGGATGCTTGGATGCATAAGCAGGGGCATCACCAGCAGGAAAAGGAGGTGATAATTCCACTATACAAGACACTAGCGAGGTTCCACCTGGAATACAGTGTACAGTTCTGGAAACCTTACCACGTAAGGACATAGAAAGAGTAGAGAAGGTTCAGAGGAGGAAACAAAGATAGTACAAGGATTGCATCACTAGTCCTATGAGGACAGGTTGAAGGACCTGAATATGTACCCCTTGTAGGAGAGGCAGGAGAGAGGGATATTAGGGACATGCAAGTACCTACAGGGAGGAACAGGGTGCAGGAATACACTATTTTCCAGTGAAAAGATGTTCCAGAACTAGAGGGCATGGGATGAAGTTGGAGGAGGATGATTCAGAGGAAACGTGAGGAAGAATTTCTTCACAGAGCAGGTGGTGGACAAGTGGGCCACCCTGCCAGAGAAAGTGGTGGGGCTGAAACAGTCATAAGAATTAAGAATGCATGGGATAGACATAGTGGAATTCTGGAGATTTGGGGTAAGTGGTAATAGACTTCTAGAAAAACATAAAGTGAATTTATAAGCTGAAATGTGCAGACTGGGTGGGCCATAGACTCTTATCTGCCAACAATGTCTATGTATCTATAGATCTATGTATCCCTCGCTACAAGCACCACTTTTAGCTTTATGCTGATTTAAATGGCCCTCTGCTACTGTCTATCGACTCCAGTCCTTTGGATCACTCACTGATGGTATTGCCAGATCAGGTCTCCCCAATCCTTGCCTCCATTAATCTGCACCCATATCCTATGGGCTCTAGTCCAATGACCAAGTTCCTTCCACATCCCAAGATGTAAACTTCTGTTGATGTGCAGGCTTTCTTGTACTGCACCCAGATACTGGAGCTCCCTTCTCCAAGCTATTTACTTGCTCGACCCATATCTACTTCAAGAGGCTACACCGTAATCATTTACTTGTCTCAACCCCCCACAGGCTTTTGCCCACCTTAGACTATCCATCCTCTACCTCTTGGCTTCCATTCTTATACCCACTACTGCCCTTCTCTCCCCAAGCTGTCCCTTAACCTGATCTCCTGCTTTCTTCCTTGTATGTTTTGCCGTGCCCATTTCTAGAAATACCCTCCCACCTCCCATTCTCTTTCTTCTGTCCCTACCCCCCTTACTAATTCACACCTCTAGCTGATAGAACAGCACATACACCTCCGGCCTTTCGACTATGGATTTTTCTTTATCTGTCACTCTCATGCTTCATTTGTACCTTTTTTTGTTATATTATTTTGATTCTCCTTGCCTGGGGGGGTTTGTACTATGGTTCTCCCCCTTCTGGCTGTCTCTCTTGGCCCTGCCCCAACCACAGCCAGAGCTTGACCCCTATGCCCCATTCCTGCCAGCCACATTATGGTGGGGATTTACCCCGCTCACCATGGTAGGCCAGGTGAGCACCAGGGTAGCTGACTTGGGTGCATCTGCCACGATGCCAGAAGACCACTTTCACATGCATGGGAAGGATTTTCCTTTTGTTTTCCCTCCGTGGCGCAGGCATGCAATAATGCCAAGGATGTTCCATTGCGTGTCCATGAATGGCATGTCCGGTGTCAGTGAGCGCGACTCCACCAGCGATCGCGATCTGCACCAACCCCCAGCCACCAGGAGCCAGAACGTCCATGGTCATTCCTTCCCACCCACCCTGGAGGAGAGCAGTTCCTGGGATGCTCAATCCTCCTCCCTCCCAGTCGACCCCAGCACCGAGGTCACTCCCTGACCCTGGGATGCTGGCATGGCACTGAGGGGTTGAGGCTCTGGACACCACACCTCGTGCCATGCTGGTGACAACAGTTCAGGAGCAAACCCGTGTCATCTGGGGTCAGTAGAGGAGGAGGAGTAGTAGGATTGAGTGTTCGAGGACAGCTCTCCTCTCCTTTCCTCTCCTCCTGGGGTGGGAGGGTCTTTCCTCATGCAGTACTGGTGACCCCTGGGATGCTGGCATGGCGCAGGTGTGGTGTCCAGCACCTCAACCTCGGTGCTGGACTGGCTCGATGGTGCTGAGGGTTGAGGCACTGGATGCCACATCTCATGCCACGCCAGCGACCTGGGTTTGGGAGCAAACTCGTGTCATCAGGGGTCAGTAGGGAAGAGTAGGATTGAGTGTCCAGAGGACAGCTCTCTTCTCTCTCCTCTCCTGGGGTGGGAGGGTCTTTCCTCATGCAGTACTGGTGACCCCTGGGATGCTGGCATGGCACAGGGTGTGGAGTCCAGCACCTCAGCCCTCGGTGCTGGTCTAGCTCGGTGGTGCTGAGGGTTGAGGCACTGGATGCCACACCCCGAGCCACGCTGGTGACCTGGGTCTGGGAGCAAACTGGTGTCATCAGGGGTCAGTAGGAGGAGTAGGATTGAGTGTCTGGAGGACAGCTCTCCTCTCCTCTCCTGAGGTGGGAGGGTCTTTCCTCATGCAGTAATGGTGACCCCTGGGATGCTGGAGAGTTGCAGGCTGAGAGGGGACATAACAGGGATTGGGTTGGTGGGTATCTTTCATCCAGGTATGGGAGGATGGACGCCATTGCACGTCCGTGCCAGTAACACACAAGAAAGAAACCCCCACACCTCAGATAGGTGATGCCATCCTCCAGTGCCCTGCTGTCACACTCCCAATACGGGTCCTTCTCACTGTCTCTCCTGTTCCCTCAGCTGCTTGTCAGGATGGGGCCGAATATCTGGTCAGGTAGGTTGGGGAGTGTCTGTCCCCGATTTCCTGGTGGGTGGACTTCAGGTGGGTGGTAGCATGGTGGTGGTGAGTGAGAATCACCCGAGAGTTCTGAGGGGCGGCACAGAAAATAGAGTTTAAAAAATAAATAAATAAACTCAGTGCCATCGGGCGGCTTCATTTTGGACCGTTAGTACTTTGATTGCTCACAAATTGATTTATTGTGTTCCTACTTGTTTTTCTGTTTTAACTGCACTTTTAATTGTATATTGTAATGCTAGCTTCCTGTTTTGGTATCTTTGAATATTGGTGAACTTGCACTTGTTGTTTCATTTTGACTTTTGTTTCAGCTGTATTTCTGTCCACAAAAATTGTGTGCACCTATACCCTCTGTTTCACCTGTTGTTGTACTGCTCAACTGTTTATTGTTATGTACACTGACTTGGGCAGGGGTCATTATGTTGTATGACATAAAATCAGAGTAATGTACCGCTGTAAATTCAGCAGATACATTGCTGGCACTCTGAAAAACTGCTGAAACACATTCCAGTGAAACCAACAGATGGAATCTTTCTTTTCTGCAAGGGGAGCTCTTCCCTGCACCTTCATTACGGGGTCTGCGCCCCATCCCTCAATATTATAATCATCTCCTAAGGGGGATCAACACGGGACGGGAGAACACTGGGAACAAAAAAGGAAACTGCATAATGTGATTTAGCAAAGTCTGGACTGGGATTCAAACCCCGATTCAAAGATGCACAGTGATCCCTTCACTCACAGCTCATCCCACTGAGACCGGCAGCTCAGCTGACACCTCACAGATGAAGGTCTCACCTTCATTTAACTCCTCCTTCCCACCCATGCATGATAGTGAGCAAAACTGCAGGCAAATATATGTGTTCTATGGGTTTTGTACCCTATCACACTACTGCACTATGCAATATGTTCTGCACAGTATTCCATGTGCGGTTAAATCAGCGATAACTTGATCCAGTAGGTACAAGGTGTACCTTCAGTCATGCCTAAAATAGGCATCTCTATGCTTAGTGCACCTATCCAATTACTAAAAGCAAAAAAAATTAACATTGTTGAGTGAGTGGTATGTATGAGAGTGCGGGTGAGGTGTGTCTGGTACACTTTGCCTGCTGTTTGGCAGCCTTCAATTTATAATGTGTTGGCAGAGGTCTCAGACAGGCAGCCAGGTACTACTCTCCCACCAGGCTCAGGGACCTCTGTCCTTTTAGCTGCCCTTCACTGCCCGCTGAGGCATATAGGCATTTCTATTCACTGGGGATAGCTAGAAGAAGGATGAAATAGGGAGAACTGGGCCTGGTGGGAGTGTGGAGAGGGTAAGTGGATTGGGGTTGTGGGGACAAGGAGACCACCTGGGGTGAAATGGGTCCAGGATAGGGGTCCCCCTGCCTGGTTCCCATACCTAAGGGCTCCAATCTTGGTGGGCAAGTAGCACAGTCTGCCTCAGCTACCCATCCTATTCGGGTGGTGTGTGCAATGCCAGGTCAATAAAAACAGAACAGCTGTGACTGCTGGTCTTGTGGGTACAATTGACCTGACTTGCATCACCGAGACTTGGCTGGATGAAAATGCTGGCCACTGTTGACTTCATCAGTTCCAGCCAGGTACTCAGTGATACACCACCCAAGAGAGGATCATAGGGCGAGGTGTAGCCATTTGTTTTCAATTGGAACTGGGCCTTGTAGATGTACCGATTAGGGTGACCAGATCCTTTGAGTGTACTGTGGTGCAGGTGTGGGTTGCATCTACTGTCCACCTGGTGGTGAAAGGAATTCCTGTAGGAAGTCACAGACTTTATTGTTGTTATGGTGTTGGAGTCCCCATATGGCTGATTCTGGGGGCTTCAATGCCTGGATTGATGATAAACCCTCGCAGTTTGGTCAGGACTTCCTCCAAGTTATGATTTTGTTGGGCCTTATACAGGTAATTACCTCTGCTACCCACAGTCATGGCCACTCATTGGATCTGGGGTTCTTACTGGGATGGAGATGTCCGATCTGGTGGTGGACCCAGTCAGATGGTCAGACCATCATACCATAAGGTTCAGTTTGCAGACTCCCCCACCAAATAGACCCAACCCTAGGAGATGATGCGGTACCGCCCTTTAAGGGGCATGACCCCAGATGGTCTGATGGCAGTGCTGGATCTATTGGGTGTGCAAGTGTAAGCTTGGAGCCAGGTGATCATTTACTGGCTTATAACAGGGCAGTGACAGTGGCCTGAGACTCCTTAGCTCCTGTCCTGTTTTCCCCTCACTCTTCTCCCAAAGTCCTCTTGGTTTGATGGGACTTTGCAGGAGTTGAGGCGGAAGGGGTCAAGGTTGGAGAGGCACTGGCAAAAATCGGGCTTGTTGGATGACAGACTTAGTCTGATGGATCATTATAATGATTATCAGTTGCCACTCTTCAGGTAGAGTTCCTGTCCAGGAAGATTGCTGCTGCACAGAATCGACCAGCTTAGGTCTTCTGGACAGTTGACAGATTGTGCAATCCAACCTGTCTCCAGATCTGTGGAGCATTTTCACAGAATAAGTGTGATGAGATTGCTCATTTCTTCAGAGATCAGGTTACCACCATCAGGTCGAGGATCCATCATGTGCCCTCTAACAGGTATTGTGGAGGTTGGTGGAAGGTTATGAGTGCCCAGTTTGCCTGGTCTGACTTGGCCAGCTGGCAATCGATGACATTGTGGGTATCATCCAGAGTATGTGATCTACCTACTGTAGTCTGGACCTGGGCCTAACACGTCTGTGGGATGTGGTGAGGTGATCGGCCTGGTCCTGGCTGAGATACAGTAGTCTGGTGTTGCTGGAGACAGGGACATTTCCTGACCCCTGAAGGAGGCGGTGGTGATACCTCTTCTAAAAATCCTCACTAGACCCTGACTGTGAGCCAACTACAGACCCATCTCTAACCTGCCTGTGTGGGTAAGGTTATTGAGAAGGTGGTTGCATTGCAGCTGGAGGATCATCTAGTCATCCACAATGTCTATGATCTCCTCAGTCTGGATTTAGGAAGAGGCATAGTACTGAGACAGCACTGGTTCAGGTACTAATGATCTCCTGATAGCAAGGGATCAGAGGACCTGTTCGATCTTGGTCTCCTTGATCTCTCTGCAGCATTGACACTGTGAACCATGGAGTGCTGCTGGAGTGCCTCAGGTTCTCTGTGGACTGTCTGGTACAGTTTTCAGTTGGTTTCAATCGTTCCACATGGGCAGGACTCAGAGAGTGGTGTCAGGATTTTTCATTGGCCCCTCTCCCTGTCCTGTGGGGTTCCATTTTGTCACTCATGTTGTTTGCAGTGTATATGCTACCATTTGGAGACATTATAAGGCAGTATGGGCTGAGCTTTCTGCTATGTAGATGATACTGTGCTGTACATGTCCTTTGTGCCGAGCAGGATGATGCTGTCTTGGTCTTTAACAGCTGCCTCGCCAAGATCTAGAACTGGATGAGTGCCAACTGACTGCGGTTGAACCCAGGTAAAACTGAAGTGTTGGTAGTGGACCAAGTTCATCACGGTGTGGGGTTGCTGGCGAGGCAGCTTTCTGGGCTTTGGCTTGGTGGCAGCCAGCTGCTGACCTCAAACCGGGTGCAAAATCTGGGCATTGTTTTTGATGATGGTCTAACACTTAAGTCTCAGGTGTCAGTCATTGTCAAGACTTCCTTTTATCATCTGAGGAATATCTCCTGGATTAAACACCTGGTTCACCTAATGATCTTCCAGCTTTGGTCCATGCCTTTGTGACCTCCCATTGACTACTGCAATGCCCTGTACCAGGACTATCAGGGGTTGATACCGCTACTTGCAGCTGGTGCAGAATGCAGTGGCCAGGCTGTTGACTGGTTTACCAAGATCTTGCCATGTCATGCATATGCTCTGCAGCTTGCACTGGCTGGCAGTGCAGTGGTGGATCACCTTCAAGGTCGGGTTACTGACCTATAAAGCCCTACATGGACAGGGACGCAGTACTTGCAAGATGTCCTTTGTCACTACCACCCCTTCCACCCTCCGCTCCTCCGATGAGGATTGCTAGAAATTCCCAGGGTTCAACTTAAGACCTTGGGGACCCGCTTTGCATTTATGGTCCTTACCTCGTGGAATTCTCTACCTCATTGGGTTAGGAGTGACTGACCGTCGAGAGCTTTAAGTCTGCTCTCAAGACATATTTATTTGGGATGGCTTTTCCTGTTCCAGTCTAAATCTGTTGAAGGGTTTTACAATTGCTCATTTTTACTGCTCTTGTTTAATTTTATCACTGTTTTAAATATTGATCTTTTGTACAAGGGCTTTGATCTATGGAATTGCTTTTTTCAAAAATAAAAATCGATTGATTGATTGCTAACCATCTTGATGCACTGGCTTGTTACCACCTCTATGGCTCCTTTCAGGTGTTTCCACTGCTCCTCCATTCCCCTCTCATCCCCCTTCTTGTCAGAGCCTCCTTGATACACCTCCTCATTTTAGCAAAATCCGCCCTCTTAAAATCTAAGACCTTCAACTGTATGTGACCTTTGTGTTAAATTAATAAAAGTTACCTAAAGAATAACCTAAAGAGTAATACAGAAAATCTGAAAAATAGAATCTGAGCTGTATTTAAATGGTATATTTTCCAAAGTTTTCCCAAAAGTAACAAACATAGAAACACAGACTTTGACGGCAGATAAGGACCACTTGGCCCACCCAGTCTGCCCATTTCCCTACCTAATAGATAAGCTGCAGATCCTAGTTAACCAGCAGCCTACTTCTTCCTACCTCCACCCCTAGAATTGCCTTATGACTGTCCCATGCATGCTTGAATTCCATCACTGTTTTTGACTCCACAGCCTCCGAAGGCCATTCCATGCATCCACAACCTCTCTGGAAATAATACCTTAAATTACCTCTGAGCCGCCTATCTTCTTCAAATTGTTCCCTTGTTCTTGCACATCTCTTTTTGAAAGATGCCACCCTCTTGGACTTTGTTGATTCCCTTGAGGTACTTGAACGCTTTCTATCATGTCCCCCTTTCCTCCTTTCCTCGAGGCTATACATATTAAGCTCCTTTAGCCTCTCTTCATATGTCTTCTGCAGACCCTGCACCATTTAGTTGCCCTCCCCTGGACAGCTTCCATCCTGTCTATGTCTTTGTGGACATTGGGTCTTCAGAACTGCACGAGTACTCCAGATAGGGTCTCACCAGCTGTCTGTACAGAGGGATAATAACTTCCTGTTTTCTACTGGTGATGCCTCCTATGCATCCCAGTATCCTCCAGCCCTCCTTGCTGCCCTCTCACATTGCTTGCCCACCTTTAGGTCATCTGATATGACTACGCCCAGGTCCCTTTCCATTTTGTTGTTGTTAGTATCTCACCCCCATTGTGTACTCTTCCCTGGTTTTTGTTTCCAGGTGCATTACCTTGCACTTCTTAGCATTGAATCCAAGCTGCCATACATTTGACCATTCCTCTAACCTTGCCAAGTCCCTTCTCATCCTTTCCACCCCAACCTGTGCATCAACTCTGTTGCAGATCTTTGTGTCATCTGCAAAGAGACATCTTTTTCCTTCCAGTCCCTCTGCAATGTCGCTTATAAAGACATTGAAGAGGACCGGTCCTAATACTGAACCTCAGCGGTACCCCACTAGTAACCCCCTTTCTTCTAAGTGGACTCCATTTACTATTACTCTCTGTGTCCTATTCTCCAGCCAATTCTTTACCCAGGCTGTCATCTTGGGACCCACTCCCAGGCTGGCTAACTTGTATATTAATCTTTGTGGGGACTGTGTCAAATGCCTTGCTAAAGTCTAGGAAGGCCATGTCCGCAGCCCTCCCTGATCTACTACTTTGGTCACCCAGTCAAATAAATCTATCAGATTCGTCTGGCATGACCTTCCGCTGTGAATCCATGCTGCCTAGGGTCCTGTCCCTCTGGCCTCTAGATACTCGACAATTCTTTCCTTCAGAAGTGATTCCATCATTTTCCCTATCACTGAGGTTAAACTAACAGGTCTGTAGTTTCCTGCTTTTGCTTTGCTCCCACTTTTGTGAAGGGAATCACATCTGCCTCCTCCAGTCCTCGGGTACCACCCCATCCTCCCATGATTTGTTAAAGAGGGTAGTCAATGGTATCACTAGTTCTACCCTTAGTTCTTTTAGAATTCTGGGATGAATCCCATCAGGCCCCATTGCTTTGTCCACCTTCAGTTTTAAGAGTTCTTCAGATCCTTTCTTCTGTAATTGGGCTGGTATCAACTTCTGTATCCAGAGTGTTTCTACTGTTTGTTTTAGGTACCTCCTCTTCCTTTGTAAATACTGAGCAAAATATTTGTTTAGTATCTCTGCCTTTCACAGTCTCCCTCTGCCCACCCTTCCTCCCCTTTATTAAGCCTCACTATCCCTCCCTTGGTCTTCCTTCGCCCCTGATGTACCTATAAAAGGTTTTATCCCCTTCTTAACTGAGTTGGCTATCTTTCCTCGGTTTGGGCCTTTGCTGTTCTGACTGCCTTCCCAGCTTCCTTTTGCTTTAACTGATACAGTTCTCTGTCCTGCTCCTGCAAGCGATTCCTTGTACTTCCTGGATGCTTTCTTCTTCTCTTGAACCTTCACTGCCACTTCCTTTGAGAACCATAGTGGTTTTTCATCATTTTGTTTTGTTTATTTGCTTCACACAAAGGCTCAGTTACCTCTGTGATGGCAGTTTTATTATTCCTATTGTTTTTCCACCCTCCTTCCTGCCCATTTGCTAGTGCATTCCTTAGGCACTCACCCATTTTGACAAAGTCAGCCCTCCTAAAGTCCAGCACTTTGCCTTTGTATGGCTTGACTCTATTGTTGTGTTTATTGTGAACCATACTGTTCAATGGTCACTAGTTCTCAGATGGCTACCCACTTCTACATCTGTGATCTCTCTCCATCTCCATTTGAGAGAACCAGGTCTAAGATTGCTCCTCTCGAGTGGGCTCCAGTACTAGTTGTCTAAGGCTGCCCCTGTAGGGCATCTAAAATAACCCACTCTTCAAAGTGGCTGCTGCAACTGCACTCCAGTTAACATCTGGCATATTCAGATCACCCATCAGCAATATCTCCTTTTTCTGCCATTCTAAGTATACTTTCTATCATTTCCTTGTCCATTTCCTCCCCTGAGAAGGGGTTCTGTCTATAACCCCTGTGTGGATTGTGGTGCCATTGCCTGTCTCCAAATTTACCCACAGTGCTTCTTCTCCTCCCTGTTTACCCTTTTGTTCTGTTGCTTTTATTCCTTCCCTTATGTAAAGAGCTACTCCTCCTCCTCTTTTACCATCCCTGTCCCTCCTGTAGATAGTGTATCCTGGTATGTTTTTCGTCCCAGTCATGGTTTTGTGTGTACCATGTTTCTGTGACTGCCACAATATCCAGATGTTCCTCCTCCATCAAGGCCACTAATTCAGGAAGCTTGTTACCCAGACTACCGGCATTGGTACTCATTGCTCTCCATT
This sequence comes from Neoceratodus forsteri, assembly GCA_016271365.2. NCBI lineage: Eukaryota > Metazoa > Chordata > Ceratodontiformes > Ceratodontidae > Neoceratodus > Neoceratodus forsteri. The sequence goes on along the minus strand of CM057450.1, from coordinate 160,759,246 downwards.
TTTGATGGTTTTACCTTCTGTTGCAGCATCCCCACTGACCTTTCTACCTTGGTCTTTTTCTCATTTAGTACCCTGTTTTGTAGGAGAGGCTGGGATTTTCCTGCTGCTTATCAGTGCCTCCCCTTTGACTAGTTTAAAAGCTTGCCAATGAAGCATTTAAACCGATTGCTCAAAAGACTTGTTCCTTCCTGGACAGATGCAGACCATCCTGCCAGTATAGGCTGGTGTCCTCCAGGTGGAACCCCAGTCCCCAATGAAGCCAAACCTCTGTGCTCCACACCATTCTTTCAACCATTCATTAAACTGCATGGTGCAAATTACCTCACCTCCCCCATGCCATTGACAGGCAGCACCTCTGAGAAGGATACTGTGTGTGCTACTTGTCTTAGGCCCCTCCCCAACTTTACAATGTCCTCCAGCACTGCTCTAATCTCATGATGAGCCAAGTCATTTGTCCCTAGGTGGACAATGACGTCCAGCTCAGACTCCCTTGCAGCTGTTCTCATGATCCTGAGGATGCGCTTCCTGTCCCTTCAAGCCATGGCACCAGGCAGGCACCTTACTTCAGTTTTCCCTGCTCCCCCAGTTCTATCCCCCCATTAACTGAGTCCCCCACCGAGCTGCTTCCTTTCCCGGTGGTGTCCTCTGCCTCCCTTCCTGTGGGCCTCCCTTGTGACAGTTATCAACAGTCTCCTCTCATGGTGATCCATAGGGGAGCTATGCTCCCCAGAATGGTGTGTGGATTGTGGAGTGAACAACTGACTGGTGTGCCTCTGTTCCACCATCCTCACCTCCCTTCCTGAGCCCACTGTCGTCCAACTGCTGTGCTTTCTTCGCAACCTCTGAGGTAGTGGTGGTGGCTCTGGTGCTCCCTGGATGGGGAGGTTCCTTCCTACTGTCCAGTGTGACCTGGGGAAGGTTCCCTTACTACTGTCCAGTGCGGCCTGAAGACGGGCAACTTCCTCCCTCAGGGCAGAGAGTTGTCTGCAAAATGGAGCATCTCAGCCTCCAGAAAGACTCCCGAAGACTGCTGCCCCACAGCCATTACATTGCAGTACTCCCCACATGTTTATCTACTTTTATTTTTGTTTGTTTTTTTGTGTGTGTGTGTGATTGGTTTGTTATATAGAAATATATATATTATACAATGTGTATGCTTATATTGTCAGTGCAGTGTGCTAGAGAGGATATGACAGTGATATGCACCTTGCACTCTTGAGGAAATGATGTCAGAATCCCAGGTATAAAGGAACTATTTCCAGGGGTGGGTGGGGGTGAGGGGTGGGAAGGGTTTGGGGCCTAAACAGCCCCTCACAAAACAATCAGCTAAAAGCTCTCACCCACTGCTGCGATGAGTGCCTTCCTGTCAGCAAGATGCCCTACACAGCAATTTGACAGAGAAAATACCCTGCTAATCAAACAGAGAAAATCCAGACATCCAAGTCAGACACAGGTAAACCTCCCCAGCCCCAAAACAGCCTGGTGGTTTGTTAGCCACAAAGGAAAATCAAATATGCAGTTATTTCAACCCTTCTGAAGATGCTGACAAGATAAGCAGTTTAAAACCCCTTCCTGAATTAAAACTAAAATAATTAAACACAAAGCAATACCAATGTAAAAGTAAAGAAAACATCCCTCAGATGTAAGCAAGAGAGATTCGTTGCATATATCTAGTCCAATATAGTATATCCCATGCAGCCTCTCGGTTGTTTCAAAGCACACCCAGTTACACAACTTGAAGAAGATGGACTTCTGTCTGAAACAGGATCACACCAGTAATTTATAGTAATTGATCGATGCTGAAATGTTCAAGCTAGAACAATTGGCTGTGATGCAGGTCTCCTGACTTGTGAAGACAATTTCCCCACCTCAGGCTATGTCTGGCATCCAATTACAAACTGCAGCCTTTGCTATTTTAAAGCACACAGCCACCACCAGCAAATATTGCAAAATATATTGATGCAGATTGTCATAGAATTCTAGTAAACAGTCCAGTTAGCCACAAGGAAAATCAAATATGCAGTTATTTCAGCCCTTCTGAAGATGCTGACAAGATAAGCAGTTTTGAAAACCCCTTCCTGAATTAAAAACTAAAATAATTAAACACAAAGCAATACCAATGTAAAAGTAAGGAAAACTTCCCTCAGATGTAAGCAAGAGAGAGATTCGTTGCAGATATCTAGTCCAATATAGTATATCCCATGCAGCTTCTCAGTTGTTTCAAAGCACACCCAGTTACACAACTTGGAAGAAGATGGACTCCCTTAAACAATAAATTCTCATTTGCAAAGAAAAGTGCAATGACCTAATCATGTAGTTATCAATTCTTTTAACAATTTATATGTGGTATATACGCACATATGAACATATGAATGTAGAAAGAGACTACATGGTCTATCTTGTCTGCTCAAATTGTTTCAGGGCCTTTGTTTTACTCTTATTCTAGTGCCCCTGTCCCTTCCCCCTCTTCTTCCTTTCCTCTTCCCCATCCACTTCCCTTGTCCCAAAGCTTCCTCTGTGCTTGTCCCATGATCTTTTAGAAGATTCCACTGTCTTAGCAGACACCACCTCCTCTGGTAGTTCCTTCCAGGCCAACACTACCCTTTCTGCAAAGAAATGCTTTCTCACATCTCTCCTGTATCTTCCTCTACCAGCTTTAAGCTATCTCTCGGTTGGCAATGTTATCACGCCTATTGAAGAGCCCCCATCCACACTGTACTTTGTTTATTCCTTCAGGTACTTGAAGGTCTCTATCAAATCCTCCCTTTGCCTCCTCTCTTTAAGGAGTACATTCTTAGGGCTCTTAGCCTCTCTTCGTATGATCTGTACTTCTTTCCTCTGATCATTTTAGTTGCCCTCCTCTGAACCCCTCCAGCAATTTAATGTTCTTTTTCAGGTATGGGTGCCAATACCTCACTCTGTATTCCAAATGCAGCCTTACCAGTGACCTATACTATGCTGTGTCTGATATTAAATCCCTTGCACTGCATCCCAGCATCCTGTCTGCTTTCACCACTGACTTTCTGCATTGAGTAAGCTGCTTCAGATCACTATTAATTACCACCCCCGATCCTTTTCTCTACAGAAGCCTCTACTTGAACTTTTCCTATGCAGTATTCCACTCTTGGTTTTTGCCCCGATGTACATCACCTTGCACTTTTGCATTGAACCCAAGCTGCCATATCCCTGACCATCTCTCCAGTCTGACTAGGTCCTCCCTCATCTCTTGTATCCCTTCCTGGGTGTCCAACCTCCCACAGAGATTGGTGTCATCAGAGAATAGGCACACTTGCCCTTAATGCCATCCCCAATGTCACTTATAAAGATTTTAAAGAGTACTGGGCCCAACACCAACCCCTGTGGTTCTCCGCTAGTGACCTCTTTCGTACTGGAGGATTCCCCACCACCACTACTCTTGTGTCCTGCCTCTCAACCAGTTATCAACCCATCTTACTAATTTCTCCCTACTCCTATCCCCTCAGTTTTGCTATCAGCCTCCTATGCAGCTTAAGTCAGAGGCCTTACTAAAGTCCTGGCAAATGACATCTACTGCCTGGACCTTGTCCACTACCTTAGTGACCCAATCAAAGAACTCAATCAAGTTTGTTTGACATGATCTGTCTGCCACAAACCCATGCTGTTTACTGTCCTGCAGACCATTTTCCTCCATGTACCTCACTAGCCCCTCCTTCAGTATGGTCTCCATAAGTTCACAGAGCTATCAAAGTCAGGCTTACTGGCCTGTAGTTGCCAGGGTCCTCCTTGGGTCCACTCTTGTGGAGCAGCACCATGTATGCTGTCCTCCATTCCTTTGGCCCTACCCCCAAATCTAGGAATCTAGTTCTTTGAGTACCCTGAGGTATACGTCATCTGGCCTTGGGATTTGTCTACTCTCAGCACCATTAGCTCCTCCCTCACTCTGTTGATCCCAATAACCCCTATGGGGTCTACCCCAGTTCCTCTTTTCTATTCCTGTCTGTGATATTGGTCTCTTTCTCCTTCATAAAGACAGAACAAGTACTCAGTCAGCACTTCTGCTTTTGACCCATCATCTCGACCCATTTTCTCCTTTCTTAAGTCTGACAATCCATCTTTCCTGTTTCTCTTTTCTTTCATATAGCTAAAGAATGCTTTTTCCTGTTCTTTATACCCTTAGCTATTTGGTGCTCCTTCTGTGCTTTGGCTTGCAGTATCAATCTGGCTAGCTTGACTGGCTTCTAGAATTCCTCCTCATCTTCCACCCTCGCTGTTCTTTTGCTGTTCCTATAGGCAACTCTCTTTCCTTTACTCTTCTAGCAACTTCTCCATTGAACCAGCTTGGTGGCCTGTCCTTTTTTCTTTATCCTAATTTCTATGCAACTGCATGTTGTTTTTGAATGCCCCCAATGGTTCCTATAGTTTTCCACCTCCATTCCTTTCACTATGTCCCCAAGTCCTCCTTCATAATTTCTCTCATTTTGGTAAAGTTTGTTTTTGAAGTCCAAAATCCTGTTTTTGTTGGGATGTCTTCCTCACCCATGTCTAGCCTGAACCAGACTGTGCTTTGGTCACTTTCACCCAGGGGCCTCCTCATGTCAGTCTCCTGTACATGCTCCCCATTAGTGAGCACTAGGTCCAGAACTGCTTCCCTCTGGTGGGATCCATCACATGCTATGTCAGGAAGCCATCCTGGAATGCATTTAGGATTTCTTAACTTCTGGCACGGGATGTGGCGGAGTGTCCCAGTCTATTTTGGGCAGGTTAAAGTCCCTGTCATTGACACCTCCCCGCTGCATTCCTCAACTGCGAACACAGTTCTCTGTCCAGCTCCTCGCCTTGGTTTGGTGGTCTATATATAACCACTACCCTGATCTTCCTGCCTTTATTGTTCTGGAGCTGCAGCCACAATGTTTCAATGCTCCCCTTTTGAACTCCTCCTCCCTCATGCAAACTAGTCCCTCTCTGATATATGCTGCTCGCTCCTATTTTTTACAATTCAGAATGCTTCAGTGGCAGAAGTAAATCTATTATTTAAGGTGCAACTTTCACATGCTGAGATGTAACAACTGATTTCCAGTACTGTGCTGATTTTGACCTAGATTTACAGCTGGGGGTTCAAGTCACTTGCTTCAGCTCTCACAGTGGACACATGGCGGTGGTTGGATCTTGAACCCAGCTCTGTGCCATAACCACAGTGCCACCAAGCTGTAACCTAAAGCAGTGAAAGACTGCAGTTTGAATCCAACCCGTGCTGTTCAGGTTTAAAATGTCGATCGTTATTACTGCAGGCTGTGGAGGAAGAGTGAGCTGAGTCTTCTGTAGGAGCCGTAAAGGTCTCATTCTGTTTAGAGTCTCACTTTGAGAAAGAGCTAATAAAAGGAAAAGGATAGAACAAAGGGGAACAAGTGGAATTTCAAAAGCTATCATGCTGTTGATCTAAGGGTATGGGTTTCACAGATGGGTTTAACAGTCCAAGTTTAGCAAAAAAGTAGAACTCAAGAGAGTCTGGAGACATATTGAAACGTGAAGGCCCAGCATTGTTGATGTGAAGTGATCTGATTTCATGGCCTGCCAAGTTTCTCAACACTAGATAAACTTAACAAATAAAATAAAAGCCAGGACATCAGGCTACACTGAGGAAATGGAATGGTCTTCTGATGATTACTTGATGTTGTTCATTTTGTTTGTTTCTAAACTGATTGGTTTCCTAATAATTGTATAATTAATTGTGTTTGTTTTAAATTTATAGCCGGATGTCCACCCAGGAAACTGCTGGGCATTTCGTGGAAGTCAAGGGTTTGCTATGATTAAACTGGCTGCTAGATTAGACCAACAGCAATCACTTTGGAGCACATCCCTAAATCTACGTCTGTTTTGGGATCGATCAGCAGTGCCCCAAGAGACTTCGCTGTTTATGTAAGTAAGCTGTAGTAACAAGTTTTAGAAAGAGGTTTATACGTCTCTCTTAGATTTATTTTTCCATCAGTGTCAGTGTCCGATAGCTGGAAAATGCAAAGGGATGATGTTGTGACAGACTCCTACAGCAGCAGTTGGACACTGCCTTAACACTGCCTGGCTGAGGTAGAGGAAGGTTCATGGCCTCCTTATTTAGCACAGAGACTTTCTCAGAGAATACATGAGGAGAAACTGTAGACCTAGCTTTGCAGAAGGGTGCTCAGCCCCAAGGAAAATAAAACCACAAGCTGATTTGCTGCTTAGTGCTATGAAGGAATAAAGGTAGTAGCACATCAGAAAAAAAAAAAAAACCCAGTGTTCTCACAGCGGAGGCTATTAGTTAGTGATGGGCAGAAAGTGGTTTTATAATTGATCTAAACATAAGAGTAGCATTATACACGATTTAATTTAAAAGAATTGGGGACAACATTGTGATATCACTGCGGACACGTTTCATGATTGCCTTCCTCAGAGCAAATGTTCGCACACAATGAACTTCTTATACACTTAAAACAGCAGCACTTGTGGACTAAAACAATTTATATTTGTTTTAGTAATAATGTATTTCTGTCAAAATATCAGTGTACCTGTAACCTGGGTGCCGTGTAACTATGAACTACTAAACCTGCTTGTTGGGTTCCAACCAGGATGAGTGGCCTGGGCTCTGCTTGTTATGGTAACTGGGGTTCTTGCCCAAATAGAATTAAATATTGCAGTGCCTCCACACAGAGCAATATGTAGTGGGTTAGATGTTTAAATAGTACAACCCCTGGGATGCTGTAGCTACCACTTCCATTCCAGTCACCCCACGCATGAAATGCCACTTTAAACTTTAATGCATTACCATACATACAGATAATGACTTTTGCTAATAATATGCTCACAGGCAGTGTTCAAACAAAATAGCAAATTATGTATTGTTAGATAAAGGGCAGTGGGAATGGCAAATAATTAGTGCTTTGCAAATTTGATAAATTAATGAAACAGGCTTTAAACAATTTCAGGGCCTACCCCAACTGCAACTACTAATTGATTCTATTAGCTCGCCTCCAGCAGAATATCGGTATTCCTGACAGTCTATGTAGGTACCCAGGAAAGTTGCAGGTCTGTTACGCTGAACGGTTGGTCAGTATATTGATGCACTTAAACTTTTAACTTACTGAAATTGAACTCTGGACAACTAAATTTATTTCCCCAGCTTGTAGCTGGCCGAGTGCATATTCATGCTTCTGGAGTCCAAGTTCACGGGTCTATGTCAGCAGCTGATGCAGACAAAAGGCTGGGTTCTTGACTGTACACTGATGGCAGCTTGTTTAATGTGACAGATGTCTGGCAGCTAGTGTTGCTTGGAATGTATCCCCATGGATCCCACCATGCTGTGTCATATGGCAGCACTATCCAGGTGGGATCCAACCCAGGATCCGTCCGAGTTCGGAGGTTGGATCCCAGGTTAGATCCTGTGTTATCCAATGCCTGATCCAGAGATCTGACACTAGATCCAGCATTGTGTCCCTGGATCTGGTGTCAGATAATGCAGGATCGGACCTGGATCTGGGAGAGGCAGATTCATGGTTGGATAGCTGCCGCTATTCAACAGATCCACTATCCTGCCAAAATGGCAGGTATTTGGTGGATCTGGATTGCTAGGATACTATCCGAGCAACACTGCTAGCAGTTTTTCAGCTTCATGGGTGAAAGTAGGCTCTAGCAGCTTGTCACTTTCTGGGCTGGTGTAGAATGCTGGATCAGGCTAGTACCAGGGACCAGGGTCACATGCCTCAGGGGCGTCAACTCAGAGATACCTAACGATAGCACTGTTTAGGTGATTCTCCAGACTAATGTCATAGAAATGGATACTTTCTCAGGCCTCAGGCTTACAAAACTCTTTCTGCTGGCAGCAGACACAATACCTGGGAGCAGCTCTGGATCACCCCAAGTCTGATGGGACAAACAGTCTTTTGGATGTTTGTCACTTTCTGACTTCAGGTCTCAATTCTCTGGTTCCCCAGACAATCAGAATTCTCTGGGCTTTTCCCAATTCAAATTCAGTACTCAGGCAATAGTCAGCCTCTGGTCACAACTGGGTTCCCCACTGAAGGGAAATTGTGCAAATCACAAATGGCTGGGGTGAGGCCCTACACAAGCCTTAGGCTACTCACAATTATTTCTTGTCAGTGCTTCCCTCACTATAGAGCCTCAGCCCAAACTGCCCATGAGCTTTGATCTTTAACATGTCTCTGTGTACCTTAGACAGCTTCCATTAGTTGACAGAACTGTCCATCAACAAAATTAATATGCAATAATTGTATTCAACATCTGATTGGCTAACAACAACAGCACCAAGAACATTGTTCAACGCCCTTCCTAGGAGCCATAGTTGTAGACCATGGAGCTTTTGATTACTGATTGAACAAGACAGGGTCAAGGGTCACAAAGCTGGCATCCGTGTAAAGAGGTCAGTCTTGGATCCAAGTTTAAAGCCTTTTTCAGGCAAATGAGGCAGACATTAACAACACTGACCCACAGTACAATAGCTGTTTCCTTGTATTATTATCTGGTTGCTGAACTGGCTCTGAAAACGTTGCTGAGCTGTCAGTCAGTGAATCGCATTATATATATCACACACTCACTGACAGCTCAATCTGGTGGCAGGAGGAGGGTTGTGGTGGTTGCTGGCTCAGGGATGGTGGGGTGTGGGGTGGTGGGCACGTTGCTGCGGTGGGGGTGGGAGTCTAGCAGAAATTCACTGTGGCAGTGTTGTCACCATTTCTGTGATTGCTGTAATTTAACAGTTCTTCATTTTACCTTGCTGTTTTGCTATTGCTGTTTTGTTGTCACCCTTTGCACTTGTCCATATCACATAAAACCAGTCACTCGGGGTTGGCGGGGAAAGGAAGAGGATTAAGCATCTGCAAGCAGCTGTTCCCCTTTGGAGTGGTGGCAGTGCCTGCATCTGCTTGGATGCTATGTAGAGGAGGCTAAGTGGCTCAGCAGCTGCCTCCCCTTTAGGGAGGGGTAGCAGTGCATGCTGCTGCTTGTCTGCTACCTAGGGGAGGCGAGGTAGCATAACTGCTCCCCCTTTGGATAGTGGTGGTAGTGCATGCTGCTGCTTGTCTGGCACCTAGGCAAGGCTAGGTGGCACAGCAGTTGTCTTTGGGGAGGGGTGGCAGTGCCTACTGCTGCTTGGCTGCCACCTAAGGGAGGCTAAGTGACACAGCCATTGTCCCTCTTTGGGAGGGTTAGCAGTGCCTACTGCCACTTGTCTGCTACCTAGGGGAGGCTAGGTGCCACAGCAGTTGTCCCTCCTTGTGAAGAGGTGGCAGTGCATGCTGTTTAGCTGCCACCTGGGAGGCTAGGTGGCACAGCAGTTGTCCCCTTGGGGAGGGGTGACAGTGCATGCTGCTGTTTGGTTTCCACCTAGGGAAAGCTAGGTGGCACAACAGCTGTCCAACTTTGGGGTGGGGTGGCAGTGCATCCTGCTGCCTGGCTGCCACTTAGGGAGACTAGGTAAGGCAGCATCTGTCTGACTTTGGGGAGAAGTGGCAGTGCCTGCTGCTGCTGCTTGGTTGCCACCTTGTGGAGGCTAGGTGGCACAATGGTTATCCACCTTTGGAGAGGGTGGCAGTGCGCTGCTGCTGATTGGCTGCCACCTAGGGGACAGCAGTTATCCCTCTTTGAGGAGGGTTGGAAGTGCCTGCTGCTTGGTTGCCATCTAGGGGTGACTAGGTGGCACAGCAGCTGTCTGCCTTTGGGGAGATGTGACAGAGCCTGTGTTTACTGGCTGCCACCTATGGGAGGCTAGGTGGCACAGTAGCTGTCCCTCTTGGGAAGGGGTAGTAGTGCATGCTGCTGCTTGGCTACCACCTAGGGGAGGCTAGGTGGCACAGTAGTTGTCCCTTTGGGAGGGGTGGCAGTGTGTACTGCTGCTTGGCTGCCACCTAGGGAGGCTAGTTGGCACAGCAGCTGTCCTCCTTTGGGATGGGCTGGTTGGGCCTGCTGCTTGGCTACTACCTAGAAGAGGCTATGTGGCACAACAGCTGTCCCAGTTTAGGGAGAGGTGGCGGTGTGTGCTGCTGCTTGACTGCCACCTAGGAGAGGCAAGGTGTCACAGCAACAGTACCCTGGGGAGTGGTGGTATTGCATGCTGCTGTTTGATTGCCACCTAGGGAGGCTAGGTGGCACAGCAGCTGTCCCTTGGGGAAGGGTGTGTCAGTGCATGCTGCTGCTTGGCTGGCACCTAGGGAAGGCTAGGTTGTGCAGCAGTTGTCCCCCTTTGGAAGGGTTAGGGTGCCTGCTGCTGCTTAGCTGCCACTTGGGAGAAGCAGTGGCAGCACGCTGTCACCCTTTGGGGAGGGTGGCAGTGCATGATGCTGCTGCTTGGCTGCCTCCTAGGACAGGCTAGGTGGCACAGCAGTGGTCACCTGTTGGAGAGCTGAGTGGGACACTGAGTACATGTGACACCTTCATGTTGCACTCCCCACTTCACTGCATGCTTTGCAGCTCATTGATATTGAGAAACAGGAAGGAAAGTACCTCGACTGGTAGGATGAGGACAGCGACTATAGGCTCTGCACCACTGTATACAACCCTCACTCACTCATGGTGATCCGTGTGTAGATGGAGTATGTCCTGGGATTGTGGGTGACAGGGCCTGGGGTTTGTCCTAGGGAGGAACAAAGAAAAGGGAAAACGGAACATTGATGGAAAATATGTTTTCAGAACTGCTTGTGGTGATCATATTTATTGACTTGAGTCATTAAATGTAAAAAATAAAATAAAAAGTAATTCAAGCTGTTTTAAAATATCTTTTCATCTGTACTTTGTGCTCCTCCATCCCTCAGTCATGGAGGCTTTCACCCAGCCCTGTCAGTGACTCTTCCAGTTGAAGTACTGATTATCCATAACTAAGGCTGAGTGGACTGGGGCAATTTCCTCCTGCTTTCTTGTCTACAGGAAGATGGTGTGCTATGTTGTGAACATGCATCTGCCTGTGTCCCTCCTAATGTAGCCAGTCCCATCATCGGTACCACCCAGCCTCCACCCAGAGTCTTCCCTCACTTGGCGAGCCCCAAGTGACCCTTGGATATTTCTGAACCTGGTTCCCCATGTGTCAGGCAGTAAGGTGACCAGCGCTTTACAAATAATGCACTGGCCAGCCCATTTTAAAATATCTGAGGAATTATAAATACCCTGACTTAGAATTACTGTTGCATTAAAGGGATCGCACCTTAAAGGAGGAGCTTCCTAGTACATCGTTTATTAATAAAGGGTAGAAAATAATCTCAGAAGAACAACAAATATCTCTTCTAAAGGAATACGTTTTAATGATAGATGTTAAAAACCTTCAGAATAACCAACTGGCAGGATTTTCGAAGGGATCTATGCAAGAGTGCATCTGCTGCTATTTTCAAGGCAGAACATATCCTGACCTGTTACACTGTCCATAAGATGCCTAACAATTTCCAAACCTGTTACACCATCCATAAGATTTCTAACAGTATCTGAACCTGTTACACCATTCTTAAGTTGCCTAATAGTATCTGAACCTGTTACACCATCCATAAGATCTCTAACAGTATCTGAACCTGTTACACCATCCTTAAGGCCCCGTCCACACTGCTCCCAACAAGGCTGAAATGGTTCCAAACCGTTTCAGGCTGCAAAATAACTGCTTGTACACACTGCCAGGGAACAGGTGTGAAATGGTCTGGAACTGGCACAGCCTGTCCACATTGAGCCGTGAACAGTGTGTGCACCCAACCCTGTAATGTGGAGTGCATCTCATGGTGCACCTGGGAGGACAGCTCTGAGACAGAAACCCACCCAAATGAACACCCGGCTGCCAGTCTATACAGGGCACACTGAGTGCGGCACAACATGCCTCAGTATCCTACAGCAATGTGTGCCCTGGAGCACCGTGGGGGACCAAGGGTGGGCAGCAGGTGAATGTGTGGAACCGAAATGAGGAGGCCTACACATGGCATGAAGGCATGCAGTGACGCATCCAACACATGCGGGAACGGGACCCCACTGCATCCCACAGACAGGCATGCGGTGCACCACCAGAAAATAACAAACCATGCCCTGCTGCCACCAGATGCAAGCTGCGTGCCTAGCATACACTGTGCAGCCAGGCCACACATCCAGGACCCCACACCAGCAACCCATGGAATAGGAAGCCCCACTGTGCCCCAGAAAGCAATGTCGCATGCATGCACACCGCCCAAACAAACCAGCAACATGGTATGGTGACACAAGACAGACTTTAATCCAACACTGCCATGACTTCTGGTGGCAATACACAAGTAAACAATGTGCAGCGGCAGCATGGCCATGCAGTTGACCATGTGCATTGCTGCAAAACACCACATATCCCCAAAGAAAACAGACACTGTCATGTGAACAAACAATGCAATACACAGATCCGGCAACATATGGGCAGCGCTGTACACCAACTTATTAAAGGAACCTACATATGGGCCACTGTACTGTCACCCAAACCAAAGAAAAACATAACCATGCACGGGTGGTGCCTAACTGAGCACCCATGTGGCCATACTACATCAGAACCCTGTTAGAGCATGTTGCAGAGGGCATGCGCAACAGTGCGTGTGACCCAAGGTACGGTGTGCAGCTGAGTGCCACAGTCGGCGACACCTCTGTGCCAACATGAACCAGGCACTGTTGTTACTGGGTGGACACAAGGTGTCCCCAAAGTAGGAGGGAAATCAAAATGAAGTCCCATGTGGCAAACTGGTAGCACGACTGGTCAGCCAACTCCTGATGCTGCATGGGTTATCACAGGTGGTCCACTGGAACCCATTGCTGTACAGGTCCTGTGTGAAGCTGAGCATGCCTGCTCGGGATCCAAGGGGTAGCACTGTGCAGAGCAGCAGCACCATGCATTGGGGTTGGGGTGCTGTGTGCAGGCCAGCGGTTGCTGGCGTGACACATGTGAGGTACAGCTGTGCCATGCTGGCACCAGCCAGTGTTGCCTGGGACGTGGCCGGCTGGGTGGTGGAGGCAGTGACACCACCCATGTACACTGCACCCTGTAGTGGGGTTACGCCTGTGGGGTGCTGCATAGCCAGGATGCATCCTGGTGGCAGCTGCCTGTGCCACACAGCCTGTCTGTCCACCAGCAGTGGACGGGTGGCCAATGGCAGGGTCAGCCATGCCACTGAGGTTCTCAATGGCCATTGGCATGGTGGCACACCCACGGGGAACAGGGCACAGGGGATGGTGTTGCAGTGGTGTGTGCCATGGGTGGCACACGGCCATTGCAGTGCAGCTGCAGGGGGTGGCTGCTGGCATTGCATGGCCAGTAACTGGACCATCTCTGTGAAGAACCTCTGTGTCTGCTCTGCCTCCTGTCTCTGTAACCGCTCCTCCAATGCCCTCTCCTCCCATGCCGCTCCCTCTCCAGGTCCATCAGCTCCTGTTGTGCTCTTGCATCATCCTACGCATTGATTCAAGCACCGCCCAAGTATGTCTGCCATCCGTGCTGTCTTCAACTTTCTCTCCTGAGGTTCACCAGAGGTAACTGGTCACCCTGCCGCTTGCATTGCTGCCTCCTTCCACAGTGGAGCCGTCACTGCAGGTTCCTGGCATCACATCCTGCAGGGCCGAGGACACTGGGGAGGCCTTCGCTGCATCGATGTCCACGATGTCCCCTTACCGGGTCTTGCCCTGGAATGGCAGGACACACTTGTTACCATTACACACGTTGTACCCCACCCCACCCCATGGCCAACCCCAGCCCCATGCCCTGTCCCCACGCACCTGTGTGCCTATTCACACCACAGGTGCCACATGCAACTCCTCGAGTGAACCTGTGCCACCACCCATGCCATGCCTATCACCATGTGTCGCGTGCCAGAATACACTCCACCGGCATGCCACATCCCAGCATACACATTGTACAATGCACGACCTGTGTCGGGCATCCCGCTGCATACTGTCATCGTCTTCATTCCCAAGGTGCAGGCACGCATCCCGGTGGTGTCCCCATCATCCTCCATGTCCAGTTCAGGGCTGGCCACCTGTGAGCTCTCCAGGATGAGCGCTGGTTCGGTGGTAGGCGTGTGTTACCAGTATGGTATTCAATGTGTCATAGAAGGGCACGCTACATGCACACCCCCCAAGTGGCTGTTACTGTCCCTGGTTTTATGGTACCGCACCTTCAGTTGCTTTTATCTTGTCACGGCATTGCTTGCCATCCGCTCCACCCCATTCCTAACAGGTATCCGATACCTTCTGATACACCTTCGTGTTGTGCCTTGCACTAGCTAGCTCTGCCTGCACCTTCTCCTGGGTCCAGAACTCCACCAGGAGTTTTGTGGCCTCATCCGGCCCGTGGCGCCCATGATCTGACATGGTTCTGCAGGTGGTCAGAGTGGCGTGCGGCTGTGGTCACTGCTTGGCACAGGCCTGTCTACCTCCACCAGTCACAGGCAGTGCTTGGGGCTGGGGTCACTCTGCAGTGGTGCTGGTGTGGTGTGCTGTGGCACTGTTGTCCTCTGGGGCTGGTCGTGTGTTGTGGCAGCTGTTGGGGCACCCTTCACACCTGGCACACAGTGTTGGCATCTGTTGCTGCCTCCTATGGCTTGTGCCCACTGTTTGCCCTGGGCACCAGTGCTCTTCCCTCCTCTCCAGTTCTTGTACACAGCTGATGCAGGCACCGCCTATTGGCTCACTGTGCCTCCTGGCTGCACCTCTCTCAGGTGTGTGCACCCAGCGGATCTGGGCTCCGTGCCTCTGATATTGTGCAGGCACTGCCCTGCACTGTTTCCACCTCACTGCAGTGGTTCCAGTCCTCGCATGCCTCTCTGCCTTCCGGCGCTCCTTCTTCATTTGCCTCCCATGTGCCCCTCTGTGGTACACTGCCTGCTGGACTAGAGGCTGACTGGGGGCTACACAGTCATGCATTTAGATGGCGGCAGTAACATTACAGCCATGCGACCATTTCTGTAACTGTTAGAAACCACCTCCTGACAGGTTTCTATAGCGGTTATGCAACGCCTGCTGTAACGTTACAGTGTAAATGCACCGTTACTAATGCGGTTTACATCCTCTGTAACATTACAGAAGGGTTTTGGGCTGCAATGTGGACAAGGGCCTAAGATGCCTAACAGTACCTGAACCTGTTACACCATCCTAAGATGCCTAGCAGTATTCATACCTGTTAAACCATCCATTTGATGCCTAACAGTACCCAAAACCTGTTGCACCATCCCTAAGATGCCTAATAGAATCCAAACCTGTTACACCATCCATATGATGCCTAACAGTATCCATACCTGTTACACCAACCACAAGATGCCTAACAGTATCCCACCCTGTTACACCATCCATAAGATGCCTAGCAGTATTCATACCTGTTACACCATCCATATGATGCCTAACAGTATCCATACCTGTTACACCAACCACGAGATGCCTAACAGTATCCAAACCTGTTCCACAATCCATATGATGCTAACAGTATCCAAACCTGTAACACCATCCATAAGATGCCTAGCAGTATTCATACCTGTTACACCATCCATTTGATGCCTAACGGTACCCAAACATGTTACACCATCCATATTATGCCTAACGGTACCCAAACCTGTTACACCATCCATAAGATGCCTAACAGTATCCAAACCCATTACACCATCCCTATGATGCCTAACAGTATCCAAACCTGTTACACTATCCATACGATGCCTAACAGTACCCATACCTGTTACACCATCCATATAATGCCTAACAGTACCCATACCTGTTACACCATCTGTAAGATGCCGAGCAGTATCCAAACCTGTTACACCATCCATATGATGCCTAACAGTATCTGAACCTGTTACAGCATCCATAAGATTCTTAAGACAAGGCAAATTTAATTTAGACACCTTTTCCTGAGGCTCTGGGCATTGTATACAAGAAAAACAAAAATAAGCAACACACCAATGGATAAAACAGTATTAAATAACCTGGGAAGTTGGAGGCTAGCCAGCGAGAAGGACTGAGCATCCCATGGACTACTCTCCTTCTCGGGAGGTGGGAGAGGAGGAGTAGAATGTCTGGTGCCTGATGGGCCCCTGGCAGAGTCTGGAGAATCACGGACAACTGGCGCCCGCACATTAGAGGCGGGTGACGCTGGACATCATTGCACATCCCTGCCCCTGAGGCAGACAGAAAATACAGTTGGCCACCTCAAGATGACGCCACCTCGGCACTTGGTTTTATGTCTCCCTTCTGTTCCACCACCCATCCACGGCCCGTGGCACCATTTGGCCCCAAACCCCACCCTTGGGGAGGAAGCCAGGAGGCAATGTCAGTTACCGTCGACACCTTCCCCATCATATTTGGGCCGTACACAGTGCAGCCCCTGCCCTGGGGGTAAGCCAGAGGTATCTGTGGAACATGGCTATAGGGGAGTGAGGCACATGCTCGGGGCAGGAGCCAAGTGGCAGAGGCGCCAACGCAAAAAGCATAATAACAAAAATGTATTAAATATACAGCTATGATAGAATAAAAATAAATGAATGAATAAATAAATA
Organism: Neoceratodus forsteri; assembly: GCA_016271365.2. NCBI lineage: Eukaryota > Metazoa > Chordata > Ceratodontiformes > Ceratodontidae > Neoceratodus > Neoceratodus forsteri. The sequence goes on along the minus strand of CM057450.1, from coordinate 160,742,765 downwards.
AATAAAAGCCAGGGACAAAAGCAGTTTCATAGTGTGCCAATGTCAAGGCAGTATTTAAAAGGTAGGGTCAGGAAAAGTTTGATTAAATAAGAAGACCTTGAAGTGGGTCTTGAACACCCCTATTGAAGGGGCCTCCCTTACAGCTGGGGGGATTCTACAAGATGGGCCCAGCGACACTAAAATCTCTGTCACTAGCCATTTTTAGCCTCATTCTGGGAATCACAAGGAGGCTTCTAGAGGAGGAACAAATGGAGTGGACCAAGGCAGCAGGTATAAGAAGGTCCACCAGGTAACCAGAGCCCAGGACGTTAGAACCTTAAAGGTGAGCAAGCCCATCTTAAAGATGACCCTCCACCTGAGTGGCAGCCAGTGCAGTTCACACAGTACCAGGATGATGTGGCAGTACTTAGGCTGCCCGCTATCAGCATGGAGGCTGCATTCTGCAGCAGCTGCAGCCAGTGGAGGGTACTTCCCGAACCCCGAGGTAGATTGCTTTACAGTAGTCAAGCCTTGATGTCACAAATGTGTGCACTAAGGTAGGGAGGTCCAGGAGCAGAACTACAGGTTTGATCCTAGCGATATTCCTCAGATAATAGAAACAGGTATGGACAACAGACAACACCTGGGATTCAAGTGTCAATTGCTGTCCAGGATAATGCCACGATGTGCACCTTAGTTTTCAATGGCACAGAACCCAGTAAGAGTACTGTTTCTGTGCCAGAGGCCATCCTATTATGCCTTCTGTTTGACTCCACCACCGGTATGTCTGTTTTATCAAGGTTCAGTCACAACCAGCTGGAGATCATCCAGTCATTGATCTCAATAAGGCAATTATTTACACGCTTGCTGCATTGGATGTCCTAGGGAAAGGAAAGGTACAGCTGGGTATCATCTGCATAGCAATGATAACCCAAACTATACTTTCTAATGAGCTGTCCTAGGCCAGCAAATATATTGCGAACATCGGTGACAAGACTTAGGTACACCACCAGACAAGAGAATAAGGAGGAGAAGAAATTTCCATCACTACCCTTTGCCTCCTGTTCATGAGATAGGACCACAGTATCCAAACCTGTTACACCATCCATAAGATTTCTAGCAGTATCCAAACTTGTTACACCATCCATAAGATGTCTAATAGTATCCAGACCTGTTACACCAACCACAAGATGCTTAATAGTACCCAAATCTGTTACTTCAACCACAAGATTCCTAACAGTACCCAAACCTGTTACACCATCCGTAAGATGCCTAACAGTATCCAAACCTGTTACACCATTCATAAGATGTCTAACAGTATCCAAACCTGTTACACCATCCATAAGCTGCCTAACAGTATCCTAACCTGTTACACCATCCGTAAGATGCCTGATTAAACCCAAACCTGTTAAACCAACCACAAGATGCCTAACAGTATCTAAGCCTGTTACACCATCCATAAGATGCCTAGCAGTATCCAAACCTGTTACACCAACCACAAGATGCCTAACAGTACCCAGACCTGTTATACCAACCACAAGATACCTAACAGTATCCAAACCTGTTGTACCAACCACAAGATGCTAGCAGTATCAAACCTGTTACACCATCCATAAGATGCCTAACAGTATTCAAACCTGTACACCATTATGTAAGATGCCTAACATTATTCAAGCCTGTTACACCATTCATGAGATTCCTAACAGTATCCAAACCTGTTACACCAACCACAAATGCTTAACAGTATCCGAACCTGTTACACCATCCATACGATGCTTACCAGTATCCGAACCTGTTACTTCATACATAAGATGCCTAACAGTACCCAAACCTGTACACCAACCACAAGATGCCTAACAGTACCCAAACCTGTTGCACCAACCACAAGATGCCTAACAGTACCCAAACCTGTTATACTGACCACAAGGTGCCTAGCAGTATCCAAACCTGTTACACCATCTGTAAGATGCCTAACAGTATCCAAGCCTGTTATACCATTCATGAGATGCCTAGCAGTATCCAAACCTGGTACACCAACCACAAGATACCTAGCAGTATCCAAACCTGTTACACGTAAGATGCCTACCATTATCCAAAATCAGTGTAAAATAAATAAATACATACCAACCTATTTTCCTGCTCATTGTTGACCAGAAAATATTCACCTCTATACTGGCCAAGAGACTTAAAGGAGTGGTGGGGGCCCTGGTTCACCAGGACCAAACTGGATTTAGCAGCAGTGACTGCCACCCTTCCCCGAGTTTATACATGGCAATACACACTGGCTATAACTTGATAGCCTGGCAACAAAAAGAATTTAAAGCACTTTGGCAGTTTTTATGGATGCCGAAAAGGTATTTGACTGGTGAACTGAGGGTTCCTCCACAGGACCCTGAGGTGATGGAACTTGGAAATAAGTTCTGGGATAGCATTAGGCTCTATATGCATCCCCCAAGGCCACAGTGTGGGTTAATGATGTATCTGCTCCCAGATTCCACTTTCAGAGAGGACCAGGCAGGATGTACATTTTCCGTCTCCTGTTTGCCTTATGCTCAGAATCATTAACAGTAGCCATTTGAAACAATGAGGCTATCAGGGGCAAGAAGGTATCATCGCAAGATATCCCTGTACGTGCAACACTCTTTTCTTCTTCATCTCCCACAGACCATGGTGCCTGCACTGCCACTGGAGACTCTCAAAGAATATGGGCACATATCTTGTTATAAGGTTACCCTAGATAAGTTCAGAGGTACTACAATGGGTGTCATAGGGAAAGAGAATAATGAACTTCCCGCTTAAATGGGCCCCAATGATGTGGCAGATGCCCTGGGTGATGATATCCCCAGAGGAACTCTCTGTTAACCTAAATTTCACCAAACTGTGGGCAGAGATCTAGCCTGATATGAACATAGATGGGACACCTTGCCACTAACATTAGGGGGTGGAGTAGCTACTTTCAAAATTAACATTCTGCCCCAACTGTTCTTCCTGTTCCAGGCACTGCCCATCATAATCCCAGTGTCATTCTGGAAGATGGCCAACTAATACATAAGGAGATTTGTATGGAAAGGAGGGAGGCTTAGAGTTTTGGCAAGATTGCTTACTCTTCCTAGAGAGAAAGGGTGTCTAGCCATGTCGGACTTACCAGACTTAAAAATATATTATTACGCAGCATAATTGGCACCAATGGTGATGTGGATTAAACAGGGTAATGACTCTGGGTGAAGGGAGATCAAGGCACTACAGACAGGCAGCACCCCTTACTTGCATTACTCTACTCCATTTTAGAATATAGGGAGAAGTTGTCTATGGAATCTAGGGGAACATCTGTGCTGGTTATTCATTCTGGGTGGTTGGTTAACAGCCAGTCCAATAAGGCACTGCACCGGTGTGGTAGTTGGTGGGTGGGGATGCTACTATCTGGTCAGAGTTCATGGCTGCAATGGCATCTCTGTAAGGGGTAGAGTCAGGGACAGTCCATTTATGCTGAAATCGCCCACCACTAATATCTTGGCGTTACAGTGGAGGCCAGAAAGATATTCATTAAGTACATTAAAACATTCTGCCTGTTCCTTGGGTGTGATGTACCATAGGTGGAAAGGATGTTTATGCCCTACATGTGCCCCAAGAATAATTTTTCTTGGGAGAATTTATACTTTGTTGCCTGGTTTTATGGGTGGGAGTACCTAGTCCTGTAGGTGGTCCTTAATATAAATAATGCAGCCTCCTCCATGTTTCACAACTCTATCTAATCTAAATGAGGCATAGTCATTTAATTGGATTTCAGTGTCAGAGGTCCTCGGAAGCAAAGTCTCAACAACCGATAATATATCTGACCTATATAGAGTCACCCGTGTTTGCAGCTGGTCGAATTTGGATAACAGACTGCAGATGTTGATCGAAGCAATGGTGAGGTTGCTTCACTTCCAGGAATTGGTGCCCATAGCTTTGGGTCCGGGGTTGGAGTGAACGTTGCCCAACTGGCACAAAGAAGTCAGACCAGCCAAGCTGTCTGCAGCCTGAGTTGTTTAAGAGTTAGTGAGTGGATCCTATGGATTGTTGGTCACTTAGTATATTTACTAATTAGTAGGAGTATGTTTAAGATAGGAGTGGGTTTACATTGACTGACTGAAATTGTAAGGTGCTTGAGTGTAAAGACAGCCATCAAAGATCCCTGGAGAGAGCTGAAGAGAGTGTGAAAAAGAGGCTGGAGAGTCACAGCTTCTCCAGGGTGAAGAGAATTCAAATGGAAGTGCATGACTAGGTTCTTTCATACCACCTCGATCACTAGACACTTTGTGGCAGGCAACTCAGCCCTGTGTTGGAGGGTTGTGGGCAGCTGGGAACTCATCACCACATATTCTGGGCATGCCTGGGTTTGAGCAACTACTGGGGCAAAATAGAAGCTGAACTCTCCAAGTTGTTTGGGCCTTGATTCTCAGTGATTTCTGATACCTGGTCTTAGGCCTGGAGGTATGGGAGCTAAAGATCCTAAATCTCAGAGACTTCTCAGAATCCTATGTCGAGCAGCTCTAAAGGTGATTTCAGGAACCTGGCTCAAAATCAGTCACAAGTTTGAGTCTTGGGCCGAAGGATGGAGAATATAGAGAGAGTGGAAAATCTCACAGCGCAGTTAAGACTCCAAATGGACAAGCATAGAGACATATGGAATAGTTGACTCACTAGTTGGGGCAGGAAGTGGAAGATGGTAGGCAAGGAAATAGCCCAGAAAGACAGCATGGACACATATAGGTGGTACACTGGGTCAGAGGATGGAAGAGCTGCACTGGCCAAAAGAGGGGAGAAGAGGAAGAGACATAAGAAAAACAAAAACAAGATGGACAACAGAAGGCAGCCCAGAAGGCCTGAACAATCTTTTTCTTTTTCCTCTCTAGAAAGGGACAGTAGCTAAGAGAACTGGAGCTCACAGACAAGACACAGCATAACAGAACAGGGGTTAAGTGACTAAGAAAAGAAGGTGAAGAATAGTAACAAACACTGGTATTTAGTTTATTAGGGTCTTAGAAACAGTTCGAATAAAGCTGATTAAAGCTAATTCTACAGCTTGTTTTGTTTGGCCAGACAAGCAGTAATCAACTTCGACTGCATTTGCTAATACAAAGAGCGTGAGGGATGGTGGAACCTCAACAAGATAGCTCATTTTCTTAATTATGGTCTCCATAGGGGAGCGCAGCACTGCTGAGTGGTTATGCATCACAGACTCAACAGAACTATTGGTTTTATTTAAATTGCCATTTGTTCAGCACACCCACTATGTATATCAAGTGTCACTTTGATGATGAAGAAACTGTAATGTATAAATGTTTGCCTGTTTTTCCTTTCCACATAAAAATGTTAAAAAGTAAAATAAAAGCAGTTGCATACAGACTGGACATAACTCAAAACTGCATCGATCTTCTACCGCTGACTGTGACCTTTGTCATAACAGATGCAACTTCTGAAAATAGCAGCAGGGCTGCTTGGATCTAAGTGAATGTACACATGCATGACATGTCTTTGTGTCTGCGTCCAAGCCTTTTAAAATCTGTCTGATACCTTTTCTAGTACTATAAATGGGTTTCTTAAAAGAAGCAAGTACTAAAGCTAGCTGATACCATCCAGAGCTAGAAATTCCACCCTATTTTGCATGCCATTTTCAAAGAGGAATATCCTTTTCAAGCGGTGGTATTCAGATTGGAATACCACTTCTCCATACAGTCACTCTGTAGTTTAATCTGTAGCACGGCTCTATTTGATAAGCAGAATAAATACCAGATATTGAGACATATTACCAAATTTGGGGTTTTGGTATTCCGCCTCCTACACCAGACTTTATTTTCACCCTGGCCATAAATGCAACTTTGACATCACTTCAGATCAAAAACAGTGTTTTAATTTCTTTTATATTCTTGCTCAGAAATGATTGAGCATTTCTGATGGGGTACTAAAATTAGCTTCATACTGTACTTTATGGTCAAATGTCCACAAGAGAAACATCTGGTGACCAGAAATTGTCTTTACATGCAGCGGGCACACTGGAGGAGTATTTCAAAATGGCGACAGTCGATAACCCGATCCTCAAAGTTGTAAGCCCGAAATCCTGACACACCAATTGCCCAAAGACCACCATCCCAATGAATGAAAGGCTGACACTGAACTTACCATGACATTGATTATATTATTTTAGAGTACAGCGTGGGTGAAACCTCCTGCAACAGGAGGTGCGAGGTGGGGGCAGAGCCCCTGCCCACCTACAAACGAGCATAAGTGCAGTGTTGGACTTTCATTTATCAGTAGGGTGGTCTGTTGGGCAATCAGTGAGTCAGTATGTCAGGCTTAGGATTTTGAGTGTCGGCATTTCGACTGTTGGGATATCGTAGTATATCCTCTCTCATCAAATCCCCCACCTGCCCCTCACCCTCCTGCATCTGCATCCCTACCCGGCTTTCTCCTTCTGCCTGGTAGCTCCAACCAAAGTACTCAACGTCCTGTTTGCCCTCAATCCCTCTAAGAGTAAATGTCCCTCGGGTCTGGATGCCAAAGTGCTCTACCTTTAGGCCCCAGCCATTGCCATCCTCTGGCGCCTCTCTTCAAAATCTCCTTCTCTATCGCCACTATCCCTCAGATTGGAAGCATGCCACAGTCATCCCTCCCCAAAGACAGTGACCCATCCTACCTTGCAACTTCAGCCTCATCTCCTCCTCCCTGTTTTAGCCAAAATCCAGGAGCACCTAGTCCTTTCTCAACTCTCCTCCTTTCTTGACTCCCTCTTCTTTATACCCTACCAGTCAGGTTTTAGGAAATCCATTCCATTGTTACTTCCTCCTAAGACTCACTGAATCCAACCTTATGGGCATGGACAAAGGTCACATCACTTCTGCCATTTTGTAGACCTAGCAAAGGCATTCAACACTGACTCCCACGCCTCTTCTCCTGTCTGAGTTCTCTCAGCAGGGCTCTCCAGTGCGCCATCGGCTGGTTGAAATCATACCTGGCAAACAGGTTCCAGTCAGTCAGAATTGCTACATCCACCTCCGACCCCTCCCTGTCACCATTGGAGTGGCCCAAGGCCTCAGTTCTTGGCCCAATCCTGTTCTCCATCTTCCTGAATGGCCTGCCATTGGCCTGCCCACACACTTCCATTCACATGAATGTGGACAATACGGTACTGTATACCTTGGGCCCCTCTCCCTGGAAGTGGCACCCAGACTCCAACAGAACTTCAGTGATGTTCAGCTCTGGTTTCGTTCAAATCAACTTTTCTCAATGCCAAGAAAACTGTCTCCTTAACCTTCAACATGAGGCAGAGACTCTCCTGACTCCCCGCCATTCCTAGTTCCTGGTTGTGCCCCTTTCTTTAGCCTGAACATTTATTTGGCTCCATCCCTATTTATCCCTTTCACATATTTGAAGACCCTATCATGTCCCTCCTGTCTTTCCTTCCTCCAGTGAGTACAGCCCAGTTCTTCCAGCCTTTCCTCATAGGTCCTTTCTCTCATGCCCTGAATCATCCTGGTTGCCCTCCTCTGGACCCTCTCCAGCAGTGCTATGTCCTTCTTGAGGTGAGATCTCAGAACTGCAGCAGTACTCAAGATGTGGCCTGACCAAGGCATTCTACAGAGGAGGATCACCTCCTCCTCCTGGGCGATTCCCAGGCTATACAGCGCGAAATCCTGTTTGCTTTTGCCGCAGCTCTTCTGCAGTTTTCAGTGTTATTCATTTGGTGTCTACCACCACCCCAGGTCCCTTCACTCATTGTAGCTTGCGAGACCCCCAGGGTGTATACATGACCTGAATTTCTGACACCCTGATGCAGCGGTATCCAGATCCCTCTGGACTGTCTCTCTCTCATCCCCAGTCTGCTATGTGTGTTTTTTATTATACATTTCTATATTGTCAGTGTAACTGATACACTATAATATGTATATTGTTGTATTGTAGTATGTTCGTGATGCTTTGTATTATGTGTCATCTTATGTATTATTTAATTGTTCTGGTTGACCATAAAATGGGCCCTTGGCTCATGGACTTTCAGAGTATGAATAAACAAACAGACAAACAAACATTTGCTGCGCTCAGCATATGATGTCCCTGTTGCATCTGCCAGGACACCTGTCACTGGTATTTATGTGAGACGTTATTCTTGGCTCAGAGTTGCTTGGTTTGCAACTGATGTGCAGTAAATGGTTTTAAATCAGACTGTTTGGCTATCATGCGGAAGAGCATTAAGATGCCTTCAAGTCTCTAAAATGTTTTATGTCATCAGATCCCAGTATCCCACACCTGGTAGAAGTCATGTAAGGGATCCTGTCATCAGCATGTTGCGAGAGGTGGACATCAAGCCTACTGTCAGCAAAGCCAGTGTAGGTACTGGAGCCTTCCAGTCCCTCCCCTCTAGGGCCCATTCCAAAGTATCAAAGGCCAGTAGAGCTGGTGACTCTACCCCACTGGCTCAGTCTGACTTGTATCAGCCTACCCCCACACCACTATTGCCTCCAGAGGTGGTTATAGGGGCCATTTTCTCTTTTGTCTGACATAGTAGAGAAGATTTCCACAGACAAATGAGTTCTGGAAATAATTGCAAAGGGACATGCTCTGGAACTCTTAGAGACCCCCCGAGCACCCTCCACCTCTTTCCACTTATCTGCTGGGACATTTGTCCCCTCAAAAGAGGAAGAGCAAGTTTTGCTAAACAAACATGCACTAGAACAAGTGCATTCTCATCAGAACAATGAAGGGTTCTACTGCAGATACGTCCTAGCTCCTAGACAGATCTGATAGACCTAGACTTCTACATAGAATATAAGACGCTATGCATGGTCTCTCTTCAAGCTTTGAGTCCTCTGTTACAAACAGGGGACTGGATTAATTCCTAGACATGAAGGATGCATACCTTCACATCAAGATCAGGCAACATCACAGGCAATATCTGAGATTTGTGCTGGAAGGGAGCATTAACAGTTCAGAGTATTGCCCTTTGGTTTGTCTTCCTGTACCTGGATGATTAGCTGTTAAAAGCCAGCTCCAGGAACCAGCTCTTGCATACCCAGTCCCAAACAGGCAATTGTTTCATGACCTGGGGCTTACAGTGAATGCATCAAAGCCAGTACTGACTCCTCATCAAAGGGTGCAATACATCGGTGCTGTCTTGGACACAGAGCAGAACTATGCATTAATGTCACTGAACAAGGTGGAATGACTCATTGCTCAAGCACAACTGGTATACAACAGTCATCAAGTCCCAGCCAGGACATTTCTGTGTCTCCTGAACTCATGGCAGCAGCCATTGTAATCATGCCACTGGCTCATTTACACATGCAGATCCCAGCATAGACATTGAGAGTACAGTGAGATCAATTGGCAGATTACTGGCACCAGAAGGTGCTCATCACAACCCCATGCACAGAACAGTGGCATGGTAGATGGACCGCCACAATCACTTAGCGGCATTTCATTGCTCATACCAGCTCAAGTCAGATTCACCTCAAATGCATGCATGCATGCAGAACCAGGTGGGGGCACACTGGGCCCTTATCAAACACAAAGTTCTAAGGGTATGGATATGGTGCACTCTCCATGGTATGCCCCTGACAGTGACACCAACACAGTGGCCTACCAACCCATCGATAAAATCGACAGGTTGCCAACAGGTCACTGTATTGGTGCACCTGACACAGTGGCACACTGTCTCCTGGTCCTGCACCTCCTCCTAATCAACTCTGACTGGAATTGACAATCCTAAGTATGGGGGGCATGGGGCAGACTGCCCAGCATGGGGGTTCAGGAGCAAACCCCATTGAAAAATAGCACTGAGACAAACAGGATTTATGTCGACTGCAACTTGCGTTGACATAAATCCTGTTGATGTGCTGCCAATCGGCAAAAGTATTGTCAGACCGACATTATAGAGTCCACTATCCACACTCTGGTAGTCTTCCTTCCCTTTAAATTTTGCCAGACATCTTAAAGCTAAGCTCCTCCCACCTACTCAGGTGGTATACTCCCAGGCTCTGCCCCATGATATGAGATCTTCCTTTCTGCTGGAAATGCTTTGTCTCCTCCTTCCTGCTCTGCACACAGTGTATGCCTTTACTTAGAGCACCACTGGCAGACTTTGACTGTCAAACTTTGTGAGTATATTTCTGTGTTCCACTCTTGTTGCTCATCTTTCCAGATGAAATGCAAGGAATCTAAGTCAGGTCCTGGCTTCAAATGGTGCATTCATTGCAACCAGAAGAGGTCTCTGATGGATCCACATAACTGCGTGCATTTACTGCCTGGGGCAGAGCATGACATTGCTGCCTGTGGCCTTTGCAAACCTTGCCCTCATCCCTCGAAGACTGCTATGCCCATCTTCTACTGGGCTGGACAGCCAAATGGGCCCTCCCGGTGGTCTCTAGACGTCTGTAAGATGGTATACACTGCTGCGGTTCTGAAGTCCAGCTACAGTGATGGAAAAGCAGCATCAAAAGGCTGCGGTGGGTGTCTCATTGGTCTCTGCACTGCTTCTGCCTAGCGTCAGTGTCAAGATGTTATTCCGGGAGCCATCTGTGACATGTGCAAGTCTATCCAGACCTTAAGAGAGAGCCACTTTCACCACTGCAAGAAGAAGATGTTAAGCCACGCAGTCAGTTGTGGGACCAGGAAAGACACGTGTTCTTCCTGCTCCCTGTAGATTTCTCAGGTTCTGCACTTGATGGCAAAGCAGAAAACAGGAAGCAGGTACTTGCAGAATAAAGGTTTATTTCTAGCAACATGGTACATATATGCAGAAAAGGTCAGCTTATTGTTAGCTGGTAGATCTGAACCTCCCCAGAGAATGTCATCATAAGAAAACTCGGTGAGCTTGCAGTAAGCACTTACAATTATATTAAAATAAGATAAAGTCCCATTGCTATGGTGATGGGCTCATTACGCATTAGCTGCGTATTCTACATTATTCTGATTGGCTAAATTTGGTGGGCAGTAGCTGTTATCTAAGTTGCCCTTTAGCTGCAACATTTGTCTGTTTTACACGTTATTATTGTATCATCAGAACAATAGAATAGTTATAAATACAGCTGTGTGATCATTATTATCTGCTGATGTCAGCAGTGTGCACAGTATTACAAATATATTACAGACATTATGGTTATATTCTTCTAGCAGCAGGTGGTGATGTTGATCACAATTATTTAAATTAGATTTCTTGTACATTTCCATACAAGGATCACTTTGGCTGAAAATGGCATATTCTTATAATAACATTACGTTAGCAGACATCTAAACAAAACATATCTCCTAACGAGCATAAGCAGAAATAAAAGTAAGCGATATCTAGCATATTCTACACTGATCCTAACTACACATACAATACAACAGTGGTTAACTAATGATATCACAGTAGCCATAAAAGGGACTGTGGGTCAGGCAGATGTATTTGTATGCCATATGCTATAGTAAGTATAGGATTATGGGGATGGCCCGGCCAACATCCCACAAGTCCCTCAGTCACTCCGCTGTTGTAGATTACTCAGCTTCACATGAATCTCTTTTGTTCGAGGTCAGGTCACTAGCTCCATAGTAACCCTGTCTGCGGTGGCCTCAACACAGGCTGACAAGGTGACCAAGATTTTCTTGACCCCATCAACCTGTTGACGGAAGGGATCAATGATGATTCGATGACATGGACCCTATCCTCTCAAACCTCATTCTGGAGGGTCAGGAGCAGTCAGCAGAACTGGCAGTGTTCCCCATGAGCTGCCACTTTCTGAGGTCGTGCAGCAGGAGGCACATATTATGTACACAGCCCTCAGCCTGCATTTCTTGCTGTTGATGGCCTGTTGTTGATCAAGGTCCAGGTCTCAATCAAGGTCTCAGTCAAGGGATTTCTCAATTACTGAACTCTGTCATTTGTGAGGCACCGTTGCAGGTGCTCCTTATCCTCTTCATCATTGGGTGATGAGAGGCTCTGCCGCAGGTTGTGGCAGCACTACAAGAACATGCTGTGGCATCAGTAAGCCTTGGTTGTGCAAAGTAAGGCTCTAGTCATGATCCCAATGCTCCCTTGGCCTCCAGTTCAGCCCATTTCCCTCCTGCTGAGACAAGTGTCTCCGATGCCCTTCTCTGTACCCGATCCTGGTGGAATTGCTGCCATGACATCCGTAACAAAGAGTTCATATGAAGGGCCTCCACCCGGCTGTCAGCTTACCAGGCCAGCAGTAAATGGAGATCTCCCACCAGATGACTCCTGGGTGGTGCACAGTGAGAAAAGGCCAGGCCATGTTAGAAGAACCTTGTATGACTCTGATGGGTCCCTGTGCGATCCTTGAGGACCCATGGGTTCAACGAAGACTCAGTCGAGGAACTGACTACCAACCAAGGGTCACTGTCTTTGGGGCTCTACTCAGATCAATTTATGAGTCCATGGAAGTTCCTCTAGAGCAATTCTGAAAGGCTAATACCCTTTACTGAGATTCTGGACAGGGACAAATCTCTGGAGGTCACCTTCCCAATTGCTGAGGCCATCTTGGGATTGGCTCTGGAGTTTTGACAGCATCCAGAATCCTGTGAAGCACCCTCAGTCTGAATGGTCTACAAGAATGTGGTCCCTGTGAGCACTTTGTCTGGTTTCTTAGACCACCTCTCAGCTGAGGGCTGTGGCTAATTATGATTTCAGGAAGACTGACAATGTTGGGGGTATGGACAAGTCCCTGAGAAGGAGTCCAAAAACTTGCCCACGCAGCAAAAAGATATATGCTGCATCCTCCCTGGCTCTCTTTGTAAAGCAAGCTACACCCTGATGATGGCCAATTTCTTTCACTCCCAATGAGAATGCAAGACCATGTCCTTCCTCACCTACATGTCGAATTGCAGATGCCTGTGAAAATGGTCAGAAACCAGGGTCAAGTGCTGACTAAACACCAATTCCAGATGGTTTTGGATATCAGTGACTCTTGCACCCATTCCAGGGCAGTGGCCGTCATGATGCGTCAGAGCCTGACTGCAGATTTCCACCTTCATGGCAGATACCAAGCATACATTTGCAGATGTTCCTTTCTTGGACACCGACCTCTTTGGCCCAGGGTGGAGGGGCATCTCATGAGGATTAAGAAGTCCAAAGTCACCCTGAAATTCTGTGACTTCCCTGCAGAAGGACCAGAAAGGGCAGAAACAGAAAAAGAAGTCTTCTCAGTTTTGGCCACAACAGCCCAAGTAGCAACAGCAGCCCTAGTCTGGCATCCTAAGTCCAAGTTCATCGGTCAGGGCCCCAAAAGAGTGGAATAAGGTCATGGTGCTCCTCTGGCAGCAAATGCCACTGTCTCCTCCAGTGGTGCTCAGAGACAGGTCAGCAGTGTCTCACGCCCACCAGTCCAGCCCTGCCTCAGCTAATCATGGATGGTCGGCTTTGCCATTGCTGGCGCAATTGGTCTGTCATCACCTCAGACAGATGGGTGCTACACATGATGGGCAGAGGGTTGCCTCTTGACTTTGAAGCCTCTACTTTACTGACCCCACGCACCAAGGGATTCCACAGTGTCATGGGACACTCTGTCTGCCCTGCAGAAGGACCAGAAAGGACAGAAAAGAAGTTCTCTCAGTTTCAGCCCTTGACTAATAATAGCCCAAGAACCAGCGGCAGCAGCCCCAGTAGGGGCAATCTCAGGTTTGAGCCTAAGACAAAGTTCACCTGTCAGGGCCCGACAGGGCATGGGAGGTGTTGTGCCCTCTGATAGCAGGTGCCGCTGTCTACCTCTCACCCATCCAGTCCCTGCCTCAGCTACCTGTGGGAGTTGACTTTGCAATTGCTGGTACAACTGATCCATCATCATCTTGGACAGATGGGTGCAGAAGTGGTGGGCAGAGGGTTGTCTATCGACTTTGAGCCCTCCCGCTTTACCGACCCCATGCACCAAGCTAGTCTGTGCTGTTGCAGGACACGCAGTCCACCCTCAGGGAGGAGGATGCTCAGCTCATCAGAAAGGAGCCATAGCCCATTTCTCAGACTTCATAGCAGGTCAGGTTTTGTGTCCAAGTACTTCCTGTTTTTAAACGGATAGGTGGCTTGCACCCCATACTGGAGCTTCATGATCTGAACCAGTTTCTAGGAAGCACAAGTTCAGGATAGTCACTCTGGCTCTGTGTGATAATGGTGATCGTGGAATAGTGATCGCTGTTATGGCGAGTGTACATCGCCTAAAAACGAACAGGGAAGAGGGCCCGAGATCCATGGGTGCATATTTTATGTGGGGGCTGTGCCCCCCACACCCCCACCCTGCCAGGTAGCCTTGAACACAGGCACTGTAACTGAGTCACTGTTTTTGTAGGTGCTCCACTGCGGATGCTGTGTTCACTCTGAAACTATATCTCCGGAGCAGAGCATGTATCTCGCAACCTGGACATCCAGCATGTGTTCTTCCACATTCCGGTTCATCCATCCCACTGGCGGTACCTTCAGTTTTGTGCTGAAGGGGTTCTTAACCAGTACCTGGTCATGCCATCTGGCCTCATCAGCTCCCAGTGTCTTCACCAAATGCATGGCAGTGGTGGCAACATTTCTGAGGTGCCAAGGGGTCAGAGTCTACTCCTACCTAGATGACTGGCTGATAGCCAGGCTGTTCAAGGAGGCTGTGGAGTGGGAGTTGTGAGGTGGTGCAGTGAGGGACAGCTAGCCCACATTCCAAACTAAACATGCAAAGTTCTGCACACAGCACAACAAATATCAGGACACAATGAAATAAATCCAAATGAACCAGGGTTTATTCTAAAATGAGGACAGGGATCTTAACCCCAGTGCTTTGATCAGCAGTTGGTCTTCATCAGAGGATCTTGCCCTCCAGAGCTGTAGAGGCTTGGGCCTTCTGGTCAACCCAGCCAAGTCTGAACCCACCCCTCACAGAGGATTCACTTCATCAGGGCAGAGATAAACTCCTTTCAGGCCAAGGCTCAGCTCCTGGTGGACATGGCATTAGATCTTATCTCCTTTTCCCGATCATTTCAGGTTGGGCACCATGCCCTGCCTGAGACTTCCTGAGGCTACTACGATACATGGCATCCTGTACCAGCATGGTCAGATGGACCCACTGGTGGTTGGCAACTTGCAGTGGGAATTGGGCTGTCAATGGTCTCAGTGCCTTGATCAGCTGGACCAGTTAGTCACAGTGACCCAGCCAATGCAGAATGCCATCCAGTGGTAACTTATTCTGGAACATCTGGTGGAAAGAGTCCCATTTGTCTGCTCAGGCTGACAGTCACCCTGACAACTGATTTGTCTCTGGTGGGATGGGGGTGCACCTGGAGAATCACATAACCCACGGATTCTGAGCCCTTGGTGGTCCCATCACCACATCAGCTGCTGGAGCTCCATGCAGTCCACTTGGCACTGAAGGAATTTACCCATTTGCCCGGGCCTAGACATGCAGGTTCTGATGGACAGCACCAAAATCATGTATTACCTGAAAAGGCAGGGTGGCACTCACTCCTTTATTTGTGTTTGGAGCTATCCACACCTGGACCCTCATGCGAGTCTTGAAGCAGATCTCCTGCTGATCCCTGTAGCAGGAGCCTCCAACCAGCTAATGAACATAGAAAAAAGAACTGACTGCAAATAAGGACCACTAAGCCCACCCAGTCTGCCCCTTCTCTACCTGCTGCTAAAACCACAGACCCTACTTGATCTCTGTCTTTCTCTTTTTCTATCACTAGGGTTCCCCAATGCCTATCCCATGCATTTTGAATTCCCTACCAAATTTGCCCCATCATCTCCTCTAGGAGGCTTTTCCATACTCCAGCGCCCTTACTGTAAAGAAATACTCCTTTTGTTACCCTCAGTCTACCCTCTTCCAGCCTCATATCCATGACCCTTGTTCTAGAATATCTCTTTTTCTGAAAGGCGCTACCCACCTGTACCTTATTTATGCCTTTGAGATATTTGAAGGTCAGACACGCTCAGCTGGGTGGTGAGATGTCACATGAGTGTCTCTGAATCAGGAGGAGGTGAACTACCTGTTTTCCTGTAGACCACACCTCTGGTTGACCAACCCAACCTTAGAGGCTGAGCACAGACTCACTTGTTAGACCTGAAGTGGGAGCTTGCTTGATTGCAAGGAGTGTATGGCTGGAGTTTAGGGAGAGGTTTGCCAGCTGTTGGACATATGTTGAAGCTGCATCTGGCAGACTGGCAGCTAAGTGGACAATTAGCAGGTAGATAGTTGGTTGGTAGGAACCTCCTGTAGATCTAAGGGTTCATTCTACTACTAGACATACCATTTTCTCAGTGGCTACTTCCAGGGATATCCACATACAGGAAATCTGCAGGGCTGCTACAATGAAATGCGTGCATACCTTCATCTCCATTATAGCACTGACATAGAGTCATGCTGAGAAGCTGCTTTAGGTCCTCAGCTCTCCAGTCCTTGTGACATAGCCAACCATCTAATGGCTATGTCTTCTGAGCCAGTCATGCAGATGCAGGGACTTTAGGTCCAGATGGAACAGAGATGCCCTGTCCTGTGGCAACAGGCTCCATACACAAGGCAGAGGTACAGGAGGCCCCACCCCCAGACCTGCAGAAATTTGGGCCTCTTGGTCAACCCAGGCAAGTTGGAACTGGTACTGAAGCATGTGATCAAGGTCAATGGGACAGAAAAAGACTTCCCTGCGGGACAATGCCCGCCTTCTCAGTGGACCAGGCACAGCATCTTAACACCTTTCCTGATCATTTCAGGTTGGGCTCTTGTGCTCTGCCCAGGATTTCCTATGGCTGCTGGGGTACATGGCATCCTGCACCAGCATGGTCCACTGGGCCTGATGGCGGATGCACCCCTTCAGTGGGAGCTGGGCAGTCAGTGGCCCTAGTACCTAGATCACTTGACCAGACAGTCATGGTGACCCAGTCAATCTGGGTGCCATCCTGTGGTGGCTGGTCCCAGAACATCTAGAGGAAGGAGTCCATTTGTCTGCCCAGAGCTGACCATCACGCTGATGATGGTGCATCTCTGGTGGGGGCACACCTGGAAGACCATGTAGCCCATGGGTTCTTGTTGCCCAGGAAGTCTCATCACCAAATCAACCTGCTGGAGCACTATACAGTGCATTTGGCTCTGAAGGACTTTGCTCTACTAGTCAGAGTTGGGTCACTCAAGTTCGAGATGGATAATATCACGAACATGTTTTACCTGAACAGAGAGAGTGGCACACACTCCCTTCCTTTTGTCAGGAGACACTTTGCACCTGGACCCTCATGTGCAGCCTAGGTGCTGATCTCCTGGCAATTCATGGTATGGGAGAGAACAATTAGTTGACAGATGCTGTCTGCCAGGTAGGAGAAATGTCTCACTAGTGGGCTCTGACTCAGGAGGTGGTGAACCACCTGTTCTCCCTGTGGGGCTCACCCTCGATGGATGTGTTTGCCTCCTAGGAGAATGCCAAACTGAGGCTGTTCTGTACCCGTCCTCCACAGTCCAGGGCATTGATGGGGATGCCTTTGCAGGCTCTGGACCCAGGTCTTGGTGTGCCTTTCCTCCTTCCCCTGTTCCATAGGATACGGGTTAAGATCAGGAAGGATGAGGTGGAGATCATCTTCATGGCTGGTCAAATCAGTTCTGGTACCTGGATCTCTTCAGCCTTAGCAACTGGCCTCTGCAGTGGCTGCCTTTCTTCCCAGACCTGCTGACAAGACTTCAGGGCAGTCCTGTACCTGAACCTTCAGTCTCTGTACTTCATGCCCTGGTACCTGAGTAACTAGAGTTCTAGGCCTTGGATCTCTCTGAGGATGTACTCAACATTGTGGAGGCTTCCAAGAAAGAGTTGAATAATAGGTGTTATGCCTTTAAATAGAAGAGATTTTCCATTTGTTAGTAGGGCAAGGAGCTTGACCCCTTGCCTGCCCTGTGGCTAGCATTAGCCTGGACTACCTCTGTTCCTTTTCAAAGCTGGAACTGCAAGCGATGACCTCACGATGCACTTTGGGAGCCATCTCTGCTTAGCCAGTGCAGGCCTGTATAGAAACATAGAAACACAGAAGTTGATGGTAGATATGACCGCAAGGCCCATCCAGTCTGCCCATTTCTTTGTCTACCTTATGAATGTGCCATCGGCCTTTGCTCTATCAATGGCCTATCTATTCATACTCATCTGCATTGCTTCCTTATGCCTATCCCATGCCTGTTTGAGCCCTGCACTGTATTCATATCCACCACTTACTGAGGTAGGCCATTCCATGCATCCACCACCCTTTCTGTGAAAAAATAACTTCCTCACATTACCCCTAATCGGCCTCCTCTAATCTCATGCTGTGTCCTCTTGTCCTGCTATTTTCTTATATTGAAACATGTTAGACCCTTTCATCTTGTTAATGCCCTTAAGGTGTTTGAATGTTTCAATCATATCACCTCTCTCCTCCTTTGCTCTAGGGTATTCATATTGAGCTCCGTTAACCTGTCCTCATATGTTTTCTGATGCAATTCCTGCACCATTTGGTTGCCCTTCTCTGGACTGCCTCAATCAGGTTAATGTCCTTGTTAAGGTGCAGCCTCAGTACTGCATGCAGTACTCCAGATGGGGCTCTAACTAGTGTCTTGCAAAGAGAGATTATTACCTCCTCTTCGACTTGTGATACCCTACTAATACACCCCAACATCTCCCTAGCCTTACTTACTGCTTTAGTGGTCTGTTTGGATGATTTCAGGTCATCTGTGTTGATGATGCACAAGTCTCTTTCTTCACGTGTGACTGCCAGCAACTCCTCTCCCAGCCTATAGGTGGCTTCAGGTTTCTCTTCCCTATGTGAATGATTTTGCACTTCTTCGCTAAACTCCAATTGCCACTCTTCTGACCATTTTGCCAGTTTATCCAGATCTCTTCTCATTCTGCTCACCCAATCTGGATCATCTACTCTGTTGCAGATGTTGGTGTCATATTCAGACAAACACCTTGCCCTCCAGTCTATCTGCAATGTCACTGATGAAGATATTGAAGAGGACTGGCCCCAGGACTGATCCCTGAGGTACCCCACTTGTGACTTGCTTCTCTCTGACTGTATACTGTTTACCACCACTCTCGTTTTCTGCCCATCAAACAGTTTGCCACCCAGCTGGCCAACCTCTGACCCAGCCCGAGCCTACCCAGCTTATTAATCAATCTTCTATGTGAACAGTATCAAAAGCTTTGCTGACGTCAAGGTATGTGACATCAACTGCTCCCCTTGGTCCACCACTCTGGTTACCCAGTCAAATAAATCTATGAGATTAGCTTGACAGGCCTTCCTGTTGTAAACCCATGTCTTGGATCCTGTGTTCCTATGGATTCCAGGTGTTGCACTATCCTTTCCTTAAAGAGTGCCTCCATAATCTTGCCCACTACTGAAGTAAGACTAACTGGTCTGTAGTTCCCTGCCTCCTCCCTGCTACCACTGTTGTGGGTGGGATCACATGAGCCCTTCTCCAGTCTTCTGGGACCTCTCCGTGTTCAGAGACTCACTAAACAGTTCTGATAATGGTTCTGCCAGTTCCACCCTTAGCTTCTTTAATACCCTGGGATGCATACCATCAGGTCCCATTGCCTTGTCCTTTTGTGAAAGGACTAATGCACCACCTCCCTCCCCCTGTGTCCATGGTGCTGGGCTGTGGGCTCTGCCCTACCTTCTCTTCAGTAAATACTGAGCAGAAGTATCTATTTAGGATAAATGCTTTACATGGTCCTCCTCACACGCCCCTTATCCCCTTTGATTGTGTAATACCCATCTGGACTTTCTCCTTTCACTAAATGATCTATTAAAGTCTTATCACCTTCTTTTACTGCTCGTGCTAGTGTTTCCTTGGTTTAGGCCTTTGCCTGCCTTACTGCCTTCCCTGCTTCCCTTAGGAAGTTTGGTATCTCCCTATCTTCATCTTGCTGCCTTCCTTATATTTCCTGAAGGCCAGTCTTTGGCTCTGACCTTTTCTGCTACTGTTTTGAGAACCAAAGTGGTTTCTTCTTCTTTTTCCGATAGTGGCCCAAGAGAAGTTGGTTGGACACTTTTTCAAGGGCCTTGACCAATGGTCCCTCCAGTGTAAGATCCTGCTCCATCTTGGGACTTACTGCTGGTTCTGGCTATGCTATTGGCAAGCCATTTGAGCCAATGCACAAGTGGGAATTATCTCACCTGTCATGGAAGACAGCCTTCCCTGGTGACCATGACATCTGTAAAAAATTGTGGAGCTCCAGGTGCTCTCAGTGGACTCTCCTACCTGGTATTCTAAAGGGACAAAATCATCCTTCACCCCAACCCGAAGTTCCTCCCAAAGCTGGTACTGGAGTCTCACCTTACCCAGGTAATAAATTTACTTGTATACTTTATCAACCCTCTTCTGGGGTTGACTGCAGGTTCATACCTAGACCTGCAGAGAATGCTTTCCTTTTATGTATGCATATGGCTAGGATTCAGTGAGAGGCTAGCCAGCTGTTTGTCACCTATGCTATGGCTGCATCTGGCAGACTGGCAGATAAGCGGATGATTACAAAGTGGATCATGTCTTCCATCAGCCTCTGCTATAGGTTGGCTGGTTGGGAACCTCCCGAAGGGATTAGGGCTCATTCCACCAGACATACTGCCACCTCAGTGGCTGTCTCAGGGATGTACCCATAAGAGATCTGTGGGATGTTACTTGAAGGTAACACACACCTTCATCTCCCACTACCACATCAACCTTGAGTTGCACTGGGATGATTGTTTTGGGACCTCAGTTTTCCAATCTCTGCTTACCAAGTAGAAGAAGAAGAAGAAGAATCAGCATTTATATAACATACAGTGTATCCCAAAGCACTTTACAAGCAATGCTAGACTGGTAGTGAAGTGACTGAATGTGTGGTGGCGGCCATATCGCACATCATCACCCACACACAGCCTGGATAATTGTATGAACTGGTTTATGGGAAGGAATGCTGGCCAGGACACCGAATGTTCCCTACTCTTTGCAAAGAGTGCCCTGGGTTCTTTACTTCCACCTGGACACCCACCATGACAACACCAGGATGGGCAGAAGGGACCTCAGTTTAACGTCTCATCTGAAGGATGGCACACCTCAGCAGTACAGCACCCCCAATACTGCACTCGGATGCCAGCGATTTTAGGTGCAGGTCCAATCCCCATGTGACAAGAACCATCACCTTCTGATCCAGAGGCGGATGTGTCACCAACTGAGCCATGCTGACACCTTAGTAGGATGTGTGCCTTGCCCTCTGCCCAGAAAACTGCTAGAGTCTGCCAGAGTGTGGATAGGTGAACCATATCCATGTCCTAGAAGAACAGGTTACTCACCTGTAAACATGGTTCTAGGAGTGGTATATGGTTCACATCCATGCAACCTACCTGGCTTCCCTGGCAAATGGCACCTGATCCTGCTTGCTGTGTGTAAGATTTTTTTATATATTTACCTCACTTTTTGTCCTCCTGCTATCCATCAGAGCTCCGCCTTTGGTAACGGTGCCCCGTAGGCTTCCACCACCTGTTGAGCCCTCACTCTCCTAATCACACCTGGCTTTCCCCAGGAGGTGGGGCACAGCACCGTGGCAGGTATTGGTGCTGTGTGACCATAGCTGGTTGGGAGAGCTCGGCCAGATGGCTAGGTGAAGCCTGGGAGCAGGCATCATAGAGATGTCCGCGAGGAGGATTTTGTCCATTTGGGCTGGGGTGAGACGCAGTGATGCCTGTGTCTGTCCTGCCCCAGTGCCCTTGACCATGCGTTGGTGCTCCAGGTGATGCACCTAGCTTCCACTAGGTGTCACTCCTGTACCAAGCACAGAGACCTCCCACCCCCACAAAGGGGAACAGTCCAGGGACACTCAATCCTTCTCCCTCGACTGGCCTTCTGACGACCCCGGCTCATTCCCGAACCCAGTTCGACAGCATCACAAGCAGAACTAAATCACGGCGCCGGCGTGGCTGGCCAAGATTTGATGTCACTGGGTGGAGTTGAGGATATAGCTGCCTGGGTGGTGGAGGAGCTAAGCTTAAAGATGTCTGGCCTGTCATCGCCTTCCAGTGGAACTGCCAGAGCATGGATGTCAACCATCTACCACTCCTAGAACTATGGTTACAGGTGATTAACCTATTCATTTATCATAACTGGCTGGACCTGACCTTGGCTTTCAGTTGCTAATAGAGGTCAAGCTCAGGCCTGTTGTGGCTTGCCCACCTTAGGTGACGTGTCTTATGTTGTGTAGTAACTCACAACATCAATGGTAAAGCCAGGAAGCCTCCCTAAGTTGCTGCATGAGCAGAGCCAGGATCCCTCCCATCCCTGGAGACGGGCCTCTGTTAGCCTCCCTACTGGTCTCCATTTCTGATGTCCCAGGCTGAAATCATAACCAGGGTCACCAGCATACCGTAATTCCATCCCTTACATTTTTTTAAATTCAAGTCCCACTTTTACAATTGCTTGTTTGCACAAGAAACGCTTTGTTACATGAATGGCATTTCTAAGGTGTGTCACTGCTAAACCAATTGCAGCTCAAGCTGTAAGCGGCTTGGCAGCATAGACCAATGACCACACAGTCTGGTCATTACACTATTCAGTGACTGCTGTGTGGAAACTTAGTGTACCTTAAAGAGTCAGCTACTCTTATCAGACCATGGCTGGCTTATTTCATTTACATGACGCCCCAAGTAACCAGATAAGTGGAGTCATGCCAAAGAAACCTATAACAACATATTCAGATGGACTGTCTGCATACTACATGCTGTTCAGTGCAGTACAAGTGAAAAAGTTTTATTTTTATCTATCTGTTAATGTTGCCACTCTTCACTGTAGGAGACAGTTCCAAAGTGTGTGAATACTGTTTAAATTAACTACCACCACATCAATAAATATTTAACACTGGCTGTACCATCAAACTCAAGAAACCACTTAATAAATATGAATTAGCTGGTATCCTGCAGTTTGTTGTGGCCAAAAACACAACCACAATCAAGGGAGTGTGTTCTTCTGAGTTTCACATAACTCACGGTCTTCCTACTACCGAAAACTAAAGCAATCCAAGTCTTCTGTATCGAGACCCAATCTGCAAACATTTGCTTGAGCAATTGTTCCATTCCTTCCTTCCTTCCTGAATTTTGATGAACTAAAGGGTTGTTGGCCACTAAAGACTAAAGATTATTAGCCACTAGAATCAATATCCACTCTGCAGTAGCCTGCACCTCAGGCTGAATCTTTGGAGTTAAATATTGTGTTACATAAACTGTCTGATGAAGATGTGGAGTATGACAGTTCTATACAGATTGCTCGAAAAATAACACTGTATGCATTCGAGCCTTTAGTTAATATGTCGTCATACATTCAGTGTAGTGCTATGTATAACTCAATCAGGATCAGCCTAAACAGGAGCAGGCTACTGCAGAGTGGATATAGGTTGTCTCTTTGCAGCAAATAACCCTTTAGATCATCAAAATTCAAAAGGCAAGAAACGGGTGATAAAAGGAAAAAATGCTCCACCAGACGTTTGGAGTTTGAGTCTGGTACAGAGAACTGGACTGCTTATGTTTTCAGCTGCTCATGTCCCTTTTCTTTTTCTTTCAGGATGCAAACCAGTCAGTCTGGGGCTGAGCAACACTGTGGCTGTATTCTCCTCCAATTTACGTAAACCCTGTCAAAGTGCTAATATCCTGTAATAGATGTCTACTACATTGACTGTAGTTATATCGCTTGATATTAAGAAACAACAGGAGTTGCAGTCAGTCAGTAAATATTAAGAATGTGCTGGTAACTCCTGTTGCCAAACAAGCCCCCATCGTCCAAAGCACATTCAAACACCTTCTCCATCTCTGACCAACCACTTCACACCCCAATCCACCTTCACCCAGTAGAGAAAAGGCAGTGAGTTTCATAATGATAAAAGGGAAAGGTAACTATGTAATTTTTGCAAATACCCATCTACTATGTCACTTGTTCATTAGATACACGACCCAACAGTATAGCTCGTTACCTGTGACTGTTTGGATGGCAAAACAAATCGAGAGCCTGTCAGTCAAGAAGAAAATTCTTGTTAGCTCGTTTCTCTGTTGACAGTCCTTTGCATCTCACATTGGGGCTGCATTCTGAAACTATTCCATCTCGATGGAGCATGTGCTACTTTAAAAATTAATTTTGAGTATACATGTCTGAGTGATCCAATTCAAAGAGGAAAACACTAATCGTTAGATATACTCTGATTCATCCTGAATCAGAAGACTTAGTATTTACATAACTCACTGATTTCCAATTTAAAACCAGACTATTCAAAAGAGGATTTGCATCAGAAATCAGCCTTAATGTACATTTAGTGTGTTTATGTTCCCACCAGACATATGACTATTCATATTTTGGGACACTGAATGCAAGCCAAGCACAGTTTAATCAGTCACTTAGTTTCCTGAAATGAGTGAATGTTCAATGCATGTCCCCCTACACTCTGGCATTAAAACTATGTTCTTCTTCAGTGCTGATAAGATGTTGGTAGTGTTCCATGAGCTCCTATAGCACCCTTTGTTATAATCTGCTTTAGTTAACTGCTCAATGTGTGGCTAAGGATCTCTAAAGTTTACTTTAGCAGCAGGTGCACACTTTACTAGAAACTTAGAAAGATATACATAAAACTGTGCATTTTTTCTAGCTGAACTGTTAGCCTCTCAGCTTCTGAAACAAACACATTGATGACCTGTATCTCAGTTAATACTGTATTTAATCTCATAGTTTACATTTCAGTGTGCCTGATGGAGAAATGAAATAAGCACCTGATGGACGGAACTGCCTGGCCCCAAAAGCTTGTTCTTGGTGTCACCAGTGATATGTTTGTCCATATACAGTATAGTAAAGCCAACCAATGTAGATACATGAGGGGTAAGTAAAGATTCCAGAAATAAGACTCACGGAACATGAACAAACTTGTCCGAGTTTAAATTAATGTCAATATTTCTCCAAAAGGACATTTCCATGCAGAAGTTGATGTGGATATGGGAATAAGTGATAGCCAGAGAAGTTTAAAGCAGTACCATAAACACATAAACACTCACTCAACTGTACTTCCCTTCAGTTGATAGTGTACTATATTAGTAACTGAGCAGCAATCAAAGTACTACACCACCACCTACTATTGCTAAAACTGAAGGTCTCAGTCTCAGAAAACAATAATGTGATATGTGAACCCCTACAACACACACATGACAATTTCACTATTATAACTCATGTTATTTGTTAACTGTACCCTCGTGCTATGTCCAAAAACTACACAACAAATACCAGCAAGCAAACGTTTAGTGTTGACAAATGCTTGTTAAAACAGACATCTTTACATGATTTATTATGTGTATATTTGTACGTTTCTGGCATCTTATATGGTTATGAGTAGGCATGGGCTGGTAGTAAAAATATGACCCTCAGGACTTCAGAGAGCACCTTTAAGTACCCTAAAATACATGGATGAAAAACGAGTAGTTGGTTTGGGTCAGGTAGTTACTACCTGACCCATTCTACTACCCGATTACTCAACCCTGACCATACCAAAATTATGTGAAAGACTGGTTTTGACTATTACACTGTTTGTTAGGTGTCCTGAGCTGTTATATCAATGGCGGGCATTGCTGAGGCATGTATGAAAGGTGCAGTGCTCTTAGCAAGTCTTCTTGTTTCCAAAATGATACCAATTGGGGCATTGCTCAGGCAGGTATGAGAGGTGCAGCTGTTCATAGAGAACCTTGCTGCTGTTTTCAAAAACTATACCCATGGTGAGTATTTCTGGGGCAGGTATGAGAAGGGCAGCTGCTGTGAGTGAGCCTGCTGCTGCTTCCAAAATTATACCCATGGCAGGCATTCCTGAGACAGGTACAAGAGGTGCAGCTGCTGTGAGTGAGCCTGCTGCTGTTTCCAACATGTACACCCATTGCGGGCATTGATGAGGTAGGTATGAGAGCACAGTTCCTCTCGCGTGAGGCTGCTGCTGTTCCTAAAATTTATGCCCATGGCGGGCATCAAAGTTACAGTAATATAAAATTGATGATTGACAAAAGAAAACTAAGAGTAATGTGGCACATGTGGCTGGTGGTGGCAGTGGTGATGGTGCTATTCATTTTGTACACAATCTAGTCATCTTCAAAGGTGGCGACCCCACTGTCCCTGGAAATTACTACCCATTTCCCTTCTCCCCTCCCTCACCAAAGTCCAAGAGTCCCTTATTCTCTCAAGGCTCAGTGCCCACCTCCTCCCTCTTACACTTTACTGATATGATTCGTTCTGTTATGGACCTTGGCCAGATCACTTCAGCTATCTTCATTGACCAGGCCAAGGCCTTTGACTCTGTTTCATCCTCTTCTACTAAAAACTACTCCTTGCTGGCCTTTCCCTGCCTCCGTGTCCTGGTTCAGCTTCTACCTTGCTGGTCATTCAGAGTTGATCTCTATTAACATTGTCTTATCCTTCTCCCTCCCCATCCTCCCAGGTGTGCCTCAGGGATCTATTTTGGGCCTGTTCTTTCTTTCTTTATTAACCATCTCCTCAGTCTGCACCCATGCCAATATTCACATGTATGCAGATGATACCATACTGCTTTGTCTGGCCCATCCAGCCAACCCCTCAAGGCGATCTCAAAGCAGACACAGCCTGTTCCATGCCAGCTGCCTGAAACAATATAAAAACACATAGCCATGATCTTTGGATCTAAACAAAACTCACCAGGCTTCTCACCCTCCAGTTTTTCTCTGTTGCCAACACACCTCTTGACAATGTCCCCAACTACAAGTACCTACTGTAAGGGTGTGTCTTGATCCTCCCTCGACTTCTCTTCCCACTTTAGTGCTCTACACTCTAAGCTGCACCCTAAACTTGGGCTACTTTACCATCATAAAGCCAGTCTCTCCTCCTGTAAGATGTGATCTCATAATTAAATGGATCCTCACAGTTCTTGACTATGGGCACATAGTTTACAGTGCTGCCCAATCACCTCCTTTGCCAAACTTGATGTCCTGTCTCATGCCTTCTGTAGGTTTGCTTCTAACTCCCCTTTTTAACTCACCACTGTGACCTATATTCCTCCCTTTCCTCAAATCCCTCACACAGAGATGTTCCTCACACTGCTCCACCTTCATCTCTGAATTCTGGTTTGGAACCTTTCCACCCTACCTTGCCTCCCTCCTTAATCCAGCTTACCCTTACCCTACAACTTGTGGTCTAACTGTACCCGCACCTTCCTCCCTGTAGTAGTAGTAGTGTGTATACACATCAGCTGGAACACTTTCTTTCTCTATAGACTTTCTTTCCTCTGAAATTGTGTCTCCCTTCTAATCAGTCTTTCTCTCCTTCCTGCCATCAAGGGCCTACTTAAATCAATCCCTACTACTTCCTGTATCTGCTCCCTTCCTAGTACTCACTTACCTCTGCTTCTTTGTCCCTCTCCACTTGCTGCAATTCATTGTATGTAATCACTGTAAATATTGTTCTGTATATCGATTAATCAATCAATCAATCAGTCTTTATTTTACCAGGAGAAACACCACTGAGAAAAACTCATTTGCAAGATGGTCCTGGGAGGACTAGCACCATTTTAGATACATAATTCATTAAACAAGGCAGAAAAGGATAA
This sequence comes from Neoceratodus forsteri, assembly GCA_016271365.2. Taxonomy (NCBI): domain Eukaryota; kingdom Metazoa; phylum Chordata; order Ceratodontiformes; family Ceratodontidae; genus Neoceratodus; species Neoceratodus forsteri. The sequence goes on along the minus strand of CM057450.1, from coordinate 160,715,219 downwards.
GAGTAAAATGTAAATTACATGGAAGATACAAAGCAAGGAGTACATGGCATGAATGTCCAGGAAAATATATACAGTATGTACAATATTAGCAAAGTGGAGACACTTAACACCAGATATATAAATATATCCCAGTTATTTGCAACAGTGTACTATTATTATTATTATTAGCTTTTGTTGACCAGGTAGGTGCATTAGGCAAACCCCGCCTATTTTCAAGCATGACCCAGAGGAGTACAATATACAGTTTACAATAACAAACAAAACAAAGGTGAAGTACAAACTCAGCAAATTATACAGAAACCAATAGATATCCACGTAGGGATAGTGTGGAACAGTACATAGAATGTAGCAGTAGTCATCCACGCAAGGATGGAAGGAATCAGGTAAGGAAACAGGACAATGCAGTCAAATAATAAACAGTGACAATGGTAAGCAGGTTAAGGGAAGCAAGAGAAGAGGGTAGGTCATGTACAGTCACAGGAATCAAGTGCATGTAGGTGAGAGAAAAGTGCAGTTTTGAAGGAGGAGGAGATGGAGAGCATTTAAGGCTGGGAGGTAGTGAGTTCTAACAACATGTACAGCTCAGGAAGGGTAAAAGGTGGGAGGAAGCTGAAATTAACAGAGTAGTGATTAGAGGGGAGCATCAGTAGAGCGAGGCTTTAGGAATGCAAGAGGAGTTGAGGAGGAGGAGAGTTTGGGAGGGCATGGGCCTAAAGGGAGGGAGGAGGCCAGGAGGGGGAGGGAAGGGGAGGATCTAGGAAAAGAGGAGGCTAGGAAGGGACTGAATAGAATGAATTCCATTAGATGCAACCAAAGGAGCAAACACAAGGATGTGGTGCTTCTATGCCCAAACAAGACAATTCAAACACTAAAAAGCAGAGACACACAAACCATATCACAAGGGCACTTGTCATAAATAAATTTATTAAAAATAAAATAAAAAATGAGAAATGCCTGATGCATTTTGGATACTGCTTACATCCTTTTTCAAAGGCTAAAATCTCACTAAAACTGTGACCATTATATACAGACAACCATTAAGTGGCAGTTAATGACATCACTAATACATACATAATCATTGGTGAAACATTCATGAAGAAACCAGACCAGCAAAGAATCAATAAAACATCATAATTGAAAACAGGTAATACTGACATCAGGGACTGCTGCAGAAAACAGGATGTCAAATAAATAATAAGGAAGGAAAGGGGAGGGTGAAGAACAGGGACAAAGTGTATTAATGCAAGAATACACACTCCTAAACCATCTCATGCTACTGACTTTATGTAGATTAGCTGCTTAAAAGACATCCAAAAAAGATGCTATTTCACAATCATTGGAGACCTTGGCTAGTGCAGTTATAGTGCTATGTTTAGGTCTGAAACCTGATTGCAAGGGATTAAGCATATTGTGTGACTCTAGGCAAACTCTGATTTGGGAGTTATCTATTTTTTCCAGTAGTTTTGAGAGGGTTGGCAGAAGGACAATTGGCCTGTAATTGTTCAGGTCACTTGGTCACCAGATTTGAAAAAGTGGACAACATGAGCTATTTTTCTACTCCTGGGAGGACCCCTTCAGAGAGAAATTTATTGAAGAGGTGTGAGATATGGGCATAGTATATGGTGTCCAGGTTTCAGGAAATAGGTCAAATTTGATCGTATTTCAGGGAATAAGGTAATAATTTGATATACAAGATATTTCTTCAATGTATAAAGCATTCTTTTTATTATGAAAATTCCTACTTTTATAACAACTTTGCAATCAATGTTGAATTATCAATTGCTGTATCTTATTCCTCTGTACCCGTCCCCAGGACCCTTTTCAAACGAGCTTCTGCTCATGGTGCCTTTCCAGTTACCAACTTAAATTAAATAAATAAATATTTAGTATTACTGTTTGCAGGCTGTTGTTCATGTTCATGCCAGAATTGCATAATTCAGTGCTTGGGACAACTGAGAAATGTAAGCCATTCCACATTTACAGGATGTAGAAGTGTTCCTTGGTCAGTGAATATCCTCAAACTTTACATATGTATTCTGAATATATGCTTGAAGGTGGACAACTGAGGTACATTATTGGCTAGACATGGTCATATTGTTCTCTTTTTGTTTCCAATAGAGTAATGGATCTTACTCGAGACCAATCACAGTATGGTCTGCAAAATACTCCAGGATGCATTAGATGGTTATCAGTCTGGCAGATGAACTAGCTGCACTTTCTTTACAGGACACTAGTCCATGTTGTTGCTGGTGACTCAGAAGTGATTTGTCTTTCTGACCCTGAATGTAGGATGCCCGAGAAGTAGCTGTAGTGCCGTTTCCTCACTGATGACACTGGTGATTGTGAAGAATTGATAGATGTGTTATTGTGTGCCAGAGGTGCACTCTAATGGTTCAGCTGGGTTTGCTGTACATCAGTTAGTGGCATTAGTGGGGCATGTCACATTTGGTTAGCAGAAGATCTCTCCAGTACTCAGTGTCTTCTCCTGCAGGAAGGATAGCTTCAGTGCTCCACTTAAAGTAGGGATCTAGCATGTTGCCAACACATAGGTGTCAGTCTTAAACATACCATTTATCTTTTATCTGTCAGCAGTCTGAGACTCAAGTATTTTTACAAATCACTACAGTATAATCTCTGCCAGCATAACAGCGGTGGTGTCTTCTTCTTTGTTTTTGTTTTTTACTTCTTATTTCTGGGATTTATGATAATACAGCAGTACTGTTTCTCATAAAAGAAAAGCATATTGAGGTATGCAAACCTCCACAGCACATGCTCAGAGATTATACTGTAGTGATTTGTAAAATACTTGAGTCCTGGTAGTGCAGGGTTTACCCTGAAATTATGTAGGAGTATAGTCCAAACTGATCCTCCTGTAGGTTCCTGTCACTCTCACCACGAAATAGTAATACAGGTCATTAAAGCCAGGAGACAGGTCTATTGTAGGACTTGTGGGTGGAGGAAAGAAAAATAGACTACAACAGCTGTAACAGGATATAAGGACGGATAGTCTGGTCTCAGTTAAGTTGAGTAGGGTACCCACAGGTATACGACAGTCATCCCACTGCCCTGTAGTATCAGGAGAAATAACAACAGGATTTAATTAATCTCACCAACTGAGACATGCAATATGTATCAAACTTTAACATTAACAGCTACAGCCAAGTAAAAGGTATTTTAATAACAGGTGTATTTAGGAACAACAAACATGGCGTTATAATTAGTAGATAGTATTGCATAATATATATTCAAAATATCTATTCAATCTGCAGCTTCCCATCGTGAACGAGTACAGGGTAAACCTTTGTAGAATTAAGAATACTGCCAAAACAGTTCAATAAAAGAACAACCTTGAGTAGGCTCACTTAGATACAAGGATTACAGTCCCCTTCTGAATAACTCCTGAGTGTATAGGAGGTGACAGTCAGTCTTCTTCATCCGAGGAGTTGGCCATAGGATGCAAACCGTAGATCAGTTTCTCCCGAACATTGGCGCTGCTTCAGGTCCACAAATACATGCGACTTAGCGCATGTTTGATTAGGAGCCAAGCTGGGAAATTCAATCTCGCTTTGATACCATTCTGTAAAAGCTGTTTTTAGATTAACTGTAGTTCTTTTTTCTGTGCCTTCTGGGAAGAAGTCTATGTCCTTTCCATAATACCTCTCCTCGAGCGTGCTGCCTGGAGGTGTGATCCAAGCCTCTAACAGAGAAAGCATGGCCATTGCACTGAGTGGCTGGTGCTGGGAGACTCACGTGGCCTAGGTCTCTGAGGTATGGTAAAGACTTTATTATCTTCAGTCCAGCATTCAGAGGTAGGAGTCTGAAGTCCTGAAAAATTAGCTTATATACCACCACTAGTAAAGTCATTAGAGACAGCTTATTTGGAGGGAAACTAACAATCCTCACGTTAGCTTGCTTTTGAAGATTTCAAGAGTTTCTACCTTTGCTTTAATAAGATGGATGTCTCTTACTAAAGCAGCATTGCATTCTTGTTGCCTTCAGACCGCTTTTATATCTTTCATGACAGTGGTACTTTCTCATATAGTGCAATCATTTTCTAGGTGTTTCACCTCTACTGTGGCTATACATTTATTCATTTTCCCCATAGCCTGGTTTTTGTTAACATTACCAGGATCTGTGTTGTAAGCAGTTCAGGAGCTAGTTCTCTGGTGGAATTAGGCCCATCCAGGCATGGAGCCCTGAGCCAATAAGTAAAATCTAGTCTCTGCAAAGTTCTTTTGGATTATTTTTGGGCTCATTTTGCTGCATGATAGTTCCAATTGAAAATACACCTGAATTTAAAGTGTTTCAGTTGGCTAAAATAGTGATTACAGACAGTTTTAAATTGCTTCACATGAGCTTCGTTGAAACGCTGTCACCATGTTGGATTCTTGATGGTGTCTTCTTTAACTGCAAGTTCTTTATGTCATCAAGGAAAATATGAAGAAGTCTTATTTGAGGAAGAATTTGATTCAGCGTTGCAGTGTCTGCACCGACATCACATCTGGCAGCCACAAATGACTAATAATGTGACCAAAGATTCAAGCAGAGTCCTGGTGCTGGAACTGAACATGATGTCTACTTTACCTATTTGATTCTGCATGGTGTTGTCATGTACATCTTTTTGTGTTCAAGAAGCTGTGATTCTTTTCTTTCTGGTTGTTCCCTGGATCTGCTACCTCCATGAATCTGGTTGACCATTCTGTCCTGACTTGGAGTCCTATTACATATTTGCAGAAGTTAAATACCTGTCCTAATTCCTTCATATCCCTCTGACTCTCTCTCACTTAGTCAGATTGTACTTTCCCTGCCCTAGTTATTCACTAATTTTCTCTACCAGTTCGTGCTCCGTCCCTCCTACACTAAGATGTCAAGAGCGGCTAAGTGCTACTTTCCTTGCATACCCTTTGCCCTACTTGTCCTAGACTCCTCATCCCTATTCACAAGAACCTCCACACACCAGACTGAGGTGCCTCTGTAAAACTTTATCTACTCCAACATGCTGGCTGAGGATTCCGCATGCCAGCTCCTCCTGTGTACCTTAGCTGCAAATTTATAGGATTACTCCAAAGGCACATTTCACAGGAAACTTACCTCCTCTCGTGCCATCATGCTTGTAACATTGTGGGTTATAATGCTATCCCTTACTGGAACATTGAGTCCAAAATAATCTTATTCTTGCTCCCACCATCTTCTGCTACAGACCCAGGGCTTGACCTTTGCCCATCTTAACATCCAGAGTCTAATAACCAGTCTCATGAACTGGAGGCCTGGGTACAGGTCAGTAATCCTGATGTGCTTGCCCTATCTGAAACTTGGTTGAAACCCTCTGTCCCTGATCTTAATAGCTCACTTACCTGGCTATAGCTTGCTCTGGGCAGACTGACCTACCTCAGTAGAGGTGGTGGTTTGTCGCTATACTATAAGTTGCACCTTGATGTTTCTCTCTACCTACCCACCCACTGAATAATTACGAGATACTACACTCACTCCTACTCTTTGTGTTGCCAAGAAACTGTGCGTCTTCAATTAAATAGCTAGCAGACAGCAAGCTTGGTCTTGAGGAGCTTACTGAGCTTATTTCTGCAGTGTCCAAGAAAATGAGGTTGTCTGCCTGGGTGATTTCAACCTTGACTGACTCAGTCCTAATCCTCCTCTCCTTACCTCTACTATCAGCAAGGCCAACCTTTTCAACTCATTTCATCTCCTACTAGGACCTCTCTGAATGGTCCCAGCTGAACTTTTATATAGACTGGATCCTCACGAACCGTAAGGACTGTTTCTTCTCTGCTGGGGTTATACCTGACTCAGCGATCACTGCCCAGTCTGCTATGTGAGAAGCACCACCCTTCTTCCTATCCTCCCAAAGTTCTATCCTTTGCTGAGTTTTCCAAATTCAACCTGGCTGCATTCCTAAATTATCTAAAACTCTGAGACTGGCTACCCTTTTACTAACAGTGACGCTAGCCTAGCTACTGATTATTTCAACATGATTTTCAATGCCATGCAGAACAGGCACATTCTGCTCTCAATCCGAAGGGTCAAAGGGAAGGTGACCAAGTGTCTGAAATGGCTCTCATGCATTTGCTCAAGTATCATGACAAACTTTGGTCAAAATGTAAATCCTCCTCTCTGCAAGCTTACTTTCATGAGAATCGGGCCTCATGAACACCTGCAAGAAGGAGGATCTAACTGCCAAGAGTAACTACTACCATAAACTCCTTAAATCTTTTGCCTCTGACTGTAAGAGATACTAGATCCAAATTAATGAGATCCTGGAAATACCAAGTCACAGACTCCCAATAACATGTGAATTAATGACACCCATTGCAATAACCTCCACACTGTCACCAACGCCTTTAACTCCTCTTTATCAAGGATCCTAATATTTTCCTCAAACATCTTGCAGCTCCCAACCTTCTCCTTCAGTTCCTTTTGATGCACCCCTGCCTTAGTGCTTTCTCCTGTCATGTGTCTGGAGGTTCTTAAGCTACTAAAACACATTCCCACTATGGCAGTGCCAGACCAGATGGTTTAGAACCCAGAATCCTAAGACTTGCTTGCCCTGTCCGTTAGCACTTCCATGGTGCCTTTGGCCTGAAATCTGCAAGGACTATTCTGGTTTTCAAGAAAGGTGACCTTAAAAGCTTGTCTAATTATCGACCCAATGCATTACTGCCTCACACTCCGCAAGATATTGGAGAAACTAATCCACTGCAGATCTCTGTTCATTTACTCAGTTTCAACCTTCAGTTCCCCATTCAGCATGATTTCAGGTGGGGCATAGCACCACTACTGCTCTCACACTACTCACTAGTAAGATTAAGTCCAACATGGATAAAGGGCCAACTTACTGGTGCTATGTTCATTGACCTCACCAAAGCAATTGATCTGGTTAATCACCCCTGCTGTTGAATAAACTGCATATACTGGGTGCCTCTGCATCCACCTAGTCCTGGTTTGACAGCTACCTTGACAACCGGTTCCAATCTGTCTCCTTCTACAAAGTTCTCTCATCTCCTGCCCCACCTCTTGTAGCATCCCCAATGCTCCATTCTTGGAGCCTTGCTCTTCTCCATCTTTGTTAATGATATTCCTACTTGCATACCCCACTGTTGCTCCATTATGTATGCAGATGACTTGGTGCTCTATGCTGCCTCTCGTCCCATCCATGGTCTTGATGTCCATCTGTCATCTGCATTCCAACAACAAGTCCTAGTTTTCCTTTAACTTCCTACTCCTCAATTTACCAAAGACTCAGGCCATGCTCTTCGGTCCTCTAGAAAAGTCCATGCTGAGTCCCCAAGTTCGAGTGCTTTGTTGTGACTGGTCAGCAGTCTCGACCAAGGACTAATTTAGATACCTTGGAATAATGCTTAAATCCCATACTTGACTTCTTCTTTCACTAAAATGATGTATGTAGATCTGTTAACTTGAAGATTGTGCCACCTACCGCATGTATCAATCCCTAACTCCTGCTGCCAAGATCTTTGTAGCTAGGGTGTCTTGCTCCTAGTCTACTATATGCTCTTCCTATCCTTTCCCAGGCCAGTGCTGATGTTCTTCATAAGTGGGACAGCATTACAACATCTGAGTTGCCTTATCGACTGCTCACCTTATACACCATTGTCTGCTCTACTTGCCTTGCAGTGGCTGTCTCCACTTCTTGTTGCTCTTACTCACTGGAATGTTTCATTGACTCAATGACCAGAAATCCCCACCCTGAATCTCTGGGGACTATGCTTACCCCCATGCTCACTCTCCCACTCTGAGATCTTCTAAACCTCTAATGCTCACAGTCCTCATTGTTCAACAACAATATGTGAACAAGCATTCTCTCATTTACTCCCAAATACTGGAATTCCTTCCTCCCCATTTAAAGTGCTCCTTATTTCACTTCTCCTTCAAGATTGCACTTTTTCTCTCATGTTAGGCACTTGATACTTGTGACTGTGCCTAGCCTCACATAGCCTGCCCATGGTTTTATCTCTGACTATCCCAGCATGGATATCTGTTGTAAGCTGTCAAGTACTGAATATATGTTACATGAGATTGTTTGTAAGACTGTATTTTGTACTCTCCGGTCGCGTCTGAAAATAGGCAGGTTATTGCCGATGCACTTACCCAGTCATGAAAGCTAATAAATAAATACAATATTGAATTCCAGTGGGTTGAAACTTCTTGCTTTAATATGTGCAACAGTAAGTTGTTCGACTCTGCAGCCCCTTCAGGATTTTTGTGCTTTCAGAGTGGCTGAAATGCCCATATTTTCCTAACAAGACTTAACAGGTTTTAAAATCATTTCCAGTTAAGAAGCTGTGGATGAGAAGATTTAAACAATGTGTGAAACAAGGTACATGTTGGTAGATGCCATCTCTAACAGCTTTGACTGTATTGGCACCATTATCTGACACTATGAACCCTGGAGATAAGGAATATGGAGTAAGTTATTTCTGAAATTGTTCTTCCGGCTCTGCAAACTCTTCCTAGCAATATGGTTCTCCTCAAAGTGGCAACACATAATACAGCCTGCTTCCTGTTGCTTACAGTACAGCAGGGATTATTACTTTCTGACTGAAAATTTGCCCAATGAGCTATAACAGTCATGTAGTCAATTATTTGGTTGCTGGTCCATATATGTGGTTATGTGAACCTGCTTCACCTCAGAGACTTTCGACTGCTTAATGACGCAGTACACACCAATTCATGCAACTGTGGAACAGTCTTTTTGAGAAATATATGCAACAGGAATGGTGTACTGTGGTTTAATCCAATTCATGGACTTGTGGAAACCTTTTGGGGCAATAGAAAGCAAAAGGGAGTCGATAATCAGCCAACAGCTCTGCAATGGCTCTAATTAACAGCTAGCATGCTGGATCCTTGTGGATACATTTTATGTCCTGGCAACACTTTCTTTTGATGCTATTTGATGAGAATGACAAGATATTTTGAATTTTGTAGGAATGTATTTTTCACTCCTTTTCACATAGAGCAGTATTTGGGATTTAGCAATACTTGATGGTGTCAGAAGAAATCAAACATGTTTGTCTGGGAAGACTACAATTACAGATTGAGTGATTCAGTGTCAATTTCTGCTTCCAGTTCATTGTCACTATAGTCACTGCCACCTCTACCTCCACTACTGCCCATAGCAACCACACTGCCCCTTGTCCTGCCCCACTCAGTTTGGTGTTTTGCCTTTGTATGTCGTATCACTAATGATGTTCCAAAATTGCGAACCTTTCCATCATGACTAACGTTATTTTTGCACAGACTGCATACAGCTTGAGAGTGTCTGCAAGGTCAATATAAAATAAATTCCACACTAAAGAGTTACCCTTTCTGTTTTGTACCATGGTGCCTGGCACTATTTCTTGTACAGTCAAGGACCTTGACAAAACCCTATACCATCATTTCCTTGTTGAAAATACTTATTTTCATTCATGCTCATTTCTTATTCATACATTTAGCATATGATGTTTTCTGCACTTACCTTTCATACCTTACAGCAGCATCATCTCCTACCACCTCATCAAAACTACATATCTCATCACCAGAAGATTCAGAAGAACTGAAAGTGCTCTGTGACAGGGTTTAATACAGCCCTATCCCAGTTGTAATGGCAGAAGAGTTTAAATGCAAGGATCTGTTCTGTCTCTTCTCTCACTTGTTGCACAACCAAGTTTTCTTGTAAGACCTAGGACTTGATCATGGTTTTGCAGTTCTTTGCCTCTCATAGTCTCTCTGCCTTCACTTGCTGTTCTGTCTTTCCCCTCCCTCCCTCCCTCTTGGATATCTGTAGGCATAAAACATTTGTGAATCTTTTGTAGAAATGTCACTGATACTGGTATCCCTTTGCATAAAACTGTATATAGTTAGAATGCTGAAAATGATTGCAGAGCTATTTGGAAGTCAAGGTGTTAACGTAATGTCAGTTCTGGGTTACAGTGTTCTTTTTGCTGCACTTGCTGAAACTGACAAGAACACTGTGTAAAAAGCAGACTATTTTCTTAACGAGCTCCTGCAAAGATTGGTTATAAAATGTAATGTTTTGAAAGATAGAGGAGAGAGATTTGAAATTTAGAAAGAAGAAGGTCTCTGTTTTTTTTATTTGTACTGTCATTGTACTTAGATATTGTGAACAATTTATTTTTTATTTTACTGTTATTAATTATACAACACTTGTGAATTTTACAATTGCTCCTGGTTTCCTATGCTTCTTGACCTGTGGCTGAGGACAGATGGTGTCAGCCTAAGTGGGATTTATGCCATGCATATGCTAAGCCAGGAGTTTTGTGCATGGGTACTAGACCTGGTACCAGGGCAGGATAGAAGAAAAGCATGGTTTCTGCAGCAGCAAGTCCAGGAGTAGTTACCAGGGGAATGGCAGCCAAACTAGCAGAGACAGAAGTTCAAGTCAAGACTGTGCAGCTAGTACTAGTTATGGAAAAAGAGCAGGGGTGACAGAACCTGAAAGCCTGACTGCCATTTTTCAAATGGTGGGCACAACAAAAGAGATGGAGAAATAGAAAAGAAGAGATTCAGTGACAGCAGCAGCAAAAAAAGGGGAGATGCAGTGATGGATGGATACCTTGCAAGCTATCAAAGCTGGGGATCAGCAGAGCAACAAGACACAAACAACTTAAAATACAGTAAACTTACAAAGTTGTGTCCTCAGATGATATTGAAGCATATGACAACTTTTGAAAGGGTTGCTGTGGCCTGCTATTGGCCAAAGCAACAACAAGCAATCAGACTGGTACCTTACCTGATAGGTAAAGCCCAAATTGCCTATAGCAATATAGACACTGCACAGTCAGAAAACTGTGAGCTGGTGAAAAGCAAATCCTGACAAGGTATGATATCTCAGGAGAGACACAGAAGCAAAGATTCTGGTTCTTAAGTATAACTCAGTTGACAATCCTCGAGAGGTTTTCACCCATTTCAGAGAACTTCTTATAAAATGGCTCCAACCATAGGGTAAAACTGTTTCACAGATCATTGACACATTTGGTAGAGCAATACATCAACATCCTGCCTACAGATGTACAGCTTTGGGTAAAGAACACTGACCAAAAAGTGAGGAAAATTATGTTCCTTTGACCAAGACTACCAAATGTCCAGACAGATGCCACAGCAGTGAGGTAACAGTGAAGTACTTTAAGGCACTCTTTTTCCAGTTAAACTCCAAGTCTAATAAAAACTTTGCTGGGGTTACAAATGTGTACCCAAAGTCTTTATTTCTATAACTGTAATAAGCCAGGTCATATTGCAATAAATTACCTTAGTAAGAAGAGTGACACTGGAGCAGATTTGTCCTTAGCAAATTGGGTGAGTACTTAACAGATGTGAAGGTGGGAGATAAGACTGTGAAAGGACTTGTAGATTCGTGAAGCAAACAGACCATAGTGCATATTGAAGTGCTAGGAAAACAATGTCCAAAAGACCCAAATACTGGTATCATCTGCATCTATGGGGACACTTGATACTATCCCACCACAAGCCAAAGTCACACCAAATGTTACCCATACCTGTGATTATTGGAAATGACTTTCCAGGATTCACTGAATTAGTCAAAGAGGGAGTAAATCATGATGTTTCAGCAGCTGCAGTGACAAGAGTTCAGGCAAAGACAATTTCAGATGGTGGGAACTCTTTTCCTTTGCTAATTTTGATTCAGACTTGTTTGACCACAGCTCCAAGATCCGGAAGTTCAGGAAGAGAGATGATGCCTGAAGAAACAGTGGCAACAAAGGACTAATGGACATAAGGAGTTAACATATGAAAATGCTGAAACTAAACTAATCGCCGACTGTGATTTTCTTCTGAGCAAGCTAATGATGTTTCTCTCCAGGGTTTATTTTAAGCAGCTGGGGTGAAACCAAAACAGGGTGAACCTATGTTTAAAATGTAATGGGCTACTGTGCAGAGTTTGAGTTAAACCTCAGACACAGGACAAGGTAGAACAATTGTTATACCACAAAAGTATAGATCTGAGTTGTTACGGGTAGCACATGATAGTCCTATGGCTGGTCACTCTAGGAGGATCGCACCTCTGCCAGAATGCTGTACAGATTTTACTGGCCTAGAATTCATGAAGATATTGCTACCTATTGCAGTTCTTGTGCTGAGTGTCAGAAAGTAGCACCAGTCACTAAAAAGACAAGGTGCCCCTACCCTTGAGAGATGTACCTTTTGAGAGAATTGCAATGGATGTGGTTGGCCCCTTAGAGAAAAGTAAAAGGAAATCAGTTAATTTTGGTAGTGTGTGACTATACTACTTGATATGCAGAGGTAGTTCCAGTGCGCTGCCATAGCCCCAAAAGTGGCAGCAGAGCTTCCCAAAACTTTCAGCAGGGTGGCATACCAAAAGCAATTATTACTGATCAGGGTAGTAATTTTGCTGCTACTTTACTAAAGGAGCTGTACCGACTACTAAGTATCACTTTCATGAGAACTTCCTCATGTCCCCTGCAGACAGACAGTCTTGTACATTTTAATCAAACCCTAAAATGCGTGTTAAAAGATTCATAAAAGAGGAAGGAAAGACTGGGACCAATACTTACCTTACCTGATTTTTGCTTACAGAGAAGTGCCACAGGTATCCATTTGAAATGCTCTATGGCAGACAACCTAGAGGGCCACTAGATGTAATAAAAGAAATATGGGAAGATGACTCCAGTCAGAAACAATCTATTACATTGTATATGTGTGCCCTGGAAAGAAGCTGGTAAAATACGTTGAAATTGCCCACAGTGATCAGGAACAGACCTAAAACCAGCAGAGGATGTATTATCACCATGGGGTAAAAGAAAACGCTTTTGAGCCAAGTGAAAAGGTATTGTTACTGTTACCCACCACAGAAAATAAACTGTTAATGAAGTGGCAAGGGCTTTACAAAGTATTTGGATGTTCTGGGACACTTAACTATGAGATTGAGACCCCTGTTATGAAAAATCCTACTAAGATATACTATGCTAACCGCCTCAAGAAATGGGTTGGAAAACCCAAAGGCTGTTTTGCTAGTTTTACCAGAAACTGATACAAATATTGATGTAGCTTATGATATACTGAACAAATTGTAACTGCTGATGCTGTAAAGGTGAATGTTTCCTTCACCTCCAAACAAACTGCAGAAGTTTGTAACTTGCTAAATACATTTAACAGTACTTTTACCACAGTACCAAGCCGAGCAAAAGGGTTGAGCACTTAGTAGTGACAAGGATTGCTCACCTAGTAGACAAAAGACATACAGACTACCAGAGTGGTTAAGAGCAGATGTGGCTAAGGAATTGCAAAGAAAAATGTAACAATTGGTAACACAAAAGAGTAGAAAATGCTTGGTCATCACCAATGGTCAATGTAAACAAAAAGAATGGGGTGTAAGAATCTGCCTTAATTTTAGGAAACTTAATCAAGTGTCAGGATTTGCAGACAAAACTACATTTGCCACTCCTATAACTGCCACTTCCTTGTTGAGATCAATTATTTTCATTCATACTCATCTTCTTATTCTTACATTTAGCATATGATTTTTTTCTGCACTTGCCTCTCATGCCTTAAAGCGCATCCTCTCCTACTACCTCATGAAACTACAGATCTCATCAACACATGATTCAGAAGAACTGGAAGTGCCCCATCATTGCGAGGACATATCCAGGGTTATCCTATTCCCAGTCACCGCTTATCACCACCATCTCTATCAGCATTCACTGACTCAGCATATGAGCTGATATTTGAGGAGGATGCCTCTCTACATGCAGCTTCAGCAGCTGGAAGTATTCTGGCACATGTTGCAAAACATTCAGTACCTCTGAGTAATGCCAATCAGTTCTTTCTGAAACTGTACTATTATTTCATTGCTAACATGATTTTTGGTTCAGGAGGACATTTAGTGCCAGTTTGGGTGAAGTTGTTGGTATTGTCATTATGTTCTTCATTAGTGATATGATTTGTGGACACAGACATTGTAGCTGACTATGTCACATTAATAAATAACAGGTCCCAAGGCACCTAACAAACAGTGTAATACAGCCTAAATAGCTTTCATGATGCTGCAGAGAGACACAAATGTAGCTATGTCACAGTGATAAATGACAGGGCTCAGGGCACCTAACAAATAATGTTATACAGCCTAAATGGCTTTCAAACACTATGCTACAGACAGAGAGACACACACAGTGTAGCTAATACAATAAATGACAGGGCTGGAGCATCTGTACATTTCAAACCAGCTACCAGTTCCTTGCCTTCCATGTTTTTTTGTCCCACCTTGCTCCTTTTCTCCACAGCATCCACCCCCTCAGTGAGGCTGATCCCTTATTTCCCATCTCCCTGAAATTGGTTCAGTCCTCAAGCCCGAACCCCACTCCCTTTGCTCCTTCTTGAGGTTTTATTTTATGATTTGTTTATTTCTGCTTTTCATCTTACTTTAGCTGCAGACTGCAGAGCAAGCACTGGATTCCTTCCACTCCAGAGTCTGGCTGCCATCTGCACAATATGGGCTCACAGCAGATGGAGTACAGACACCACTGACCAATCAGGTTGTCAGTCAGTGTCATGTGCTCCTAATTCTACTGTAAACTCATGACAGACCCGGTATGCCTTCTTTCATGTTTTCCCAACCTTTAAGTCTTGGCTAGAGTCCCAGGACCTCACAGGTTACCTGAACTATCCTGCCTGGTCAAAATCACCATCAACTGATCTATCAGATCCAGCTACCCAACGGGTAGCCCATGCCTAGTTATAAGTGCCTTCTCAAGTCCTTTGTGTTCCAGAATTGTTTTGCTTCACTTCATATCTTTTTCACCCAAAGAATTCAAGATGGCACTCTTCTTAGAACCATGAGAGACTCCATAACTACATATAATGCAAACTATTTTGGTTCAGAAGAAAGAGATTTCAAGTTTCTACAAAAACTGGCAGTTGGCATCAACAAACCCATCTCAACAATCCCCAAAACTTTCAGGACATTTTGTTTATTATTACTAAAGTAACTTGAATGGAAACACAATCTTTTCCCATAGACTTCATCTGTTCCTGCTGCTTATACCCTGCCTAGAAGACATAATCTACTCATGACGTTGGAGTAATTTCTACAGCAACAGATGTTGATGCACATGCGTGGATTGTGACTTCAGGGCAAGTATAAGCAGCAGGAAGCAACAAGGCTGAAGAGGAAAAATGTTTCTATGAAAATGTATTAAATAATATAAATTGAATGTCCAGAACTACTCATTTTGGCAATGTAGTGTAACTCAGCATTGGCCAATACCAGCTATGACTTGTCTGTTGGAAACCAGAAAACTGCTTTAATTTCCTACAGGGTGTGTAATATAGTGCCACCTTCTAGGGATGAAGCACTTTATGATAAAGATATTACATTTTCCGGTGGTAGAACAGAGTAATTTCATTGGATTGCGATATATTACCAAGTATCCTGCATGATATAGTTTGCAGAAACAGCAGTAAGAACACTTCATTCTGGTGGCCATCACTATACCCACTGTATCATTTGGATGACTTGGAATCTCATTTCCTGTTGCACTGTTTCTGACAGGGCCTTGAGAATGATGCCGATGAGGAGGGGACCCTTCTTGGGCAACACACTTACAATGAGCTGGAAATCCAATTCAAACTTTCCTGGTTGAGGTAAGGGTTTTACATTTTATCTTCAAAGTGGTGTGGAGATGGGGTGCCCTATTTTCAAAGGAGTTTTCCTATTCTGTGCCTTTTGCAACAATCCTTTGAGCATAGGGCTGTGGAAGTGTAGCATGGAGAGTGTGGGTTTCTGTAGCCAAACGCCTACCTGATGCGCTAGATACCATAATTGTACTAGTGTGGTAGATCTTCAGCTTTTTCAACATATTGATCTTTGTATGCCAGGTAAGAAGATGATTGGATGATTCCCTACTGAGGGCTGTCTTGGGGTAAGCTAGGAGTGTCCTTGTACAACCGAGCTGGACCCATGCCACTGTATTTTACATAGTGATTGCAAGGCTCTGCTTTGGGGAAAACTGCATCCTGTCATGTATTGCTGCCACTGTAAACCAAATCTTAATTGTGCCAGGCATTAGCTGCTGACAGATTTTAAACAAGATCCCACATTTTCCATCAAAACTGAATAAATAATCACTGTTGGAGCCAAGAACATGGGGGTGCTCCACTGCTATACGACCACCTGAGTAACCACAGAGAGCGGTACAGTCTGAGTGGCTGTGGGAGGAGAATGCTGGTTGGTGTGGTGCACTCACATGCTTCTGTGTGAATGCTCTGGATGACCTTGCAGGTGGGGGGCTCTGCTGCTGAACTACCACCTGGGTTACCACAGCAAGCAGTACAGTCAGAGTGGCTGTGGGAGGGAGAACACTGGTTGGTATGGTGCACTCACATTTCTGTGTGAATGCCTCAGGGATGTTGTGGCAGGGAGGAATGGCCTGGGTGGGAGGGGGCAGACCCCACTGCTAAACTACCACCTGGGTGACCACAGGAGCAGTACAGTCAAGAGTGGCTGTGGGAGGGAGAACACTGGTTGGTGTGGTGCACTCACATGCTTTTGTATGAATGCTTCAGGGATGACCTGGCAGGGAGGAATAGCCTGGGTGCTGGGGGGCAGGCTCGCTGCTATACTACCCACAGGAGTTAGTGCAGTCTGAGTGGCTGTGGGGGGGAGAAGCGCTGGTTGTTCGGTACTCACATGCTTCTGTGTGAATGCCTCAGGGATGACCTGGCAGGAAAGAATGGCCTGTGTGGGTGGTGGGTGGGGGCAGGCTTTACTATTATATTATCCAAGGGCAGTGCAATCAGAGTAGCTGTGGGAGGGAGAACACTGGTTGTTGTGGTACACTCACATGCTTCTGTGTGAATGCTTCAGCGATAATCTGGCAAGGAGGAATGGCCTGAGTGTGTATGGGGGACTCCACTGCTGTACTACTACCTAGGGTGACCACAGAGAGCAGTACAGTCAGAGTGGCTGTGGAAGGAGAATACTGGTTGGTGATGCACCACATGTTTCTGTGTGAATGCCTCAAGGATGACCTGGCAGGAGGAATAGCCTGATTGGGGGAGTACTCCACTGCTAAACTACCACATAGGTGGCTCCAGAGAGCAGTACAGTTTGAGTGGCTGTGGAGGGAGAGCTGATAGCTGTTGTGCACTCACATGTTTCTGTTTCATGATAAACTCAGCTACAGAGTCAAGCCATACAAAAGTGAGGGTACTGGACTTCAGCAAGGCTGACTTTGGCAAGATGGGTGAGTGCCTTAGAAAAGCACTGGCAAACAGGCTAGAAGAATGGGTGGAGCAACAATGTGGAAACATCAAAACTGCCATCATAGAGGCAACAAGCCTTTGTGTGAAGCAAATAAACAAATCAAAATGAAAGAAAAAGCCACTATGGTTCTCAAAAGAGGTGGCAGGAAGGTTAGGGAGAAAAGATAGCATTTAGAAGTATAAGGAAACACAGAAGGAGCAGGACAGAGAACTGTACCAGTTAAGGTAGAAGGAAGCAGGAGGGAAGTCAGAATAGCAAAGGCCCAAACTGTGGAAACAATATCCAACTCAGTTAAGAAGGGGATAAAACCTTTATAGGTACATCAGGGAGCGAGAAAGACAAAGGGAGGGATAGTGTGGCTGAATAGACTGCACGGTTGGTGGGCAGAGAGGACAGTGAAAAGCAGGGCTACTGAATGAATACTTCTGCTCAGTATTCACAAAAGAGGAAGAGAGGAGGTGCCTAATCCAATTAACAGAAGCACTCTGGATAGGGGGTGGTTGATCCCAGTCCTTTCACAGAAGAAAGGGTTCTGAAAGAACTCCTAAAACTAAAGGTGGACAAAACAAGGGCACGATGGAATTCACCCCAGAATTCTCAAAGAATTATGGAGAACTAGTGACACCACTGACTACCCCTTTTAACAAATCATGGAGGATGGTTGGTACCTGAGGACTGGAGGAAGGTGGATCTGATTCCCTTCACAAAAGTGGGTCCAAGAGAGAGGCAGGAAACTACAGACCTATCAGTTTGACCTCTGGTAGGGGAAGTGATGGAATCACTTGAAGGAAAGAATTGTTGAGTGCACCTAGAGGCCAGTAGGGCACAGGACCCAAGGCAGCAAGGATTCACAGCAGGAAGGTCATGTCAGATGAATCTAATTGATTTATTTGACTGGGTGACCAAGGTATCAGACCAGGGAGGGGCTGTAGACATGGCCTACCTAGACTTTAGCAAGGCATTTGACACAGTCCCACAAAAAGAGTAATAATCAAATTAACAACCTGGGAATGGGTCCCAGGGTGGTAGCCTGGTAAAACATTGGCTAGACAACAGGACACAGAATGTAATTGTAAATGGAGTCCACTCTGAAGAAAGAGGGGTTACTAGTGGGTACTGGATTCAGTACTGGGTCCAGTCCTTTTTTATTATTATTATTTCTATTTATGCTCCTCTGGTCAGCTGCCCCATTTTACCGACCCCCCAGCCCAGTCCCCTGGAATAGACGGTGCTTACCTTGTATCTGGCCTGGGAGCGGAGCCCGAGGAGTCAGTCATCAATCCTGCTGCCGGCCACGGTGTTTTCTGCCTCCCGTTATCGCCCAGGAGCCCCAGGAGTAGGAGCGCATGCATGTGGAGGTGCACATGCCTACATCCCCAGTTATGAGTCCTTTCCCCACCCCATGGCCTAATGCCTGGCCCTCCAAGCCTGTGCCACTCCCAGCCTCCACTAGGGGTCACCATTGGCTGAGGTGTGCTGCATCCCTCCCCGAGAGGAGAGAGCTCGCCTGTCGGCAGCTCAATCCATCTCCGCCTCCACCCCCACTGCCGACCTCCAACAACCCAAGCTCATTCCTGAACACGGGTCACCGCATGCTGCAGTGTAAGGTGTCCAGCGCCTCAGCCTCAGTGATACTGCCTGTGGTCCAGTCCTTTTAATGTCTTTATAAGTGACATTGCAGAGAGACTGGAAGGAAAAGTATGCCACTTTGCAGATGACACAAAGATCTGCAACAAGGTTGATACACAAGGAGGAGTGGAATGGATGAAGGAAGGAAGGGACTTGGCAAGGCTGGAGGAATGGCAGAAGTATGGCAGCTTAGATTCAATGCAAAGAAGTGGAAAACAATGCACCTGGTTAACAAATACCCAGGGAGGATTACGTAATGGGGAGGTAGTAACAACAACAAAATGGAAAGGGACCGGGGTAATCATATCAGACGACCTTAAGGTTGGCAAGCAATGTGAGAAGGCAGTGGGGAGGGCTGGGGATACTGGGATGTGTAGAGAGGCATCACCAGCAGAAAACAAGAAGTTATCCCTCTGTACAGACATCTGATGAGACCTCATCTGGAGTACTGCATCCAGTTCTGGAGACCCTAACTCTGCAAGGACATAGACAGGATAGAGGCAGTCCAGAGGAGGGCAACTAAAATGGTGCAGGGTCTGCAAGAGAAGCCGTATGAGGAGAGACTAAAGGAGCTTAACATGTATACCCTTGAGGAAAGGAGGGAGAGGGGAACATCATAGAAATTTTTAGTACCTCAGTGGAATCAACAAAGTCCAAGAGGGTAGCATCTTTCAGAAAAGAGATGAAAGAACAAGGGACACAATTTGAAGATAGAGGTTCAGGGGCAATGTAAGGAAGTATTTTTTCACAGATAGGTGGTGGATGCATGGAACAGCCTTCCTGAGGAGGTCCTGAGGTCTAAAACTGTGGAGAATTCAAGAATGCATGGGACAGACATAAGGCAATTCTTGTGGAGGGTAGGAAGAAATAGGCTGTTGGTTAACTAGGATCTGCAGTTTATCCTGTGTAGGAGAATGGGCAGACTAGGTTGGCCAAGTGGTCCTTATCTGCTGTCAAAGTCTATGTATCTATGTTTCTAATGCTTCGAGATGACCTTGCAGGTGTGTTTTGGGGACTCTACTGCTATAGTACCATCAGGGTGACCACAGTAAGTACTGCAGTATGGTCAGAGTTGCTGTGGGAGGGAGAACGCTGGTTGGTGTGGTGCACTCACATGCTTCTGAGTGAATGCTTTAGGGATGACCTGCCAGGGAAGAATGGCCTGGGAGGAGGCATGCTCAGCTGCTATACTACCACCTGGGTGACCACAGGGGCAGTACATTCAGAGTGGCTGTGGAAGCTAGAACACTGGTTGGTGTGGTGCACTCACATGCTTCTGAGTGAATGCTTTAGGGATGACCTGGCAGGAAGACTGGCCTGGGAGGAGGCATGCTCAGCTGCTATACTACCACCTTGGTGACCACTGAGGGTAGTGCACTCAGAGTGGCTGTGGAAGCTAGAACACTAGTTGGTGTGGTGCACTACATGCTTCTGTGTGAATGCCTTAGGGATGACGTGACAGGGAAATATGGTCTTGGGGAGGGCAGGTTCCACTGTTATGTTACCCAGAGGGAGAACGCTGTCTGGTGTTATGCACTCACATGCTTTTGTGTGAATGCTTCAGAGATGACCTGGCAGAGAGGAACGGCCTGGGGAGGGGGGGACAGGCTCAGCTGCTATATTCTGGGTGATCACAGGGGAAGTATAGTCAGAGTGGCATTGGGAGGAGAATGCTGGTTGGTGTTGTGCACTCGTGTTGTGTGTCAATGCTGCAGCGATGACCTGGCAGGGGGAATGACCTGGGTGGGGTGGAGGAATAGTGAGAGAAGATAAAAGTGAGTGTAAAGGCAACAAACCTCTGCATCAGATAAGTGAGCAAAAGCAAGAGGAAAAATTAAAACTGCATATTCACCAGAATTCTGCCCTTCCAGAATATCTTCAGCATTCATTACTGTATGGGTCTGTGGACCCCTATGGGAACTTTAAAACTTAGAACTAGGGGCCGACATCTCTGACATTGCCGCCCACAAGGCTGGTGCATGACATAGTACTGTGGACTGGCCTGTAACCGATGTTGGTTTTCTGCTAATCTCAGTTCTGCTCACAAGGAAAGGAAACAAGTGGAACAGAGAAAAAGAAAATGAGGGCAAGGTAGCACAAGGGATAGAACAAAGGATATGGGATATAAAAGGAACAAAATCATAAAACTTGTCTACCTGAGAAAGAGAAGAGGTTGGGAGGGAGTTCTTAGGTAGTGGGTTAAAAGGATGACCAGAACAATCTAGGCAAGAGGAAATAAATTTCTATAAGGGGAAGGAGAAGGGGTTCAATGTTCTCAGTAGCAGATGTGTTACAACAAATGGTTCCTCAGAAGATGAGAGAGGTGCCTAAAGCTAATGAGTAAGAGGGTGACACCCTGCAAGGGAGGAAATAAGTGAGAAGAGCCAGGTGTTGAATTGGGCAGAAACCACAGAACTCAGTTGAGCATCTCTACTAAGATACTGTATGACAGTTCAACCACCTCTGTCATTCTCCTCCATAGATTAGTATAGGAGAGTTCCACCACCTAGAAATGACAGCTGCCCTACCCATAAATCTAGATAAAAGCAAAACACTTCTAAACTAACCAGTGAGAAGTTCCTGCTAGAGAGAGGAAGGTCAGCAACTTTTAAAAGTTTAAATCCCTCACGATATTTCCTTTCTGTTCTCTTACTTGAAAAATCCTGAAAGAAGTGAAATAAGTGAGAACTGGGGAGCAGGCTGACTTGGCAGGCAATAGAACCTACCACTGAGGACAGGAAGGTAATCTACTATGCCAAGGAGGCTGAGCGGATGACCCTTAGCTTCTCCTTGTTTTTTTTTTTGGGGGGTCTGCAGGAGAAACAAGAGTCCTATGAAAACTATCTACTCCCTTATTTTTATGTTTGCATGCGCCAATAGTGCACAAGAAATATATTGAGATTAGTAGAGCATTGCAGAGGCATGGCAGCTTGTGGCCAATGCAGGGAATGCTTTAAAGGTGTTTCATCCCTCAGCCACCAATCAACAGGAAGCTGCAGATGATGCCAGATTCAGAGTGAGTGCTAACTTGAAATAAATCTGCCACTCCAATCATGGACAGTTTCATCATTGCAGTGGCATATCTCTCCCTTCCGAAACCATGCACATTCTAGCCATGTGCATTAAAGTGCACAGTAATGCACATGGCTGCACTCTAGCAACTCGCTTGCTTAATGTGCCTTTCTCGTGAATATATCTTGCCAACAACGGGTGCCCAATCCCATGTCAACATGTCCCCAAGCCCAAACATATCTTCTGCCAACAGCGGGTGCCTAATCCCCATGTCGGCATGCCCTCAAGCCCAAACACATCTTTTGTCAACAATGGGTTCCTAATCCCTGTGTCGCATGCCTCCACCCACCCCACTACTGTGGCGCACTGGGAGCCACCCAGTGTGCCAAGTAATTTATATTTTCTGACACTGGGGTGCTGACTCCCACTGTCAGATGTGCCCCATGCCCTTCTTTTCATCCGCTGATGCTCATTCCCTGGTCGGCATTGTCCCCCATCAACTAGTCTGGCACACTGGGAGCCCATCCCACCCAGTGTGCTGAAATGTATTTTCATAGTATTTCACCTGTAAAAGAAAACTGTCCCCTGAGGTCTTTTTTTTAATACCTAAAGTAAAAGAAATGGTCCTCCTCGCCTTGCCCCCCTCCCCCATCCCGCCCCTCCTCTGTGCATCCCACCACCCCACACACATCCTCACCTATACTTACCTCCAGAGATCCAGCGCTGAGATCTTCTGTGGACAGAGAACACATCTGCACCTTTCAAAAGCCAACTACAAACAAGAAAATAACGGTAAGCCCTATAATGGCAATCAATGGGGGTTTCAACTTAGGTTGACATTTCAGCCATTTTTGGGAGTTTTGTCCACATTTTCAACATGGGTCTTGGACACCACCTCATGAACACTGGCTCTGTCATTTCATTCTCAGTCCTGAAACGTGATTTCACCGTTGCTGCGCCAAATCACCTTCTGGGACCAATTAACGAAACAAAAGTTCCACTGTTCATGAGGTGGGGTCCCCAAAGCCCATGTTGACGCGTTGATGAACAAAACTCCTCTAAATGACTGCGTTTTAGCGTGACATTAATTTTAATATTTTAACTCCAAATTTCCAACATTACCATTTTTTCACCGCCCTCATGAACAGAACAGCTGTGATTTTTGCATCATTCCCAAAATGTGTTTTTGCACCTCTGGCACAGAATGGGACAGTCACTGTGCGAAATCAACTTTTGGGACAGATTAACGAAATCCCAGTGCCATTGTTCATGAGGGAGGTCCCAAATGCCATGTTGAAATTTTGAAGCAAAATACCAATAAACACCCAAGGCATTGGGGTTTCCAACCATAATGCCCCACCATCATACAGACTGACAGGTGCTGGGGGTGTGATTGGGGTCATCAGCCATAATGCTCATGCCATTTCCACCCCCCACCACCTCAGCCACTCGACAGGCATCGAGGGTAGCCTTGGGTCTTCGGCCCAACGCTCACACTCCATTCTCTTATACTACACCCATCTCAGCTTATTTCCTTATGGAATGGGGTGAGCGTGTCGACCAAAGACCCAAGGCACACTATGACACCTGTCAATGTCTGCAGGGTGGGGTAAAGAGGAATGGGCGTGAAACGTTATGGCTGATGACCCAAAATCAAACCCCAATGCCTGTCAGTCCCTGCAGGGTGGGGGTGGGGTAGATTAGTTCAATACTTCACTGCATCTATTATGCATCTCTCTAACTCCTGCAGTACCAATGCCAGCACCAGCAAGCTAACATTCGGCATTGACAAATGTTTGTTGTTTGTTTAAAATGGCTACAAGTGAAACAAAAGGCCTCCTGTGAAAAACTGTCTACTCCCATGTTTGTTTGTTTTTGTTTAAATATTTAAATTTTTTTAAATGGCAGAAACAGGGCCACCTATCAAAAAGCCATGCTCCTATTTCTGATTCCTTAAGGAGGTAAGGAAAGATGGAAGGAAAGAGGTGAGATGGGAAGAAGAAGAAGAAGAGACAGATTAGCTGCCCAGATGTTTGGCCATGGGGGGATGGTGGGTTGCTGTAATTAATGGTGAAGATATTCTGGAAGATCAAGAATTATGGTGAGCACCTAATTTTTATATCTTCCCGGAATTAGTTTTCACCATTCATCACTGCATGGGTCAGAGAACCAAACTTACCATCTGAGGGCAGTGCTGGCTTACCCTGAGGGAAAAGTTGATGATCTTTGAGGATATCTCTTTCATCAGGCTACACCTATGGAACTATAGCCATCAGGCACTAGGACCACACAGAAACTTTTGCAGGCAGTAAACAAGGCCACCCATGAATACGCCCTACATCAGCTCTCCCTATAGAAACGTGGGCAGCCCCATCTTTCCTCAGTTATTTTCCCATCTTTGACTGTTCTCGCCAGACCTACTATGGAAACGCCACTGCATAGTGTCAGTGTTTTTTTTCCTATTTCAAATAATCACTTTTTAAAGTGATTTTCTTGAGTGTATGTCATCTCAGAGCTGTTGCTGTCAAAGCTCTTCAGATATTACAAGTGCAGCGAGAAAATTTACTCCAAAGACTCGTACAACATTTGGATGTGCTATTTAGGCCTGGACTGTGATGTGACAGAGTGCCTGATTTGTCAGGGCTTTAATGATTGTTACCCAGCGATGCAGAAAGGGTGTCTTGGAGAAGCACTTGCTAAAAGAGCTCTTGCCCCAAATGGAGAAGGAGATCCACTGGGGAAAACGTCCTGCTGTATCACAGGCCCACCCTAGGGATCGAAGGGTCCAAATCCAGGAGAAAATGGCTGGAGCTCATTACCAAAAACACTGGGATTGCCTAAAGGACAAAGCCAGAACCTGCCCTATTCACTCCAGGTCACCCATCCAGATCAGGTACGATCTCTTCTGGACCCATCAACTGCTCCAGTGGCAATGCAGCCCATTGCCCAGACCATTGACATAGCTGGGTTGACCTCTAGTGCCTCCAAGTCTATCACAGCTGGTGTGTTGCAGTCGACATCACGGGCCCTGGTTTATCCCATCGACATCTACAAGCATTCCTGTTGACACCAACATGAGCACCAATGTGCAGTCAGTTCTAGCTTGGATATCCTTAAATGCTTGCTACTTCCTCCTCTGTCAACAAATGTCCTTTGGACATGGTCCACACTGCAACCCCCCACTGTGATGCCTATTAGGTCGACATCCCAGATATCCTCTAGGACATCAGCGGCTTCCTTGGCTCCACCACTGCATCCTCCAGAACACATCGATAAAGACCAGGAGAACAATTCAGAATTGATTATGGATGAGGAGGAGGAAGAGGGTGAGGAATTTATGGAACAATACAAAAGAGTTGCACAGTCTCTCCAGGGAGATAAGACTCAGTAATTTATACTCCAAGGTCTCCCCTGAAGACCTCTTCTTCATCACAATGATGCAGGAGCTCCAGGCAGCAATGGGCTTTGCTGCTGAGAAGCAAGATATTACTAAGAAGAACCTGGTGGACTTCTTAGACTTGCCAATACTCCACCAATAGTCATTCTTCCCCTCCTACCAGCCCTGGAGGTGCCACCTTAGCTGCCTAGCACAGTTCTAACATGATCCCTGCCATTCCAAGAAAGCCAGATAAGCTGTACCAGGCACCCTCAGGCAAGCCCTTTATTGCAGGCCAGCCAGAGGCAGATTCAGCTTTCATCAATGCAGACCATGGTATATCTAAGGCCCCTAAGCACTTTAGCTCTCCTCCTCCTGACAAGGAGTCCAGAAAACTATGCCATAGGCAGAATGACTTTGCCTCAGCACCACTAGGGCTGCAAATTCCTAAATTATCAAGCACACATGTTCAAATATCAAAACATTCTTTGAAGGAAGGCCAGACAGTAGTCCAGACTCTCCCAGAGGGCACTGCAAAACAGAAACTTTTAAATGCCTTGCCTACAGGAACTAGCTATGGAAAATCTATGATCCACCTACGACATCTCTGATGCTTCTCCCAGGACAGCTGTCTCTGTTATTTGCCTCAGAAGGCACTCCTGGCTTAGAGTGATTGGTTTGGCTAATGATGTTCGGTGATCCATCCTGAATGCACCATTCAGGAAATGTAGGATTGTTTGGAGCAGATGAACAAGGCGCTCTCTCCAACCTACAGGTCTCAAGCAGAATACCCAAGTCTGTACATGCTGTGTATTATACTCAGTCTAGGCCTAGGCAGCGGGTGCCCTTTTGTCGGCTATGATCAGACATAGATCAGTCACTAGACAACAGGGCAAAGGTAGAGCAGCAGTGGGCCTGCCCCAACAGTCTCCACCCAGGTGCCCATTCAAAAGCCCCTAGAGGTAGCACTGTGGCAGCAGCCACAACATTCAGAACTGCTTGACTCCTTCCTTCTGCACCCCACCTATGTCTTTAGAAGTGGTGGTCAGGTCCCTTTCTCTCCACCTGGATCAGTGGAGAAAGGTAACTTCAGATGCTTGGGTCCTACAGATAATAGCCCAAGATCATGCTCTGGAGCTTCTGGAATCACCTCAAGACATTCTACCTGTGCCTTCCTCTTATCCTCAGGACACATTCCCTTGCTCCTGGAGGAAATTCATACCCTGCTTTAAAGAGGGCAATAGAACTGTTCCTTTGGAACAAAAGAACACAGGATTCTACTCTCAGTACTTCTTAGTCCCAAAGTGGAGAGGAGACATGAGACCCATTCTGAACCTCAGAGATCTGAACTTATACAATACAAGAAGTTCAGAATGGTCACACTGCAAGTCATACTTCCAGTGCTCCAAGTTATTGGCTTGGTCTGTTGTCTAGATATGCAGGATACTTACCTGCACATCAAGATTTCCATATCGCACAGAAGATTTCGTCTGAGATTCTTGTTTCATGGAAAGCACTACCAGTTCAACTGGCCTTTTGCTTATCATCTGTACCACATGTATTTACCAAATGCTTAGCAATGGTAGCAGCAGCACTCTGTAGGGAAGGCTTATATGTTTTCCCTTACTCAGACGACTGGCCCTCAAAGCTCACTCCAAGGAGCAGCTGTCCTCACTCTGGAATGTACTGTACCAGACATTTTGTTCAACATTCTAGGATCACTGTCAACATCCCAACGTCAATCCTGACCGCTTGCCAGTGACTGCAATATATAGGGGCAGTTCTGGACACAGTACAAAGCCTAACCTTCTTGCCCCAGGACAGGGCAAAATGTCCGATAGAACAGGCCCAGACACTTTACAACAACAGGTATGTCACAGCCAGGACGTTCCTGGGGCTTCTAAACCTGATGGCAGCTGCCATTGCTACTGTACCCCTGGTATGGCTGCACATGTGAACCCACAGTGGACACTAAGAGTTCAGTAGGACCAATGCATGGATGAACTAGAACAAAATATTCCAGTCACTGCCACTGTCAGGAAGGTACTTAAGTGGTGGATGGAACCCACCCATTTATTCTAAGGGTTCCTTTTCCATTCTCTGCCCTTGTCAGGTTCTCATGACCAGTGCCTCAGGGATGGGCTGGAGACACATCTAGGGTCTCTCCAGACACAGGAACATGGATGAAAGTAGACAGCCCCTCCACATAAACATCCTAGAAATAAGAGCTGTTCTGTATGGCCTACAGGTCTTCCAGTTTCGTCTTTCCCCGGGTCCTCTGTTGATTCAGATGGGCAATATACTAGTAAGTGTGATGCATTACATCAGCAAGCAGGGAGGGACTCACTTCTGCCAACTGTGCAGGGAAGCAATGAGACGTTGGTACTGGTCTCAGAACATGGCCTAGAACTATCAGCAGTGCATGTACCTGGGGCCCACAGCATCTTGGCAGACAGCCTACGCTAGTCACAGTCAAGGATGCATGAGTGGCAACTGCTGACCTGAGTCATAGATCTGTTAGACCAATGGGGTCATCCAAAGTCGGACCATTTTGCATTCCACACAATGCAAAACTACCTCTTTTCTGCTCACTTGCTCCAGAGCCTGGAGTTTTTGATGAGATATGTTGTGTATGTCTTTCCTCACTTCCTCTAATCCAGAGAGTACTAATCTACTGTAGCTTCAAATGGAGGAGCAACTCTGATACTCATTGCCCCACTGTGGCCTCGTCAAATTTGGTTCCCCTTACTACAACAGCTAGCAGTGAAACCTTCCTCCCATTATGCCAAGGTCTTCTGTCACAAAACGAG
Source organism: Neoceratodus forsteri (assembly GCA_016271365.2). NCBI lineage: Eukaryota > Metazoa > Chordata > Ceratodontiformes > Ceratodontidae > Neoceratodus > Neoceratodus forsteri. The sequence continues at coordinate 160,687,123 of CM057450.1, read as the reverse complement.
GGGACACTGGTCCATCCAGACCTCAGGTCTCTCCACCTCATGCATGGCTCCTAAAAGAAAGCTGCTGCCAGGTTTGGAGTGTCCCAAAATGTAGCAGTTGTTTTGGTGGCTGCCTGAAAGCCTTCCACCAGAGCTACGTATTCTGTGAAGTGGAAGTGTTTTACCTGTGAGCCGCTCTCACAAACTGGATCTTTTATTTGTCTGGTAAACCAGATTCTGGAGTATTTCCTATCCTTATTGGATGCAGGTCTTCACCATACTCCTCTATCAAGGTGCACCTGGCTGCCATTTCAACATTCTGCATGCCTGTTGATGGTCATATAGTTGCCCAGCTAGAGGCGGCCCATACATTTTGGAGAGGTATTCTGCACTTGAAGCCTCCTATCTGCAATTCTGTCCTGGCTTGGGATCTGAATTTTGTTTTAGAGAGTGTACTTGGCTCCTTTTGAGCTAGCTGCACTCAGAGCTATGCTTTCTGTCATGGAAAGCATTATTTTTAGTTGCCATTACCTCACTCAAAGGATTTCAGCACTGCAGGCTTTAATGTGTAAGCCTCCTTATTTGATTTCCTACGGAGTCTTAGTGCCAGCTTGGATCCTCTGACCCCTCTGGAACTGTCTAGGCCTGCAGTAGGTGGGATAGAGGCTGCTCTGTGGGACTGCTACAGCTCCAACCTCCCACTTACTGGTTCTCCCAAAGGGCACAAACCAGATTGTCCTCTATGTTTTGTGTGTGTACCCGGTAGATGATTTGCACTGCCCCTCCCTCTGGGCAGGTCACCTGTACACTTTCATAGCCCTGGTAGAGGACCCATGCCTGGTGCTTCATGACCCTCCTCCCCTCTGCCTGTCCCACCCCTGTCCTGGGAATTTCTAGTCCAAGGGACCCCTGACCTGGGAGCAGTGCAGGGCATTGGTGAGTGCCTTCCCTACCTGAGGGCAATAGACCAGGCTATTTTCAGCCTGAAACCCTGGCATCCCGCCCCTGAGTCCACATCCTCCTCTCCTCTTCTCCATCTTCCTCCTCTGAGGAAGAGGATACCTAAGTCTATCTCTCCTAAAATGCTGACAACATTCATTATCAGCAATTCCTTTTAGAGATGGTGGGGAAGCTGTGATTGTCCCATTTTCAGACTGGAGTCCTGCATGTCTGATGATGTCCTTCTTCGGGAGTACAGTTCTGACTCAACAGTCATACCTCCGTGGCCATGACTATTTGCAGATGCATCATGAGATGTCTAGCTCTGTCCTCTGCCCCTCTCCAGCCCCAAGGGACTGCAGTGCAGGTACTGTGCACCCGGTATCTCCAGGAGCCATGCATCCCTCTTCTAGGGTCCAACTCCTGGACTCCTCTGGGCATCACTGCCCAGCGTGTGAACGTCCCTTGACTCAGACTCAGCCACGTTTGATGTTTGGGATCATATGGTTTTCATGGTGGCAGTGTGCACTATGTTGTGCATTGCTGCACACCAGATGTCCTTTGGTAAGGCACCTGTGGGCAGCACTGGGCCAGCTTCTAGCATTCTTGCTGGATTGTGAGGCAATCAGACAGGCTATTCACCTTTCTGCTTTGGGTTTGAGCTGGCAAACACCAAATGAGGACATCCTTGACACCAATGAGGTAGCCTACAGACTGGTAGGAAGTGCAGTCTGCTAGGGTGGATAGTGTGGCTTTATCTATTTTATTTATTTATTTAGTTAGTTAGTTATTTAAGCATTTCACCAGGAAAAGCATACTGAGCAATGAAATTTAATTTCACATGAGTCCTGGGGAGAGGGAGTGGGAAACAGTACAGGATCCAAACAACTAAAAAGGAACTTGCATTAATGCAAACTGAATAAAAGATACAATCACAAAGTACATCTTGACACTTGAATGCATTTTTACAATACCATAAAAAGGAAGTCTTGATGAGCAAACAAGAATAAGAAATACAGTCAGTCAAATACATGATTGACAACTGAAGGCATACATTACAATACCAGAAAAGAAAATAAGTTTAACTAAACAAGACAGTAGCACCAGTAATCAACAGAGTAAGTGCTCTCAGGTGTTATAGAACAAAGTGGGGTAGAGGGTGGGGAGGAAAGATTAATGAGCAACACTTGCACGAGTAACTTAAAAAGTATGATCATAAGGTACAGAACAAAATGGTGGGGATAGTAAAGGTGGGGACATAAGTTACAAGTCAGCAGTTGCAAGAGAAACAAGGAAGTCAAAATATGCATTGGGAAAACAAAGGTGAGATATGGGAAAGGTAATTAACCATAGCTGCAGGAGGGAGACTATAGGTCTTTTAGGAGGGTGGTGAGGACAAGAGGGGAGACGGCATGACAGATGGGTGTAAGAGTGTGTTCCAGAGTTTAGGAAGCAGTGGAAGAAGGCAGACTGGCCTGCGAAGTGGATCTGGGAGGGATGTTTAAAGTGCGAAGTCAAGGTTTCTGAGGGAGTGAGAGGAACATGGTCTAAGTGAAACAGAGGAGGAGTGAAACCAGAAATTAGCTAGAAAGCTGTTGTTGTGAATACTGCTCCTGTCTTCAAGGAAGGAAGGAGAGAGACTGGTATAGGTTGCAGTGATGGGTGCAGGGAGGGTAGTCAAGAGCAAAGCAGCAGAAGGAAAGAAAGGAAGTGTCCAGTCTGATAAGGAAGATTTGAGAGCGACACTGTAGACTACATCATCATAGTCAAAGACAGGGAGAATCATTTTCTGGACAATCTCATGGTGGACTGGCAGTGGAATACACCCACGGTTTCTATATAGGACACCCAGTTTGGGGTGCAGCTTTTAGAGGATGGAGTCAATATGTCCAGAAATCTGTCATGGTTATTACCCTTAGCCCAGCATAGGTGCGTGCCTCACACCTCTAGAGGGCCCCATTTCTTCTCTTGCAGGGCCAGGCATAAGCTTGTTGAGTGCCTTCCTGCTCCCAGGCCATGGGAGCCTCCACCTGGTCCTAACCAGTCTCGGGCCTCATGAGTCCCATGAGGGGCCCTGTCTCTGGGTATCCCCACAGTGTATAACCATTTCCCACAGAGTTTGCTAACACAACTATTTGGAGGAGGCTTGGTATTAGACCTCACCAGTGATAAATGGTGAAGACTGAATCTTGGAAGATATGAAAATGATGTACCCACCATGATTATTGATCTTCCAGAATATCTTCACCAGTCATCACTGCAACCTGATCACCTTCCCCTCAATAGCCAGGCATCTAGGCGGTCTGTCCTCCTTTGCTTCCAGGCTTGCCCCCAAACTACTTCAAGAGTTGTTCCCTTTGTATACCCCTATGTGGGCCTCAAAAAATGTTTTCAAGGGAAGGCAACTTCTGTCCATGTGACTTCACCCACATCTTTCTAGCACCCTTTGTGCTAAACAAATTAACAAGCATTTGTCAATGCCGAATGTTGCTTGCTTGTATGTGCTGTTTAGGTATTTGAAGTGATAGTTCCATGCCTTCCTCCCAAGACATGCACTGTGTCTTTCCATTCAGTATTTACAGAAGAGTGAGAGGGGCAAGGGCCACAGCAGTACAGCAGTTGCCAAGGGGGTGAAGAGGTGGACAATATAGTCTATTCAAAGGCAAAAAGAGTCCTGCAGGAGCTCATTAAACTGAAGGTGGACAAAGAGATGGAACCTAATGGCATACACCCAAGGATATTAAGAGAACTGCTAAGGAGATAGCAGTACCTCTGGCAGCCATGTTTACTGAGTCATTCAACATGAGTGAATTGGAGAGGCACATGTGGTCCTCTACACAAGTCCGGCAGCAGGGAGGAGGTGGGAACAATAGGCCGTTCAGCCTCACCTGAGTAGTGGGGAAGATCATGGAGACATTGCTTAAAGAAAGGATAGTGGGGCATCTAGAAGCCATCAGAGCACAGGACCATAGACAACATGGATTCACAGTGGGGCATCATGTCAGACAAATCTGGTTGATTTCTTTGACTGGGTGACAAAGGAAATGAATCAGGTGGGGACAGTGGACAACGCTACCTTGATTTCAGCAAAGCCTTTGACACCTTCCCACATAGGAGGCTGATAAACTAGCTGGGTAGGTTGGGCATGGGGAAAGGGTGGTAAAATGGGTTAGAAACTGGCTAACAGACAGGAGGCAGAGAGTGGTGGTAAATGGGGTGCAGTCTAGGAGAGGGGTGACCAGTGGGTGCTACAGGATCGGTCCTGGGGCCAGTCCTGTTCAATGTCTTCATTAGTAACATCGCAGAATGGCTGAAGGGAATTTTTCACCAAATTTTTAACATAGCCATTTAACACCTCTGCTCATGAACAGTGTCACTGTGATTTTCTTAATCTGTCCCAAACATTGATTTCGCACACTGACTGCGCCATTGTGCGCTACATGTGCAGAAACACATTTTGTGGCGATATATGAGAAATGATAGCTGTACTGCTCATAAGGAGGTGTGGTAAATGGCAATGTTGAAAATCTGGAGTGAACATATTAAAATTGTGAACTTACGAAAGGCGAGCGAGGAACAGCACAACGCATGTTAGAAATAGGTATTTGGGAGCACTACCAACATAGTTTGGGGCTCACCATGAACTGTGACACTGTCATTTTGTAAATCAATCCCAAAAGGTGGTTCCAATATAGTGACCGCGAAACACCTTTCGGGCTGATTAACGCGCCATGACAGTGACAGAATTCATGAGGTGGGTCCCAAAACCCTATGTTGAAAATCAGAAAAATTTCAAAATGCCCAAGATATGCAGTAAAGTTGAAAACCCTATTTATTCCATTATACAGCTTACCGCATTTCTCAGTTTGCGCTCGCTTTGAAAAGAGATGTGTTCCCGGTCCACCAAGATCACTGCACCGAAGCCCGGGAGGTAAGAATGGGTGAGATGGGGGTGGGGAGGCAGAGTGTGCAGAGAGGGTGGGTGTGGGTGGAGGGGTCAAGACAGCAGCGAGGGAGTGTTTTTCTTTGTTTTGTTTTTATTTGACTACTGGGTCGCTTGCCACGCTGGTGTGCTCCCAGCGTGGCAGCTGGAAGGTTGTTGGGGAGGCCGTGGAGCTGATGGGGATTGGGCACCTGCTGGCCTTAGGAATTTGCCACGCTGGGATGGGCTCCCCAGCGTGGCACCCATAGTCTTGGGGAGAAGGCAGGAGCCTGACGGGGATTGAGCACCCCTTGTCGGCCATATAGACTGCCGCCACGCTGGGCTGGGTCCCAGCGTGGCACCTGGAACTCTGTTGGAGGGGAGTGCAGCACAGCTGATGGAGGATTGGGGCACCCCTGCTGGCTATACAGTGTGTGCGTTGGGGGGAGCACTAGCATGCAGCATGCGCATGTGGGAGGCGATGAGCAAGCAACTTATCGTGCTCACTGAAGCGTAGCCTCCCTTCAACTGTACAGCCACTGTATTTTCAACTGCTGTCATAGACAGCTGCATTATTGATTGGAGAACGCGCCACGCCTGCAAACACACTGACTGAATTGGAAGAGGGCTGCCACACCCGAAAACTCGGATGATGGCACTATGTTTCTTGTACATGCTGCAAGCAATATAATAATAAAAGCAAAACAATAACAAAATAACCTAAAAATGTATGTTGCTGAATGGACCCTTTCGGTCCTCTTTTGTTTTTGCTTTCATTTTACAAAACCAAACAAACAAAAATGGCTTTAAACGTTCTCTAGAGTGGAGAGGTAGTAGAGAAAGACCTGTCTTTCCTAGCTGGCTATACTGTCCTTATCCCCCCTTGCTCTTGTACAAGGTGGACTCTATGGTTTTTTGCTGCTGGACTGCCTTATTTGTTCCTCTTGGGGTAGAGCTCGCAGGGGACTTGGAGTTCTGAGGACTCACATATTTTAAAGATAGCCCATTTCCTTAGCAGTTCAACTCCCCACGTTCAGCCCACCTTCTTTATTCTATGCCTGCTACATCTCTCTTAGGTCTTCACTGGCATTTTCTCCTCAGAGACAAAGAGTCTGTAGGAGGGATCCATCTAGGTTCCTTATTCCAGCTTTGTCCTTCTGAGGACCCACTTTTCTCAGTCACTAGCCCATTAGAGTACTCTCTCCTTTCTAATAGTTTCTCTTTGACTAAGAAACTACTTCATTGATGACACTTGAGCCCTGAGTTAGCCTTCTAGACCTTCAACATTGGAGACTTGTCTTCATACATTTCCTTGGTCATATGGGACTTATATCCTTAATCCTTTATGATCCTTCTTTCCACAGATGGATGCCTAGGGTTAACTATCTTCTCCCAGGGCTGATAGCCCATTCTTCTATTTTTCAGCACAGGGAGGTACTCCTTTCCTGTAACTTACTCCTTGTCTGGTCCTTGACTTTGTGGACTATGCTCTGCTGGGACTCGGCTACCTCAGAGGGTGTCTGACATGTTCTTTTAGCATGAGGATAAGCAGCCTTCTGACGACTCCTTTTAGACTGGAGAATTCAGGGTCCTCTCTCCCCTGTTTTTCCTTCTGCTGCCCAGTTGTTCTGGTCACTCTTGGCCTTTTCTAAAGAACCTCCACCCAGAAATGTTCTTCTTCTCTCTGGTAGGCTTTTTATTTATTTTACATCCTGCATCATTTTCTATATCCCTTGGGGTCCATTGCCCCACCCTTTCTATCTTCTCACCCTTTCTTCCTCTCCTAGGTGAACAGAAATGAGGAGGGGGGTGCAGTTACTGGCCAGTCCATGAGCACCATGTCATATATCTGCCTCTTGGGCAGTGCTGTCTCTGATGTTGGCTCTCTTCCTCCAAAACTCTGAAAGTCATACACTCTCATGGGGTCCTAGTGCCTCTGACCTAAGACCCACCAGTGATGAGTGGAGAAGATATTTTGGGAGATCAAGAATTATGGTGAATAAGTAATTTTCATTTCTGTATAGCCTACAAGCATTCCAGGCCCATCTCTGTCCAGGACCTCTGCTGGTACAAAGAGACAGCATCAGTGTGATGCATTATATCAACAATAAGAGAGAAACTCTCTCCTACCCTCTATGCAGGGAAACAATGAGTTTTTGACATTGGGCTCTGAACGTGGTCTGGAACTGCTCGGCAGTTCATGTTTCAGGCATCCAAATGTCTAGGCAGACAGACTAAGCAGGTCAGAGTCCAGAATGTATGAGGCAGCAGTTGACTTTGGTGGCAGAAGACCTGTTTGACAGTGGGACTATCTAGAGTAGGACCTTTCTGCATCCACACACTCCATGTCTTAGGAGTTTTTGGTGAGATGCGTTGTTCCTGTCTTGGAAAGAAACATAGAAACATAGAAGTTGACGGCAGATAAGGACCGAGGCCCATCCAGTCTGCCCATTTCTTTCTACCTTATAAATGTGCCATCGGCCTTGCTCTGTCAGTGGCCTATCTATTCATACTCATTTGTATTCCTCCTTATGCCTATCCCATGCCTGTTTGAAACCCTGCACTGTAGTCATAGCCACCACTTCTTGAGGTAGGCCATTCCATGCATCCACCACCCTTTCTGTGAAAAAGAATTTCTCATCATTCCCCTTAATCGCCCCCTCTAATCTCATGCTGTGTCCTCTTGTCCTGCTATTTTCTTATATTTAAACATGTTAGACTCTTCCACCTTGTTAATGCCCTTAAGGAGTTTGAATGCCTCGATCATACTCTCTCTCCTCTTTTGCTCAAGGTATACATAGTGAGCTCTGTTAATCTGTCCTTATATGTCTTCTGATGCAGTCCCTGCACCATTTTGGTTGCCCTTCTCTGGACTGCCTCAATTTGGTTAATGTCCTTGTGAAGGTGTGGCCTCAATACTGCAAGCAGTACTCAGATGGGGCCTAACCAGTGTCTTGTAAAGAGGATTATTACCTCCCTCTTACGACTTCTGATACCCCTACTAATACACCCTAACACCCCTAGCCTTACTCTACTGCTTTAGAGGTCTGCTTTGATGATTTCAGGTCATCAGTGATGATGATGCCCAAGTCTCTTTCTTCCTTTGTGACTGCCAGCAACTCCTCCCAGCCTATAGGTGGCTTCAGGGTTTCTCTTCCTATGTGCATGATCTTGCACTTCTTTGCATTAAATCCCAGTTGCCACTCTTCTGACCATTTTGCTAGTTTATCCAGATCTCTTCTCATTCTGCCCACTCCATCTGGATCATCTACTCTGTTGCAGATCTTGGTGTCATCTGCAAACAGACAAGCCTTACCCTCTAGTCCATCTGGAAGGTCACTAATGAAGATGATGAAGAGGACTGGCTCCAGGACTGTTCCCTGAGGTACCCCACTTGTGACTTGCATCTCTTCTGACTGTATACCATTTACCACCACTCTCTTGTTTTCTGCCCGTCAACCAGTTTGCCACCCAGTTGACCAACTTCTGACCCACCCCAGCCTACCCAACTTATTTATCAATCTTCTATGTGGAACAGTGTCAAAGCTTTGTCAAGTCAAGGTAGGCGACATCAACTGCTCCCCTTGGTCCACCACTCTGGTTACCCAGTCAAAGAAATCTATGAGATTAGTTTGACAGGACTTTCCTTTGTAAACCCATGCTGTCTTGGATCTTGTGCCCTATGGTTCCAGGTGTTGCACTATCCTTTCCTTAAGGAGTGCCTCCATAATCTTGCCCACTACTGAAGTAAGACTGACTGGTCTGTGTTCCTGCCTCCTCCCTGCTACCACTCTTGTGGAGTGGGATCACATGAGCTCTTCTCCAGTCTTCTGGGACCTCTCCTGTGCTCAGAGACTCACTAAACAGTTCTGCTAATGGCTCTGCTAGTTCCACCTTTAGCTCCTTAAGTTCCCTGGGATGTATGCCATCAGGTCCCATTGCCTTATCCACCCTAAGCTTAGCAAGCTCTTGTAGGACCCTTTCTTTTGTGAAGGGAGTGTGCTCACCTCCTCCCCCCGTGCCCATAGTGCTGAGCTGTGGCCCTGCCTCCTTCTCTTCAGTAAATACTGAGCAAAAGTATCTATTTAGGATATATGCTTTACATGGTCCTCCTCCTCACATGCTCCCTTTTCTCCATTAAGCTTAGCAATACCCCTCTTTATGCCTTTCCTCCCTTTCTTCTAATCCAGAGGATGGTACTCCAGCTCCAAAAGGGGGTAACTCTGATACTCATTGTTCTCCTTTGGCCTCATCAGATTTGTTTCCCTTAATGCAGCAACTGGTGGCAGAATCACCAGTGCCTCACCCTGTGTAAGTGCCTGCTGTCCTAGGAACAGGGAACCCTCATCCATCTGGACCTCCAGTCATTCTATCTCCATGCATGGCTCCTGAAGACATAGCCATCGCTAGGTTTGGGGTGTCTCAAAAGTAGCTGATGTTCTGATGACTGCTAGAAAAAAACCCACCTGGGCCACTTATTCCATGAACAAAGGAACAAAGGAATGTGATGGCAGAAAAGACCACTGGGTCCACCAATCTGCCCAGTTTGCCTAGATATCTACTAGGCCTGTTCTGTTAACCCTACCCCTTGCCAGCAGCCTCTGTGCTTGTCCCAAGCCTCTTGAACCCCCCACTGTCCTCTCTCACACCACCTCCCCAGCAGCCCATTCCAGCTGTCCACCAACCTCTCAGTGAAGAAGTACTTCCTAATGTTACCCTGAATTGTCCCCTTGATTTGGAATTCATGACCCCTCATTCTAGTCATTCCTTAATTTGAAGAGGCTCTTTCACATGCACTTTATTGATAATTGCCATATTTAAATGTCTCATCATGTCACCCCTCTCCCTACTCTGCTCCAGAGAGTATATGTTTAGGTCCTGCAGTCTTGCCTCATATGGTAAGTGGTCGATCCCCTCACCATCTTGGTCACCCTCCTCTGAACTTGCTCCACCCTCCACATCCTTCCTAGGTACATCCTCCAGAACTGTACCCCATACTCCAGGTCTGGCCTGACCAGCTGGGAGCACAAGGGATTATGACCTCCCTCCTGCTGGTGATACCTCTCCCAATGCAACCCAGCATCCTGCTTGCTCTTGCCACTGCCTGTCCACACTGCTTTGTTGCATTCGGTCCTGAGAAATGATGATGCCAATGTCCTTTCCTCCTTGGTTACCTCAAGGGCCTACCCCACTCTGTACTTTGCTTTCCTGTTTTTCCTGTCTAAGTGCATGATCTACACTTTGCGGTATTGAACAAACCTGCCACTCCCTGCAACATTCCTCCAACTTCCCCAGATCTCTACACATCATCTCAACCCCTTCTGTGTGTCCACTCTATTGCAGACCTTTGCATCATCTGCAAATAGACTCACCCTCTGTTCCAGACCCTCTGCTATGTCTCTTACAAAGATGTTTAAATCAGTGGCCCCAATACTGACCCTTGGGGAACCCCGCTGATAACCCTGTCTCCCCAAGGGCACCCCATTGACCAATACCTCTGTGTTCCAGTTCTGTCTCCAACTAATTCTGCACCACCTATTACCACCATCCCCAACCCGAGGCAACTCATTTTGTGCAATAGCCTCTTGTGCAGCACTGAATCAAAAGCTTTCTTGAAATCAAGGTAGGTCACATCCACCAACCTCCCGATCCACCACCTGGGTAACCAAGTAAAAACACTCAACTAAGTTCGTTTGACAGGATCGCCCCTCGGTGAACCGTCTGCCTTGGATTGTGGAGGCCTTTAGAGCTTTTCCATGAGCTTGCCAACCACAGATGTCAAGCTCACTGGCCTGTAGTTGCTTACCTCATCCCCCATGAAGGGCACCAGTCCACGTGTTTCCAATCTTTGGTATCAACCCTGATCTTAAAGATTCATTGAACAGAGATGCCAGGGCTGCCTCCCTCAGCTTCCTCAGTACTGTTGGGGAACCCCATCTGGCCCCATGTCTTTGTTCACCCTCAAGCCCTTTAGTTTCCTCAGGATCTCTTCCACCTAAAGAGACTTACAGTCACTCTATCCCCTATGTCTTCTGCTGGCCCAGGGTTACCCCACTTCCATTCCTCTTCCTTCATGAATGCAGAGCTGAAGTAACTATTCAGCATTTCAGCCTTCTCCTGGTGCCCCACCACCTGCTCCTCTGTCCCTGTTTTCAGACTGGGTATCTCTCGCTGTTTTCCTCCGATCACCTATATTCTAAAAAAGTATTGTTCTCTCTTGACCATCTTGGCAATGCTCTCTCAGTCCTTGCCTTTGCACGCCTGACCACCCTCCCACCTCCATCTGCTTTGCCTGATACTCTTCCCAGTCCTGTTCCCCGCATCATTTTAAAGCTCCTGAAGGCTCTCCTCTTAGTTCTAATGCAGACCTCACTTCCATATTGAACCACAGTGGCTTCTTTTTGCCTGTTCTTGCTCACCCTCTTCACGCAGAGATCTGTGGCCTCCATGTTGGTTTCCTTTATCACCAAGCCTACATATTTTTCCACATCCTAAGATTCCTCATCCCTTCTAGTGCCTGTCGACATTCCCCCCATCCTGCTAAAATCTGCTAGTCTAAAATCAAGCACCTACACCTTGGTTTTGTTTATAGTGACCAATGTGCATAACGTGAACCACATGGTATCGTGATCACCTGTACCAAGGTTGTCCTCAGGGTCACCTCCCACCCTGTAACCATTTGTTAGCACCAAATCTAACACCACCCTGTCCGTAGTTGGTTCACTGACCGTCTGCTTGTGTTGGGCAATTTGAGGGAATCTAGAATCACCCTGCTTCTGATTGAGGTTGCTGATAGTGTGTCCCATACCACATCTGGCAGATTGAGATCCCATTAGCAGCACTTCTCCCTTATTTGCCATCCTTAGGATCTCTTCCAGTATCTGATTGTCCACCATTTCTTGCTGCCCTGGTGACCTGTATACCATTCCAGTGTGCAGCACCTCTCCCTTCCTGTGGTCAATGAGACCCATAGTGCTTCTGTGTCCCCACCTGCCCTGCATTTCTATTGCCTTAATTCCCCTCCTCACAGAGCGCCACTCCATCCCTCTCCTTTGACCCTGTCCTCCTAAATAGCATATACCCTGGTATGCTCATGTCCCAATCATGCTCTTCATGACACCAAGAATCTGTGATCCCCACAAAGTCTAAGTCCACTCGATCATGACTGCTGCCAGGTCTGGGACTTTGTTTCCTAGGCTCCTGGTGTTGGTGCAATTCTTCCAGACTCCAGCTTCTCTATGCCCTCCTAGTCCTGACACTCCATGTGGCAGCTTGAGTAGCTGGTTGCGATTTTTCTATGATATTTGTAATATAGAATGTATGTGAGGTGTCACACATGAGACATCCTGTGCTCCTGGGTGGCAACCCCACCCTAGGTTTCAGTGAAGCAGGAACCATTTAATGAACTGACTTACTTCAGAGTGACATTTTATTACCTTTTATGATGTGCTTAGGCTCTTTGAAGTGGAATGAAATGGGACTTTATGAGTCTGCCAGAGGATGGAGATCATAAACTTCTATGACATCTTAAGAGGAAGAACATTTAATATCAACTGGTGTTAAAAGCTATATTGCACCTAAGTGAGATATGGCAGAGTTGTTCAAAAGTCCTTTGATGTGCCCTGGGAAGAGGAACTGCTCAAGATCAAAGAGGGATGTTAATTAAGGAGTCACAGTTGGGAAATTAGTTTTGCTGATGTCACCTTATTTAATATACCTCCTGTTAGGATATCCTGTTTTGTATATTTTTATATTCAACAAGGAGGGCTAGATGAAATCATAGAGTGGGTGGAAACACAGCGTTTAAACTGTATTCTGTGTTTCAACTGAGCAACATCTTTTGGGACTCCCAAGAGAAACTAACTAAGGCACTTGTAGAGGTATACATTAGATAGAAAAAGTTTAACTGTATGTTGGTAGGAGTTTATCTGTAGTTTACTTTGTTTGCTTTTAAGTGATTGTATGCTTTGTGATATAGTGTTCTGTGTTTACATTTTTCATATTTTTATCCATTTGTAGTAAAATCTATATTTGAAAGATACTGCCTGGGTCTTCCAAGTTCTTTTTGCATGTGACGATTAGAGGGTTAAAACTGACAAAACTGTTCATAAGCTTGATGGTGTTACTAAACTGAGAAAAGGTAAGAATATACCTAAGGTCTTTTATAGAGTTTTAAGGGTTCATTTAGGATACCTGGTTAGGTGCCCTAGGCGAAAGATATCTGGCATCCCTTGAAGAGCAGATTATCTGAGCCTATACATTGGGTATGCTAGCATAAGGTTCACAGTTTGAATCCCCAGAACTTGAGACCAAAGGTGATTTGGACCCACAAGCAGACAGGAGGGTCACCCTGTTCTGTTACCTGTTCTCAATACTGCTCGGAGGTTGGCACTGTGGGAGCAGAGGGCCTGACCTGCTGAGTGCATTGTGTGACACTCCTCACCATCCCAATACTAGTTCCCGTAGCCCCAACTGGATGCCTTATTTTCAGGTGGGGGCTGATTGCCCCACTTGTCAGCTCCGCTGTTGTTTGGTTTAGCTTGCAACACCCCCAAGTCAGTTTAAACTGTAATGTGCTTTAATGAACTCTAGCTTCCATTTCAGCACCTTCTTAACCTCAGATTAAGTGTAGCTCATCTGGGATGAAGAGGCTTTCATCCCGCCATGTGGTCCCCCACTGCCCTCCACCTATCCAAAGGCTTTCTGAGCACACCATCCAGAGAGCCAGCTGTTGAACTCTGCTATTCTCTGCTTCTCTCTGAACTAACTTCAGAACTAGCAGTACCTCTGAGAATGCCACGGATCTAAAACTCAGGCTGCTGCAGAACCTTGCAAGTGCTCCAAACCTTGTCTGTACCGCCATCAAACTGTGCCCCGCAAGGTCATTTGTTCCCAAATGGAACATCAGATGGGTTGTCTCGTACTGCTGTTTCCAGGAGGGAATGTGATGAACTACCTCTGCAGCTGTCATCCCTGGCAAGCAGCCAACCCAGACCTTACCCCTCAACCAATATCTCTAACTATGGAGTCCCCAACAATCAAGACCTTGTCTTTCACCATTCCTGAACTGGATCCTTTCTCTGATGGTTCTGCTGCTTCCTCCGCATCTTCCACCCCCACCCCAAGTCCCCTTCCTCACTTTTGACTCATTTTTTGAGTGTACAGCCTGTCCCCTCCAGGGACTACCCCTGGACTCCCAGTAACAGTCCCACAGTTCCAAGTCACACCTCTTTTCTCCTGCCCCTTTCCCTACTTCCTGTGGTGAGCTCCCTCTCTGTCTTGGCCTTTCCACCCTCGCATCCAGCACTTTATCCTGTCTTTGTTTTGCCCTCTCCTGTCTCGTGGTTTTCTTCCCAACACCTCCTTCTCCCCTTGACCCCCTGTAGCACCAGCAAGATTTGTCGACTGGACCCCTGGCTCCCTACTCTCCCTTGCTGTTCCCCACTCTTTGTTCCTGCCCACAGACCCCTGCACTTATAGTACCATTCTGCCCCCATGCCCGCTTGGTCCTAGGCCAGCCTGCCGCTTGTGTACTACTCCTCTCCACCCACCTGGACCTGTTCCCTTGAGTGTCTCCCTGGCCCCTTTGACTACACCAGGTTACTACTGATCTGAGGTAACACACCCTTGAACTTTCCTCACAGTGATCCCTTGCTCCTGATACCCACTCCTGGTCTATGCTGACCTGAAGTGCCTCTCTTGTGCCTCCTCCATAATCTCCATCTCCCAACACTCTACTTGCCTTTCTGGGAAGGACCCTCCTTTCCCATCTTCCATGAGCTTAAACAGGCCTGCCCTGTCCACTGTCCCCTGAGGCTCCTTAGCACTAACTTCCTCACTCTCATCCTCCTCAAGGGTCAGTAGTTCAGTGAACCTATTTTGTGCCCTGTGTCCTCCAGCTGCCTACTTCTGTGCACTTCGTCCCCAAATGACCCCCCTCTACAGGGCCTCCTCCTTTCTTTCATTCCATGATATCGGTCCTAGTACTCCCAACCTGCTTCCATCCCTCCTCTTGTATCTGCCCCACTTTGGTTGCAGGCCCAACCTCCGCTGTGTCTGTACTGCTTCACCCTGCCCTCCCTTTGTTAACTACCATTCACATCCAACTGCTTCTTTCCCAGTGCAACTCACTAGCTCCCTGCTGCCCAGCACTTCAATTTGATGAATCCCACCTTCCTCATTTGTACCCTGCACCCCATTACTTCCCACCATTCCCTTCTGCTACCTCTTCTCTCTCCAGTGCCTCAAGCATCCACCTCAAACCCATTATTTCTTCCTTTATCAATGCCAACTGCCTACACCATACAACGCCCACCCTCCAACCCATGTCTAACACCATGGCTGACCCACACCAGGTATACCCCACAACTCTATACAGAAATATGCCCCCCTGTTCTTGCTGTTTGGGGGCCCCTGCCTCCTTGGTCCCTAAAATTCCAACTCCGTACGTTATTTTGCCAACAGCTTCCTCCATTTGTCTCAGTATATGGTTGACCATGACAGCCTTACACCACTGATGGTCACAGAGGATGTCCCTTGAGGGAGGACTGGCCTCTGTTAGCTAACACCAGAGGTGTCTTTAGCTTCCTGGACAAAATGGTTCTAGGTTTCTTGGGGACTTTGTTGGGGTTTGATTTACTGCCTCACTACCCTGTCATGCTAAGTATCACCGTGCACCAGCCTAAGCAGGACTGTGAAGTGGAAGTGGTTTGCTTTGTGGGCCACTTGTCATCAACCGGATCCATTTACCTGTCTGATAAATCAGAATCTTCTTGGGGAGATCTCTCATCAGGTCACCCTCTAGGACTTATAGCCATCAGGCACTAGGACCATACAGAAACTTTTTATAGCAGTCTTACAAGGGCCACCCCACAACAACATCAGCGCCGACGTCCTATGGTATATAAGCGTGGAAGGCCCCGCTTCCTCCTCAGTTCTTTTCCACCATCAACCATACTGCATGGACTCCATGGGGCTTCATCATTTAGTCAACCACCAGAATTCTTTTTTTTCTCTCCTAGTAGTTATCACTTTTTTTACAGTCATTCCATTTTCTCCCTCCTGGAGTCATCTGCTACTTCTCTGACATCCCCCCTGTGCAGACACTGAGTATGAGACCCCCTCCCATAACCCCACAACTTGCCCTTTGTAGCAAGGGTGGGGGAGTGACTCGACCCACCAGACCAGATTTAGTATTTAGAGAGGAGCCTTCCCAGGCCATTGCGGTGGGGACCATCGTCATCCTGCAATGGACTCTCTTTTCCACATTTCTTTGCTTCCCCGAGGCTGTGGCATGCAATGGTGCCAGCGGGCAGCACACACGCACCCATGCGCACCTCTGCCAAGGGTCTGCTGCAGTCTCTCACCCACCTTCTCCAGCACTGGCATACCACCTCCCAGCCTCCACTAGGGGCAGGCAATCACTGAGTGCTGCTAAACCCCTCCCGGAGAAGGAGAGCTGTCTTTGGGATGCTCAGTCCTTCTCCATGCCAACTTCTGGCGTTCCATGCTCATTCCTGAACAAGGGTCACTGGCCAACTACAAGGTAGGTGTCCAGTACCTTCAGCGATAGTTATCACTTTTAAGTGATTCCTTCATCATGTACTGTATGTTGAGAATGCAAGAAACACTCTTCCATTTTGTGGCTGCAGTAGGAAAATCTATTCAGCTGACTAGCACAATGTCTGCATTTACTCTTTGCTAGGGCCATGATGTTCAGGCATGCAAGATCTGTCAAGGTTCAACCAGGCTACCTGGTGGCACCACCAGAAAGTGCTGTGCTCTTTCTGCTTGAGCAACAGGTAGCCAGAATGGAGAAGGAGCTGCAGGGAAAGAACTCACCACATCTTGGACAACTCCTCAGGCCCCAGCCTGCTAAGGCCTCAGGCAAATCTTCTGTAAAACACACTCACCAGGAGTGGGAATGGAGCAAGGACTGCTCCCATAGGTGCACTCCCAGTCACCGCTTCCTTGGCAATGACTGTGGCTGCACCATCAACTACTGTGTTGGCCCCTCCTGCTACCTAGGCTTCAGCTTCCTCCAGGCTGGCTCTGGCAGTGAGTTCTGTCAGAACTCCTATGGTCAGCGAAGGCCCTTCAACATCATGGGTTGCCTGTGATGTCATTGCAAGTCCTGCTGCTCTGACCTCTAGAACTGCAAGGTCAGCTGGCAGCAAGCTCTGATGGACCCTCTTTGGCTAGCAATGGTTCCTTGATGTCGAGGTTCCAGCTACCCCTCAATGCCACAAGGTGCTCCTGTGATGCAGGCCACCGTCACTGTCCAGACAGTGCTTTCCTCCTTTCAGCAATTATTAAACATCTCCTCCTGCTCTGGGCTCAGTGATGACAGGTCTGCCCAGAGCAGCCCCTGCAATGATGCCGGTCAGGCCGAGGCTCCCTGCCTTTCCTCATACATTGACACCCTTGTGGCAGAATCAAGCCATGTGATATTTCTGCTGTTTATATATGTGTGACCTACTGCTGTTTTAACAATAAAACCTGTTATCCTGAAACACAGTAGCGAGTGTGTTTTCTAAGAAGTGGAGACCAGAAAGCTGAGTTTGCCTGTCTGTGAGCAATTGTCTTATATCCTGTAACCAATCTTTGAATGTTATTTGTATGTTTTAATAGTATAACCTAGTCGCCCAACATAGTTCCTGCCATGTCCAGAAAGGCAGACAAGCTAAACAACCAGGAAAGCCCTTCTTCGCAGGCCAGCCTAAGTCTGACTTGGTAGTGACAAAGTAGCCCACGTCAGGTCTAAGGTGCCCAAGCACCTCAGTTCCCTCCCTCAGATAAGGAGTCAAGGAAACTGGACCTGTGGTGTAAGAGAACCCTTGCTTCCAGCCACTGTGGGCCTGGTCCTGATCTTATTCTCGCTGGGTAGCGGCGTTTTAGCTGCTAGTGTCTCCCTGGATTCCCTCCCTGGGGCAGGCTGGAAAGGTGAGCCTCGGTGGAGGACTGATAGCAATGGCCGTGGGCCTACACTCACTGCCTAGCAGGAATTATTGAGCCTTTTTTCAACTCCTGAGCAGCCATCATTGAAGCAGACCATCCTGACTTTTCTCCCCTTGATCACAGTCAGACCCACTTTGGTTTTCATATTTAAATCTGTTTAAGGCAGTGAAAGTGCCTTTATTTCTTTGGCCTGGTACAGTGAGAGTGTACCCGGTTTTAAAGTTGGATACATTTTAATTCTCCCTTCCCTTTTTAGTGAGAGTATTTGGGGGTTGGGGAGCTTAGAGCTTTGAGGCTTTTCTATAAACTGTTCCTCTGTGGTGGTGTGAGGACCGTTGGGGCTAGTTATTTTCAATCCCACAGTCAGAAATTACAGTCAGATAATTTCTCCAGCTATTTATGTTTTAAACTGAGACTTACTTGAAAAGCTGGTGTGATTTTGATGATTGGAATATTTTATGTTCTGTGTAGTCATTGTGATAATTTTCTTAAGTTATGGTTATTTAAATTGATTATAGATTTACTTATTTTTGTTTAGCAATTTTGTTTTGTGTTTTATTCTGTAGACAGTTCAATTTTATCTGAATTATTGGCCTGCCCCTATGGTCATCGGTATTCATCCCTACACTCTTCACGCCCTCCAGTATCTTTACCTCCCCTTTGCAGTTCACTATCTACCAGCACTGTACAGTGCTAGGTATTATTGCCCGTCGGGGAGGGGTTGAGGACATGAACAGTGGAGGTGAATGAGCGAACCATCGCATCGGGTCGTGAGATCCAGGAGGCACCCTGGGAAAAATGAAACCCTGATCATGGTCCTCCATGCCTGGTTTCCATACCCAAGGATACCACCAATCTTGGTGGGCAGGGTGGCCCCAGATTGGCCTGGAGCTCAGCATCAACTCGGGCGGTGTTATGTAGCATGCGGTCCATCAAAACAAGACTGCAATTATAGCAGATCTTGTTAGTATGGTGGACCTGGCTTGCATCACTGAGACCTGGCTGGATAAGAACTGCCCCATATTGGCGGCTGCAACTCCAACCAGGTACTCAGTGATTCACTGCTTGAGATTGGATTGCAGGTGGGGGCTTTATGTCTGTTTCAAGTCTGAACTGGGCCTCATGAGTGTACCAGTTGAGGAGACCCAGTCATTCAAATGTACCATGGTAGCAGGTGTAGGTTGTAGGATTGCCCTCATCTACTGTCCACCCGGAGATGAGAAGTGGCTCCCTTCAGGAAATGGCAGACTTCGTGACTGACATGGCATCTGAGTCACCCAGGCTGATGGTCCTGGGTGACTTCAATGCCTGGGTTGATGACAAACTCTCTCAATTTGGTCAGCATTTCCTCAAGTTAATGTCATCTCTGGGCCTGATATGAGTTGTTTCCACTGCTACCCATAAACATGGTGATTCTCTCGACTTGGTTTTCCTCCTGGGGGTCAAAGCCTCTGATTTGGGGTGGAACCAGTCGGATGGTCCGATCACTATACTGTGCATTTCAGTTTTGCACACCCCTGCATAGGCCCGCCCCTGTGGAGATGATCAAGTACCACCCTTTGCGAGATGTAAGCTCTGAAGGCCTGGTGTCAGTGCTTGATCTATCAATCCTTCCTCGCAAACAATGACCCAGAAGCCCTAGTTGTGGCCTATAATAAGGCCATCTCTACTACCCTGGATGCCATTGCTCCTGTCCGAGTTCGTCCTCTCTTCCTTCGCCTCAGTCCCCTGGTTTGATGGGTCCTTGGGGAGATGCGGTGACTAGGACAAAGGTTGGAGTGTTGCTGGCGGAGATCCACTCTTGATGCTGACCACCTTAGATTGATGGACCATTATCAGGCCTATCAATCACAATCACTCGTAAAAGGTAGAGTTCCTGTCCAGGAGATTGCAGCTGCTTAGAATCGACTGGCTCAGCTTTTCTGAACTGTGGACAGACTGTGCAACCCAGCCTGTCTACAGATCCAAAAGACATTTTGGAGATTCGCGTACAAGAGACTTGCATTCTTTTGCAGCTAAGGTGGCTGATATCAGGGCGAACTCCAACCAGCACACTCTATGGGCAAGCTCTGGACCAGCATTTGGTCAATGTCCCTCAGCCTTCTTGGTGTATATTCAACCGGCCAGAACTGGTGGACATCATGCGGATTGTCCAGAGTATGCAGTCTATGTGTTGTAGTTAGGATCAGTGGGCCAACCACCCTGATCTTGTGTTGTAGTGAAATTCTTTGCCTAGTCTTTGCATGGATAGTCTGGAGCTCCTCGAAAATAGGTGAGTTTCCTAGCTCCTAAAGAAGGTGGTGGTGACACCCTCCTGAAAGCTTCTTTGTACCCAGACTGCCATGTGAACTACAGACCAATCTCAAACCTCCCTTTATGGGGAAGGTGATCGAGAAAGTAGTTGCCATACAGCTGGAGAACCACTTGACCATTCATGATGTCTACGAGACTCTCCAGTCCAGTTTTTGAAGAGGCATAGTACTGAGATGGTGCTGGTCCGGGTGCTCAATGATCTCCTAATGGTTAGAGATCAGAGGAACCATTCCATCTTGGTCCTTCTTGATCTCTCTTCAGCGTTTGACACTGTGGACCATGGGGTACTACTCAATTGCTTGAGGTTCATCTGTGGTCTGTCTGGTACAGTCCTCAAGTGGTTTTCATCTTTTCTCACTGGAAGAACTCAGAGGGTGGTGTCGGGATTTATTCCTTTGTCCCAGTTCTGTTATCATGTGTGGTTCTTCAAGGATTAGTGTTGTCCCCCATGTTGTTCTAGTATACATGCTGCTCCTCGGAGACATTGTAAGAAGGTATGGGCTGAGGTTTCACTGCTATGCTGATGATACCCAGCTCTACCTTTCTTTTGCACCTGACCAGGTTGGAGCTCTCTCAGTGTTTAATAACTGCCTCGCTGAAATCCAGGAGTGGATGAATTTGAGCTGGTTGAGGTTGAACTCGGCTAAGACTGAGGTGCTGGTGGTGGATCCAGGCCGTCCAGTCACATAGAGGGTTGAGGGTGGGGTCACCCTCATGACTTTTCTTGGGGTCTCCCTCTCTTGACCTCTCTGATCAGGTGCGAAACCTGGGGTAAAGTTTGACAAAGGTCTGACACTTAAGCAGGTATCAGCTGTCATCAAATCCTCTTTTACCATCTGAGGAATATCTCCAGAGTTAAGCATTTTGTTCCATCCGGTGACATTCCTACGTTAGTCCATGCCTTTGTGTCCTCTCACCGGACTACTGCAATGCCCTGTACCTAGGGCTTCAGGGGTGGATAGTTGCGTCTTGAAGCTGGTGCAGAATGCAGCAGCCCAGTTATTGATGGAACCCTCAGTCCTTGTCATACTTCTCTGGTGCCACGCGAACTGCACTAGCTGCCAGTATAGTGGCAAATCACTTTCAAAGTCAGGCTTTTGACTTATAAAGCCCTACACGGACAGGGTCCAGACTACCTGAAAGAGCTTTTGGTCCCTTACTTCCCTGGTGATCGCTCCGCTCAGCTAATGGGGGTTGCTAGAGGTTCCAAGGGTTTGTTCAAAATCTTCTGGGGTCAGGCATTTTTGCATGTGGCACCCACCTTTGAATTCTCTACCCCATCAGTTACATGAGTGCCCGACTGTGGAGGGATTTAAACAGGCACTAAAACTGTTGTATGGGTCCAAACTTTCAGGGACTAATTAATACTGTTGACTGTTTTTGTTATTTTATATTATTAAATATGTATGTAATTTTATGCTGTTGTTGTTTTACTGCTTGTGCAGCCCTTGGCATTTGAAAGGCGCCACATAAATAAATTTGAATTTGAATTTTGCATTTAGAATAACAACATTTTTCCAACTCTATTTTTGGCATTGCTCTTGCCTCAGGGAACCCTCTCAGGCATCCATTTACTCTCTGCTCTATCTCCGAGCCTGAAACTCCCCTTCCTTCTGGCACCAGTCTGGCTATCCCTTGGCTCTGCCCCGAGGTGGGGCCACCCTATCCACCCAGGCGAGGCACTCTATCTTGAATTCGAGCTGGGCTGAGCTCGGTCCAGGAGTGGAGTGAGTCCGTCCATTGGAGTGTGGCAGAGGGTGGTGCCATCACCCATCCCCGAGCAGGGATTTTTCTTGATAGGCACATCTGTCCCCATGGAGCACAGCCAGCAAGGTAACATGGTGCCATGCTCTGCCCCCAGGCATTACGCGGTGTCACTACGTTAGTGACCCCAGCCACCGCCAGGGGTTGCTCAATGAGGGCGCTCCCTGAGCCCCCGGAAGAGATCAGTCCATCAGATGCTGGATCTCCTCCCTCCCTGCCAACCCCGCAACCCAGGATCGCTTCTGAACCCAGGTCACCAGCATGGCGCGAGGTGTGGCATCCAGTGCCTCAATCCTCAGCACCATTGGGCCAGCTTTAGAATAGCAACTTACCTGGCCCATACGGGTCAAGTTCCAAACATCCTCTGAAAAAGACCCAACAGCAACTCAGGCCCTCCCACAGGGTACTCAGAGGCAGGAACTGTTCAGAGCCCTCCAGACTGTGGCTGATGTAGGCAAGCACCTTCTGAGGTCCACCTATGACATTTCAGATGCTTCAGCCAGGGCAGCTTCCATTGCCATCTGTCTCAGAAGGCACTGTTGACTGAGGGTGTCTGGGTTTGCTGCTGATGTCCAACAATCTGTTTTGAATGCCCATTTCAGAGGCTACAGGCTCTTTGGGGTGGAGGTGCAGGATATAATCAATGACCTGCAGGCCTCAAGGAGGGCTTTATGGTCTGTTCACTTCCTTTACCAAACCCAAACCAGGAGTAGACAGAGAACTTCCTTTTGTAAGGCTTCCACAAGCCTGGGTCTGGGTCCAGAACTCAAGGCAAATGTAGAGCAAAGTCTGCCTTGCTGGCCCCTACCTCCACCACAGGTGCCCATTCCATGGGCCCCAGAGGATGGGATGCAGCCCCAGCCACCAGTTCTGCTTCAGCATGACTCCTACCCTGACCCCTCCAGTATTCATTCAGGAGGAGGTAGTCAGGGGTCCTTTCCCCTCTGTCTAGAACAGTGGCAGAACTAACAACAGACACTTGTTTCCTGCCACTAATAGAACAGGGCATGCTCTACAACTTCTGGAGCTGCCTCTAGACCTTCCTCCTGTTCCTCAGTCTACCCACCAGATCACATATTAGTGCTACTAGAGGAAGTGTGCACCGTGCTGCAGAAAAGGGCATAGAACCAGTCCCTTGGCAAGACCTCTGAGTTCCTGGCAATAGAATATTTACCTCTGATTTACTGCAGATTGTTTATTTTGTTTCTGCACTTGCTCTGTTTTCTGTTGTAGCTAAAGAGCTGAGAAATCGTGATTGAATGTTGACTGTATTATTTTAATGATTTGTGTATTATATGTTAA
This sequence comes from Neoceratodus forsteri, assembly GCA_016271365.2. Taxonomy (NCBI): domain Eukaryota; kingdom Metazoa; phylum Chordata; order Ceratodontiformes; family Ceratodontidae; genus Neoceratodus; species Neoceratodus forsteri. Next base: position 160,663,947 of record CM057450.1, on the reverse strand, counting down.
TGCATAATATGTATTAGAAATGTATCTCCTGTGTGTTTTTAAATGAACCCAGGTCAAGCCTGTAAAACGGCCATGTAGCCCAGCACTTATTACCCAGTTAACACATTTTAAATAAATAAACAGGGTTCTGTCCCACTTCTTCCTCATCCCCAAATCCATGGGGGACCTGAGGCCCATTCTGGATCTAAGGGATCTGAACTTCTGCATTCAGTACAAGAAGTTCAGAATGGTCACTTGCAAGGCCAGCTGCCGCTCCTGAAACAAGGGGACTGGATGTGCTCCTTGGATATGCAGGATGCTTACCTGCATGTCAAGGTTTGCCTCCCTCATGGGAGGCATCTCAGGTTTATATACCGGGGAGACAACCAGTTCCACGCATTGCCTTTGTCTTGTCATCTGTGCCACAGGTTTTTACCAAATGCTTGGAACAGCAGTTGCAGCAGCCCTCAGGAGGGAGGAACTGTATGTCTTCCCAGTATCCGGGAACACTATCGAATAAGCACAGTCAAAAAGAATGCCAGCAGAGCAGCGGTGCAGTTTTGGAGTTTATATATATATATTAGCAGGTTTTTGATTGCACCCATTTTTGCTGTCCACGCAGCATGGCTTTTGACCACACATTTATGCTGCCACAGTTCTGAACTAGACTCATCTTGCGCTATCTAGATGACTGGTTGCTCAAAGCTCAGTCCACAGAGCAACTGTTGCAGACCCCAGTGCATACCAGGAAGTTGTTCTGTGCCCTAGGGATCACTTGCTCAAGTCCATCCTGACCCCTTGCCAGCACTTGCAGTACATAAGGGCAGTTCTGGACACGCCCAAGGCTTAGCCTTCCTGCCCCAGGTCTGGGTAGAACGTCTTATAACTCAGGGCCAATTGGGTTCTCAGAGCAGGTATGTCACGGTCAGGACATTCCTGAGGCTGTTGAGCGGATGACTGCTGCTGTCATCACAGTACCTCTGGCAAGGCTGCACACGAGGATTCCCAGTGGATTCTGCGGGTCCAGTGGGATCAGTGCACTTACAGTCTAGAACAACAGGTTCTAGTATCTTCCCCTGTTTGCAAGGTGCTCAAATAGTGGATGGACCCCAACAGCTTGCTGAAGGGGGTCCCATTCCTCATTCCTCCCTCAGCAGATCCTCACCACAGACACCACAAGGTGGGGCTGGGCAGAACATCTGGGTTCTCATCATTCCCAAGGAATATGGACAACAGAGGAGACTCCCTACATAGAAACATTCTGGAGAAGGGCCATTCAGTATACCTTGCAAGCCTTCAAGAACCATCTGTCCTCGGGACCTCTACTGGTGCAGTTGGACAGCCTTAGCATAGTATACTACATAAACAAGCAAGGAAGGAAGCATTCTTACATTTTGTGCAGAGAGGTGATGAGAGTGTTTGATACTGGGCTCTAGAACACAGTCTAGAACTGTTGGACGTCCATGTTCCAGGCCTCCAAAACATCCTGGCAGACAGACTAAGCAGGTCATAGTCCAGAATTCATGAGTTGGAACTGCTGACCTCAGTAGTAGAATACCTGTTCAACAGGTGGGGTTATCAAAGTTGGACCTTCTTGCATTCACACTCAACACAAAACTGCCACTTTTATGCTAGCTCAGTCCAGGGCCTGAGATTTCTGTTGAGACATGTTGTCCCTCTCTTGAAAGGAGGTTCCTCTATGCCTTTCCTCCCTTTCCTCTGATTCAGAGGTGCTACTTGAGCTCCAAATGGAGGAGGCCACTCTAATTCTTGTGGCACCCTTGTGGATTTGTCTGATATGGTTTCCATTACCACAGCTATTAGGAGTGGAAACTCTACTGCCCCTGACCCTGTGCAGGGCCTGCTGTCACAGGAACAGGGCACTCTGGTCCATGATGACCTCATGTCACTCCATCTCCATGCATGGCTCCTGAAGACATAGCCATTGTGAGATTTTGGTATCCCTAAAGTGGCTGACATAGTAGTGGTTGCATCAGGGCCACCTGTTCCATGAAGTGGAAGTGTTTTGCTTTGTGGGCCACTTCTTATCACCTGGATCCCTTTTCTTGCCCAGTGAATCAGATTCTGGAGTATGTGCTGTCCTTGTCAGACTCAGGGCTGCAATACTCTCCATTAAGGTGCACTTGTCTGCTTGATCAGCCTTCAGATGCCCACTGATGGCGTACTGCGGCCCAGCTGGACATGGCCATTTGTTTTTGTGAGGCATCCTGCATTTGAAGATTATCATCCACAATCCAGTCCTGGCTTGAGACCTGAATTTTGCTTTAGAGAAGCTTACTTTGGCTCCTTTAGGCTAGCTGCAACTTCAAGCTCGCTTCTGTCATGGAAAGCATTATTTTTAGTTGCTATTATTTCTGTTCAAAGGATTTTAGAGCTGCAGGCCCTCAAGTGTGAGCCTCCTTATTTGATTTTCCACAAAGACAGGGTGTCTTTGTGTGTACAAACTCGTTGCTACCAAAGGTAGTATCTGAGCTCACCTTAAATCAAACCATCCACCTGCGTGTTTATTACCCAGAGCATGCCAATCCAGGGTTAGCATTGCTCCATGGTTTAGCCCTACATAGAATACTCAGGTATTATATACACCATACAAGGGACTGCAAGAAGTCCTCTCCGTTATTTGTTTCTTTCACCCTGGGAAAGAGAGTGTCCCAGTTTCTAAACAGTTTTGTCCAAATGGTTGGCTAACTGTGTTACCTTTAGTTGCAGGAAGTACGGTAGGAACTTCTTGAGTTGTTCATGGCTATTCAACCAGAGGCATGGCCACATTTTCCTGGACTGTATTTTCACCATTGATTTACACTGATGGGTGTTACCAATGCACTCCATGAATCAGGTCCTCTGCTCCCACAGTGCCAAACCTTGAAGTGCAATATGTGAACAGGAGACAAACAGGGTAACCCTCCTGTCTGTTTTGGGTCCTAATCATCTACCAGCCTTGAGTCCTGAGGTAAAATATGAACCCTTTTCATTAGCATGCCCAGCTGACAGGATCAGATATCGCACCCTCTTCGGGAAATGCAGTGTAGTACTTCACCTAGTGGGCACCTAGCCTGATTCACAGTTCTACCCCAATAACTCAGTTTGAGACCTAGGTAATTTCTTAATTTAGCAAGACAGTAACACACTTAAGCCCTTAACAGTTATCAGAATTATCCAATACTGTCTCAGCATTCACATGCAAAAGAAAAGACTCAAACAGGATTAAAGAAACCAAACTGTTTACTAGAAAAAAAATAGTAAATACATACAAAACACAGAACATATAACATCAACACTTAAAGTCAAAAATTTGGACATTACAAAAACAAAATAACGCCTGGTACTTGAATTTCTAGTTCTAACTCAATTTCTAGTTTGATGGTACCTATTTTGTCAGAAGTGCATTTATATCCAGAACACACTGTGTGTGTGTGTTCTCTTAGAAGTCCAGAGATAGATGTAGTTTTCCTCCTTTCAGCCAGAGTGATAATAAGCCAAAATGTTCTTCCCATCCAGTGAGGTCATCAGTTTGTAACCTAAGCAAGTATATCCAAAGGGTGTCATTTACTGCTGGCTGGAAATCTGCAAAGTTAGCAATATCAAAACATGACTTTCTCTTTGATCAGAACATTCACCTTTGATCCTTTGAAAATCATCCTGACAAACAGTTCTCTTCTAGTGGTGAGAGATGTAACAGATAGCTGTTAGAATTTGTTGCTTCCTATGGTGTCGTAAAAGATGCAGGCATCTATGGCTTTCCTGGACTTCAAAGTAATTGAAGTTTTACAATGTGTTATATACTAGCTAACACAGGCAAAACAGGAGATGTCAAAAGAAGCTATTAATTAATTCAGTCACTGAGCCAGTGTTCCTGTAGCCAGCCAATTGTTTTCAGCAAGCCAGGGCCTTTGGGGTAAAAGGTCAGGTCCCTTTAAAAGCTACTGGCTGCCATTTCCCCAAACAGACATTCAAATAAACATACATTTATATCACAAATATAATTAAAACTAGTAGAGGGTTAACATGTTACAATGGATTCTTAGATGGAGGTGCTAGAACCCTGCAGGAGCTAAAATCTTCAGGAGGCTGGCACACAAGAGGTAGTCTAATGCTGCATGGCCATCTTAGCAATGGCCCCCAACTGCCTCAGTTCCTTTTTCCCCACTGTGGAGTGCACTTTGGTGCGATGTCACTTACCGTTGGGAGTCATATCTTTGCATCAACATGACAACAGTGTTTAGTTCATTCTGTTTTTAGTATTTAGTGTTTATTTTATTTTCAGTAAGAACAAAAAGAGAAGAAAAGAAGAATTTCTCTCAGCCCTACTGAACAATGGCCTGTGACCATGGACAGTAGCGGAGATGGTAGGGAGTTTCTTCAGGCGTGTTGCTCTGGCAGCAGGGCGTGTCTGGTCCACTTCCTTGTTTGTGGGGTCTTGCGATGGTGGCATCCTGTGTTCCGAGAAAGGCAGTCCTCACATAAACAGCTCGATCCCAGTCAGGGACTCAGCACTGTTGACCTCAGCTTCTTCCTGTTCCTGTCAGAAAGAGAAAATAGCAGGCCTCCCTCTGATCGTCTGCCATGAATCTTTGAGGGCCGAGTGGGAGGCTTTCTCTAGTACTGGTATTCCCTGGACTTTCTTGCTTATATTTGCGGAAGTCTTGGGCCAAGCCCAAAGCCCCTCTCTATCCTCTTGTGGGGACTCTGCTGGGCAGTTTCACCACTAGTCAGTTCTTATGGAGCAGTGGGTACAGCATCTGCCCCATTTGTCCTTCCTGCACACCTGATTCCAGGCCCTTGAGGCTAGGGACCTTAGGGGACATAGTTGGGGCTTTCGGACAAATGGAGCAGTGGGCTGCCAATGGATCACAATCCCTAGTCTGTGACCATGCCACGGAAACAGTTTCACTGGCCATTCTCCCTCACTCTGTCTCTCCAGAGGGGTTAGTATAGGTACCAGCACTGGTCACTTTGATGCCAGCTAGATCTTGGTTGGGGGCAGCGTCAGGTTCAACCTTGAGTTCAGGCCTCCTTGGGCCTGTCCATGCCATGCCCAATGTCATGACAATAGCATCTGCCTGCTATTATTTGCATAACATTTGTGATATAAATATATGTTTCTATGAATTTCTGCTGGAAAAATATAGCAGTCAGCACCGGCCAGCAGAAGATATTGGATTTTTTTAAAGAAAAAAAATGTGCTGGCCTGGTTGTTACCTCTGGCTTGTAAAGCTGACTTCCTGATACCAGGTTGTAACATTTGTAAAACACCCATTTACTTTGAAATCAGGAAAACAGGCTGCGATGCATTTTATGACCTATTAGGAAGAAACAATTTCTAACTGATACCTGTTAGACTTCACAAATAGGTGACATAGCTTATGAGGAAGTTTGCCTGAAAAGATCAAGGGGTAACTCTGACCTGTCATGAGGCATCACTAATTAGGAACAATATACATTTTTAACTGGAATGTTTAGCAGTATGCTGGGGCATGTGATTGATCAATTAATTCAGTATCCAGGTTTGACTGACCTCACAGCCAGCATCACTGTGAGCTGTAATATCACAGGAGGATGAGACTGTACTGAATGTTACCAGATGGCTGGAAGAAAAGAGTGCTTTTACTTTTGATTCAGGACTCCTGACAAGACACACTCCCAAAGGGCACTTCTATCAGTAGATAATCAACTGCCACCATTTATTACTGGAAACTAGGGTAGGAGAAAATATTCAGTATTAAGCGGTTTTGTTTAAATTGTCCATTTAATTTAAATGACTGTAAACCAATTTTACATGTTCTAGCTTTGCATTTCATCTTTTTTTTTAATTGTGGCAAACTTTCCTTGAAATTCTGCCTGAGTCTTTTCTCATTTTGAATGTGAATGCTGGGACAGTGTTGATAAGTCTGACAGAACTGTAAGCACTTATAGTGTGTTACCATATGCACTAAGGTAAAAAAAAGTACCTAGATCTCAATTGAGTCAAAGGGGATTGTGAACCAGGTTGGGTGCCTACTGGGTTAAGTATTGCACTGCAGTTCCCCAAAGAGGGTGTGATACTTGAACCTGCTAACTGGTTGTGCTAGTGAAAAAGGTTCATATTTGACCCCAGGACTCGAGACTGGTAGTTGTTTCAGACACAAAACAGATTAGAGGGTTATCCTGTTTGTCTCCTGCTCACATATTGCACTTTGAGGTTTGGCACTGTGGGAGCAGAGGTCCTGACCTGTGAAGTGCATTTGTGACACCCAACACCATACCCAGCATTCTCTGCGTGCTGGGGATCTCCTCAGTGCCACATCCTATCTCTGTGCCAGCACCGGCTTCATGGGTCTGGCACAAGCCCCAGATCAGCCAGCATTGTGTCCACCGCCAATCTCCTATGCCGATGCAAGTGTCTCTTGTTTACCCAACTCCAAGGCTTGGATTAGTTGTCACTGGGTCTAACCCTTTCCCCCCCTCTTCCCTTAAGGGAGTTGGAAGAGATGAGTCTGACCTCGAACTCATCTCTGAGGGTGATGACAATGACTCCTTCTATACCCTTGATTCTTCCACTCCAGGGATCATTCTGTTCCTGAGGACCTTTCCTTTCAGACTCTTCTCCACAACTTACATGCAGCCCTAGCACTCGAGACCTCTGCCCTGGACCCAGGAAACCGGTTATATCTTGAGTGGTTCCATGTGCCTAACATTCCAGTTAACCTCACACCTCCTGTTCTTCATGCTCTCAGAGACAGTGTGGGCCAGGTCTGCTACCATTTCTTCTGTCTCCAGGCAGATGGATCCTAGAATATTGCCCCAGTGATAGACCTATTCTGGCTTCCCAGCCTATTGCTGATAAAATTGTAATTTTGGCTGAGAATGAAAAGACCGTCTTTCTTCAAGAAGTTACAGCTCACCCCATCAATAAGGCATTTAGAAAAATTAATATGATGGGAAAGAGAGTCTCTGTTGTGGCTACCTCGGTATGCATACAGCTAGCTACCAAGGGTGCTTCTCTCAATATGAGTGTGCCCTCTGGACTTCTTGAATCTCTTGCTGAGACCTTACCAGAGGCGGATTCCAGGCAGAAAATTCTGCAAACTGTTACCCATGGTATAGAATTTAACAGTCACCATTTAAAGGTAGCCATGGATGCATATGATTCTGCTTCCCATGCTGCTGCCACCAGTATCTGTATCAGGAGACATTCTTGGCTTCAAATGTCCAGTTTCTTCAATGGCGCCCAACAGCAAGTCATGAGTGTACCCTTTGATGGTTTGTGCTTGTTTGGTCAGCAAGTATAACAATCTTTTGAGGTCTATCGAAAGACCCTTATGGCCACCAAGTCTGCTAGACCTACACAGCTCACCCTCATAGAGGGAGGAGGGCAGGACTTTGTACCATAACTGGACACCCTTTTGTGGCAGAGGTATTGGACACTAACTCAAGTCCCAACCTCCTTAGCGCAGAACAAAACACAGCAGAAAGCATAGGCCCAAAAGGTGCCTGGTGCCACTTTTGAATTTATGGCCCCGATCCTGCCCTAGCAGCCTGGGACACACCTCTTCTCCTGTGGGGGACATCTGATGCAGTTTTACAGCCAGTGAAATCTGTCTTTTCCAACAAGTGGGTTCTGCAGATCATCCAGGAGGGATACTTGCTGAATTTTATGGAAATCATTCTGGACAACCCATCCAGAAAGCAGCAACCATTGTCCTGCCATATCAGACCTTCTTGCCATGGAGATAATAGGCCATTTGAGAAACAGGGTAGTGGAAGTAGTGCGGACTCAGAGCACAACACAGGCTTTTACTCCCACTACTTTCTCATTCCAAAAAGTCGGGTTGGCAAGCCTGTCCTAGACCTCAGAAAATGGAACAAATTCACCTCTGGGAGAAGTCAGGATGATCCCCTGGGAACCCTTCTGCCTCTTAAGTCTCAGGACTGGTTGTCCTCTTTGGACATGCAGGACACCTAGCAGTACATTTCAATGCACCCCAGTCACCACAAGTTTCTTTGCTTTGTAGCCCTGGGTCAGCATTACCAGTTCTGAGTCCTGCCCTTTGGGCTATCTTCAGCACCTCGAGTCTTTACAAAATGCTTTACAGTGCTTGCAGCACACCTTGACTTGTGCTTCAGGTATTTCCTATCTGGATGACTGGCTGCTAGCCAGTCTATCCAATTGGTTCTACCATGCCAGTTTGACAGATAATACTTTTTGTGGTTGGCTGTGCCCTCACACATCCCTGATTTTAATATAATCAACTCCAGGTCAGACTTGTTTCAGGAAGGGGCAAAACACCAGGAAAAAGTGTCAAGATACTGCAAGACCATTACAGCTAACTGTTGATTTTGTTGCTGTAGTGGTATTGCGGATTTAGTTTGCCATTTTGATGGTATACCCATCAAGTCAGGGTGCAGAACAGGCTGTGTCCAGAGCATCTGGGTTCCTGACCTCCATGGGGTTCTGCTGAACGTGGAAGAGTCTCAACTTCAACCCTTTCAACAACTTCTCTTTCGCAGACCCTCTTGCACACAACCAAAGTGAGAGCTTTCCACCCAGAGGACAGGAGAATAGCCATCCTCCAGATGGCATGCTTCATCATGGAGACCAAGTTAATTTGGGCTCACTCCATGCAACAGATGTTAGGCCTCATAGCCTCCTCTGTATTTACAGTGCCTCTAGCATGACTGCAAGTGAGGACAACTCAGTGGATGCTCAGCCTCAGTGGTCTCTGACAATGCATCCTCAGTCTTACCCTATCACAGTAACAAAGCCTCTGTGCCGCTCACCTACATGGTGGGCTAGGAGGACAATCTCCTCTAAGTTCTCCACTCCTCACCCACAGAGCCTTAGATATCCCTTACCACAGATGCAGCTCTGTTGGAGTGGAATGCTCATTGTCAGGGCCACCATACTCAGGAGTCTGAAGACAGCTAGAATCTCATCTCGGCTTCAATATCTTGGAGATGAGAGAGTCCTGTACACTCTCCAGGCCCTGGTAGACTATAACCTCTACCAGGTAATCCTTTGCAGATGGGCAACAAGACAGTCATGTACTATATCAACAAGCAGGGTGGGCATACTCTTATCCCATCTGCAGGGAAGCTGTGAGAGTGGGAATGGTTTCTGTAGCACAGCGCTCTGATCCAGGTGATCTTTTGCCAGTGGATCAGAACACCCTAGCAGACCAGTTCAGTCAGACAGAATCAAGTCCTTATGAGTGGTCATTAGTCCCAGATGTCATTTAGTCTCTCTTCAATAAGTGGAAACCCCAAAAGTGGACCTTTTGCATCCCCACTCAGTGCAAAACTGCCTCACTTCTTTTCCAAAATCCAGAACATGCCATTTTTGTCAGGATGCATTCAGGCTGTGGTGGATGAATCATTTTCTGTAAGCATTTCCACCTCTTCCTTTAATGCAGAGGGTGCTGCTCAAACTGGAGGCAGATGAAGGCAAAATTATTCTCATTGCTCCATGCTGGCCTCAGCAGATATGGTTTCCTCTACTCAACAACTTGTCAGTTGTCTCTAAGACCTCTCCCCTGCAGACAGACCTCCTGATGCAGGTGTCCCTGGTTTATCCCAGCCTGTATTCCCTTCATCTTCACACCTGGCTCCTGAAGAGATCGAAGTGAGCAGGTTCAAGGTCTCTCAGAGGGTCTCTGAGATTCTTCTGGCTGCTCATAAGCCTTCTGCCAAAAAGACTTACATTGCTAAATCGAGACATTTTTCAGAATGGTGCTTCAAAATCCATTTAGATCCATTCCAGTGTCCAACGGACAAGATTTTAGAATACTTACTGGACCTTTCAGATGCTGATTTGCAATACTCCACTGTTAAGATCCATTGATGTGCCCTCTCAGAGCACCACAAGCTGTTCCAGAACCTTGCTCTGGCTCAAACACCTCTTTTAAAAGATTTTGAAAGGTATTCTTCTAAAAAGACCCCAGTGAGAAAACCTGTTACCTCCTGGAACATTAACCATGTGTTGGACATACTCACCCACAAGCCTTTTGAACCTCTGGCTATGTGTGACCTCAAATTCCTAACTGAAGACTGCATTTATGGTGACCATCACTTCTGCATGCACGGTCTCTGAGATACATGCTCTGGTCACAGACCCTCTGTATGCTGTCTTCCATAAAGGCAAGGTGTTTCTCTGCACCCCTCCCCAAGATTTTGCCTGAGATGGTCCTCGAGTTTCATCTGAACCAGCCCTTAGCATTGCCCACATATTTCTTCAACTCGAGAATGAGGGAGAATGCACCTTCCACTCTCTGGATGTTTAACGGGCTCTCAGGTTCTACATCAGTAGAACTAGTGACATCCAACATCCAAGCATCTCTTCATCTCCTTGAACCCAATATGGCTGGGTCAATCAGTTACAATCAAATACTTTTCCGCTTGGATAGTAGCTTCTATCGCCAGTGTTATTCCATGGTGCAAGTCAAGTTGGATGACTAGGTTCATGCCCACTCTACTAGAGCAGTTGCTACATAACTGGCAAGAGATGCACTCTGTTCCTACAGCTGACATTTGCAGAGTCACAACCTGGAGCACAGTGGACACTTACATTAAGCACTATGCACTGGATGTCCATGCTAGGCAGCATGCCTCTTTGGCAAGACAATCCTTAATGGACTCTTGGCCTGAGTGAGCTCCATTTCCTACTGCCCTATCCTGGGGCTTTTGTCATCAGAGCTTGGTACTTGAGCCATCAGTGTGAATACATGGTGACTATATGGTCCAGGAAGACATAAAATTACATATTCACCATAATTGTTGATCTTCTTGGATCATCTTCACCACTAATTCACATGCCCACCCACTGTTGTCTGGGCTCACTCTCTCTATTTATTGGTCTTTACCTGCCTTGTTGGGTTTTGGCTGCGAAGACACTGTCCTTGTCATTGACCTTCTTCTTGGGTCCCAAGAGCTATCTTATGCCCCTTTTAGGTTAAGGTGTTTACCTAGGTCAAGTTACACTGCACCAATAAACAAAGTACCAAGGTAGTTGGGGGTCGTTGTCAATATAGGCAATGCAGCATGAGACTAGCTCCTGCAGTGCTGTGCATGCATGCAGCCTGCCTCATCACTGGCCCTCTTGAAGATTTTTGGCTACTGCAAGGTCCTAGTGCCTCTGGCTAAGAACTCATCAGTGTGAATCAGTGGTGAAGAAGGTCCAAGAAGACCAACAATAACAGTGACTATGTAATTCTTATTTCTGTTGCCTATTTCAGGAATGTGTCAGCTGCAGAAATCTGTGATGCTGCCTCTTGGAGTACTGTCCACACTTTCACCAAGCACTACAGTCTGACATTGCCTCCAGAAGAAGGGCAGGCATTGGCCTGGCTATGCTTCAGGGCCTTCTTTTTGAGGCCTCTGGCCTCCTGCCACCCAGATTTTCTTGCTGTCTGTGCTGTTTGGGACTTGTCCTAGAGGGGTGACCTAATGAGATATCCACAAAGAAGACAGAACAGTTACATAAGAACTTACCATAACAGAAGATCTTTGAGGAATTTCTTTCATCAGGTCATGCTGATCCACCCTACATCCTCTTTTGTCTTAGAGCTTCTTTGCTTCTGTCTCTCTTTCAAGAATGGCATGCCTGTTGCCAGACTCTACAGGTAGCCTGGCTCTCCATCTCTTTCTCTCTTGATTCCCTAGAGGAGGCCTGGTGAGTATGGTCTCCGTGGAAACTGAGGAGGAGCGGGGCTGCCCATGCTTATATACCGTAGGAAGTCAGCATCTGATGTCATTGTGAGCAGCCCTGTAAGGCTGCTATAGAAAGGTTTCAGTGTGGTCCTCGTGCCCAGCGGCTGAAAGTCCTAGAGGTGTGACCTGATGAGAGATTCCTCAAAGATCTACTGTTACAGTAAGTTGTTATGTAACTGTTCTTTCTAGAGTATTTGTTGTCCTTGGAAGATGCAGGCTTGCAATGCTCTTCTATCAATGTACATTTGGTGACTATTTCAGCCTTTTATGTGCCTGCTGTGGGTCATACTGTTTGCTCAGTTGGAGGTGGCCTGTACTTTTTTTCTATTTTTCTGTTTTGGCCCATCCAATGCCGCAGCTGTGCCACTCCCTCAGGGTCCTCTAAGGTACCGAGGGCTGGGCGTGCTAGAGCACCCTTCTGAATCCTGCATCCTTGTTGCCTAGGTTAACCCCAGTGAAGAAGGAGAGCAGCTCCCCCTTTCCACTTTCTCTCTACCTGCTTTATGTTTTCATCAGGCAATGCCAAGGTGTCCAGTTTTGGTCCATGAAGCACGGTACTGGAGGCCATCGTCAGACCAGCTGTGGGGCTTTTCCTTCCATTCCTCCCATCCCTGAAGACACCGGTCAGGAGGTCCATGGGAGCATAGGCATGCAAAGCATGCTGCCACTCAATCCTGGCTAGCATCATTCCCTCCCACTTTTGCCTACCTGAGCTGCACCACCACCTGTGTTCACCAAGGTGGCATCCTCCCCAGAGGAGGAGAGTGATCCTTAGGATGCTTAAACTTCCTCCCGGCTGGTCCCCAGCAATTCAAGTGCAGTCCCAAATCCAGGTCATCAGCACCATGAGTGGTAGCACTATAACAGTGCCAATGGGCTGGCCATTGCCCGTACATTTTTAGAAGCATTCTGCACCTATTGTTTCCTATCTGCAATCCAGTCCCAGCTTGGGACCCGAATTTGGCATTAAAAAGCTTACTTTGGCTCCTTTTGAGCCAGTCACCACATGTAGCTTACGCTTTCTGTCTTGGAAAACTTATTTTTGGTTAATATTACTTCTGTTCCAAGAATTTCATAGCTGCAAGCTGTAATTTGTGAGCATCCTTATTTGATTTTCACAGAGTGTCTTTATGTTCTAATCTAAGTTCCTTCATAAAGGGGTATTTGGGTTTACTTTAAATCAAATCATTCACCTCCCAGTTTATTTTCCATGCCAATCAAGGAAGCAGTGCTTCATACTCTAGATATGTATAGAATACTCAGTACTAAATACACTGCACGAAGGACTGCAGGAAGTCTTCTTTGCCAGGGAAAGAGGCACACCTGTTACTAAACAATGTTTGTCAAATGGTTGACCAGTTGTATTAATTTTTGTTATTGGAAGTATGACAAGGAACTTCCTGGTGTTGTTCGTGGTCATTCCACAAAGGGCATAGCCACTTACAAAATGTGTCAGCAGACATATGTGCAGCTGCCACCTACTGTAGAGTACTGTCCACACCTTCACTAACATTACAGTCGCGACATTGCCCTAGACAAAGTACAGATTTTAGTCTAGCTGTACTTGAAGGCTCCTTTCTTAGGCCTGTAAGATTCAGCCACCCAGACTGTTTTACTGTAAATACTGCTTGGTACTCATTCCATAGGTGTGGCCTGATGAAAGAGATATTCTAAAAAGAGTCTTTCGGATGAGGCGTTAAACCGAGGTCCCATCTGCCTGGTTTGGTGGTAGTTCAGGTGGATGTTAAAGATGCATGGCACTTATCAAAAGAGTGAGGGAATTTCCCAGTGTCTGGCCAAATTTCCTCATTCACTAAAAATACCACCAACAGCTTAATCTGGTTCAAGGTCAGTTGGCATTCATCTGTATCCTCTCCCCGGGTCGTGCCTGAAAATAGGCAGGATTTGTCTAGTGCACTTAGCCGGTCAACAAAACTAAATAAATAAATAAAGTTATATACTTACCATAACAGTAGATCTTCGAGAGACTCTGTTGCATCAGGCCATGCTGTCCCACCCTCTGTCCACTTTGGATTCAGAGCTCTGTAATTCTTGTTTCTTTCTCTGGGGTGGGCTACCTGCTGTTTCCAGCCTCGCCTGGTAGGTGGAACCATAATTCTATACCTGGTACCCTAGAGGAGTTCCTATGAGCATGATCTCTGGTGGAGAACTGAGGAGGCGAGGAGCTGCCAACATTTATATGGGAGCCAATGTAGAATGTCATCATTGGTGACCCCTAGTAGACTGCCTTTAAAAGTTTCCGTGTCGTCCCTAGTGCCTGGCTGCAATAGTTCCATCGTTGTGGCCTGATGAAGAGATTCTCTCAAAGATCTACTCATATAGTAAGTACATAACTGTTCTTTCTCCATACACACCCACATTCTACCAAAAGTGGTATTGGAGTTCCATTTTAATCAGGCCTTCATCCTGACTACCTACTTTGCTAATTTCCAGAATGATGGAGAAAGGTCTCCACTCACTGGATGTTAAGACGGTCCTTAGGTTTTATCTGGACAAAACCAAGGACTTCAGACAATCAAAATAGTCTTTTGCCTCCTTAAATCCCTAATCACAGAGGACAGCCTGTTAAAATCAGGTGCATTTCTGCCTGGATTGTGAATTAGTTTCACCACTGCTATCCCATGGCTTAGGTTAAATTGGAAGGCAGGGTAGAAGTAAGTGCCCACTCCACCAGAGCAGTTACCACAGACATTCCTGGCAGAGATCCACTGTGTGTCTTTGGAGAAATTTGCAGAGCTGCAACTTCGAGCACAGTGCACACTTTTACTAAGCACTATGCTTTGAGTGTCCATGTCAGGCAACATGCCCCTTTAGCAGGACAATTCTGAATGGATTACTATACTGAGTGAGCACTCAGTTTTCTTTTTATTTTATTTTTATTTTAAAGGTTGGTAACAAGGAGAGGCACACTGAGTGCGAGGCTCATTTCCAGGTGCGACTCAGGGAAAAGGGAAGGGAGGTACAAGCAAGTGCAATGCAGTAATACAGACAATAATACATAAAGTTCATAAAGTGCATAAAGTCCATACAGACAGGCGGGTTCCAGGTTATACAGGCTGGTATAAACATTTGTACATGACAGTGAGTAGAACATCAACACATAAGGAAAATAGCAGTGGAAGGTTAAAATGATGTACTACAGGTAGAATAACAAAAACCTTACCAACACATTGTGCAACATATACAATGACAGGTTAATTGCTGAAGAGACAAGGTAGGCAGTAGGACTCATTTGAAACTTGGGCATAAAGGAAACTACAGAGAAAGTAGAGGACCAGGCCTGCTGGAATACAGATATCCTGGGATGGATTGGGCAAGGTGCTGCCTAGAAGTTAGTCAGGCAGTGAGCAAGAGCAAGGTATGGGAGGGAGAGGTAGAGGGTTCATTTAAAGAGACTTAAGAAAGGTTGATGTGTTCAATGGGGCAGGCAGGGAGTTCAACTCATGGGGAGAGGAAAGAGAAGGCAGCCTTGACAGAATTTGAGTGAGGTGGGGAGGGCAAGGAACATGGGTCACGGAACAGAAACTATAGGTGGTGTGGGTGGCGGGGTTGGAGGGTGGGTAGGTAGGGAGGTGGGGAGGAAGCCAAACAGTATTTGGCAGTGAAAATGGAGGTCTGGAGGTTTTGGCGGGAAGTAAGTTAGGAGAGGGGTAGTGAGGAGTAAAGGGTTGCAATGATGGGCTCTGTGGAGCATTCAGGGTTAACTGACAGAAGGTGTTGAAAAGAACATCCAGCCTGGAGAAAGTGGATGCAGAAGTGGACCTGTACATGATGTCAGCATAGTCAAAATATGGACAAATATTCTTGTGGAGGTGTCCAGTGAACTGGGAGAGAGAGAGGCATCCTTGTTTCTATAGAGGGCCACAAGTTTAGAGAGGAGCTTGGAGTGAATGTGGTTCATGTGAGTGGAGAAATCCAGGCAACTGTACAGCAAGACTCTGAGATATTTGTAATCAAGGACTATGTCCAGGTTTTGCCATCAAGGGTGGTGAAAGCAGGAAGTGTGAGGAGTTGGCTAGTTTCTGGGTGGAGCCGAAGTTCCTGGAGACTGTTTTATTGGTGTTGACCTTCAATTGATTTGCCTCAGACCAGTTCAGGACATGGGAGAAATCGGACTGCTGCTGGGAGAACACTTTGAGGCAGAGGGGACAGAGTTATAAAGGATAGTGTCATTCGTGATAGAGGTAAATGTGGGAAGGAGCATATGAGGGGAGGTCATTAAGGAATATCAAAAAGAGGATGGGGCCGAGGATTGACTTTTGGGGTACTTCAGCCAGTATTGTGGGTACATCTCAGATTGGACACATTGAGAGCAGCCAGAGATAGGAGCTGAACCATGTGACAGAGTGAGGAGAGGCCTGTGTGTTCAAGCTTGGGAGAAGGACAGAATGGTAGATGGAGTCAAATACCTTTGCCAGATCTTTAAAATGGCTAAGGTGAAGTGGCCTTGATCCATACCAGTGAGAATGGCATTGGTAACCTTAAGTAGTGAGAAGATGGTAGAGTGTTTTTCCTGAAGCTGTACTGATAAGGGGACAGGAAATTTGTGGGGGTGAGGAAGTTAGTGAGTCTGGTGAGGAGAGAGATTCTTGTAGTTTAGCTAGAGCAGGGAGGAGGCTGGGGTATAATTACCAGGTTGTGATCGATCACCACCTTTGTGCAGCAGAATTACTTTAGCTTCTTTCCAGGCCTGCGGTGACTGTGACAGAGGAGAAAGAGGATTGAGCAGGTGGACAGGATTGACGATGGCTGGAGTTGAGATCTTTAGTGAGAGAGGATTGAGGGCATCAGGGCTGGATTGTATGGATTTAGGGGATTACAGAGCCCTGAGGGACCTTCTGAGCTGTGATAAGGTTGAGTTGACTTGTGTGAGGGTGGTGGAGAAAATGATGCTGTGGGAGGGATGCGGGGAGTTGGGGAGTGGGGTGTGCCGGAGGGAGGAGGAATAGGCAGGTGATCTGTAAAGGGCACATTTTGTGAAAATGTATTTATGGTAGAGGCAGAGGTGTGAGGCTCAGATACTAGATTGTTGTTGATGATTAGGAGGAGGGGAGGCAGAGTTGTAAGTGAGTTACAGAAGGAGGAGAGGTATCCAGAATTTATGGGGACAGTGTATATTTTCCTGAAGCATGTTCATAAAGTATACAGATTTAGCTGCCCTGATAGCTTTGATGCAAGCATTTCTCAAGGCGTGATAGGTGGTGAGGTCATTTGGGAGAGTGAGGCTTTAAAGCAAGCCCAAGCACTGTTGTGGAGTTGCAGAGCTTGATTAGATCTGCAGATATCCAGGGTGGTGGAAGTTTCTCAATCTCCGCAGCATGGGGGCGTGATTATTCCAGACAATGTTGAAAATGCAGTAGAAAAGGGGAGAGTCATGTTGACATCATCTGGGGCATAGAAGGGAGCAGTCTGAGGAGATCATGCAGGAGCATAGCAGTGTTTCAGGAGCAAAGGGAGTAGATCCAGCGATAGGTTGGGGGTTAGGTAAATTGAGTTATGAGTGCAGTAGGCCATGAGGTGGTCACTGAAATGTCAGAGAGAGTACCAGCTGATGTGATCTGGTGAGGGTGAGAGACCAGGATCCAGTCCAGGAGGGTGTGGTATGGGGAATGGGGTTTAGTCTGATGGGTTCACTGATCAACTGGTGTAGGTTTAGTGTTTCGATTTGCTAGGTGGTGGGTTTAAGGTTGGGAGAGGCCTAGTTTTGGTTAAAATCACCAAGAAAAATGAGTTCACCAGAGCTGGTGGTGTCAGAGACAGTGGAGGCGATGCTAACTACAATGGAGAGGGCTTTGGTGGAAGAATAGAGTACACCAATGTGGATGGGGAGTAAGGAGGGCAGAAGCAGTTTATTTATTTATTTGCTTTAGTTAACCAGGTAAACACACTAGACAACCAAGTGCCTATTTTCGGAGTGTAACCAGGAGGAGCTCATGGAATTTATGGCAATTGAGACTGACAGGTTATGATGGTGGTAAATTGCTACACCACAAACTTTCTTGCAGCGCTCTTGCCTAAGGAGAAGGTAGCCAGGTAGGGAGATTAGGGGTTGGAAACTCTGCCTGATAGCCATGACATGGTAATGCAGAGGATGTCTGGGAATGTGGGACACCCAGACCCATAGAAGGTCTATCTTTGGGATTAAACCCTGATGTTAATATGGCAGATGGCGAGGCCTTTCATGGGTGAGGCGAGTGAGGGTCAGGCCAGGTTTGGGTTTGATATTACCGGCTAGTAGGAGGAGTAGTAGAAGAAGAGTCTGTTCGATGGCTTGTCAGTTTTAATCTACTGCAGTGAGCATAGGTGAGTAGAAGGGCAAGAGAGGTGAGCCTATAAATGAGTTCAAGTCTGAACAAGGGAGCTGCTGAGTGTCAGGTGGGGAGATAAGAGAGGAGGGTGTTAAGTGGAGGAATAGAGCCGGTAGTGAAAGGAGGTTTTGGGCAGCTAATATGTCATTGGGGAAAGTGGATGCTGTGAGGATAAGAGGGAGCAGGGTGGTGGGGATTAGGGATCTGATGGTGTGAGAAACATTGTTTGGGGAGTGGGAGGACTGCAAATAGGAAGAGCGATAAATATGCAGGATCATGACTTGTTGGTGGAAGGACTGGCGGGGAAGGGTGATATTGTGAGTGATAGGGAGGCAGTAGGGATACAGGGTAACAACGCTAGGTGGAATGCAAGAGGCAGGCTGGGGTGCAAATAGTGACCAATGTGTGTACTTAGTAATTAAGGCATGCAGTACCACTTGAGTCCACTAGGTGAGCATGGAAAGAAGAAGGAAAATTGGAGGAGGCATCCTAGCTGGCTGAGTAGCCTAGAGGTAAGAGTGGGTGACTAAGGCAGAATGCTAGCCTCGAGGGACCAGGTTCTAATCCACCACCAGGAGAGAGGAGTGAGATGTGAAGAGCAGAAAATTAGTACAGCTTAACTAGTTTAGAGTTAGAGCAGTGTGAAGTAAAAATGCTACTCCGAGTGTGGGCCAACAGTGACACGAACAAGGGACAGCAGTATACCACGCTTGACAGAAAGAGGAGGAGTGTTGCATTAATTTAGCACTCTCCTGTTCATACCTGCACACATAGCAGGCTTGTGGACATGATCTGGTCCAGTTGTGGGTGGGGGCAGTCCAACTTGGCCCTCATGCTGTGCAGTGATGTCTCCGCCTGCCTGCTGGAATACAAAGGGTTGCAAGGATGAGCCACACAATTAAGGAGTCACGACAAAGGAAAAAGGGCACCAAAGGTCAAAGCAGGAATAGATGGCTGGAGGGGAGAGTCGAAAGAGAGACAGGCTGGAAATAGAGAGCTAAGCAACGAGGAAATAATAGGAAGCATAATAGCAGGTAAAAGCACATCGGTTCATAGTAGAGCACTATTAAGAGTCTTCAGGTAACAGCTGAAATCCCTGCAAACACTCAATATCCCAGTCCAGCTTCTTAAAGTAACACAGATAACCCCAAGCACACTCAAAATTCAGGTAATGCACACTTCCAAAATCCAGTCAGTACACCTACACAAAAAGGAGTGCTGCATTAATTCTAAGCACTCGCCTGCTCATATCTGCACACACAGCAGGCTTGTGGAAATGTTCTGGTCTCATTGTTGAGGGGAGCTCCAACTTGGTCCTCATCATGTGGTGCGGTGTGGTTTCTGTCTGCCTGCACACACAGCAGACTTGTGGAAATGTTTTGGTCCAGTTGTGGACTACACAGCTGCCCTAGCCCAGGGACTTTGACCTTGTTACTGTGACCCACTAGTGGGAATCAATGGTGAAGATTGATTCTTGAAATATATAAAATGATGTACTTATTGCAGTTCTAAATCTTCTAAGAATATCTTCACCATGGACTCACACACCTGCCCTCCAATCCCTGGACTCACTCCAGAATGGTTGTTTTGGTCTTCATGCACTTATGCTTGGGTTGGGCTGTAAAGAGACTGTATTACTGCATTTGATGGCCCTCCTTATGCAGGCCAACAGGATTATAGAAACAGAGAAACATAGAAAATAACAGCAGATGGAGACCTAGGGTCCATAAAGTCTGCCCATGAGTTCCCAAGACCTATTTGTGGGTCCTTAGGTTAAGTGCATAGATACTTGTAAGGTTATGCTGCACCTCTTTGGTATAAATGGTACTGAGGAAGTTGGGGCTGATGCTGACGTAAATGATTGGCCATGTGCACTCACTCACGGAGCCATGCATGTGTACTGTTTACCTCTGCACTAGCCATCTGAAAAACTCTGGCTCCTGCCGGTCCTACTGCCTCCAGTCAATGCCCACTAGTTTGAATCGGTGGTAAGATATTCTTAGAAAATCAAGAATTACAGTGAATATATAACTGTAATGTTTTTAATATGTACCATTTTCTGTTTTGTTTTTTCTAAGACTGAGAATGTAGGAACATACCAGATAATCCAGCTGAGAATTCTGAGTAACTGGGGACATCCAGACTACACTTGCATCTACCGTGTCCGAGTGCATGAAACCCCATGAAGTAGGACCTAAACATGAAGAAACCACAGACTTGGAGCAGGAAGGACCCACAATTGGAACATCACATGGATAAAATTTCAACCATCTCCAACTTGAAATGTTCAAAACACAAAACCAGTGGTAGGCTGCTCACTCTGGTCCAAAAACGTAAAATTCTGCTTCTGTAAAATAGAATTTAAAACTTAAAACTCAACAATCCTCAAACTAACTCTACTGTGTCATTGTCTGCTCTGGCAGCAGTGACTGCAGTCCCCTCCTCAACCCTCAATGAGACACCAAGATCAGGGCTTAGCTCAGGCACTGCCATACCTAGTATATAGATGGTAGGACACCACCATCATCATTGGGCCAAAGCTTGCTGACACAAATAGTCCCAGCCCCTTTTACAGGGTGCCATTGGCTCCTAATACTCTCAAGGTGTGCTGACATTCTCAGAAATGACTGGATGCATTCTGCCTGGATTACCACTACAAGTAGTTATTCCACCAACATGGCCTCCTGCTCTGCAGCTGTCATCAATGTGTTCTACCAGCTCCCATCAGATTTCTTCTTGTTAGCTGTAATTGGCATTGCTGGTGCATTCTGTCATGCCCACTGTCAAGAAAGAAGTTAATGACAATGTTGAATATTGTCCTGACATCATGGTTTTAGAGGAGGAATATGAGGAGAACAATATGTTGACCCATGACTTAATTCTACCTTCTCATCCTACAGTGGGGACTTAGTGGGCTATACCTAAAGATCTCTTCCTGAGGATACAACATTTCAAGCCATGCTGCAGCAAATGCAGACAGCCATAGGCTTTGCTTGAAAGAGGAAGATTCCTGAAAAGAAATCAAATTTATTTTGGAGGTGCCTTGCACACATGCCATTATAATTCCATCTGTATACCTGCATCAGAAGATGCTACCTTTGTTGCATTGTACAGACCAAACTCACTGCCTGCAGTGCCTAGAAAGATGAATAACAGTGTCCAGCACCATCTACTAAGCCTTACTATGCTGATCAGCCAGAAATTGACTCTATAGGCATCACCCACCACATTCTGACACTGTATATTCCAGTCACATTCTAAAATTGCGTATCCCTGCCACATTGTAGGGTAGGGTTAGGGTTGTAGTTAGAGTTAGACTGGGGTTAGGGCTAGGAGTAAAGGGCAAGGGTTATGGTTGTGGTTCAAACTAGGGTTAGGTTTGGGGTTAGGGCTCAGGTTGGGGTTAGGGCTAGGGTTGAGTGGTGTGTGAGGTTAAGGCTAGAGTTAGGGCTGGGATTAGGGATAAGGTTGGGGTTAGGGTGAGAGTTAGGGATAGGGTTAGGGCTGAGGTTGGGTTGGGGCTAGGGTTGTGTGCAAGGCCAGGGCTAGGGTTAGGCTGAGCTAGGGCTAAGGTGAGGGTTGGGGTTAGGAATAGGGTTAGGGTTGGTGTTGGGGCTAGGATTGGGGTCAGAGCTAGGATTATGGTTTTGAGTGAGGTCTAGGGTTGGAGTAGGTTTAGGACTAGGGTTAGGGCTAGGATTAGGGTTGGGGTGAGTGCTGTGGTTAGGGTTGAGTTAGGTCTACAATTTAGACAAAGGTTGGGTTGTGGCTAGGGTTAGTTTAGGGTTGGGGTTAGGGCTAGGATTAAGGGTGGGGTTGAGGATTTGTGGTTAGGGTTAGGTTAAGGACTATGGTTGAAGTTAGTCTGAGGTTAGGGTTGGGGTTAAGTCTAGGGCTCAGGTTGGGGTTAGGGCTAGGGTAATGGTTAGGAGTTAGGGTAGAGGGTTTATATTGGGGCTAGGGTTAGGCTAAGGTTAGGGTTGGGAGTTTAGGCTGGGGTTGGGAGTTAGGATTGAAGTTAGGGCAAGGGTTAGTGCTAAGAGTTAAAGCCTGGGGCTAAGGTGAGGATAGAGAAGGATTAGGCTAGGGTTAGGGTTGTGGATGGGGTCAGGCTTAAGGCTTGGGTTAGGGTTGAAGTTAAGGTTAGGGTTGGGGATAGGGTTAGGGTTTGAGTTAGGGCTAGGGTTAGATTTGGGGTTAGTCATATGGTTGGGCTTAGGGTTAGGACTAGGGTTGAGGCTAGGATTAGAGCTAAGTATTAGGGTTGGGATTTGGTCCTAGGTTGGGGAGTAGGGTTATAATTGGGGTTCAGGCTGAGGATTAGGTTTGGGGTGAGGGTTGTGGTTGGGGTTGGGGTTGGGACTGGGTTTCCACTAGGGTTGGGGCTAGGGCTGGGGTTAAGGTTGGGGTTATGGCTGAGTGGGAGGCTAAGATTGAGGTTAGGTTTGAGTGTTGGTTAGGGTGGGTTAGAATTGCGGTTGGGGTTGGGGTTAGGGCTAGGGTTGGGTTTAGGTTCAGGATAGTGTTGGGGTTAGGGCAAAGGTAGGGCTTGGGTTGGGATTAGGGTTGATGTTAGGGATAGGGTTAGGGTTGGGGTTAGGATAGAATTAGTTTTAGGTGAGTGTTGAGGTTAGAGCTCGGGTTAGGGTTGGGGCTAAGGTAAGGGTTAGGGTTATGGATACAACCTTTCAAACTATGCTGCAAATACAGCCTGCAATAGGCTTTGCTATGGAAGAAGAAGATTCCTGAAAAATAAAATACATTTTGGAGGTGCCTTGGCACTCCATTATAATTCCACTTGTACCCTGCATCAGAAGATGCTACCTTTGTTGCATGGTACAGACCAAACTTACTGCCTGCAGTGCCTAGAAAGATGAATAACAGTGTCCAGCATCTACTAAACCTTACTATTGATCAGCCAGAAATTGACTCTGTAGGCATCACATCCCCACACATTCTGACACTGTCTATTCAGACACATTCTAAAATGCGCATCCTTGCCACATTTTGAGTGAGGGTTAAAGTTGTGGTTAGGGTTAGGGTTGGGGTTAGAGCTAGGATAAGGTTATGGTTGTGGTTAGGGCTAGGTTAGTGTTGGAGTTAGGGCTAGGGTTAAGGCTCGGGTTAGGGTTGGTGTTTGGGCTAGGGTTAGGGTTAGGAGTTAAGACTAGAGCTAGGGTTCAGATTAAGGGACAGGGTTAAAGGTTGGCATTAAAGTTGAGGGTTAGGGTTGGGGCTAGGTTAGGTCAAGGGTCAGGGTTAGAGTTGGAGTTAGGGTTGGAGTTATGGCTAGGGTTGGGGTTAGGGATAGGGTTGGAGTTAGAGCTAAGGTTAGATTTGGGGTTAGGGTCGGGTTGGGTTAGTGTTGGGTTAGGGCTGGGATGAGGGTTGGGGTTAAGTCTAGGATTAGGGGTTGAGGTTAGGGCTAGGTTTAGGACCAGGGTTGGAGATTAGAGCTAGGGTGAGGTTGGGGTTAGAGCTTGTTTAGGGTTGGGGTTAGGGTAAGAGGCTAGGGTTATGGTTGGGATTAGGGCTAGGGTTTGAGTGTGGGTGGGAGTTAGGGTTGAGGTTTGGGCTGGGAAGGTTGGGGTTAGGGATAGGTGAGGGTTAGGATTATGGTTGGGTTAGAGCTAGGAGTTAGGCAGGGTTAAGTTGATGATAGGGTTGGGTTTAGTGCTGGGCTAGAGTTAGAGTTAGGGATATGGTTGGGGTTAAGTTAGGGTTGGGGCTAAAGTAAGGGCTAGGGTTATGGTTTAGGTTAGGGCTAGGGTTAGGGTTAGGTCTATGGGTAGGCCCTAGGTTTCTGACTAAAGTTAGTGTTGGGTTTAGGGTTAGGGCTAGAGTTAAAGTTGGAGTTAGAGCTAGGGTTAGAGTTGAGGTTGGAGGCAAGGTTTGGGGTTAGAGTTGGAGTTAGGGCTAAGGTTAGGGTTGGGATTAGGGCTAGAGTTATAGAAAGGTTATGCTTGTTGTTAGGGATAGGGTTAAGGCTAGGGTTAGAGTTAGGGTTAGGGATAGGGTTGGGGTTATGAGCTAAGGTTAGAGTTGGGGTTAGGTATAGGGTTGGGGTTGAAGGCTAGGGTCAGGATTAGTTCTAGATTTAGAGGTGGGGTTAGGTCATAGTTGGTGCTAAGGTTGGGGTTGGTGTTGGGACTAAGGTTAGAGTTGTGATTAGGCTAGGGTTGGGGTTAGGGCTAGGATTAGGGCTGGGGTTGTGGTTAGGTCTAGGTTTAGGGCTAGGGTTAAGGCAAGGTTGGGGTTGGAGTTAGGGTTGTGGTTAGGAGTTGGGGTTAGTTCTGTACCTCAGATATCTTCCTGAGGCTACAACATTTCAAGCCATGCTGTAGCAAATGCAGCCTGCCATAAGCTTTGCTATAGAAGATGAAGATCCATGAAAAATAAATCAAATTGATGTTTGGAGGTGCCTTGCACACACTCCTTTATAATTCCACCTGTATACCCTGCATCAGAAGATGCTACCTTTGTTGCATTGTACAGACCAAACTCACTGCCTGCAGTGCCTAGAAAGATGAATAACAGTGTCCAGCACCATCTACTAAGCCTTGCTATGCTGATCAGTCAGAAATTGACTCTTCAGGCATCACATCCTCAACACATGCTGACATTGTACATTCGATGCATTCTAAAATTGCACATTGCTGCCACATTCTAGGGTATGGTTAGCTCTGGGGTTGGGAGCTAGGGTTATGGTTGAGGTTCAGGCTACGGTTGGTGTTAGGGCTACAGTTAAAGGTTCAGGTTAGAGTTGGTGTTAGGGCTAGGGTTGGGGTTAAGACTAGGATTGGGGTTCGGGATTAGAGAATAGGGTTGGGTTTAGGAGCAAGTGAGGAATAGGGTTAGGGTTGGTGTTGGGATTGAGGTGAGGGCAAGGGTTAGTGTTAGGGTTAGGGTTGGGGTTAGGGCTAGGATTGGGTTGGGCTGGGATTAGGGTTGGGATTAGGTCTAGGGTTGGGATTGGGGTTAGGGCTAAGATTAGAGTTAGTGTGAGAGTGCTGTGGTTGGGATTAAGGCTAGGTTTAGGACAAGGTTGGGGTTGGGAGCTAGGGTTGGAGGTTGGGGACTAGGGTTATGGTTGGGATTAGGACTAGGGTTTCGGTATGGGATTGGATTAGGTTTGGGTTAGGGTTGAGGTTGGGCTAGGGTTGGTTTAGGGATGGGTAAGGGCTAGGATTGGGGCTGGGATTAGAACTAGGGGTTGGGCTCAGATCAGTGTTGGGGTTGGGGTTAGGGTTAGGGTTTGAGTTGGTGTTGAGGGCAAGGGTTAAGGTTGATGATAGAGATAGGGTTGGGTCTGGGGTTTGGGGCTGGGCTAGAGTTAGAGTTAGGGATATGGTTGGGGTTAGGGTTAGGTTGGGGCTAAAGTAAGGGCTAGGGTTTATGGTTCGGGTTAGGGCTAAGGTTCCAGTTGGGTCTATGGTTAGGCCTACTGTTAGAGCTAAGGTTAGTGTTGGGTTTATAGGTTAGGGCTAGAGTTAGGGATAGACTAAAGTTGGAGTTAGGGCTAGGGTTAGAGTTGGGGAGTTAGGGCAGGTTTAGGGTTAGGGTTGGAGTTAGTGTTAGGAATAAGGTTAGGGTTGGCGTTAGGGATAGGGTTAGGGCTAGAGTTATAGAAAGGGTTAGGTATGTTGTTAGGGATAGGGTTAAGGCTAGAGTTAGAGTTGGGGGTTAGGGATAGGGTTGGGGTTATGGCTAGGGGTTGGGATTGGTGTTAGGGCTAGGATTAGTTTTAGTGTGAGTGCTGTGGGGGTTGGGGTTAAGGCTAGGTTGGGGACAAGGCTGGGGTTAGAGCCACGGTTATCATGTGAAATTCTGGAGACTCCATCTCCGCAGAAAGACATAGACAACTGTGAGTAATTCTGGAGACCCCATCTCCAAAAGACATAGACAGAGTGGAGGCTGTTCAAAGGAGGGCAACCAAAATGGTGCAGGGCCTGCACCAGAAGACATACAAGAAGAGACTAAAGCAGCTTAATATGTATACCCCTGAGGAAAGGAGGAGAGGGGGACATGATAGAAACTTTCAAGTATCTCACGGAATTAACAAAGTACAAGAGGGTAGCATCTTTCAGAAGAAGAGATGTGCAAGAACAAGGGGGGCACAATTTGGAGATAGAGGGGACAGCCCAGAGGCAATGTTAGAAAGCATTTTTTCACTATATGTCCTGGGCCAGTAACCTAAGTTCGGAAGCAAGCTTGGAAAGCTGACTGGGCAGACCAGTGGCTGAGGAGGCACTGCCACTGGGCAACTCCCTGCCCAGGAAGAGGTTGACATTGCATGCCACTGCATTGGTGACTCCTGTGGGCAGCCAGGGAGCTTTCTCTTCCATAGGGCGATGTTAGTGCATGCCAAGGCCTACAGAGTCTGTGCACAGACATTCGGGAAGGTGGGCAGGGCAGAAAACAGAAAATGTGAGTGTTGCTGGCATTTTGAAGCCACCTTATGCCTTCCTGGACCACCTGCCAATCTGGATCTGTGTATCCAGGTCCTACCATGGGAGATGGTTGGGGCAACAGGGACAGGGCTCAGAGCCACCTGCACACTCACAAGGGCAGAGAAAGCTTTATGACAAAAAGATGGCTGCTACATTTGACATAGAAAGAGCTTTGTAGACGTGACAAGGTTATTATGAGAAAAAAAACCTCATGGATCCAGATTCACAATGTTGCAAGCCCCCGGTAGGCCAAACACTTGGCACGCAGGGTTTGTGCATTTACCCAGTCAGCAATCAGGATGCCTGCTCCTGTGTGACAGCTGCCAACCTTTTCTGTCCAACTTGTGTACCCCGTTTATGGGACTTTTACCAACTATTTGGCACAAGCTGCCATAAATCAGCTAAACTGTCATAAATGTACCCATTCTTCTTGAATCAGGCACGCTGCTGCAGCAAAGCTTTTGGCACAACTGCTCCACCAAACAGGTCTGATGCAGGCATGACACAAGCCCTGTATCACCCTTTATAAATCTGGCCCATGGTTCGAATATTTTACTAACTACCTGAAACGAGGTTTTGGCATAGTTTAAGGACCATTGAAATGAACATCCTACCACTGGTGTGTTTTGAACAGAGTGTACCAAATTAAAATGTCCAAGACTACAAGTAGAAGTGCCAAAAACATTTTAGGAAAGAAAAATAATCAACACCCATCACTACTGCTTTCCTAAACCTGCCACACAGTGTGAGAGAAAGACTGAAGAATGAAGACTAGAAAAAATCCTCAGGAAGGCTTGAAGCTGTTTGTACATATTTCTCATTTGACTTTATTAATAAAAATGAGGACCTCAACATTTTCAAAAGGTTGGCCTCATGACACAGCTATTGTATATTGAGCATTTTTGCATGGCTGAGAATATTTTCATGACTATACATTTCTACGGCTGCATGCTGATAACCATGCTGATGTATTGCTATTACTTAACAGACGAAGGGGCTCTGGCAGCACATGACTGGGTACCTAGACCATGTCCTTTCACAGTGGAATTGAAGTACATGCAGTTCTGTCCATTCATCACAGTATGTTTCCTATATTTCTGTCCCCATCCGTCTGCTTGCACTATTTTTTGCAGCTGCTGCTGGTAGTGCTGGCCCTCGTCATTTCCTATAGATTTGTTGGGGTTCTTTTATTTCTTTATCTTTACCTCTTGTGCCATCTCCAAGGTTGCTGGGAACAGTTTCAAAGACTGTGTGAACTGAAACCATAAACACAGCTCCATTACACACCAGGACTATCTGATTGCATTCCTCCAGCTCTTTTTCTCTGTTTCAAATTACATTTCTCCCTCTGTCTGTCCCCAAGTGTCTGTCTGCGGCAGTCTGAAATGCAATTAGTTCTGTCTGGAGGAGTCTTTATATTAATCCTTTCAGGCCGATCTAATTCTTAGTGGCATTCTATATTCAGTTTGTTTTATACTTGAATTCATCTCATAACTGTTCACGTGTCCTTCAGCACGGGTCAAAATGTCATCTGGCATTCTGCCGTGCGACTTAATCGCATCGTGCAATTTCTTTATTTCTTTAGATCTGTGGGGATCTGCCCTCACACCCTAGACCCCCACTTAGGATTATAACTCCGGCAGGGATCCAACACGGAGAGCACGGTCCGGGTTCAGGCAAATGTCATATGCTATAAAGCGATGACTTATGACCCAACACCATGAGGGGCTAGGAACCAAACTGCATTATACAAGGAAAATCCTTACCAGCTGCTGCTATAGCTACAAAGTAGGAGACAAAATGCCTTAAATTATAGTCAGCACCTGTACATGTATTTTCTTTTCATTAATTCTGAAGACTTTTGCTAATTTATTTATTTCCCAGCCTTTTAAATGTTAACATTTTTTGCTGTGTGGCTTTCAATCAATATTAGAATGCAGTTGGTATACTGGAAATATTTACAAGGTGAAACTCTCGTGACTTTATATTTGTAGGAGGGGTAGCTCTCCTCTAAAGGAAGGTGGAACCTTACCAACATCAGAGTATCATTTCTGCAGAATCGTAGGGTTGCAAAGCTCCCATACCTGTCATATTTTATATAAATAAATGCTAGACAAACAATGTTTTAGGGTTTCCTGGAGTTACAAGGGGCATCATAGAGGGTTGCAAAGAAATCATAGTGGTGTCAACTGCAACACCTGGCTACCCCAGAATGATGCCCTGACCATAGCATTCAGTGGGTCAACAAGCAGACAGACGTACTGACTCTAGGGATGGGGCTATCAGATGGCAATTGTTCAGGCAGGGGTTAAAATGTTTATTTATTTGTATATTTACATAATAAAAGTGGAATTTTGATGTTTTTTTTTTCACGTTGACTGCATTTTTAATTCTTTGTATTGTTGCAGGCCCTGCAACATGAAGTAAATGGCTTTCTTTACATTTTAAAAGAACATTTTAAATTGACCTTTAACACTGAATGGAATCTGCTTTCTGGTCCTCAGAATGATGATCTCAGGTACTCTGAGTAAATTAGAAAAACAAAACAGTACACTGCGCTCAGGAATGGAGCTGGTGAAATCAGGGTTAGCAGCCTCAACAATACACATGACCATAAGTATTGCACACAGCAGCCCATGAAACACAATAGCAAATGTTTGATAAGTTCAAAATGATGATTTATTACCAGCAATTGTCAGCCCATCTAGGTCAGCAGACACAATGTGAAACAATATGAGACAGCGTGCCCACACAGAAGTGCAATACTCCATGCTCATAGAAACATAGAATTTGACGGCAGATAAGGACCGCTTAGCCCACCCAGTCTGCCCATTTCCTTACCTACTGGATAAGCTGCAGATCCTAGTTAACCAGCAGCCTACTTCTTCTTACCACCACACCCTAGAATTGCCTTATGACTGTCCCATGCATGCTTGAATTCCACCACTGATTTTGACTCCACAACCTCCTCCGGAAGGCCGTTCCATGCATCCACAACCCTCTCTGTGAAAAATACTTCCTTAAATTACCTCTGAGCCGCCCCCTCTATCTTCAAATTGTGCCCTCTTGTTCTTGCACACCTCTTTTTTGAAAGATGCTACCCTCTTGGACTTTGTTGATTCCCTTGAGGTACTTGAAAGTTTCTATCATGTTCCCCTCTCCTCCTTTCCTCGAGGCTATACATATTAAGCTCCTTAAGTCTCTCTTCATATGTCTTCCATGCAGACCCTGCACCATTTTAGTTGCCCTCCTCTGGACAGCTTCCATCCTGTCTATGTCTTTGCGGAGATTGGGTCTCCAGAACTGCACACAGTACTCCAGATGGGGTCTCACCAGCTGTCTGTACAGAGGGATAATAACTTCCTGTTTTCTACTGGTGATGCCTCTCCCTATGCATCCCAGTAACCCCCACCCTCCTTGCTGCCCTCTCACATTGCTTGCCCACCTTTAGGTCATCTGATATGACTACCCCAGGTCCCTTTCCATTTTTGTTGTTGTTAGTATCTCACCCCCATTGTGTACTCTTCCCTGGGTTTTGTTTCCCAGGTGCATTACCTTGCACTTCTTAGCATTGAATCTAAGCTGCCATACATTTGACCATTCCTCTAACCTTGCCAAGTCCCTTCTCATCCTTTCCACCCCATCCTGTGCATCAACTCTGTTGCAGATCTTAGTGTCATCTGCAAAGAGACATACTTTTCCTTCCAGTCCTTCCACAATGTCGCATAAGACATTGAGAGGACCGGTCCTAATACTGACCTCTGCGGTACCCCACTAGTAACCCTCCTTTCTTCTGAGTGACTCCATTTACTATTACTCTCTGTGTCCTATTCTCCAGCCAATTCTTTACCCAGGCTGTCATCTTGGGACCCACTCCCAGGCTGGCTAACTTGTATATTAATCTTTTGTGTGGGACTGTGTCAAATGCCTTGCTAAAGTCTGGTAGGACATGTCCACAGCCCTCCCTGATCTACTACTTTGGTCACCCAGTCAAAAAATCTATCAGATTTGTCTGGCATGACCTTCCCGCTGTGAATCCATGCTGCCTAGGGTCCTGTGCCCCTCTGGCCTCTAGATACTCGACAATTCTTTCCTTCAGAAGTGATTCCATCATTTTCCCTACCACTGAGGTTAAACTAACAGGTCTGTAGTTTGCTGCTTCTGCCTTGCTCCCACTTTTGTGAAGGGGAATCACATCTGCCCTCCTCCAGTCCTCGGGTACCACCCCATCCTCCCATGATTTGTTAAAAAGGGTAGTCAGCGGTGTCACTAGTTTCTACCCTTAGCTCTTTTAGAATTCTGGGATGAATCCCATCAGGCCCCATTGCTTGTCATTTGGACAATAGTAGATCCAGTGAGTAGAACTAGTAGAGCGTCGCTCACTGGAGCTTCTCAGGGTAATAACATGCTCAATCCAGGCTCCTGATATACCTTTTGAACAGGTGTACCAATGTAATCATTTAAAAATTTTATTTAATCACTCCCTGGATGCACTGCCATAAATGTCATTGGCCCTGACAAGGCTCCAGCTCTCCTCAACAAAGTCTGTCACCTCATCCTGGGCTGTGATCGCCTAACTCACACATGCTCCTATATAATGCCACTAACTGGCTCAACCTAGATAATAGAATCAGATTTCACACTTGCCTCATGGCCAAAAGCGATTACCCTCGGTCTGCCACCCACCGGTCTCTCACCACTTATCCAACGGGCCTACCCTAGCACACCCATAGCACAAACAGGCAACTCCTCATAGTTCCTCACTGCTGCCCTCATTTTCCAAAGGTCCTTTGGTTTCTGAGCCCCATCTGGATAAATAACCTACCTAGCGCCATAGCAAACATGAATAGCATTGGCACCTACAAAGTATACCTCAGGAATTATCTACAGTCCTCCAATCCAGTGACTGCCATGGAACCTAGCCCAGCCAGCTGCCCTTCTCATCTGACTAAGGCCTCTGGTTGTTTTTGACCCCCCCACCTGAACTTCCGAATTGCTACTAGTGGAGATTATATGAGTAATGGTTTGTGTAATGGTTCTTGAAACTAATCACGTTGAATCTGCTAGTGTCCAATGTTAGCCTTTTACTATATTTCTTGCACCATCATTGTTATATTGTTACTTGTGTCCTCTTGCTGAACCACTCTGTATGGTTCTCAGGTTGTATCTGTCTCTGACGGGGAACCTCTGAAAAGAGTCCTTGATTCAAAGGTATTTTCCGAATAAACAATGAAATGAAATGGAAAAACAATGGTCCAAACCAGGTTCACAGCCAATTGCGAAAGGCATGGCCTCAGGGAGATTATTCAAGGGCAGAGGGAGCCTGAATCATGAAGTCATAACTATCAAATTGATATATGTATGCACATAAACCATTTTTAGAAATACACATCATGTATATCAATAATGAATCATTACATTGACATTTATTTTTTAACATTCGACATGACACTAGTCTGGATCTGATGTAAATACAAATGCAAAAGAAATATAAAGAATATATATATATATATATATATATATATATATATATATATATATATATAACTTTCTTATACTCTATGGCTCAGATAGTCAAAGCAGTTGCATGGCATAACTGGGTTGTGCCAGAGCAAGTGTGGACTTGTGCCAAGGAGCCATATTCAATGGGAGCCAGTGCTCAGTGCAAATCTCATTGTGCCAGTGTGCAACTATAATGAATGCAGGCACAAATGCAGGAGTGTTCCCATGAATATCCAGTGCAGTGGGATATTCAACCTAGAAACCATGGCGCAAGTGCAGAGCAAATCAAAGATACACCGAGCAGACTTTTCCTATAAATACAGGGCACAAGCACACAAAAGCACTTGTGCCCGGCAAGAAGGACGAGAGAAAAGAAAGAAAGAAAGAAAGAAAGAAAGAAAGAAAGAAAGAAAGAAAGAAAGAAAGAAAGAAAGAAGAAAGACAGGCAGACCAAGGCATACACAGAGGAGAGGGACAGAAGTGGCATTGAAGAGGGAGAAAGAGGCAGAGAGAGAGTGAGAGAGACAGACAGACACACTGCCAGGCAATACACCAGGGTGGCACACAGCCAGCATCAGCCAACCACCCAGGGGATATTAGAAGCAAGGTCAATGATAAAGCGCCCTTCATGATGGAGGCCGTAATGAGGGGTTTGAGGGGCAGGAAGAACAGTGACGTGGCCGTGGAAGGCTCCTCAGTGGTATGCCTGACACAGGTGGTATTGCACCCACATCACCTTGAGCAGTACAGTGACATGGAGATTGTAGGCTGGTACCACCTGAATGTGGGGACATGCCCTCAGGCCTCCTGGAGGTGAGTATGGCACAGGCAAGGGCGATGGTCAATGCATACCTTGGGATGGGGAGGGCAGGGTGTGCATGGTGTTATGGGTGCCACAGACAGGCAGGGCACAGCATAGAATAGCAGAGAGCTAACCATGTCATTATCCACACAGGGGACAGTGCCTATCCACTGTGTCCCTGGCTGCTGACCCCCTACTGGCGCCCATCGTCCCCAGCAGAAGAATGCTACAATGAGGCAAACGACAGCACGTGCAACGTCATCAAGCGAGTCTTTGGCAAGCTGAAAGCATGGTTACATTGTCTAGACAGGTCAGGTGGTGCTCTATAGTACAGCCCATCAACGCCTGTGGCCTGTTCCTGACCAGCTGCATACTACACAATATGGCCGTTGACCGTGGGATAGCTGTTGAGACTGATGAGGGCAATAGTAGTGGAGACAATGGAGGCAATGGGCTGGAGGGAGGTGGACAGCCACACCCTGGGTGGAAGGATCCCTGGCTGCAACAGTAGGTGAGACAACACCGGGACACCACTGCACAGGAGCACTATGGTGCACACAGGTAGGTGATGTGATACACATGCATGGGCTGCACAAACAGGTGCAACACACATGCAGGGGCATGCATGGCATTGGGCATGCACACACAGGAACATGAAGCAGGGGTGGGGAGCGAGGCACACACCCACACACAACACCACACACAGCCCCACACACACACACATACACCCATAGACACGGGCATGGGTATGTGGCGTGAATCAGATGCACCACACTGGTGCACAGGCACAACTCAGGGCAAGACTGCTGTCATTGTGCCCATGGCCCAGTAGCCAGGCAAGCATGCACACAGGCAGTGTGTGGCGTGACACACAGGTGCCACACCAGTGGTAGGCACACACTGCCCATGTGCACTGAGCGCAGCAGCAGACCACAGGTGGGGCGGCCTGCACATCAGGTCTGCTGCATGGAAACATGTCCACTACGGCCCATGGGGCAGCCAGGCCTGGGCTGTTCAGCAGCCACAGGCTGCCATCGTGGGGGTGTTCAACTGCACCCAGGGTGGGACCGTGACCGTGTCCATGCACAGGTATCAAGGTGCCCAAACAGCCCAGCCCTTGGCATGCCTGGGATGCTCACATCAGAGCCCGGCATTGACTGTGCTGGGGTCACCCAATGCAGGGTACATGGGGTGGACAGCGCACTGTGGGGGTCATCTGTGCTTGGCCATGCCCTGTGGCAGCCAGCAGTGCAAAGCCATCCGAGGTCGCACTGGCAATGCGATCCAGGGATGCAGTCATGACCTACCATACACTGCATCACCACTAGGATCTGCGCAGTGCCCTCTCCTGCTGCTCAGCTAACTGGCGCACTCCACTTGCAGTGCACACACACCCCCAGTGGTGACACAGCACCTGCTGCTGAATGGCGCCCACAGCAAGCGGGTGTGCTCAGCCAGCAGGTCAGCATCCTGGGGATCATGGACAGATGCTGATCCTCATGTGGTGGCCAGCCACACTGCAGAGCCCCTTCTCTGGTGGATGCTGTACAGTGGGGTCTGCAGGGGACTGGGTACAGCAGGTGCACTGGCAGTGGACCCTATGTCTGAATTGACTGGTGGCACCTGCAGCCTGCTGCTGTCACCCGTCTGGTTGCTGCATGCCACCCAGCACCTGCACAGCTGCACCACTGCCACTGCAGGGCACAGTCAGGGCAGTGCACACCACTGTACCTGCAGTGGTGGCGGCAGCTGTTCCATTGCTGGCAGAGTACTGGGCATGCTGCCTGTGTCAGTGGTCAGCAGGGGCATCTCCCCCACAATGGTGGCCATGCTGTCCAGGATGGCGTGACACTGTCATCGGTGCGGACCCGCCCAGATCTGTGTCTTGGTGCAGAGAACACCAAGGCTGGCATCCTGCAGGAACACATCCAGGGCCTCATCTGATCCCAGGTCCAGGACATCTGCCTGCACAGTGGTGGTGAGCTGCAGCCTATCAGGCCCTGGATGCCCGTGGAGGTGGAAGGCTGGTTCTCCAGGGCTGGTCCAGTGGCCATGGCTGCTGCTGCGGAGCCCCATCATCTCGCAGAGGCAGGCTGATGCTGCAGAGAAAGAGAAGTGAGTTAGTGATGCATTGCCCTCATGTGCCCCCATACTGCCACTGCATGTGTCTTGCAGCATAGCATGTGCGTGGGTTTATACACATGCACATGACATGCAGGCCGACTGCATGCATGCCAGCATGGCCATGTGCGCACCCTCCGCACCCCCAGCTGTGCGTAGCTGACATACTTACCAAGCAGAGATGGGCTGCCACCTGTCTGGAATCTGCTGCCAGGCACACCTCCTCCGTACTGCGGCACATGGTGCTGCCACCAACTCCTCCTACACCGTGAGTGGTGGCACATCTGCAGGCCCCTCCGAGGCATTCTGGGATGCACAAATGGCTGCCACCTTCTCCTTGATGTGCCTCTTGTCCTTCACTCCTGCTGACCACTGGTGGCTGCCCTGTTGGTTGATGCATGCCACCACCTCCTCCCAGGCCCCAGCCCTTGCCTGCATTGTGCCCATGGCACCTCAACAGGGACTCCCTGTCAAGGTAGGCATCAAACAGGGCCTCTGTCTCTACCTTTGTGAAAGTGGGCCTGTGCTTGTCAGCAGGCCCACACTCCTCACCCTCCTCATGTTCCAATATGTCACTTCTTGTGGACATGGACAGCACAGTGTGTCAGTGGCAGTGTCACCCTGTTCCGTCCCACTCTTCTGTGCTGGCTGCTGCCAGTGAGCTGCAGCAGCATGCGCAACTTACCCCAAAAGATGCAATACCGGTCCATGGCCTGTGCTGTTCCGTGGCACTCACATAGCGCAACACATGCAAATGAGCTTGCACAACGGTAATGACATGCTAATGCCCCAGTGCTACGCAATGGCTGATAAGCTCATTTGCATGTGGCATCTGAATATTGTGATTTTGGTCTGTGCACAATGACATTGCTCCAGAGCAAGTTGCAGTGCAATGTGCACACATGTAAGGTGCATGGGCCTGCAGTGAGCAACTAATGGTATCATGGTGTCAGTCGCGCATGGTGCACTGACTGTGTGATGAGGGGCAAGGTGCATGATGCACCAGGCCTGCTATCGCACACGTGCACACTGTGTGAGACGGGTGACCCCGACCCCTGCTGTGACCCTGACCCTGGGTCACCCTTTCACCTGGTGACCCTGCCTAGCCACTCTCCGAGACTGTGCGATGGGCCTACTCAGAGCACATTCCCTAGCATGCGGCATCTGACGCATGTCGTGGGCCACGCAGCACTTACTGGCGCAATTTTGCTCACTGGCTTCACTTCGCAGCATGGCGCAATGACAGTCACCGTGGGCACAGAACTGGAAACAGGTCGAGCTGGTCAACCTGGTCGCCTGTGTCCAGCCCCTCCCCCAACTGTTTGGCCAGGTGCCTCTGCAGCAGCCCAGGGTCA
Source organism: Neoceratodus forsteri (assembly GCA_016271365.2). NCBI lineage: Eukaryota > Metazoa > Chordata > Ceratodontiformes > Ceratodontidae > Neoceratodus > Neoceratodus forsteri. The sequence goes on along the minus strand of CM057450.1, from coordinate 160,627,706 downwards.
TGGTGTGCAAGGGATTGCTGCCACACTGCAGTAGCGGACTGGGGTGGCCAGGATGGGGAGCAGTGCCGCCACAGATATGTCGACCTTGTTTGGCAGGACTCAGAGCACCTGAGGAGGCTTGAGGTACATGTCAGGCGTGGGCTGTGCCACAGCCGGGTGAGTGAGGCCCATACTGCATGTGTGCCCTGATGCTGTACTGTGGTGTTGGTAGACTGCCTGGCATGCCCTGCAGAGCAGTGCACTGCCATCATGTGCATCGCAGGGTGGCATTGCCAGCCACCAATTGCATTGTGATGGCAGCTGCAGGACATTTTGTTGGGCAGGGGCTCACCCAGCACAGGGGTGGTGGGGTGGTGGACAGCTGCTGTGGATGTTTACTGATATGTACCTGTCTATGTTCCTTTCCCAGGGCCTAAAATCGCTGGAGGGCAGTGGCGGCAGCTGCAGTAGCAGGACAGCAGGCCACAGTGGGCCACAGAAGCGGTGCAGGAGTGGCTCTGTCACCAGCGGGCCATGGAGGTAGTAGGCACTGTCATGGCCCTTCACATTACATTAGGGGTGGGGGGCATGGGTGCTGGCATGGCACCTGTTCCATGTGCCATTGCAGCTGTGTGTGTCACACTTGTGTGGTGCTTGCCACTGTGGCACATCCATTGGACATGTCTGCCCGCTGTTGGTGGGGTGGGATTCGCCCGCCTGCCACTGACATTGCTGTGGTCCTGCCAGTGCACTGTGCCATGTGACTCTCATTGCACAGTCGGGTGGCCATTGTGCAGCAGGGACCACCTCTGTGCACTGTCATGGTGTGCTGCGCTGCCGGAAGGCATTGGCCCACCCCTGCAGTGGCCAGTACTGGCCCTCCAGGGGTTCCCACTGCCCATTGCACACTGTGGGCAGGCATGGTTCCTTGGGACATTACACTGGTCACCTGTCCTGTCCCTTGTCACAGGTGTCCAGCAACAGAGATGGAGGCCCATCTACTGCAGGCTGCTCCAGCAGCTGATACTAATTACTTTGACAACAATGGAGGCTGTCCTGCAGGTTCGCTGCATGCTCCTGGAGGATAAGAGGTGTCGAGGGCACCAAGGGTGGCAGACAGTGTCACGGTGAGTGGCCCCCAGCATTCCCATTTCTCCTGCTGTACCTCCCTAAAGTCCCCATCCCACTGTACAATCCCTGTTCCCTGTCCCCTTCCATCACTTTCCCTACCCTTTCCACCCCCTTGTTGCTGTATAAAGTTTATTTGCAATGTATCTATTTTGACTTACCTGCCTGTGTCATTATTTGCTTTGCAGGTGGTATGAGAGCCATGCTGCAGTGGTCCAGTGTCTGTCCGTGCAGTGTGCATGGGTTGGGGTGCGTGTTGTGCTTCTGTGGTTCACTGCTGTGTGCTGTAGTGTGTCCCACTGTGGTGGTGTCCCTCCCTTGGTCAGTGGCTGTGTCTTGGGGTGCCCATGGGGTGGCTTTCAGGGTGTGTGGCAGGTGTGCATGGTGATGGCACATGGCCATGGTCTGTGGTCGGTACTGGCCACACACTGTGATTAGGGCCCCTGCTTGGCAATGTGTGGCCTGTCCCATATGGTCTACTGTGCTACGTGCCTCCTGGCATGTTCTATGCCTACTGTGTGGGCCGTCTGTGTGGCATGTGTGTGCTTGCCTCGTGCTCCTGGGTGTGGCCTGCTCTGGTCTGGGTGTGTGTGTGGGGGGTACGGCATGCAGCCTGTGGTGGGGGCTCCCTTGGTGGCCCTCTGTTGCCTATTGGAACCTCCTGTTGGCTACTATCTGTGCCACTGTCGAATTCTGTGGGGGTCTGGTGCCTGTGTGCACCCTACTGTGCCCTGCTGGTGGTGGCCTCCTGTGGCCTGTCACTGTTCTTTCCTGGGTTTGTCCCTGGGTCTCTTCTCTGTGCCATGCCCCTCTGTTGTTCTGCTGCTCTGCTCCCACAGTTGCTGGAGCTCCTCTTTCTGAGCCATGGTGCAACTATGCTTGCTCCATTGCCCACAAGCGCAAGCCTAGTTGTGTCATGGCACAACTGTGCCATATTCAGCCGGGTAGCACTGGTGCAGTGCAGCAGGTGCAGCCTCTGAATATGTCTCCTGTTGCTCTATGGCACTCAGATTTGCCTCGCTGGACTTGCACTGGCCTTTGGCACATTTCTGAATATCTGGGCCCATATCTCAAAAAATTACATCAAGTTAAACCATTTCATATGCCTTATTTTGTATTCCATTTTTAACCTTGGAAAAGCATGCCACTTATTTATGCACTGTTTTATTCTCTTTTAAATGTATATATATACGTACTAGTAAAATAAACATCTTTTACTGTTGTAGGCTCCCCAAATCCAAGATAATTTTATGGCAAATGAAAAAATTAATTTTATTATATTGGTCTTTATACATAGAGTAGGGAGAACAAAAAAGGGGAGATGATAATGACAAGTATCAGACGAAAAAGTGATGTCTTTTAATCTTATAAACTGATGAAATCCATTATTTCAACTATTTAATAAAAAAATAAAGAAAAAAACCAACAAAAAGGTAAAAGGAAACCAAATACCAAAACCAGGCTGGTGAACAAGCCAAAGAATGCCTTTAAATATAATATAAGGGTCCTGTGCTCAACTACCATCACTGCTGCAAAGAGGAAAAGGAAAATCATAAGGCTAAAGGTCTACTTACACTTGATACAAGTGTAGGATAAAACAATCTATCCACAAAAATCAGCTTACTAAAAATCCATTTTAAAATAAATCAGGAATGGAGGGGTGATGTTTTTAGGTAAAATCTACTGGGGACGGGAGAGGCATGAGCAGTTTCCTTACGATTTCTTAAGTAGCAAATAACCTCAAATTAATCATATTATTGTTTTCAATACTTAAAGATAAGGTTTAAAATAAAGTTCTTGGTTCAAACCATCAGGAGTATGTGCTTTCAGCATTAAAAATCCAGTTAAGTCTCACGCGGCTGATGCTGCAGTCTATCCCTACCTCATTTGTTCACTTTAACCTGCTATATACCCATAAATCTGAAGGTATTGACATCACTGTTATGTGACTTGAAAAAGTGGTCCGTCACAATGTTTTCAAAATTCAGATTCTTAATATCCCTGATGTGTTCATGTATGCATGTTTAAGAGGGCGGGTTGTGCTCCTACATATAGACAATTACAAGGGCCCCAGGTCACACACTATGAAGACACTCGCACAACTGATGAACTGGAAAATGGAGACAGTTTTGCTACTGTTAGGATGCTAAAATTCCTTCCCTTGGTGGCAATAACAACATACATTACAGTTACTACAATAAAACATTCCAGGAGGCCTGATTGGTAACCATTTTTTTACAACTATCGTCACTCCTGAATTCACTCCTGACTAGTTCATCGCTAAAACTGTTACTGTTCCTAAAGGTTACTAAAGGTTTTAGTCCAATGCTTTCAGTAAGTGCAGGGTCATTCAAAAGTATTGGCCAGTACTTATGAATTACCCCACCAATTTTATCGGATAAACGATTGTTTCAGTACTGAAACAAATTAATTCTGAAAAGTCTTGTTCTTTGGGTTTCGTTGTTAACAAGGCATTGTGATCCAACTTAAGTGTTTTATAAAATGGCTCATTTAAAATGTTTTCAGAGTATCCCTATCCAAATACATTGCTTTCAGATTACCTGATTGTGATACAAATTCCTCCATATTAGCTGTAACGATGTAACCTCAAAAATTGACTAAAGGGAATATCATTTTAAGTTTAGCAGGGTGAGTACTACCAGCACAAAGGTAACTATTGGTTGCTGTGTCTTTTCTGTATCCTTTGGTGGAAACTGTGTTATTAGTACCTGATGTTGTTAAAGTAATATCTAGTAAATGAATACTTTCAGTGTCAGTCTGTCTGATGTGTGAAATGCAGGTTCAGATCATTAATATTGATTCAGTCCATGAATTCCAAAACCTCCTGTTCTGGGTATTCCAAACACACAAAACATTGCCAATAAAATGATACCATGAAATGATTTTATCATGAAAAGTGTTTACTGCTTGATTATATGTGTAATCCTCCTCCCATTTCCCCATAAATAAATTAACGCCTGATGGTACCATGGACTAACCCATGGCTGTGCCACATGTTTGTCTGTAAAATACACCATCAAACGGAAAGAAATTATGGTCTAGGACAAACTGAAATCCTAAACCAATAAGTTTAATGGGCATCTCATTTTGTTTTGGGGAGGGCATTAGTTCCCAGTTCCAGAAGCAAGGTGGAACTAGATGTCTTTAGCAGCTTAAGGTCTTAGGGCTTCTCCAGTGTTAGAGGCAGTGTATGGCATATGAGCGAGATCGAGAGACAGTATTATCAATCATGTCCATGATACCTGATTCTGGCACTAAAAGAAAACATGACCACTCGCACAGAAAGTGCATGGATAGGAGGTAAACTAGTGAGGGAGGAAATAAATAAATAAATGCAGATGGGCACCCTGCTGACACTCCCCACCCCCAGCACAGCATCCTGCACATTACTTGCCCTCTTTATTATTACAGGTGCAGGGCATCAAGGAGATGTCAGCAACTTGTCCTGTGCCCAAAACGGTGGCAACTGTTCATCCATAAACTGGGGCATCACCAGAGGTGTAAGTTGGGGACACTATTGATCTTCAGTCGAAATCCTAACAAAGTTAGGGGGTCTGAGGGCATGCTCCCTCAATAACATTTGAAAACATTACCTTCAAATGGTGGCTTTTCTTGCATTTTAATGGTGAAATATATGTTTGAAAAGCCTGGTTATCATGACATCTATTTAATGTTACATGTGGAAAATGTGGCTACTGGACCACCAAGGACAACAGAAGAGTGACATCATTTCCCAACACATCTGCTGGGAAGGTTACAGGACCACAGACCAAGTAAGACACCAGCCAGACACCATTATATCAGCAGATCTGCTGAGAAGGTTACAGGACCCCAGAGCAAATAAGAGACCAGCCAGACACCTTTATCCCAGCAGATGTGCTGGGAAGGTTACAAGACCCCAGAGCAAGTAAGAGACCAGCCAGACACCACTGTCCCAACAGATCAGCTAGGAAGGTTACAGGACCCCAGAATAAGTAAGACAGCAGCCTAACGCGATTATCCCAGCAGATCTGCTGGGAAGGTTACAGGACCTCAGAGCAAGTAATTGACCAAAAAGACACCTTTATCCTAGCAGATCTGCTGGAAAGGTTACAGGACCCCACAGCAAGTAAGAGACCAGCCAGAAACGATTATCCCAGCAGCTCTGTTGGGAAGGTTATAGGACCCTATAGGAAAACTAACAGTCAGATTCCATTATCCCAGAAATATGCTGGGATACTTATGTATCCTTCCTTTAGAACTTAAAATGCATGAAGTAAAATATCAGAATGCTGTACACTGCAGGTATTACTAGTTTATTATCTTGCCGATTTGAGAGAACCTTTCTGTTTGTCATAGATGCAAATTCATCAATCACTTCATCAGTGTCAAGTTGTCTACTTTCTTCAGTCTGAATGTTGAGAATTCCAAGTGAACTCAGTCTGTCATTTTCAGTCTTGTTTCTCAGATATGTCTTAATGTGACTCATGGCACTGAAGGAGCGCTCAGATACATGTGGTAACTGGAATAGTTATAGCAATCTGCAGTGATTTATGCAGTATCGGGTATATAATTCGGAAGTACATTATAAAGACAGGTCATATCTTGTGGATGTTCATTTTCTGGCAGCTGTCAAATTAAGTTTCTTGCTACTACTAGTTCTTCTTTCAGAACTGGACAGTCACACATCTACCCAAGTGGCCTCAGTTTGTCCTGGTCCAAAATGTATTAGACTGTGGTCTGAGAGCATTGATAGCAACCATCAGTGTTTGGTTATGCATGGAAAACCTTCTCTCAATCTCATCAATCATTTTGTCAACCACTGGGTGAAAACACTGATACTCAAATGCATAGCAGTTCTTGGTTCATGTGATGCTGATGAACTTTGCTCAGTTCCAGTTCATGAAGTTGGAACAAACAGCACCAAGTGAACTCTGAGTGTTTTTGGTGTATGTGCCCATATTTTTCTGCCATATTTTCAACTTCCCTGTAGAGAACCAAAATCTCTCTTCAGTACGAAATTCTGCAGTTGTGTCTCTCAGAGCAGATACAGCAGTCACTGCACATCCAAAGTCCAAAGCCTGAGTCTGAAGTAAGTTATTTGTTCCATCAGCCACAGACAGTAGTTTGTCAAACATTTTAAGGAGAAAGATATTGCCAAATTCTAGAAGCTTGCTAATGAGTCCTCTGGCCTTTGCAGTTTCTCCTTCTTCACATTCTGAAAGATATTTTAGAAGAGCTGGATAGTTTTCTATTACTGCCTTTGTTGCTCGCTTTTGACAAGCCTACCTGGTAGAACTTAACCCTGGTATCTCAAGAATTCTATTCAACCCAAGCTCCTTTTAAACATTTAAGAACCCCTGGTGAGTCAGGACAGATTTTGAAAAGAATGTGTATCTCTTGAAGCATGGCAAAGAATTTCCATACAGGAAGAAGTGAATAACGGGCATACAAGGACCAATTCAGAATATGCGCATAGCAATGCACATATATAGCACATGGATGATTATGGCGAAATAGTTTCTGGACTCCATTTAAGTTGCTGCTCATCACAGATGCACCATCATAAGCTTGAGCTATGCAACTCAGAGTTCTCATGGAGATCCCAGTTAGCCAGCATTGAACACAGTTCGTTTGTCAAACTCTGGGCATCTAATGCTATTACTTGATGGAGGCACAAACATATCTTTACAGGAAACCATGGTGGACATAACGAAGGCAAATACTCATTTGTTCTCTGCACGCGACATCTCTAGATTCAACAGCAAGTATTTCAAATTATACTGTGGACCTTGGACACTCACCAATGAGAACAGCAGGCTGGCACCTTACCTCCATTGTAAATCCTCTGATAATCACCTCAAAAGGTGCCTGCCAGCCACATCTTGGAAAAAAGCAATCCGACTGCAAAATCATGGAACTGCAACTGCCATCTTGTTTCCCACTAAGCAGAGACTGTAAAACAGCAGCTCCATATATTAGGAAACAAACAAAACAAAAACACTGCTGTACTACTGAGTGGCTTATTTAAGCATTTTACAAGCACTGCTTTTTTAAAATAATAAAAAAAGCAGTACCAGTATATCATAATAAGCCACAGGGTTATGAGTTATCAGAGTTTACCACAGCTTGCGGGATTTACCCACTTGGCTGCACCCCATGGGCAAACCACTCCAATCATGGTAAATCCCCTGATAACCACACACCCTCATGGCTTATTGCTTAAACACTTTGCTTCTTTCACCTCATTTAGAATTGTCTCTCTTATTAATTTTGCACAACATTCTATCATCTGATTTTGACTGAGAGGTGAAAGATAGGTGGTATTTCCTGGCATCTGAATCTGCAAATTTTCCAATTCAGGCTCAAACTTTTTAGAAGATCAAAAGTCTCTAAAATGTTACCCCTGTTTGAGCTCCATTCCACTCCCTATGGCCTCAAAAGGCAGTTCCCTGTCTGCCAAACAACAAAACAATCTCAACTATTCTTCATAGGTAATCCGTATGCTTTTTAATATCTGCAGTCACTGCTGAATCCATTAGCTGTATGATATTGCCTCGTTCTTTAGATTTCACATAAGTAAACCAGGCCTCTATTGCTCCTATATGCATTGCTGTTTGTTGGTGTTTCCTCAACTTCTCTATTGCCTTCTTCCAATTGTTAAACCCTCTCAACATGAAGGCAGCATCCGCCGGCCAGTGCAAATTAAAAACATTCAGCAGGCAAAGCAAAATACTGCATCATTGCTGGCACTATATTCGAGCCATGTAAATGATGCATACCAGCTGCTTGAAAATGAATGCATCTTCTTTCCAAAATCCCTTTGTGGAAAATTAGACAGCTTTGGCTGCATAGGACCATCCTCTAGATCACTGGGTACAACAGCAGCAGTAGGCTTAAATACAGCAACTGATTTTGCATTGCTAGATGTTTGGGAGCTGATGTGTTCGCCACACATAAATTTTCTGGTACTGATAGTTCTACTTCATATATTGATGGTTGCTCTGGTCGCAGCTCTTGATCTGCACTGGTGTTTGGGCAGTCTGTTGCTTTATTCTGATTTTTGATTTTGGATGAAAAAGTCACGGATACTCATTTTTAACAAGTACTGAGTATGTTATAAGAAAAATTGCCTTTATCATGAAAACAGGGTTTGGCAGGCATGCACATAGAAATTAAACTGTTTATCTGACAGACTTAGCCTGACACACAAGGCTGACAGTATGCAAATTTGTAATGCTACGAGTAAATTACAGGAAACCCAGATGGAGCCTATAACACACAGGGCTCACAGTATGCAAAATAATGAGTAGGCTACTGAAAAATTGCTATTTAATAAAACAGATGGAGCCAACAAACACAGGGCTCACACTGTGTGAAGTAATGAATAGGCTACTGGAAAACTGCTGTTTCATAAAACAGACAGAACCAACACACACAGGGCTCACAGTACGTGAAGTAAGGAGCAGGCTACTGGAAAATTGCTATATAATAAAACAGATGGAGCCAACACACTGGGTTCACAGTGTGCAAAGTAATGAGTAGGCTGCAGGAAAATTGCTATTTAATAAAATAGACAGAACCAACACACACAGGGCTCACACTATGTGAAGTAATCAGCATCTACTGGAAAATGGCTATATAATTAAACAGATGGAGCCAACACACAAGTTTCACAAGTGCGAAGTAATGACTAAGCTACTGGAAAATTGCAGTTTAATAAAACAGAGAACCAACACACACAGTGCTCACAGTATGTGAAGTAATCAGCAGGCTACTGGAAAATTGCTATATAATAAAACAGATGGAGCCAACACACTGGGCTCACAGTGTGTGAAGTAATGAGTAGGCAACTAGAAAATTGCCATTTAATAAAACAGATGGAGCCAACACACACAGGGCTCACAGTATGTGAAGTAATAGGTTAGCTACTGGAAAACTGATATTTAAAAACAGATGGAGCCAACACACACAGGGCTCACAATGCACAAAAGAAATGAGTTGGCTACTGGAAAATTGCTGTTTAATAAAACAGACAGAGCCAACACACTGGCATCACAATGTACAAAGTAGTACGTAGGATACTGGAAAATTGCTATTTAATAAAACAGACTGAGATAACACACCGGGCTAACAATGTACAAGTAATAAGTAGGTTTCTGGAAAATTGCTATTTAATAAAACTGATGGAGCAAACACACAGGACTCACAATGTATGAAGTAATGAGAAGGCTACTGGAAAATTGTTAATTAACAAAACAGATGGGGCCAACACAAAGGGGTCTCAGTGCATGAAGTAATGAGTAGGCTATTAAAAATTGTCATTTAATAAAACAGATTGGACCAACAAACACAGGGCTCACAGTGCATAAGTAATGAGTCGCTACTAGAAGATTCCTGTTTAATAAATCAGTTGGAGAAAACACACAGGGCTCACTGTGCAATGTGAGCTACTAGAAAATTTCTGTTTAGTAAAACAGATGGAGCCAACACACAGGGCTCACAATGCACAAAGTAATAAGTAGGCTATGGAAAAATTGTTATTTAATAAAACAGATGGGGCCAAAACACACAGGGCTCACAGCATGCGAAATAATGAGTAGACTACTGGAAAATTGCTATTTAATAAAACAGATGGAGCCAACACACACAGGGCTCACAATGCACAAAGAAATGAGTAGGCTACTGGAAAATTGCCGTTTAATAAAATAGACAGAGCCAACACACTGGTGTCACAATGTACAAAGTAGTAAGCATGATACTGGAAAATTGCGATTTAATAAAACAGATGGAGAAACACACAGGGCTCACAATGTACAAAGTAATGAGTAGGCTACTGGAAAATTGCTATTTAATAAAACAGATGGAGCTAACACAAAGGGTCAAACTATATGAAGTAATGAGTAGACTACTAGAAAATTGCCATATAATAAAATAGATGGAGACAACAAACACAGGGCTCACAGTGTGCAAAGAAGCTACTAGAAAATTACTATTTAATAAAACAGCTCTCGAGAACACACAGGGCTCATGATCTATGCAATAATGAGAAGGCTACTAGACAATTTCTGTGTAATAAAACAGACGGAGCCAACAGACAGGGTTCACAATGTACGAAGCAATGAGTAGGCTACTGGAAAATTGTTATTTAATAAAGAGTTGGAGAAAACATACAGGGCTCACTATCTATGAAGTAATGAGTAGGCTACTAGAAAACTGCTATTTAATAAAACAGACCGAGCTACACATAAGGCTCACAATGTATGAAGTAATGAGAAGTATTGGAAAATTGCTGTTTAATAAACAGACAGAGCCACCACACTGGCATCACAATGTACAAAGTAATAAGGAGGATATTGGAAAATTGTTATTTAATAAAACAGATGAGGCCAAAACACACAGGGCTCACAGCATGCGAAATAATGAGTAGGCTACTGGAAAATTGTTATTTAATAAAACAGATGGAGCCAACACAAAAGGCTCACAATGCACAAAGAAATGAGTAGGCTACTGGAAAATTGCTGTTTAATAAAACAGACGGAGCCAACAAACTGGCGTCACAATGTACAAAGTAATAAGGAGGATACTGGAAAATTGCTATTTAATAAATCAGTTGGAGAAAACACATAGTGCTCACAACTAGAGAAGTAAGAAGCAGGCTAGTAGAAATTTGCTATTTAAGTAAGCGGAGAAAAGACATTGGGATTATAATTTCTGAAGTAATGAGTAAGCTACTACAAAACAGCTATTTAATAAAACAGACGGAGTCAACACACAGCGCTCACTAATGGATGAAGTAATGAGTAGGGCAGTAGAAAATTGTTATTTAATAAAGCAGATGGAGCCAAGACAAATAGGGCTCACAGTATGGGAAGAAATGAGTAAGCTACTAGAAAATTGCAATTTAATAAAACAGATGAACCAACACACACAGGGCTCACATTATGTGAAGTAATGAGTAGGCTGCTGGAAAACTGCTATTTAATTAAACAGGAAGAGCCTACACACAGGGTTCACAATGTACAAGTAATGAGTAGTCTACTCGAAAATTGTTATTTAATAAAACAGATCGCCAACACACACAGGGCTCACAAAGTGCTAAGTAATGAATAGGTTACTGAAAATTGCTATTTAACAAAACAGATGGAGCCAAAACTCAGGGCTCACAATGTAAAAGTAATAAGTAGCTAATGGAAATTGCTGTTTAATAAAAGAGACATAACCACACACACAGGGCTCACACAATGTGAAGTAATGAGTAGGCTACAAGAAAATTGATATATAATAAAAGATACAGAGCCAACACACTGGGCTCACAATGTACAAAGGAAAGAGAAGGCTACTAGAATATTGCATTTAATGAAGCAGTTCTAGAAAACACACAGGGCTCACAATGGATGAAATAATGAGTAGGGCACTAGAAAACTGTTATTTAATAAAACAGCTGGAGAAAACACACAGGGCTCACTATCTATGAAGTAATGAGTAGACTACTGGAAAATTGCCATTTAATAAAACAGATGGAGCCACACACACATGGCTCACATTATGTGAAGCAATAAGTAGGCTACTGAAAACTGCTATTTAATAAAACAGACGGAGCCAACACACAATGTACTAAGTAATGAGCAGGCTACTGAAATTGCTATTTAATAAAACAAATGGAGCCAACAACACAGGGCTCAGAGTGTGTGAAGTGATCAGTAGGCTACTAGAAAATTGCTATTTAATAAAACAGTTGGAGAAACACACTGGGCTCACAATTTATGAAGTTATGAGAGGCTACTAGAAAACTGTCATTTAATAAAACAGACAGAGCCAACACACAGGGCTCACAATGTACAAAGTAATGAGTAGGCTACTGGAAAATTGTTATTTAATAAAACAGACGGAGCTAATACACTGGGCTCACAATCAATGAAGTAATGAGTAGGCTACTAGAAAATTGCTATTTAATAAAACAGATAGAGCCAACACACACAGGGCTCACAGTGCATGAAGTAATGAGTAGGCTACTAGAAAATTACTATTTAATAAAACAGTTGGAGAAACACACTGGGCTTACAATTTATGAAGTAATGAGTAGGCCAATGGAAAATTGCTATCTAGTAAAACAGATGGAGCCAACATACAGGGCTCACAATGTACTAAGTAATGTAGGTTACTGGAAAATTGCCATTTAATAAAGCAGATGGAGCAATGCAAATAGGGCTCACAGTATGTGAAGAAATGAGTAAATTACAAGAAAATTGCTATTTAATAAAACAGATGGAGCCAACACACAGGGCTCACATTAAGTGAAGTAATGAGTAGGCTACTGGAAAATTGCTATTTAACAAAACAGACGGAGCCAACAAACAGGGTTCATAGATGTATGGAGTAATGAGTAGGCCACTGGAAAATTGCCATTTAATAAAACAGATGGAGCCAACACACAGGGCTCACAATGTACTAAGTAATGAGTAGGCTGCTGGAAAATTGCTATTTAATGAAACAGATGAAGACAACACACACACAGGGCTTATAGTGTCGAAATAATGAGTAGGCTACTAAAAATTGCTATTTAATAAAATAGAGCCAGCATACACAGGGCTCACAGTAAAGTGGAGAATGAGTAGGCTACTGAAAATTTGCTATTTAATGAAACAGATGGAGACAACACACAGGGTCACAATATCCAAGTAATGAGTAGGCTATTGAAAAAGTGCTATTTAACAAAACAGAGGAAGCCAACACACTGGGCTCACAATGTACTGCAGTAATGAGTAGGTTACTGCAAAATTGCTATTTAATAAAATAGAGCCAGCACACACAGGGCTCACAGTGTGCGGAAGTAATGAGTAGGCTACTGAAAATTTGCTATTTAATGAAACAGATGGAGACAACACACAGGGTCACAATATCCCAAGTAATGAGTAGTATACTGGAAAATTGTTATTTAATAAAACAGATGCAGCCAACACACACAGGGCTCACAGAGTACGAAGTAACAAGTAGGCTATTGAAAAACTGCTATTTAACAAAACAGAGGAGCCAACACACTGGGCTCACAATGTACATAGTAATGAGTAGGCTACTAGAAAATTACTATTTAATAAAACAGTGGAGAAAACACACTGGACTTACAATTTATGAAGTAATGAGTAGGCCAATGGAAATTGCTATCTAGTAAAACAGATGGAGCCAACACACAGGGCTCACAATGCACAGTAATGAGTAAGCTACTGGAAAATTGCCATTTAATAAAGCAGATGGAGCCAATGCAAATAGGGCTCACATTATGTGAAGAAATGAGTAAGTTACAAGAAAATTGCTATTTAATAAAACAGATGGAGCCAACACATACAGGGCTCACATTAAGTGAAGTAATGAGTAGGCTACTGGAAAATTGCTATTTAACAAAACAGACGGAGCAAAAACAGGGTTTCACAATGTATCAGGTAATGAGTAGGCCACTGGAAAATTGCCATTTAATAAAACAGATGGAGCTAACACACTGGGCTTCACAGTGTGAGAAGTAATGAGTAGGTTACTGAAAATTTGCTATTTAATGAAACAGATGGAGACACACACAGGGTCACAATATCAAGTAATGAGTAGTATACTGGAAAATTGTTATTTAATAAAACAGATGCAGCCAACACACACAGGGCTCACAGAGTACGAAGTAATGAGTAGGCTATTGAAAACTGCTATTTAACAAAACAGATGGAGCCAACACACTGGGCTCACAATGTACGAGTAATGAGTAGGCTACTGCAAAATTGCTATTTAATAAAACAGACAGAACCAACACACAGGGCTCACAGTATGTGAAGTAATGAATAGGCTACTGGAAAATTCCTGTTTAATAAAATGGGAGAAAACACACTGGGCTCACAATGTACAAAGTAATGAGTAGGTTACTGGAAAACTGCTGTTTAATAAAACAGACAGAACCAACACACATTGCTCACACTATGTGAAGTAATGAGTAGGCTACTAAAAATTGCTATTTAATAAAACAGACAGACAACAAACTGGGCTCACAATGTGCAAAGTAATGAGTAGGCTAATAGAATATTGCCATTTAATAAAACAGACCGAGCCAACACACACAAGGCTCACAGTGTGTGAAGCAATAAATAGGCTACTGGAAAATTGCTATTTAATAAAACAGGTGGAGAAAAACACTGGGCTCACAATGTACAAAGTAATGAGTAGGCTACTGGAAAATTGCGATTTAATAAAACACATGGGCGGATATTCAAAGTCGCCCAAAATGAGCACAACAGCAGGAGCAGCGCCAAGTCCACTGTGCCCATGTGCAAGAAGCGCGATATTCAAAAACTCGCGGGTCAAGCTGCGCCTCATGAACACGACTGAATATCATGCCACCTGCACCATAAGCGCAACCAGGGATGTGCAGTGCGCATTACAGATGTGCCATAGCGCAACCAGGGACACCCTGTGGAGCAGGGCAGCAGTGCAACAGCACAACCAGGGATGCGCAGGGACAGGATGCAGGGGCCCACCACCCATGCCACAGATGGGCAGAGGAGCACACAGCAGAACAGACATCACCCCCACACTCCATGCAGTGCAGAACAGTGAAGAGCTGGAATAACCACCAGCCCATGGATACCAGCAACCAACCTACAGCGGGCATGGTGCTCAACACACACCCTGGCAAGCTGTGACTGGCACACAAGGATGGCTGACCACCCCATGCCACACCATCCCACCAATGCAGAACACACCCTACACCACGATCCCCATACACCCTGCCCAGGAGTAGCACCCAACAGTGCAGGACACCCCATGCATGCACCTGCAGCAGGCAGCAGCAGACAGCGATGCAACTACTGCATACACAGTGCCACCCTGCACGCCCCTGAGGTACAGCTGAGAGACTGACCATGCGTCAGCACAAAGTACCCCACATGCAACAGGGCATGCCCCGGACCCCACCACCAGAGGTACAGCACCTACACACCCTCCCAAGGACACATCCCATCCCAGGACTGGCCACAACAGCCAGCACAGACACACACAGTGTTGCATGGAAGCATGCGCCACACAGGATGTAACACAGTGCATGGACAAACATCCACCCATACCCAAGGGCACACCAACACAGGGACACAGTAGCGGTCAACCAAGCCGCTGGTGTGTGGCCACGGCAGCTGTGTACATACAGCCAGCACCCTACATGGCACAGGTGTATCAGCCACCCTGCACAGGCACCATGAAGCTGTATGCAACCAGCATGCGGCCGGAGCACAAGTGACAGACAGTGGAGCACATCCCTGCAACAGACACAAGCAACAGCATGGAGGGTGACAACAACAGCAGAGGCCACAGTGCCACCGAGGCAGACATGTGCCATACTGGTGATGGGAGGCAACCTGGCATTGTGCCAGGTACAGTGGTTGTCCAGCATGGACAGCCACCATTGACATGCTAGCAGACTGTGCACATCACAGACATGCAACGGTGTCAGCTGCACAGGCCATGGATGGTCTGACAGGGGTGCCATGCACACAGTGCAGGCCCCATGGACCACTGCACACAGGCATCCAGTGCACAGAGAACAACACACAAACCACAGACAGTGACCGATTTCCCGCCCACACCATAGGCGGTTCTCTTCTGGACACACACACACGCCCATGCTTGCACCACTCCTGACGCGTGCACATCACTGCAGCTGAGCACCTGTAGCTCGCTGCAAATCAGAGACCACCACAGTTGTTATAATAAAATGTATGTATTAAAAATAACAACTTTCAAACATAGTACAACTATATACAAGGGTGAGGGGCAAGGGCCACAAACCAGGTGGGGGTGGGCATGGGGCAGGGTGTACAAATGGGAGAAGGAAGAAGGGTGTGAGGTGGGTCCAGTGGGGTTATGGGTATCAGGGGTCATGGAGGCCTATTCTGTGCCCGCTCTCCACTCCTGTAGTGCCTCCGGTTCTTCTCCTCTGGACCCCGTGCCACTCCATGCACTCCAACACTGCCAGAGACACCCATGCCAGCTGCAGAAGCTCCTGTATGCCCCATTCCAGGGTCATCCTGCATTGTCCACCTAGGACAAGGGGAGCAGAGTCAATACATGTGACTACCCAGCCCCTGCAGCCCACCCATTGTGCATGGCATACAGCCATGTGCCATGCCCTGTAATGGTGTGCGACCACCCACAGTGACCACATCCACAAGACCTGCCTACCCAGGCACCCACAGCCACGAGACCACTGCACACACCCACTGCCCATGTCCTGCACAGTACCATCGTGGCCATACAGTGACAAGGCTATGTGGTGTGAAGGCAGTGGCACAGCCATGTACCTGGTGCACGATGGACCACCATTGACGCACTCCCAGACATGCAGTGCCACTGGACAGTGCTGACTGTAACAAGTTGCGCATGGCAGTGGTGTCAATGGATGGTGGCTATGCCCCGCTGCCTGCCCTGTTACACAGCATGCAATAGTAATCATGGATGTAAGGCACTCACCATCATCAGGCTTGTCCCTGTGCCTCTGTGGTCCTGCATCCCTCCTGGCCTGCTGGTCCTCTTGTCGGTGCCTCCTCTCCCTCGCCCACTGGTGCTCCTCTGGGCCTAAGGTGCAAACATGGAGAAAGGAACATCAGTACAATCTGGTAGTAAAGTCCCCGCCTCATGTGTGTGTGCACTTCACACAGCCATACCCATTCAACCCCCACCCGATACCATCACCACGGCCAACACTGGATGGCCCCCATGTGCCGGACACATGCAACCATGATACCCGTATGGGCGTTAACAGTGTATGGATGGGGCACCTACCTCACCGTGCCACTGTGCCCTCCTGACATGTGCCCACAGGTGGGCAAGCCTGTCGGGTACCTGCGCCGGAGGTCCCGTATCAGTGGCACACTGCTTGGCCGTCGCCCAATTCCGTGGCCTCCTCCACCGCCACTGCAACCTCCTCCCATACTGCACTCCTGGCCTGTCCAGGGTGCATCTCAAATTGGCCAGCTCCACCTTGCTCCAAATAGCAGCCCTCCTCCGTGCCATCTCTACAGTTGGTTGGAGCCAAAATGGCACTCGTTACACGTTCTGCCACGCGATCAGATGCTGCAGTACAGTGCTGCCATTCCCTATTGCGCTGTTACCGAACAGCATGATAGTGGTGCACCCATGCTGACGCATTGCACCTGAGTGCAAAGGTCGGGCAGAGGGTCAAGGGTCTCTCAGACATGGACCACCACAGTGCGATTGGTACACACTGTATGTAGCATGATTGGGTGCTTGTGTGCCACCTCCTGTAGCGGCCACCGACAGGGCCCCAGTGTGCCTAGGGATGCCCCAGTGCCAGAGCGCCATATATGTAAACAGCTCAGTAGCGCCACTGGCACAATGGTGGCCGCACTGCATTGCCTCCCACACACAGCATCAGCAGCACAGCAGGCATCTGCATCATCACCCTGGGCATGCGCGGTCGGTGTGTACTGCGATGTCACAGAAAATGTGCCCTTGCCTGGACATGTTCAACACACTGTTAAAGCGCAACAGCGTAATATTCAGCCAGCATATGCAAATCAGCTAATCAGCCATTCAATGGTGCAGATACTGCATTTGCATCCACTTAAATGCACCTCACCTCATTTGCACGCTGCTGCGCTATAAAATACGACATTGAGCTGCATTGGCCATAGTCCTTATTGCAGTCTATTGTGGTGAGCTGCATGCTGCTTGGGAGTGTGGACTGTGGTGTGTGGGACATGTATGGGAATGCACAGTCATAGGTAACACCTGTCATTCTCACAGGATGAATAATGAGCAATCGTGAGGTGGAGGAAGAGGAACAGAGACGTGGGAGGAAGAGGAGGCCTAACTTCACCAAGGCAGAAACAGATGCCCTGTTTGAGGCCTACCTCAACCAGGAGCCACTGCTCAGCAGACGGCGGCGAACACCACAGGCCCGTGCTGCTGCATGAGAAGAGGTGGTGCGTGCCATCAACCTGCATGGCAGCCACCAGCAGTCCTGCAGGAGTGCAAAAGAAGATGGGCACGGACAGGTGGAGGGTCAAGGAGAAGGTGGCTGCCATCAGGGCAGCACGGTGTGCGACCAGTGGGGACAGCCAGACGTGCAATGCCTGACCACACAAGAAGAGTGGGTTGCTGGCAGCATGCAGCATTGTGCCATCGAGGGTGTTCCAGGTTGTGGATTCCAAATGGGTGGTAGCCCGTCACTGCATGGTAGGTCCTGGTCTGTCAAACGGGGGACATGGTCAGGCAGATACATTAATGCTATTGTGTTCCTTTACAGCTCCTGAGCATCTACATGGGTCAGCTGTGGTGGGCTTGTCCACTGAGGGTGGTACCATGGACATAGAGGAGGCCTGTCCATCTACACAGGCATACGAGGGTCAGGGTGACAGTGGGCCCACCTGGATGTCCAGACTGATGTTGGTGGAGCAGGTGCGGAGGAGGCCCTGCCTGTGTCCCAGCGTGCCAGCGTCCATGGATGCCAGCATGCTGAGACTTGGGCTGGTGCCAGATCCATCACTGATGATGATGGAGTTCACTTCATGGACAGTGATATGTGGGGCTGCAGGATGGCATCACAGGCATAGCCATGGGTGGTGCCGCCATGGAGGTCTGCGTGACATCACAGTCCCAGCCTGTGCCTGTCTGCACCAGTAGGGCACCAGTGGTGTGTGTCAGGACAGTGCAGCTGTTGTGGCCACTGTGGCAGCACCGTTGAGCCCTGGAGCAGCAGCCGGAGGGGCAGTATCAGCAGTCGGCCAATGGCCTGGGGTACAGTGTCAGGGGTGGCATCAGTGCACCACCTATGGACATGCCCAGGCCTGGCCCTGGTGTGCAGCGCTCACCCTCAAGGGTGCTGCCCATCAGGGCCGCGAACACCATGAGGGAAAGCATGCCAATCAGGCAGATGACCTCTTAGAAGAGCACACCCACATGCTCCAAGAATCAGTCGATCAGCAGGTGTGGCTGATGGTGATGGATGCACTCAGTGCGGCTCTGCACCAGGCAGAGGAGGGCGCAGCAGAGACACCGCTCTGCTTCTGGCAGGGATGGACTGGATGCAGGAGGATTTGACCGCTGCCATTGACAGGCAGACACAGGCAATCACAGCTGTCATGGCCACAATGGGCACACAGTTATTTGCCCATGCGTCGCAGACACCGCGAGTGCAATGTCCACCCCGTTCCTGGCATTGTGCACACCATCCTTGTCGACACCAGATTCAGCTGTGGGCATCCTGAGCATGCCTGGCGCAGGCATGTTCAGTGTGCTGCGAGGCCACTGCATGAGCATGGTCGCGTTCAAGCAGTGGGACCCCTTGGAGACCGCCAGTGCCACTCCATGAGGCCATTGGTCAGACTGTCACTGCTGGCAGACTCAGCAGGGCCACCCATGCATCTGTGGTGGCCGTGGCACTGTGGCACATGACTGACCTGTCTCTCACCACAGCTACTGTCTGATGCCCCATGTGCATTGTGTTGTTCAACGTGCAACACATAGGTGGGTAATGCAACCCTGCACGCACACACACACACACACACACGCTCGTTCCCTCTGCACACCCTCCTGGCTGCTGTCCACTGTGGTGTGTGCATGATGATGCCTAGTGTTGCACTGTCCACCACTGTGCAATGGTGCCCAGCATCTGACACACGCCAATGACAGGCACTGGGCGTGGTGGTCTGTGGGCGTGTGTGTGGCTAGGAGTGGCGGTTGGGGTTGGCGTGCCTCCTACCCTTTGTGCATGTCTTGTGAGGTGTGTGTGTGTGACTGTGTGCCATGTTAGACCTTGCCCATCCCTGATGGTGTGTGTGGTTCTATGCTCATTGATTCCCTTAGCGACATGACCCGGGGTTTGTCCATGCATGTTTGTGGGTTGTGCCCTTGCCACTGGTGGTTGCATATGGCCCCATGACTTACCTGTGTTGGTTGAAGTGCTCCTCTGTGATGGTGTCCCAGTGCAGCTGTGCCATCTGGATCAGTTGGGGTCCCTTTGACAAAGGGGGCTGCCCATCACCATCTTCACCAGCGTCCTCATCATCCCATCACTGTCCCCTCTTGACCTGTATGGCTATGCCATGTCGTTGGCCATGTTGTGGAGGATGCAACAAGCCAGGAATAGCCCACAGGTCTTTGAGGGGCTATACTGTAGGGCACCGCCAGACATGTCCAGGCAGCGGAATGTGCCTTCAGCATCCCGAACACCCGGCGATGACATTGCATGCAGTGGCATGTGCCTCATTGTAGCATTGCTGTGATGGGGTCGCTGGGCCGGCCAGAATGGTGTGCGCAGCCAGGGACAGAGTGGGTATCCACTGTCACCTGTGTGTAGAGGGTGGGCATTAGTTTGGTGATCAGCTTCGCCTGCCTTGGGCCATCTAGGCAAATACTCATGTCACCTCTGACTATGCCCTCCCAAGCTCCATGTCTTTCTGTGCTTTGCATACTCACCCACTAGGTGGGCAGTGGGATGTCCCCACTCAAACCTGTGGCACAGTGTGGACTGGTGCCAGATGGAAGGAATCATGTGCTCCCCAGGGTGTTTGGCACAGACATTGATTATGCACCCCTGGCATCACACACCACCTGGCAGTTAATGCTTGCATACCCCTTCTGATTCATGTCTGTGGCCCTTCGGGCCAGGTGTATTCGGATGACCACATGGGTGCAGTCTGTTGCCCTGAGCACACCAGGCATTCATGCTACCCTGTGGAAATCCTGTATGTTTGCTGTGCACTCCACCAGTGTGCTGGGAAATGGATGTACTCCGCAGCATGTGGCAGCAGTGCGCTGAGGAACTGGGTGAGGAGGCATGATTGGCCAACTGGGTTATGCCTGTCATGTCCCTGTTGGCCTCTGGAAGGTACTCATGCTGAGCAGGCACATGACAGCTGTCAGTTTAGTCTCCACTGACAGAGCATGGGTCCGTTGTGTGGGTGCCTGCATCACATCACTGCACAGCTCACAGAGCCACCTCAGGATCACCCAGTTCAGGCAGTAGCAGCCCATGATCTCAATATCAGTGTACAGCTCAAAGCTGGTGCGGGCTCAGTACTGCCAGTTGGGGCATACCACTGACAGGCCCTTCCATGACCACGCCCCCTGTTGCCTGCCTTCCCACCTCCTCATAACTGCCTCCATCTCGATGGTGGCATTGGCCATGTCCCTGGCTTGTGGTACCCCAGCAGCTGTTTCTGTGTTCCCTCCACTGTCCTTGCTGCTACTACCCCTGCACAGGGAACACCTCCTGTAGTGGCTGTACTGCCCACCATCTGTGCCCTCAGTGCTGTGTGGCACTTCCCCTTGACCTGCACTGTGGCACAGGCTTCCCACACCTTCCTGTTCCTGGGGTTCCAGGTGCTCTGTCCTGCTCCTGCCCTGTCCTGCTCCCAGTTTTTATGTGCCTGTGTGGCTGCCTGCAGTTCAGCAACATGTGGCTTCCTGTAGCATTGTTGTGCCTCTCTCTTGTTCTTTTATTTTGGCTCATTTCCACTATTGCGCAACTTCCGTTTGCTCCCCTATTATGCATGGAGCATGTTGTTGAATATTGCACTGTGCAATTTATGCATGGTTCCTCCTTCAGTTGCACATGCATTCATTATCATTGCGCTCTTGCACATTGTGATTTGGAGGCGCATCTGCCTCCCTGCTGAATATCGCAAGAATGGCGCATTTTCTGATTTGCGCTGGTGCATCCCTTTGCGCATGGCACAACCCTTTTGAATATCCGGGACATGAAGCCAGCACTCAGGGCTCTAGCGTAAGAAGTAATAAGTAAGCTAATGGAAAATTGCTATTTAATAAAACAGATGGCGCAACACACAGGGCTCACAATGTCTGAAGTAATGAGTAGGCAACTGGAAAATTGCTGTTTAATAAAAGAGACTGAACCAACACACACAGGGCTCACACAATGTGAAGTAATGAGTAGGCTACAAGAAAATGTATATATAATAAAACATACGGAGCCAACCCACTGGGCTCACAATGTACAAAGGAAAGAGACGGCTACTAGAATATTGCCATTTAATGAAGCAGTTCTAGAAAACACACAGGCTCACAATGGATGAAATAATGAGTAGGGCACTAGAAAACTGTTATTTAATAAAACACTTGGAGAAAACACACAGGGCTCACTATCTATGAAGTAATGAGTAGACTATTGGAAATTTGCCATTAAATAAAACAGATGGAGCCAACACACAGGCCTCACAATGTACGAAGTAATGAGAAGGCTGCTGGAAAATTGCTATTTAATGAAACAGATGAAGACAACACACACAGGGCTCACAGTGTGCAAAGTAATGAGGAGGCTACTGAAAATTTGCTATTTAATAAAACAGATGGAGCCAACCCACAGGGTCTACAATGTACAAGTAATGAGTAGGCTACTAAAAAATTGGCATTTAATAAAACAGATGGAGCCAACACACAGGGCTCAGAGTATGCGAATCAATGAGTAAGCTACTAGAAAATTGTTATTTAATAAAACAGACGAGCTCACACACACAGGGCTCACAGTACATGAAGTAATGAGGAGGCTACTTGCAAATTGCTATTTAATAAAATGGACTGAGCCAACACACAGGGTTCAAATGTACAAAGTAATGAGTAGGCTACTGAAAAATTGTTATTTAATAAAACAGATGCAGCCAACACACACAGGCTCACAGTGTGTGAAGTAATGAGTAGGCTACTGAAAATTTGCTATTTAATAAAACAGATGGAGACAACACACAGGGTCACAATGTACAAATTAATGAGTAGGCTTCTGGAAAATTGCTAGTTAATAAAACCGATGGAGCTAACACATAGGAATGACAATGTACAAGTAATGAGTAGCTACTGGAAAATTGTTAATTAATTAAACAGCGAGCCAACACAAAGAGGACACAATGTACAAAGTAATGAATAGGCTATTAAAAATTGATATTTAATAAAACAGATGGAGCCTACATACACAGGGCTCACAGTCCAGTAAAATAATGAGGAGGCTACTCACAAATTGCTATTTAATAAAACAGACGGAGTCTACACAAAGGGTTGACAATGTCACGAAGTAATGAGTAGGCTACTGGAAAACTGTTATTTAATAAACCAGATGCAGCCAACACACACAGGGCCCACAGAGCACGAAGCAATGAGTAGGCTACTGAAAAATTGCTGTGTAATAAAATAGATAGAGCCAACATGCAGCACACAGAATGTAAGAAGTAATAAGTAGCCTACTGGAAAATTGTTAATAAAACAGATGGAGCCAACACAAAGGGGTCACAATGCACAAAGTAATGAGTAGGCTATTAAAAATTGCCATTTACTAAAATAGACAGGGCCAACAAACACAGGGCTCACAGTGTGCAAATAATGAGTCAGCTACTAGAAGACTGCTATTTAAAAAATCAGTAGGAAAATACACAGGGCTCACAATGTGGAGGTAATGTGTAGGCAACTAGAAAATTTCCACTTAGTAAAACAGACAGAGCCAACACACAGGGCTCACAATGCCCAAAGTAATGAGTAGGCTACTGGAAAATTGTTATTTAATAAAACTGATGGGGACAAACACACAGGGCTCACGCTTACAAAGTAATAAGTAGGCTACTTGAAAATTGCTGTTTAATAAAACAGACGGAGATAACACACCGAGCTCACAATGTACGAAGTAATAAGTAGGCTTCTGGAAAATTGTTTTTAGTAAAACAGATGGAGCCAACACACAGGACTCACAATGTATGAAGTAATGAGTAGGCTACTGGAAAATTGTTAATTAATAAAACAGATGGAGTGAACACAAGAGGTCACAATGCACAAAGTTTTGTGTAGGCTATTAAAAAATTGCCATTTAATAAAACAGACGGGCCAACAAACACAGGGCTCACAGTGTGTGAAGTAATGAGTAGGCTACTAGAAGACTGCATTTTAATAAATCAGTTGGAGAAACACACAGGGCTCAAAATATAGAAGGTAATATGTAGGCTACTGAAAATTTCTGTTTATTAAAACAGACCGAGCCAACACACAAGGGCTCACAATGCACAAAGTAATGAGTAGGCTACTGGAAAATTATTATTTAATAAAACAGATGGGGCCAAAACATACAGGGCTCACAGTGTGTAAGTAATGAGTAGGCTACTGAAAATTTGCTATTTAATAAAACAGATGGAGCCAACACACAGGGCTCACAATGTAAGAAGTAATGAGTAGGCTACTGAAAATTGCTATTTAGTAAAACAGATGGAGCCAACACAAAGGGTCATACTACACGAAGCAATGAGTAGACTACTAGAAAGCTGCTATTTAATAAAACAGACGGAGCCAACCTACACAGGGCTCACAGTGTGCAAAGTAATGAGTAGGCTACTAGAAAACAACTATTTAATAAAACAGCTCTAGAAAACACACAGGACTCCCAATGTACACAGTAATGAGAAGGCTATTAGAAAATTTCTGTAATAAAACAGATGGAGCCAACAGACAGGGCTCACAATGTATGAAGTACTAAGTAGGCTACTGGAAAATTGTTATTTAATAAAACAGATGGAGCCAACACACAGGGCTCACAGTGTACGAGTAATGAGAGCTACTGAAAAATTGTTGTTTCATAAAACATATGGAGGCAACACACTGGCCTCACAATGTACGAGTAATGAGTAGGCTACTGAAAATTGCCATTAAATAAAACAGATGAAGCCAACACACAGGGCTCACAATGTACAAAGTAATGAGTAGACTACTGAAAATTGCCATTTAATAAAGCAGATGGAGCCAACGCAGATAGAGCTCACAGTATGTGAAGAAATGAGTAAGCTACTAGAAAATTGCTATTTAATAAAACAGATGGAGCCAACACAGGGTTCACAATGTACAGTAATAAGTAGGCTACTGGAAAATTGTTATTTAATAAAACAAATGCAGCCAACACATACAGGGCTCACAGAGTGTGAAGTAATGAGTAGGCTACTGAAAAATTGATATTAACAAAACAGATGGAGTCAACACACTGGGCTCACAATGTACAAAGTAATGAGTAGGCTACTGGAAAATTGCTATTAATAAAACAGATGGAACTAACCCAAAGGGCTCGTAATGTATGCAGTAATGAGTAGGCTACTGAAAATTGCTATTTAATAAAACGGACAGAACCAACACACAGGGCTCACAGTATGTGAAGTAATGAGTAGACTACTGGAAAATTCCTGTTTAATAAAACGGAGAAAACACACTGGGCTCACAATGTACGAAGTAATGAGTAGGCTACTGGAAAGTTACTGTTTAATAATAGAGATATAACCAACACACACACTGGGCTCACTTTATGTGAAGTAAATGAGTAGACTACTAGAAAATTGCTATATAATAAAACATACGTGCCAACACACTGGGCTTACAATGTACAAAGGAATGAGTAGGCTACTAGAATATTGCCATTTAATAAAACAGTTATAGAAAACACACAGGCTCACAATGGGCTAAGTAATGAGTAAGGCACTAGAAAATTGTTATTTAATAAAGCAGATGGAGAAAACACAGGACTCACTATGAAGTAATGAGTAGGCTACTGGAAATTGCCATTTAATAAAACAGATAGCACCAACACACAGGGCTCACAGTGTACTGAGTAATGAGTTGGCTACTGGAAAACTATCATTTAATAAAACAGATGCAGCCAACACACACAGGGCCCACAGAGTGCGAAGTAATGAGTAGGCTACTGGAAAATTGCTATTTAATAAAACAGACAGATAACACAGCGCGGACTCACAATGTATGAAGTAATGAGAAGGCTACTGGAAATTGTTAATTAATAAAACAGATGGAGCCAGCACAAAGGGGTCACAATGCACAAAGTAATGAGTAGGCTATTAAAAATCGCCATTTAATAAAACAGACGGGCCAACAAACACAGGGCTCACAGTGTGCAAGTAATGAGTAGGCTACTAGAAGATTGCTATTTTATAAATCAGTTGGAGAAACACACAGGGCTCACAATGTAGGAAGTAATGTGAAGGCTACTAGAAAATTTCTGCTTACTAAAACAGACGGAGCCAACACATAGGGCTCACAATGCACAAAATAATGAGTAGGCTACTGGAAAATTGCTATCTGATAAAACAGATGGGGCCAAACACACAGGACTCACAGTGTGTGAGTAATGAGTAGGTTACTGAAACTTGCTATTTAATAAAACAGATGGAGCCAACACACTGGGCTCACAATGAACAAGTAATGAGCAGGCTACTGGAAAATGGCTATTAATAAAAGAGATGGAGTGAACACACGGGCTTACAAATGTACGAAGTAATGAGTAGGCTATCGGAAAATTGCTGTCAAATAAACCAGACAGAACCAACACACATTGCTCACACTATGTGAAGTAATGTGTAGTCTACTAGAAAATTGCTATTAAATAAAACAGACGGAGGCAAAACACTGGGCTCACAATGTACAAAGTAATGAGTAGGCTACTAGAAAATTGCCATTTAATAAAACAGACAGAGCCAACACACACAGGCTCACAGTGTGCAAAGCAATGAGTAGGCAACTAGAAAATTGCTATTAAATAAAACAGGTGGAGAAAACTCACTGGGTTCACAATGTATGAAGTAATAAGTAGTCTACTAGAAAATTGCTATTTAATAAAACAGTTGTAGAAAACACACAGGACTCATAATCGATGAAGTAAAGAGCAGGCTAGTAGAAAACTGCTATTTAATAAAACAGTTGTAGAAAACACACAGGGCTCAATATTTACAAGGTAATGAGCACGCTAGAAAATTGCATTTAATAAAACAGATGGAGCAAAGACACATGGCTCACAATGTACGAAGTAATGAGAAGGCTACTCAAAATTGCTATTTAATAAAACAGATGGAACCAACCCACAGGGCTTACAATATACGAAGTAATGAGTAGGCTACTAGAAAATTTCTGTTTAATAAAGCAGAACAAAGCCAACCCACAGAGCTCACAATGTGCTAGTAACAGTAGGCTACTGGAAAACTGTTATTTAATAAAACAGATAGAGCCAGCACACACAGGGCTCACAGTGGGCAACGAATGAGTAGGCTACAAAATTGTTATTCAACAAAACAGACGGAGCCAACACACAGAGTTCACAATGTACGAGTAATGAGTAGGTTACTAGAAAATTTCTGTTTAATAAACAGACAGAGATAACACAGGGCTCACAGTATGAGAAGTAATGAGAAGGCTACTAGAAAATTGCTATTTATTAAAACAAAATGTGCACAGAATTCAGGTGGCTGCACGCATATGTCTCTAATAGAAACATTTCTAAGGTGGCAAAGGAAGCTGAAACTCCCTAGTGGACTGACCCCTAACCGGGCCTGGAAGGGGTTTATTGTGCTTTCATAGCAAAACACAATGCAGTGGACGAGCCACTTTGAAATAGTCTACTTAGACACCGGATTGCCCCAGTGTTGTGGTCTGAAAGCCACAAACAGTTGGTCTGATTTACTGATGAGCAGCTGTGCGCTTAAGTTGGTACCTTCAGTGCCTGTGGATATCCAGAGGTGAAGGAGAGCTTCTCCCTATTGGTGTGAGAAGGAAGTAAACTGGAAGGTCAACCGACTGGTTGAGGGTCAACTCAAATCACTTTAAGAAGAAACTTAGTATTAGTTCTGAGGAAACTCTTCCCTATGAAAATTAAATACGGCTCTTTAACACATCAGAGCCTGGAGCTCGGAAACTCTTGAGCTGAGGTAACAGCAATTAAAAACAAACCTTCCAGGAAGGTAACGCAGCTCACAGTCAGCTGCTGGTTCAAAAGTTAAATGAGATTCTCCAATACAAACAGGAGGTCCTAAGGTGGGATAGAATCACTA
This sequence comes from Neoceratodus forsteri, assembly GCA_016271365.2. Lineage (NCBI taxonomy): Eukaryota > Metazoa > Chordata > Ceratodontiformes > Ceratodontidae > Neoceratodus > Neoceratodus forsteri. The sequence goes on along the minus strand of CM057450.1, from coordinate 160,599,738 downwards.
ATGGTGGGTCTCATGTGTAGCATCCCTCAGTAAAAGGTGCAGACCATATGCAGTTGGGCTAAGGTTTTGTCCCCAAAAGGGTGTGATAGGCAGAAATGGCCCACATGTGCACCATTATGGAAGAGTTGCTCAAGCCTTGCTGATGTAAGGAGAGGAGAGATACTGCAATACTGAGTTCACTGAACAGGTGTGAGGGTCCAGACAGTGAGATAATGCCAAGGCAGCAGACGCTGCTTCCACTTCATAACGTAGTGGAGCGAGTAGAGGCTTCCTCACCAAACGAGGATGTCCACCACCTCTTGGGAGACCCTGTACCTGGACTTTTCTATGTCTGTAGGAGCCAAGCATGAAGGTGTAAAGACCTGAGATTGGGATGAACCAGTGAACTCTGATCCTGGGACAGCAACTGCGAGCATATCGGCAGTGGAACTGAAGGTTCCAAGGACAACCGCTGAAGTAGTGGGAACCAAATCTGCCGAGGTCACAATGGGGTGATTAGAATCATCAAAGCCCCTTCAGCCTGTATCTTCACTAGAACTCTCTGAATGAAAGGGAAGGAAGGAAGGCATAAAAAACTTCCCTGCCCAACAAAGGGACAACGTGTCTGGCCAGAAAACACCAGGTGCGGGCTCTCGCGAGCAGAAATTGGCAGTTTGGCATTGCATGGTGACGCAAACAGGTCCAACTCTGGTTGACCCCATGTGTCGAAGAGTTGGTCCGCTACTGATTGCAGTAGCTCCCACTCGTGTGCCTTGGACTGAGACCCTGCTTAGGCTGTTGGCCAAGTCATTTAGGATGCCTGTAATGTGCACTGTGGACAGGAGATGTGCCGCTAGCATCCAGCACCAGACCTCATTGCCTCCTGCAAAGGGGCAGGAGTGGTGCCCCTTGTTTGTTGATAGAAGACAACCACCATTTAAAGACAAAGAACCTCTGTGCACAAACACTGAGGCAAGGGTTACCCCAAAGGGCATTTGGCTGGGAAGCAAAGTTTCAAGAAAATACAAATCACACATGCCCACACAATGCAAAGCATCATGGGCTGCATATACAAATCACCACAGAATGTTATGCTGGTTCAACTTTAAGCAGAATTGCATGGTGCCGAAAGGCCTCACACAATTTGCAAAGGGTGCTAACAGATGACATAGACACGTGTTACGTCCCTACCAGGACTCATCAGCATGCCTCGTCTGTTTGACACCCCAGTGGAATGGACCAGCTACCCTAAGACAGTGTGTTCGATATGTTGTGGTGAACCCATTAAAATAAAAACTATTTAAAGACAAAGAACCTCTGTGCACAAACACTGAGGCAAGGGTTACCCCAAAGGGCATTTGGCTGGGAAGCCAAGCTTCAAGAAAATACAAGTTTTCCATCCGAATAAGGAGAGAGCCTGGGACAAGGTCCTCTTGAAAAGCATGCAGTGCTTTGAGGACCACTCACATTTCCAGAACACTAATGTGTAGATCACGCCCATAGCGGTCCATACTCCTCATGTTTGGTGGTCCCCAAATGCGCCCCCAACCCAAAGTGTCCATCATTAGAGTCTGATTTGGGGGCTCCTGATGGAAGGGACTCATTTCTCTAGATTGAGAGGGTCCAGTCACCAAAGTAGTGTCCTCTTGCCCAGCTCCTGGACTCTGACCATGTGGTCTAGGTTGTCTGAGCATTAATCTCACTGCACCCTGAGCATCCATTGTGGGATTCTCATGTGGAGGCGAGCCAGAGGAGTAACAGGAATGGCCACCGATGTGCCCCAGAAGTCTGAGGAAGGTCCTGGCCTGGACCTGAGGGGTTACAAGGACCGATCTGGCAATCTCCTCAAGCGATCACTCCTCTCTGGGAGTAGAAAGCCATGCCCTGGACCGAATCCAGGACCGCCTCAATGAAGACGAGTCTTGGCTGGGCTCTGGGGAAGACTTTGGAAGGTTCAGGATGATCCCTACCTCTTGAATAGAGTATAGGTGTCTCCAAGAGCCTGAAGGAGGTGCACCTTGACGGGCTGCAAGCAGCCAATCGTCGAGGTAAGGGAAGACATAATGTCCCTGGTGCCTTAGAGCCACAGCCACCACTGCCAAGCATTTGGTGAAGACTCAAGGAGCAGAGGAGAGGCCAAATGGGAGAACCCGAAAATACAGGTTACTCACCTGTAACAGGAGTTCTAGGAATGGTATATGTTGTTCATCCATACTGTCTGGTAGGTTCCTTGCCGCTTTAAATCTTGCCAGAAGGTCTTCAAGCTGGCCTCCCACCCACCCAGGTGGTAAAAAGCTCGGCTCTGCTCCATGATGCTAGATTCAGCCCACGCAAGCCAGGTTGTGCTGAAGACAGGAATGGTGGATGAACAACATATACCATTCCTAGAACTCCTGTTACAGGTGAGTAACCTGTATTTCTAGGGACATGGATGTGTTGTTCATCCACTCTGTCTGGCAGACTCTAGCAGTTCTCTGGGAGGAGGGAGGCAAGGTACACCTCCTACTTAGGGAATAATGACTGGAGAACCGAGGCCCCAAAACCAGCATCCTGTGGTAATGGGTAATGAAGGTGCTGACTTCCAGGTAGCTGCCCTGCAGATTTCCTGGATAGGGACGTCCCTGGAAGCAGCCACCGATGCAGTGGTATGGCGGGTAGAATTAGCTCTTATTCCTCTGGGAGGCTCCATGCCCGCCAACCCATAGCAGAGATTTATGATGGAGTTGACCCACCTGCCTATCGTCCAGTTGGCTGCAGGTCTGCTAGGTGTGGCTTCAGCATAGGTGACAAACAGCTGGTGAACCTCTCCTGAACTTCAGCCGTCCGCCTCCTTGTAATAAGCGAGCTGCTCTCTAGGGTCCAGTATGGAGCTTATATTCGGCCTCTGAGGTGTGATTGGGGTAGAACATCAGCAGAGTCAACACCTGGTTAAGGTAAAACTCCCACACCACCTTCAGAAGGAATTTTGGTGGGGCACAGGACAGCCTTGTCCCTGTGGAAGACCAGATAAGGAGACTTGATGGAAAGCACCTGAGCTCTCCCATCCTTCTGGCTGACGGATAGCCACCAAGAAGGTGGTCTTCCATGACAGGTGAGAGATGTCACACCTGTGCATCAGTTCAAATGGCTTGCCCATGAGCTTAGCCAATACCAGCAGTAGATCTCACGGAGGTGGAGGTTCTCGACCGGAGGATATGTGATCAAGGCCTTTGAAAAGCGCCCACCACCTTCTCCTGCACCACCAACTGCTTCCGGCCCGCACCTGGTAAGTAGAGAAAGGGTCATCGACCAAGCCCTTGCTGAGAAAGGGACTATAGGTAGTCCAGAATACTTCCTAAGGAGCAGGAGGAAGGGTCCAGGCCCTTGTCCTGACACCAAATGGAGAATCTCTTCCATTTAAAGGCATAGCATTTTCTGGTCGACTTACGGGAAGCCTCAACAACGTTGAGGACCTCGTCAGAAAGACCCAAGGCCTGGAACTCTAGCCGCCAGGAACCAGGCGCAGGTGCGGGATTGAAGGTCCAGATGGAATACCTTCCTCTGATTGACTGAGAACAGGTCCGGGCGGGCTGAAAGCTGCCTCAGGAGCCTGGAGCTGAGACTGAGGAGATCTGACACCAGAATTGGCGGGCCAGTCTGGGGCTACCAGAATCACCTGCGCCAAGAAGGGACGCTGCCAATTTGTGCTGGGTATCCACCGTAAAGGTGGATATCCTCAGCCAGGCTCTGCGGTGCATGGCCACTGCAGCCGCTACTGATCGGACACAGGAGTCTCCAATGTCTAGAGTGGTTTGGCACTGCTGTTTCACCACTGCCCTTCCCTGATCCCACACCTGCTTGACCGCAGTCTGCAGGTTGGCCGGGAGATGAGGATCACCTCATCCAGGGAGCCCATGAGGCGTGGGAGAAGTGCACCATCAGTATAACCGAGCTGGCCTGATGGAGGCCGAGGGAGGACACAGCGCACACCTTGCACCCAGCATAGTCCAGCTTTTGGACTCCTTGTTGGGGGCTTATCCACATCCCTAGCGTCCCAGAGCACCAGAAATGCTATCGGTGACCAACCCTCCACAGAGGGGTGTTCCAAAAAACAGACAAAGAGCCGGTAGGGACCAGATACTTCCTGGCCATCCTGGCCAAAGGCGCAGGACAGGAAGCCGCTCGCTGCAAAGCTCCAAGGCTGGGTCAACAATGGCTTCAGCCACCGGAAAAGCCTCCATGGAGAATCCTCGGTCCAGTATCATCATGAAGGATACTTGGCCCGCTTGGATACGGGCTCAAGCTGCCTCCAGTGGACTCTGAGATGAGCCAAAGCAGACCCATGAATGATGATGGGCTCGTCCATCGACTGCTCCTGAGAACTCCAGGTCAAGGAGCCTGGAAAACAGGAAGGAGTCAACATCAGACTTCGAGGAGTCTGTGAAGAGCTGCCTGGGGCCTCAGCCACCCTTCACCTGCCAAGGGCGGTGGAGCGGGTGACTGACAACCGTGGGGCAGACCTGACCCGACCGAGAGTCCTTGAGTTGAGCACCCGATTTTGGTTGTGGAAGCAGAGGTTCCACCACAATCGGTGGGGCAGCTGGTTTCGCCAAACAACCGCCCAGGCTTGGGCACCCGACCACCGTGAGGGGTTGTTTCGCCTTTCGGTGACAGCCACTTGATGGCCGGGAAGGTGACGGCGATGGCTTGTTCCCAGACAAAAGGATCTGCTGCCACATTAAGTCCCTCGAGCGCCGACGCAATTTGTGCCGAAGTTTTCCTCTCTTCCGAGGAGGAAGACGAGGACGAGCGGGCGCCGCCACTTTCCTCGGTGCTGAGACCAAGACCGCTGATGTCGGTGGAATTGGCTGGACTGAGATGAGGTCCGAGATCGAGACCCCGTGTTTCCGAGGTGGGTCTGGGAGGGTGCGGGGACACCCGCCTCCCTCAGCTCAGGAGCCTTGACTGAGGACTCCGCACAGGAGGTGCAGGCAAGTCCTCGGTTTCTACAGGGGAACCGTGATGAAGGGTTGTCGGCTTCACCAGTCGACAGCCAGTCTGACGGGTCGAGAAAAATCTCAAATGCATCGACGGGTGTCTCGGCCGCTGACCTGACGGGGACACCATGAAGCCAGCAGCCTTAGCCGCAATCTCGATCAGCAGAGCGTCGACTGTCCTGGGAAGGGGACCTCTCCCGCCTCCCACGAACGCCGACGATGGGACTTACTCTTCAAGTCCTTCTTTTTGATCGAGAAGAGTGTCCCGATGGCCTCTCACCCTTCATGAGAGGATTAGCAAAGCTCCTTAAAGAAGCTGTGTAGGAGGATCCCAGAGAGGCAGGATAAATGCCACGACTGAGGAAGATGAGGATGCGGCTGGGCCACCTCCTCCTTGAGGGCATCATCTGCTCTAGTTGCTTAGCTGAGCCAGCCACCGCAGACACTGCCCAACAGGCCTCCTTGGACTTCACCGCAGATAACATTTCGGGCACCCAAGTTGTAGCCGGCAGCGCTGTCTTCAAGAACGTTAGCCAAAAAGACCTGCACAACTCGCAGGCCTGCAGTTCGTGGTCAAGGCCGAGGGCAGATGCGAGTGGAGTGCGGATCCATCCTGGACATCTTCTGCCCACATGGGTACCGCTGAAAACCGAGTCGATTTGTCCATCGCAACATGCGAAGTAAGAATTTGACCAAGTCTTGAAAACTTTAAAATTATTTTCAGTGAACCCAAGGGTTAGGATCCAGTCTATACGCAGAGCGTTAAGGAGGGAACCTGAGCTTCCAAGCTGTAAGGAAGATCTGGTGTCATGGGGAGGAGCCGAGAGTTTTACTACCTGGGTGGGTGGGAGGAGCCAGCTTGAAGACCTTCCGCAAGATTTAAAGTGGCGAGGAACCTGCCAGACAGTGTGGATGAACAACATATCCATGTCCCTAGAACTGATAATGCTCCCCTGGAAGTGGAACCTTAGGTACTTCCTGTGCGGGGAAAGACCCCTATGTGCATGTACACATCTTGCATGTCTAGGAGCAGAGCCAGTCTCCTGATGCAGCAGAGGAATAAGCCCGAAGAGTCACCATCCAGAACCTTCAGTATTCAATATAGTTGTTTAGGAGCTGAGGTCCAGAATGGGACAAAGATCCTGCGGCCTCTTTGGGACAAGGAAAAATGGGAGTAATATCTCTTTCCCGCTGCTGCAGAGGGACTAGTTCTATCGCCTCTTTCCACAAAAGGGTCTGAATCTCTCTTCTATGAGTGGAACATGAGAAGGAGGATACTTGAGGACCTTGCTGGAGTATCTGGGGATCTCAGTGAACTCCAGCATATGTCTCCTCCTTATAATATCTAGGACCCACTGGTCCACAGTTATTGAGCTCCAACCTTCAGGTGAAGGGAGAAGCGACCCCTACTGCCTCCCCTTGTACCTCCGGAGGAGGTGGTGTCAGAAAGGAGTCATTGGGCAGAGCCAGGAGTGGGCAGAGAGGCTTGGGAGGACTTGGGGCCACGAAGGAGCACCTACAGCCTGCTGGTTGCTGGCTCTCCTTTGAAGCCACCCTCTGGCCCTGTTGGTTTCGTGGGCTTGGGCACCTGAGGGCTTCCAAAATGGCTACTGTTTTGCTTTCTTCTGGTCCCTCTGTACATTTGGAGAACAAACCAGATAGATTTCCCAACTCCTGAGACAAGAGATAAGCGACTCTGTAGCCTACCCAAAAGGACACAACTTTGGAATGGAAGGTCTCAGATTCCAGACTGCAAATCCTGGTGAAAGCCAGAGACTCTCAGTGCAGGCGTGGCACCAGAGACAGACACCTGATGCTGCTGCTCTGGCCCCTGTATCTGTGGTGTCGACGAGGCACTGAGAGCATGCGTGCTCACATCCAAGCCCAACTTTAGGATGTCCAGAAGCCCGCTTTGTGCAGAGTCTGGCAAGGCAGTGGCAAGCTCCTGCCCTCTCCTCAATGCATTCTGGTACTGGACCACATGTGAGGAAGTTGAGGGACCTAATGGAGCAGGTGGAGGCAGAGTAGACTTTCTTGCCCACCTTGTCCAAGTAGTGGGATTCTGGATCAGGAGGCTGGGAGCTGAGGAGTTTGGGCTGCTTGGACTTTTCATGGGCAGCTATAATCACCGATGAGTCTGCCTGAGGGTGCTCTGCCAGAAAATGTTTGGCCCTCTGGGCTCTATGCAGCCTATCTGACTTCTTAGGAATTGCCTGGACTGAAGCTGGATACTTCCAAGTGGTTCTAGTAAGATCCTGGAAGGTATCCACTAAAGGAAGCACCACGAGAGGCTTGGGCTCCTTCTGCCTCAGGTATTTTGCCAGTCAACGGTATTCCGGGTCCAGGTCTTCCATTTTGTTGGAAGCCTGGATGTGTCTCATAACATCCATGAAGGCTGGATCATCAGGAGGTGAGCAGGGCTGATCCTTCTCCCAGGCAGCCCCCAACTCCCGAGAGGGACAAGGAGGGAGATGGAGTGGATAACCTGCTACTAGGCCTTTAATGGCCTGATCTGCACCTTGGATTCTCCCTGCTCGAATGTCAGTACCTGCCGGACTGACGCCGTCCAAAGACCAGCCAGCTACGGCCGACAACAAAGCAACAACGGACATCGGTCAGGGGTCCAACACTGGGAATGGAGAGGCCCACCTAGCAGAATGGGACCAACTTCTAGACCGGGGCCAGGACCGCGATGGCTACCAGATCAGGAGGGTGCTGAAGACAGCCCTCAGACTGAGAATGAACCTTGAGGGTGGGCATGGCAGCAGCCGCCGGGGTCCTCCGCTAGGGAAGTGGCAGGAAGTTCCTTGGGTTCAGCATTGTCAGGCTGGTCAATTGGGTCCAACTTCAGTGGAGACTGTTCCTTGTGAACCTGACCCCACCAGAAGGTCAGCAGCTCCTGCAGCTGGTCCTTATTAAAGGCCATGGCTGCAGTCCCTGGAAAGGGAGCGGTAAAGCCAGAACAGGCAGATCGTGAGAGGAGAACCTCCTTCAATCCTTGTGAGGTAGAAGACTTTGGGGTTCCCAAGGCCACTCCTGCCGCAGGGTCCTCCACCACCACAACCTCTACCGCTGGTATGGGAACTGGTGTCGGTACCACTGAGTCGGTGCTGGGGTGACTTTTTCACCCGTGGTGGTTTTCCAGTCGAGCGGTTGAGACCTTCCTAGGCAGGACTGGAAGTTTGTGCCGAGGGGTCTGGGGAGGGGTAATCAGAAGAAGAGCCACCTTAGCTTTGGGCTTATCCCTCAACGTTCCTGCCTTAGTTAGCACCTGCTTTTTTGCAAGAAGGATTGCACTTTGGAGCCTTCTGGGTACTTCCCTGAGCCCGAGGAGGGAGAGGCTTTCTTGTGGGAAAGCAGGAACGAGAATGGGAACAAAAGTGATGATGGACCGGCTATGGTCCTTTTCACGGAGCTTACCAGATTTGTCCCAGTGTTTGCCACCTTTTTCCCAGAGGTGTGCAGATCCCTATTCTTTTCAAGAAGGTGGGCCTTTGAGCCTTCAGGTGCCTGATTCTTGTCCTACTGGTAAACCCCTGGCAGATGGAGCAGGATGCGCTGTCGTGATCTGAGCCCAAGCAAAACACACACTTGGTGTGACCATCTTGCAATGGGATTTGGCTGTCACAGTGACACTTATTCTTCCTGGGTCCAGAATAGACCGACAACGGTGACAACATGCGCTGGATGGGAGTCAGCCACTGGAAACAACAAAAAATGGTATAAAACAGTAGAAAGGAGTCCAAGAGTCTTCTTTCTTCAGATGTAGCTTGGTTGGATAGCCTGAACTTCCCCAACGTGAGCAAGTTGCAGGGAAAAGAATTGGGGTGAAGCTGGGTCCGCTTCTTTATACTATGTCCAACATCGGGAGGGCTTTCTCTGCTGGGTACTGCTAGCTGAGAATTTTTCCAGTGGGTCCTAATGCCTAGTGCGTTAGTCCTAATGGTTATAGCCTGCTGCAAGAGCTCCCACCGAGTAAGATCAGTAGTTCTAGGAGTTGTATAAGACGCTCATCCACACTATCTGGCAGATGCCTTTACCTTTAATTCCTACTGGAACATCTTCAGCTAACTCTTTCCACCTACTCAGGTAGTATAACCTTGGCTCCATCCCCAGATGACAGATCTTGCCCGCTGGAAGCAAGGTTGTGTGCTGAGCCTGTGGAGGTTGGGTGGTCCTTGTGAATGACCATCATATATCACTCCTAGAAGTACTGTTATAGGTGAGTAACCTGTTTTTCAGAACATGGCTATGATGTTCTAGCTACACTGTCTGACAGACTCTAGCAGTTCTCCAGGAGGAGGAGGCAAGGCACACACACCCTGCTTGGGAAAAAGAGATTGAGAACTGAGGTCCCCAGAAGCAGCCACTGCTGCAGCAGTATGGCAGGTGGAATGAGCCCTTAGCCTTAGGGGAGGCTCCTCACCACAAACTCTCCCTGAACTTCAGCCATATGCTCAGGTCCAGAGTATGATGTGGTTGCCGCCACTGCAGTTAAACCGCTTCATAACTTCCATACTGCTTTTGTTTTTTTCCCAGGTTTGTGTCCTAAGTATTCTACTGGCACTGCTGGCTGCCCCGCACAAAGATGGTCCATGTCAGGTAGTTTGGAGAACTTTCAGTGACGTGACCTGTTGCATTTTCTAATGAGAAAGAGGATATCTTGGTGAATTTGAAAATCAAGCAGCGTAGAATAGAAGCAAGAGGAGTAACTTGCTGATGGAGGCGGCAGCAGTAGTGGAGAGTTTTGAGTGCTGACGGGTTGCTCTTTGTAATGGTCTTACTCCCATGCACTGGACTGGTCTGTCTGCTCAGAATCTTGTGGCTGTGTTACTGCAGCCACCACTCTACAGTGAGGAAGAAGCAGATCCAGCAACAGCAGTTCTTAGGGCAGCCCAGTGGCAAGACGAATTACTGGCACCATATTTTAACTGACCTGTGCTTTAGTTGGCTCTATGATGCTGGTTTGACAACCAACTGCCAACCGGCATCGTAGCACCAGGTTCTTGTTGACCGCGAGTTGCAGCCCACAGGGAGCCATGCACAGGAGGGACTTTTTCTTTGGGGCCTTCACCCCAAACCCATGTGGGAGCTCTGCCTCCCACATCCCCCAAACTAAAGAATTCTAATTCCAGGTTGGAGTTAGTTCAGGAGGAGGTGCAGGTCAGGGAGAGTGTTGCCGGGTCCTGCATGCATCCCCTACAGTGACTTAGCACTGTTGTTGGCAGCAACATACGCCACCGTAGAGGTTTTGCCACAGGAGATATATACCAGCTTAGATGACAGTTTGCTGTATTTGGAAGCACGATCTTGAACCATGCAACTGGAACCCCACCTCCCAAGATTCTGCAGAAAGAGATGGATCTTCTGAAAGGTAAGCTGGCGAGAGTGCTGTGCATTGGAATTAGTGAAGTACGGTTGGTGTACAGTACATTACAGTTGCAGACTTGTGGATCTCTTCTGAAGGCTCAGGATGCTCACTGAGGCATGAGGGCAGAGGAGTCTTCTACTTGAATTTACACCCACACAATGAGTTAACTGATGTGGGTCTCTGGGCACGGAAGTATCAGGACTGTTTTTTCTCCTCTGAATGACTTTTATTGCTTGTGTCATGCACATAGCAATGGTGTGCTTAACCAACAACCGTCAGTATTTTACGATGGCTACATGTTTGAGTGGCTCGAGTGTTCTCCCTCCAAAGCAGTGTCCTGGTAGCAGTACAGAGCTTTGGATGTTCCTCCTTGTTCTAATTCATGCTAGTTTAGCAGCAAACATGTTTCTTTTGATTTCTTGGATCTGCAGTCATATGATATGTCCCTCTGCAATGCTACAAATTGCCAGCTGGCGGGCAGTAGGTTACGTACTATTTAGCCCGGCACCTGGAGGATAAAGACATCAAGAGTAATAGACCGGAGGACCTTTCTGCAGACAGAAGATATTTTATTAGGAGCGATGTAAGCTCCGCATATTGGTTACATGTTCTCCCAAAGCTTAAGGCAGTGGGGTTTATATACAGTGTAACAAACAAGTACAGGATGTATGATAACTAAGTACAGGATATGTTTTTGTAGCTTTTATAAGGTAAAGCAGAAGTTGCTGCAAGCACTAATATATTGTTGTAGTCCTTTAAGGCATCCAGAGTCTCTGATAGGCTTGATTTTGTTGATCACATGCAGGCTTTGTATCCTGATCATGCTTGCTGGACGGTACTCATGCGCTTGTGTTTATGATTTTGTCTTATGGGCTATGTGACTTACCTCTGATAGGTATGACACACTGATCACGCCGAACAGCGCTGTTTTTACTACAGTGTACAGACATACAGGTTGACAATGCATGACGTGCTCATCCACTAGCTTATTAAATTGTACTTTAACAACAGTATAATATATGTTTGATACGCTCCATGTCATTTACACTATAACATGCACAACTAATATAATCAAAACCGTATGATTTTACATACACTTTTTGTGGTCACTTAACATTGGGCTGCACTTACACAGCCTATGTTTTAATAGTTTATCTTGCTGGGTGGAAATCCTTTAAGGAATTAAAGCTATGCCTTAGTGCTTTGTGTTGTGTTTGCTGCTGACTGGGTACTAGATACTTTGGTTTAGCTTAGCTAATCATGCGGCATGTGGCAGTTTTACTTGAGCCTGTGGCTAGAAAAAGGATTTTATGCTTATGCTAAAATTTAATGGTGGCTCAGGTAGTAATATAAACTTAAAAATTAACTATGTTACACCTCCCACTAAATCTGTTCTGTTATCTAAGGTTATATGATATAATTGGTTAGTTCTCCTGTTTCACAACATATAGATCCGCAAGCTAAAGGATATTATGTTTTAATTTAATATGCTACGGTTTGTATGAGATGCATTTATAATCTTTATAACTATATTAGGGATCACCATAAGTGGTTAAAGCAGCTTCTCTAACTACATTTACTTTTTCCTTGATTTTCAAGGTATTATAGGGATCTGGGTGTTTCATCATCCCTTTTAGAAGTGAGAGTGTAAACACATTGATAAATTATGTTGTTCTACCTGTTCAACCTATGGGACCACAGGGCTAAAAAAAGGAATGAACCTTTACAATTTATGCAGTCTACCATACATTTCAGTTTAGTCCATCACAGCTGTGGCACGTGTTGGCATGAGAGGTGTTGTATATGCTGATTTTTAATATATGGATTTCAAAATTAATAGGACAGTAAAGCATACAAAAATGTGGGTAATATTATCACTCAAGTGATAATACCACACTTCAAGACTGATAATACTATCACTACATCTCTCAATACTATCGCTCGGACCTGAATGATAGTATTACCAGCCAAGCTCAAGAGCTAAGCTCACAACTCTCCAGATCAGTAAACCTTTTAAACATCAATCAACCATTGATGCTCACAATGTGGCTAACTACTGGCTGATCACTGTCTGTGGGTGGCCAAAATGGTTTCCAAAACAAGGCAGTCGCCTCTCGCTAACAAGAGCGATAGTGTCCACGGCACTTCCCATTTTTTATTTTCAAAAGGAGTTATCTGGTTGATCCATGCCCCCCACAAAAGAAGAAAAGGTACAAGTAAAAACAGTTTGTTTTTTTTTACTGTCCCATGTGGCGATCGGAGGGGAGAACGAGACAGAGAGAGGCAGTGCAGTCAGCCAGGACTGATGCAATCCTTCGTGGCAGCAGCTGACCCCCACAAAAACAACAACAAAAACTTGGATCCATATAGATTTATTTTTTTCTTTACTTTTTATTTATGTTTTAGTACAACATACAAGGGTACATTACAACTGGACATGTTACAAACATACATTTAACAGTTAATTCCATTTCTGTAGTATTTAATTCGGCATATTCTATGACAAATCAGAAAAAGACAAGGACTGCAGAAGAAAATGATGTACGGGGTTATATAATTCAAATATTTCATTTTTCTTACCTCAAACCAGAGTTACCACTATATTATTTTATTAGTTTGAGGTCAATATTTGCTATTCTTGCACCTTAGCTTCAGGAGTAGTGAATGTTATATTCTGTATTAAGGAAAACTTCCATAGAGAATCCCGGACACCCTCCTCAAGGGACGAAGTCAGGCCTCATCCCAGTCATATACAGAACCCAGCGCCTCCATAAAATCTCAAATTGAGGCTTTTTTAATAATGGTCGCCGTTAAGGCTTCCATTCTGTATATGATGATCATAAGATCCTGCCACATATGTAAAGTAACATTCTGTTGAGACAGCCATTTTTGGTATTACCTTTTGGGCCGAGAAATTACATTTTTAAAACTTACTTGTGAGGGGGTTCTGCACTGTCTTGGCAGGTCCAAAAGAAAGTAAAAGTGCAGGTTACCTGCAAATCAGGGTCTATGATTGATTGTAATGCTTGTTGCAAATCCTGAAAAAGGGCCCACAATTTCTCCAGCAGGCCATTACCATGATATTTCAATGATATGTCTAATGAAGACCTTCCAGGAGAACTCCTGCCAGCTGACTGCTGAAAGGCCCCAGTGTATCTTTGTTTGGGTCCAAGCCCACAACTCCTGTGAAATCTGGGTCCCCAGGTCACCTTCCCACATCTTTCTCATGGAATGGGTGGTGTCTCCTTCCAGGATAGTAGGGCTTGGTAAAGAATTGAGATATTATGGGCTGTAGGGGGTCTGCCTTCTATCGCCAATTTAAATAAATAGACTCGAATCTGTGGAGGAGGTGATTCTCAATATTCAAGTGTGGTTAAAGATTTTGATATAATTTCTAATTTGGAAGTACCTGAACCTGTCTTGCCAAGATGTTCCATATTTATTAACTAACACTTGGAATGCCTGAATCTCACTCCCTTCTATAAAATGCCAAATGAGGTGTAGATCTTTTTCTTCCCATTTTTAAACCTTACATCCCATTTAGCGGAAGGAAGGAGTCCAGGTATGGAACAGAGAGAGAAGATCCCTCCACTCCTTTGCATTTTTGTTCAACAAAACTCCATACCAAACATTCAGGGTGGGAACTGTGTACGGATTACTGCTCTGGTCCATAGTTGGTTTCTCCTTTGTCTAAGAAGGATATTATTCAGATTTTTAAGCTCTTCTTCCCATAGGTCCAATGTTTTCCACTTAGCTAAATATGTCTGGTTTAGCCAGTACAAGGCTGTCTGCAGCTGGGCAGCTCAGTAATATAGTTTAAAATTTGGCAGGATAATCCAGCTCCCTTTGGGGATCTGGAGGGCCAAGAGGTGTACCCTAGGTTTCTGAGAGCCCTTATAAAATAAGAAAGTCCTCTACTGAGTAGATTGAAATATGAATCCTTGATAAGAATGGGAATTGTTTGTACTAGGTACAAAAACTTAGGGAGAATTACCATTTTTATAGCCTCCACCCTTTGTAACAGAGGAATAGGGATGGGGTCCCACCTATCCAATTCCAATGTTATGTTTTCTAAGGTTGGCATAAAGTTTAGGGAAAACATCTGACTAGTCTGAAGACCCAATTGGATCCTCAGGTATTTAATGTGCATTAGGTTCCATCTAAAGGGGAAATTCTGGCTGTATTCATTTTATATCCAGCTAGAGACCAAATTCTGTCAACTGAGTCCATAGGGTTCCAATGACTGCTCTGGATTTTGAAGGTAGATTAGCAGATCATCCATGTATAAAGCTAATTTGTACATTTCTCCACCCAATTCCCACCCCTGTATGGTCCTTTCTTGTCTTATCGCCTGAGCCAGTGGCTTGAGGTATACAGCAAAAAGAAGGGGAAGGGGCAACCCTGCCTAGTACCTCTATGCAGGGATATTGGAGGGAGACTTTACCATTAATTTTAATATAGGCCTTAGGGTAGTATAAATGTTTATTATTTTAATAAAGGGTTCAGAGAATCCAAAGCCATGCAGAGCCAAGTCCAAAACTTCCATGCTACCTGGTCAAAGGCCTTCTCAGCATCTAAACTCAAAAGATAAAAGGGCCCTTGACCGGCAGCATGGTGTAAAACATGTAGTGACCTTTAATATTATTCTGGGTCTGCCTGCCTGGAACAAAACCGGTCTGGTCATAATCAGTCAATCTGGGGAGCACCCCCTTCAGGCGTTCGCTAATATTGAGGCATACAACTTATAGTCAATATTAAGGACAGATATAGGAATGGAAGGATTTACAATGAATAATGACCTTCCCTAGTTTGGGAATGCTTGAAATGACTGTGTAGTTCCAGGTGTCAGTGAATGCTTCCCCGATTGTGCCATTCTGCAGGCCTTCAATAAAGGGTCTTTAAGCTCTGTTGGTAAGAATTTAAAGAATTCTGGAGTATACGATCAGGTCAGGAGAATTATTTTGTTTTAAATCTTTTAATTGCAGAATACAATTTGGGGTGATGAAGATATCAAGGAATCCCTAATTTCCTGGGTCAATTTTGATAATCTAAGCTTAGCTAAGTATGACCTCTATTTGTGTTTTGTCCGTGTGCTCTGGGGTATAAAGATCCAAATAAAAGTCCCTAAAACAATAAAAAAATTTCAGGGATTTTACTAAATGACCAGTCTGTGAATCTCGGATCTGTGTGACCGTGGATCGAGAAGTCTGTTGTCTCAGACGATGGCCAAAAGGCAGAAAGCTCGGGCCAGTTCGTATACTTGCAGGTAGTCGTTGTAATGCTTGTTTCGTCCTTATATGTATTAATTTTGGATCTGCTGCCTAGTTGTCGATAAAGCTTGCAGTACCAATACATCCCCACTTGCATGCTGCTTCTGTAAAACATGCAACTGCTTTCGAGTTCTTCTAACTGTTGGTTTTGCTGTCGCTGTAATGAACAGCATATTTAATACAATCCCAAAAACTGTCTTTACTGTGTCCCATAAAATGGTACTAGGTACTTTAGATGAGTCATTTTCCTGTTGGATTTGCATTATATATGACTTAGCCATATCAGTAAATTCCTTTAAGTTAAACAAAAATGGTTACATTTCCAAAGGGGCTGTCCTCTTCTAACATTCCAGTTCAACTCCAGCAATAGTTGTGAATGGTCAGAGAGCACAGAGAGGACATGTTTACACTCAACGCCTGGCTCTAATGCTGTCCAGATACTAAAAATAATCTATTCGAGCATAAGAGCCATGGGGGTAAGAGTAGTGTGTATATTCTCTTTATTTATGTTTTGTATCCTCCATGCATCCACCCAGAAAGCCTCTTTTAAATGTTTTTAATTAATTTGCCAACAGGGTTTTGCCGAATATCACCTTTCTGGATGTATCAATTTGCTCCCATATTTGGTTTAAATCTCCTCCATAATTAACACTCCTTCTGCTGTTCTGTTACTTTGTGCAATAGAGAATGGAGAACTTCCCTCTTACAGCCCGTGGAGTATACAGGGAAGCCAATATGATTGGAGAGCCCTCAAGTTACGGACAATATGGCCAGACGACCCTCTGAGTCAGTGTAACTGGCTGTTTTTGAAATTGGACAGATCTAGAAACCAGTACAGTGGACTCCTTCTTTCCTGTTCCCATAAGAGGCTGTTAGCACCTGATTGTATCCAAATTTCCCTAATTTCTAATGTTTACATTTACTGAGATGAGTTTCTGTAGTAAAACAAAAGAAGGGTTCTGACTTCTGATGGCAGACATAACCTTTGTCTTTAACCAGGTTATTCAACCCATTAACATTGTGAGAGATCATTTTATAACAGTGTTATCCCCATCAGAAAGCAAACAACAAAAAACCTCGATGCATTGGTCTGAGCCTTCCCATCCCCGGACATTTCTTCGCAGCTCTTCCTTGCCCAGTTCCATTGGTTTCCATTAATATTCCATATTTCCCTGTAATATTACAGAACCCTGTACTCTCCCTTGGTACTTAAACCACTGCTGCCAACAGAATCCTCATTTGATGTGGTAACACATAGCAAAACACAAACATGAATACAATCATGACACATAAACATAAACTCCCATGTGAAGGCACCAACAGGGCAATCCTCATCCAGGGGGTGAGCTATTTACAAAACAACCCCAAGGTAGGGGAAAAAGGTAATGTTCTGAATGCCCGAGCAGCCAAGGCTCGGGAGGAGGAGAAGGGCCAAAATAGTGGCTCGCTCCACCTGGACCCTAAATTGGAAGAGTCCTCGCCATATAAAATGGCATGTCATCATCAAGGATACTCCTGACAAGGAGCAGGATGTGATATGGCTCCCTCCTAAGAAATAACAAGGAGCACCAAAAACAGCATGGCTGAGCCATTGGTACACTAATTTGGGGAGCAAACAACCCCACCAGGCGCATCACAACATCGTTTTTTGTTGAGACCCCAGGATTTAGGGCCCTGCAAGCCATCCTACCTTATCATTGTCTTTATGGGATTTTCCCTAAAAACAAGATATTGACATAGCTATCTAGGTAACATGGATAATTTTTTTTAGCTCTGAAGGAAACCAGCAATATGGTAACCAAAAGGGAGGAGAGAAAACAACCAATTCTCGCCTCCCTTTTTTTCCCCTCTATTTAGGGTGCGCTTCTGGACAGACGTGAAAGAAGTGCAAAACTCAACAACTCACTTTGCTCTCCTCTCCCTCTCTCGGTATCACCCACTCTCCATCAACGGTTCCTCATGCATTTGAGTGTGGGTGAGTTTATGAAGAATGCTCTTGATGTCCTGCAGGGTTGTGTTCACTAATCTTTTCCCTGCTCGACATGCCTGCTGTGTCACCAGGCGCCATGAGCTCTGCAAATTGATGGGTTGTTCCACACGACGGGCTGCCTCCCAGGATCTCATGCCCTTTGCTTTTCAGTGCTTGGAATGCTTCTTTGTAGGTGTGGTACAGCTCAATACCTGAATCCCAATGTACCCATAAGACGGAGGGATAGGGCATTTGGAATTTAATTCCCAGTGCTTTGAATTTCCGGAGCAGTGGTGCATAAGCTAAATGCTGTTGCTTGTATTACAGGGAATAGTCTTGGTCAAAAATAATCTTGCTCGTGCAGTTCACTTGTCCCTGTCTCCATACTGTTCACAAGATCACCTCCTTCTCCCAGAAACTAGAGAATTTGCCCACAATTGAAAGGGGCCTGGCAGTTTTGGAGGTGGGTTTAGGTACTAGGGCTCGATGTGCCCTCTCGATCTTAAGGTGAAGGCCTGTGGCAAATCAAGTACATGTTGTAGAAGATCCTCCACGAACTCTGCCAGTATCCCCAACTTCTGCTGATTCAGGCAGATCATAGAGTCTTAGATTATCTCATAGTGAATGAGCTTCTAGATCCAAGCATTTGGCAGATGTAGCTTCTTGTTTTTGAGCTAGGAACTCAACCGCTCTTGAGAGATGTATCAGATTGTCTTCTGCGGTTGAAATACGCTCCTCTGTAGTAATTACTCTAGCCTCAAGTTTATTCAAATCGGTATGCAGCTTGTTGAATTCAAGTTTTGTCTCTGTTCTGAATTGTTTAATTTCAGAGAGTAAGGTTTCAAACCTAGATCAAGATAGGGTTTACATTTCTGTTTCGGTATCCCTCTCGCCATACTCACTGGTGAATCTCTACCGCTGGTGGCTGAGCTTGCAGGGCTCAATCCGACTGATCCTCTTTGATTTAAAATTTTTTGATCTGGATCTTTTCACAGCTGTAGCTCAGCTTTGTAATTTATGCATATTCCTTCCAATTTAGAGACTCAAATCTGTGTGGAGTCATTTTTTGTTATGGAGAAGAGAGAGCCCGACTAGCAGTCATATGTTGCTGGTGACGCCACCAGAAGTCTTGGATCCATATATTAAAAAATAATTGAGCCGCCTCGGTGGTGCTGAGGGTTGAGGCGCTGGATGCCACACTGCGCCACGCCAGTGACCCGGTTCAGGAATGGACTCGGATGCTGGGGACTGAGGGAGGGAGAGGATTATGTCCGTGGGACTGCTCCTCTCCTGGGGTGGGTTGTGGTTGAGCGCTTGCAGTGGCCTCGTGGAGACCGGGAGCTCTGCAGTGAGTGACGATGGGGAACATCGCAAGAAAAGTGGAAACTCGATTGGCAACCAACCAGATGATGGATACTGGTCCTCCGTTGCTGCCGATGCCCTGAACGAGCCTCCTCAGCTGCAGCAGCACCTGGGGCTGGGTATGTGCTGGCTGCCCTCTGGTGCCTTCCCCGGAGGAGGGGGACCCGCCTGCAAAGGGTTACGCCCAGGTTACCCCAGGGACAGCTGCAATATGTGGCTGGAGAGGACTCAGGACGGACAGGCAGCAGCGAAGTCAGACCTAGGTAAGCTCGAAGGAGTGGTGGGTCGCGAGACCAAGGGAGATAAAGAAATAATACAAAACAAAAATAATAGGTTAGTATAATTTAAGGCAGTGATTCCATCTCGAGGTTCTAGGACATAGGAACCCTCGAGGTTCTAGGACATGAACCTCTCGATGGAATTACTGCATTATAATGTATAGTAACCTCATCTATTATTCTCTTTATATTGCCTGATTGTGTAGACAATTCCTCCTAATGTGCAGGAACCCTGAGCTTTTCATCCAACCATTCTATGTTACGGGTGTTGATCATATATTATGTTAATAATGTATTTGATGTGGTACATTTTAAGCTGATGTTAATAAATGATTTTCCCCTTCCCTCCAGAAAAGGCAGGAATGGGAAAGTGACAGTTTTAGAAAATGTTGCTAACTTGCTCATCTCACTAAAAAAACATGCCACTTGCCCAAGCTGTATGTACACTAAGGACACATACACACACACACACACACACACACACACATGCATAGCAAACACACACACACTCACTTACCAGAAGGTATTTTAAAGTTGCACCATCCATGCTATCTATTGAGGACTCCATCATAATAGATCCCACTATCATTGCAAACACATTCAACACAGCTTTTACTGACCTAAGTCATGTGCTACCCAAACTACTTTGATCCCACAGTTAGCCCCGATAACAGCGCATACCCTGAGCTGAATGTGGCACACCCTCCATTTTACTTTAAAGCCATCTCAGGAATGACAGTCAATAACTACCTACTAAAAGTCCAAGGAAAATCCAGGTTTAGCAGGGATACACTCGATTTCAAATTTATAGCCCTTACCTTGGATGAAGTTCTGTCCTCACTAAGTGCACTGCATAATAGTTACAGAACCATCTCCACCCCTCCCCAAAGCACTCGAAAGAATAGTGGCAGATCAACTCATGGGCTAGCTGAAGAAACACACCCTTCAATGCCCACAACAGTATGGGTTTCATGAAGGTCACAGTTCCTCTACAGCCCTTCTTGAATTTACCAGTTCTATCCAATGCACTCTAGATCTAGGACAACTTGTTGAAGCTACATTTATTGACTTCACTGAGGCCTTTGATACAGTCAGTCACTCCTTTCTGATCGCACAGATTTTCCTTCTAGGCCAGGGTTTTCAAATGAAGGGCCAGCCTCCAGGGGAGGCCCAAGCTTGTTCCAGGGGAGGCTCAAGCAAGCCTTAAATGTACTATATTTAAATGTCAAGTTTTGGATGCCTTGTATAAAAGGATGCAGAAAACCAAAAGCAGATAATGGCATGAGTATATGTACTAAAATGGTTACCAGGAAAGACATGCTCAAAAACACTTGTTTCTGGTATGACATGGGGAAAGCTGTATGGAAGAAATAACAATTTTGGAACCAGTCAAAAAAATGCAAAATAATGCAAATGAATAGGAACAAGGTAACAACTGACCCATTATACTGGCTATGAAAAGCACAAATACAAAGGTTAAGCAGAGAGATACTAGAGCAAGGCTGGGAGGGAGCAAATGGCCCCGAGAAGGTGTTTAAGAGCAGGGTAAAACAGCCAAAGAAAACAGTCTGACTCATGGAGGTGTTGCAACGAGGGGTAAATAGGGTCCAAAACTCAGAAGTGTGGAGCAAGTAGGCTGACCTGGGGAGGGGGGTTATAGAAAGGAGAATAACAAGTTCAATAAAATAAGAATAAACTCAACGACTCAGATGCATTTCATTGTATTATTCTTGTAATGTGCAAAGTATGATAGTTGTTCTAACTATGGGGAGGCCCCAAATTATTTCTATATTGGGGAGGCTCAAGATCTTTTCCAAGGCTTGTGGAGGCTCACTAAGACAAAGTGTGAGAACTCTATTTCTAGGCTTATCAAAGGATACCACTCTTTGGTTTGAAAGCTACCTTAGCGCTTCGGTTCCAGCATGTGAGGACTGGTGAAGCTATATCCAAGAAGCTCCTGTCAAGTCAGGTGTTCCCACTGTTCTATCCTGGGCCTACTACTTTTCAGTATCTTCCTTAAAAATTCCCTACCTCTTACAAATATAGGATGTTACTCTATGCAGATGAAGCAGTCATCTACTCCGTAGTGCAGACCCCTCCCTGCTTGAGTCTTAACTCCAGAAGAGCTTTAATGATGCTGAGGTATGGTTCAATTCAACGAACTTATCCTAAACTATAAAAAAAAAAATATGTTGTTCCATGGCCTTCATAGCAAACACAAAGCAGACTGCTACATTAGCATTAGATTACCCTTCAAAGACCTTCTGACTACCAAAATAAAGTTCCTTAGTAGTATTTTAGTTGTCAGTCGATTTAGCATTCATTGTAGCAGTCATTCTGAGCTGATGCTAATGTTACAAATGGCTGTTTACTCTTATTAACAGTCAATAGTAATTAGAAGCAGTATAACAATGTTTTTAACACCTGAAGGGACTCCCTAGAACACACACACAAAACCAATAGCTTTCACTGATGCCCCCAAACCCTATATCCTTGGTCGACATGGGTGCCCAATCCCATGTTGGCAATCCCCCATACATACACACACATTGTGCATACTGAAGCCCATTCCAGTATGCCCAAATGTATTTATTTTTTTTAACTTATAAAATAAAGAAAACCCAACATCTTTTTATTTTATTTTTACCTGCAAACAAAAAATGGTTCCTCATCATCTACTCAGTCCTCTCTCCTGGCCCCACCCTCCCACTGAGCATCCACCTCCCTTCACCCCTTACCCACCTCCGAGGTCAGCACTGTCGTCATCTCCTGACCGGACACATCTGCTCTTCAAAGCCAACCGACAAACTAATCAAAGTTAAGTGTTGTATAATGGCAGTTAATGGGGTTTTCAACTTCTGTTGATATCTCAGCCATTTTAGGAATTCTGGCCCCAAATTTTCAACATACGGTTCTTGGGACCCCAAATCTCAAACACTGACACAGTCGTTTCAACACCGATCCTGAAAGGTGATATTTCAGTCGCTATGGGAATCACCTTTTGGGACGGATTAACGAACTGATGGTGCCATTGTTCATGGGTTGGGGTCCAAAAGCCCATGATGCAAATTTGTTGGAAAAATTCCTCAAAATGATTGGTTATGAGCATGTGTTTGCAGTTTCTACACATGCTCGTAATTTTGCTAAGGCACTACAGATTTTCAACATTTGTATTTTTCACACTTCCTTATGAAAAGTATAGCTGTCATTTTCACATCCTGCCCCAAACGTGTTTTCCACCTGTGGCACAGAATGGCGTGGTCGACGTATAAATCAACTTCGACTGATTAACAAAATCACAGTGCCACTGTTGTTCATAAGAGGAGGTCCCAAAAAGCCCATGTTGAAAATGTGGTTACAGGTCTGCATTACACAGTTTCTATGCACACTTGTAGATTCACCGATTTTTCACATTTTCATTCCAGATTTTCAACATTGCCAGTTTTCACTCCCTCATGAACCGCATAGCTGTCATTTTCAGATCCTGCCCAAAATGTGTTTTTGCACCTGTGGCGCCAAATACTGCAGTCACTGCACAAAATCCCTTTGGCCTTGAATAACAAAATTATAGTGCAACTGTTCATGAGGTGGTATCCCAAAATGCCCATGTTGAACATCTAAAGTGGAAATACCAACAAACACCGGGCGTTAGGGTTTCCAACTGTAACGCCTCATCCTGTAGGGACCGACAGGCACTGGGAGTGCCTCGGAGTCGTCGGCCATAATGCTCATGCCATTCCATCCCCACCACCACCCTGCAGCCAGTGACAGGCATCAGGGTGTGCCTCGGGTGTTGGCCCTAATATTCACCCGTTCTCTCCTATACTGCACCCATCTCAGCTTATTTAATTATGTAATGGAGGAAGCATGCAGCTAAGACCCCAGGCACACTGCAACGCCTGTCAGTGTTTGAAGGGTGGGTGGAATGGCATGAGCTACGGTCAACCAAAAGCACACTCCCAATGCCTGTCAGTCTGAAAGGTGGGGTGGGTGTTAGGGTTGGAAATCTTAATGCCTCATTAAGGAAGTAAATAAGAGAGAGATGTTGATGTCAGCAAAGCCTTTAACAATGTCCAACATAGAAGGCTGATTAACAAGATGGGTAGTCTGGCCATGGGGCACAAGCTGATAAACTGGGTTAGAAACTGGGTGATGGACAGGGGGCAGAGGGTGATTGTAATGGGATACAATTCAGGGAGGGGTGAACAGTGGGTACCTCAGGGATCAGTCTTGGGACCATTAACGGTCCAGCTTCCACCATGTGGCACCTGCTGCCTGGTGGTTGTCTCCACTCTCCTCTGAAGCCAGTACCAGTTCCAAACACCACTGCAAATGCCTGCCAGTGAACGCTCAGGATTGACAAATGCTTGTTTATTGTCTGTCTTCTACCATATATGTAAGTGGCAGAAAAACAAAGTAATCTATGTGGCTCCTAACCAGGGTGGACAAATCAGGTAGCCAGGTGACAATGGCTACTTCAAAACTGGTTTGTATCCACAGATCTGAAATTATGTTGTGGGAAGTACTGAAAGGAGTATGGTGATACGGTTTGGGGTTAAAAAGGCAAAATAGAATTTCATATTTAGGGATCCGAATAGGACATGATCTGAGTCAACTTTATAAACCAAATTATGGGACTATGATATAGAGTGTGGAAGAGGAGCTGAGAAGGTGGAAGGTCTTCCACTTTCATGGCTGGGGTGAATAAATCTTCTAAAAATGAATACCTTGCCACATATCTCTATCTAATGCAACTGCCAGTGGCTCTAATAAGAAGGACGTAAAGAGATTGGATAAGGCCTTCGGGTTTTATGGAATGGGAAGAGGCCCAGGTGAGCCTCTCGCAGGCTCCAGGCAGAAGGGATGGGGGGCCTAAATTTACCAGATCTAAGGAATTATGCATTGGCCATGCATTATAGATTGATAGGTGACTGGGTGAATAGACCACCAGAGGCCGGGTGGCTGGATCTGAAGAGGAGTAGGGGGGAATAAGGCTTTCGCATTCCTGAGGAAGGAGGGAAAAGGCATATAGGAGTCAGTTGGATCCCAATCCTCTGGTAGTTTCGTACTGGAGGGTGGGAGCAGCTCAAGGTGGGTTGGGGTAAATGTATGGGAGGAGACATTGCCACTTCCTTTGAGGGGAATTCAGAGTTTATAGTTGGGATGGAAGACACTGAATTTTTATGTGGGAAGAGAAAGGGGTGAAGTGTGTTAAGGATCTGTGGAAGGGGCGGGGGTAGGGGTCAGGGGTGGAGTTGGGCGGGGGATGGGTTTAGGTATGTTTCAGGTATTTCAGGTGAGAGATTATGCCAAACCATTGGAAGGAACCAGGAGGTGGACTCTCCCTTAGAGGAGATGGAACAGTTAGCGCTTAGTAGCCGAATGGGGCGAAGGGTATAATAGCTAGGGCGGCAAGGATGGCGCGGAACACCGCCGCTTATACCTGTAAAACTAGAGTACTTTGGTGTAGGGATTTGAAAAAGGATACCCGATCAGGGTGGAGCTGCTGCTACAATTACATAAAGGGCTTCTGGGTTGTAATAAATATCAGGAATCTTATTATAAGTTCTTGCATAGGATTTACTGCCCCATATTTGGCACATAAATACTGACTAGAGGTATCACCCCTATGTAGGAGGTGTAAGAGAGAAATCGCACCTACATACATTGCTTTTGGAGTGCCAACAATGGAGCGATTTTGGAGGAGTTGCCACGGAAGTGGGTAGAATGTGGAGAGGCGGATAGAAAAGAACCCATGTTTCTTGTTGTTTGGGGTGGACGACTCAGAGGAGGAGGAGTGAAGACCCCCACCGAGATGGGTACAAGTCCTGGTGGCACTGGCCAGACACTGTATTTTAAATACATGGATCTCGGGGATGCTTCTACCTTGCAACAGTGGAGGAACTTGTGCTTGCAGGCTCTCGGCATGGAGAAGCTATATTACATGACAAGAAACAGGGAGGATCAGTTTTGGGAAATGTGGGGAACATATATGCTCTTGCTTTCACCGGTTGAGGGGGAATTATGGAAAAATGATTGGAGAGCTGAAAGTGATGGTTTGGGGGCTGAGAGGCTGGAGGATTAGTAGTGCATAAAGGAAGAGAGGAGGAGGGTATGCTTGGGGCAGGATGAGTCTCGAAATTGAGATTCACGTAATCTTAAAGTCATGGGATATCAAGGACTGATGAGCTAGAAGAGCTTGGAAAGGAGAAGAATGTATGGGAGATACGAGATGTGAAAGGTTTTTTTTTTCCTTCTTACTTTTCTTTTTGGGAGGATTCAAATATCAAAAGTTGATGCAAAGTGATAGGGTAGGAGAGGAAGGGGTGAAAGAAATGACAATGGATTAATGTATATGGAACATGAATAGTTGTGCTTGGATGTATAATGAAAATCTAATAAATATATTATGCAAAAAAAACTGGTTTGGCTACCAGATTTTGAATGTTATTAGCCAACTTAGCTACCTGCCTACAAAGTGGTTTTGAGCTCTTAAAAGGATAGCCACTACAAATATTGGTATGGCTACCACATTTTGAAAGTTAGTGGCCAAAGTGACCACACAAAGTAGCTCCCAAACTGATTTGCCCCACCTAGCTCTAACCCGACATCCACTAACAGTCTGTACAAATGACAAAATGCTATTAGTAACAATGCTTACTTTTAAAGGCCCTGTCCACACTGGAGGTCTTATAACATTACTGGCAATTGCTAACGCTGCAAGAACAGCAAATACAGTTCTGATTCACATTGTAGCACGGTAAAACTGTGCTACAAACCGTGTTTGAAAACTATGCTAGAAACCTGTTCGAGCAGGTTTTGGGTACGTGTTCAGATCAAATGGCTACCTTAAACTGTATTAACAAGAGTGGCTCCAGACTGTGCTGTAGCATGGTTTAACTCAGTACCTCTTGGCACCATTTTGTGTCAGGTAAACAAAGGTTAGTTTGGACTTCATATGGAGCTACTGGAGGTGTTGAGTTAAGGCAACCGCCCTACTTCTGGGGCTTGTACTTGCTGCCCAAAAGAAAAAGGGATACATGTCTTACATTCCTGACCTCATGGTCAGCTCCCAAATTGAAATGAGTATTTTTCCCCGATCCATGGCCATGCCCATTTTGCGTAGTATCCTGGCATGCACTGCAGTGCCTGGTGATAATGCAAGCATGCATGGACCTGGGAATGGAAAGCAGTGTCAGGTTGCAGTGTGATGCACCACCAACCATGCTCCAGCACGGAACAAAAACATTTTGAAACATTTCAGAAAACATGGAGTAATGTGGATGGTGCCATAATGTACAAACTAGAAATTTTAATTTCAGATAAGGTCCACAAACTGTCTTCTCCCTATGGGATTATTGCTTTTCATCTTTCTTCTCCAGACTTTTCACTTCCTGTTCATTACTTTTCACCTCCAGTGTACCACTTTCTGTGCAAACATACATAAAAACATGGGTTGAAAAAGGATCGACAAGTAGTTCAAAGCCATCAATAAGGCTGTAATTACTTCACAGTAAATTTGTCAAATTTCATGACACTTCATGCAGGGGGTACTAATTTAACAGCACTTCATGGACTGGGGCTGCTGGAGTACAGTCTGAGGTGCCAGTGCAGTAACATCAGGTTGGCAATATTTAATAACAATTATCAGTAAGTAAAATCCATCCATTCATTTGTAATGGAAGCTGGAGACTGGAACAACATAATTGAACGGGAGGACTGCTCAGGAGTCGGATTCGTGCACAGGAGTTGGGAGGAGTGAGCAGAGGGAAGGCTCAGTTCTGTGTAAAAGTTGATTTCAGTAATAAATGCAGGACTGGTTTACAGCTTAATGCTTTAATGGATTAATACCTTCAGTGAATGTGATATCCAGAGATCATCATAAGCGCCTGCTGTAGTACTAGAAGCACATAACAACTGAGATTTATTTAGAGTGAAAGGGAGGGGGCAAGGGCAGATGGTGGATTTTTTTGCTTCTGTGCATGTAAAAATAAAATTAACAAAATGGTTAAAATCACTGCTTGTACACTGAACTTGTGGAATTCACGCAAAGTACAGTTTTCACAGAAATCATGAATCCATGCATGCTGTAAAATAATACAACATAATCATATCAATTAACAGAGGATTAAATGTTCCATTCAATTCACTGTTATAGTTATTTCAAGACTTTTCTTTTTAAAATATCTTTGGTAACTGGGTAGGCCCACTAGGCACAAGTGCCTGTTTTCAGGGGTGACCTGGGAACACTGGGCAGTCAAGGACTTGTTCAGAGTCACACAGTATGCAAGTGGAGGTTGTGAGAATCAAACCCAGGTCTGGTCTGCTGGATGTACCAAGCTCGTTCACAGCTCATTACTCTAACCTCTAGGCTATACTACCAATCATTGCATAGGTTTGCACTCAATACAGTTTCAGAAACCCAGATGAAAATGGTAGCCATTGAAGGGAGTACTGTCTGAGCTGAGAGAGAGAGTGCAAACCAAAAAAAGCTTTAAACAGGACGGTGAGAGACATGTGGAGTGGTGAAATGCACTGGCTGTGGTGTGCAGTCTTCTGAGAGACATTATGGAAGTTGTTGTTCTGGCATATTTGCAGCCACATCTCTGCTCTGAGAGAGGAGGTTGACTGCAAGGATTTTGGCAAACAAGGTGGCAGAGTTACAGGCATTGATGGCGGTAGTAGAGGTGGATATTGACTCCATCAATTGGCTCAGGAGATCAACGAGGAGGATAAGGTGTTCTTTTAATATATAAGGCATAAGATGACTTGTAGGGATAATATTGTTAGAATCAAAGGGTGTGGGTGGGGTGGGCAGAGAAAAGGGAAGATCAGGCAGAGGCACTCATGCGTATTTCTGCTCGGTGTTCAGGAAAGAAAAGGATGGCGCAATACCACAAGGAAAGGGAGGGTGGTAGGGGCAGAGACAATGATGAGGTCATCCAAAATGACAGAGTTCAGAGAGCCGCAAAGCCTTGTGGGTGTACAAGGCACCAAGACCGGATGGTATACACCAAAGGGTCCTGAAGGAACTGCCAGAGGTGTTGGCAGGTCCTCTGGTGGATGTGTTCAACACCTCCTTGGAAATGGGAAAGGTATTTAGGGACTGGAGGACAGCTCACATGGTGCCCTCCACAAGATTGGACACAAGGACAAAATGTTACATTAAATAGAGACAGAAATCTGGTCTCAGTCATGATGTTATATGGTCTCCTGCCACCACCTGGACATGAAAGTGTTATTTTGTGCACCATTTACAAAGCATTTCTGGCCTAGTCTTGTTGCTGCCAGTGCCAAACAGGTCTTACAAGTTCACAATTTTTTTTTGCTCACCCCAGCTCCAGGCTGGCCTCCTTCGGGCCCTCCTATGCCCCTCCGTGCTGCACTGCCTCGGTTCAGCCACCTCTACACCCTATATTGCAGCCCCCAGGTAACCCCCGGATGTAACCCTTAGCCGGGTGGGTCCCCTCCTCTGAGAGGGAAGGCACTGGGAGGATGGCCAGCACCATACTTGTCCTGGGTGCTGCTAGGGTGGTTCGTGCACTGACCAGGGTCTTGTGGCAGCGGGAGCTGGCCACCATCATCCAGTCAGCCTCAGGTCTCTTTTCCCGCTTCCTCCCTATGGACATGGCGTGCCACTAATGTCAGGCTTACGCCAACATTCACCATGTCCCATTGATTTATGGGACCTCACATTGCCGAGCACCCAGCCTCTGCCAGGGGTCAGCAACGCCAGGTCACATCCCCATTCTCCCCTGAGAGAAGGCAAGCAGTCATCCGATGCTTCAGCCTGCTCTCCCTGGTCACGCCCTCCAGCACCCGACTCTGTTCCCGAACCCAGGTCACTGGCGCCGCAAGCAGAAATCCAACCGCCATAATCGACAGGCTAGCTCTTCGCAAATGTTTAATGAAAATGTTATAGTACATTGACACAGAAATCTGGTCTCAGTCATGATGTTATATGGTTCCTTGCCACCACCTAGACCTCAAAATGCTGTTTTGTTCATCGCTTAAATGCATTTCTGGCCTAACCTTGTTTCTTCAAGTGCCAAACAGGCCATGCAAGTCCATAAATGTTTCATGAAAAATGTTACATTAAACTGAAACAGAAATCTTGTCTCAGTCTTGACGCTTTATGGTTCCCTGCCATTACCCAGACCTCAAAGTGCTGTTTTGTACACCATTTACAAAGCATTTCAGGCTAACCTTGTTGCTGCCAGTGGCAAAAGGTCATACAAGTCTACAAATGCTATATGAAAAATGTTACATTAAACTGAACCAGAAATCTTGTCTCACCATGATGCTATATAGTTCCCTGCCATTACCCGGACCTCAAAGTGCTGTTTGTACACCATTTACCAATCATTTCAGGCCTAATCTTGTTGCTGCCAGTGGCAAACAGGCCCTACAAGTTCACAAATGCTTCATGAAAAATGTCATGTTAAATTGAGACAGAAATCTGTCTCACCTTATGATGTTATATAGTGTTCCCCTCCTCCTAGACAATAACATGCTGTTTGTCCACTGTTTACAACTAATTTCTGGCATCTTTCTGCCACTAGCTGCAGTGGTGTGCAGAACAGGCCTTATACAGTAAGTTCAGAAAGACAACATGGTAAAACTGTGGCAGAAGGAAATTGTGGGAATTATGAAATAGCTAAAGGGGTGCCTCACGAGAAAATTAATTCCTCCTGCAAAATGCTACTGCTACTTGTACATTTCCTTGACTGGGCAACTAGGGAGGTGGATAAGAGAGGGCAGGATGTGGCCTATCTGGATTTCAGCAAGGCCTTTGACACCATCCCACATGAGAGGATCGTGAACAAGCTTGAAGCATGTGATTGTGTCCCAGGCTGGTAAACTTGATGACGATTTGGCTGCGTGATAGGAGACAGAAGGTGGTGGTGAACAGAGTATAATCCAAACAGAGGGGCTGACCAGTGGTGTCCTGTAAGGATCAGTGCTTACACCACTCCTATTTAACATCTTCATCAGCAATACACAGGGACTGGAAGGAAAGGTGGACCTCTTTGCAGATGACATGAGGATTTAGACCCAGGAAGGGTATGAGAAGGAAGTTAAGCAACCTTGATTAATCTCAAGGATGTGCCGCCAAAGATGTAATGAGACAAAGTGCAGCATCATGCATTTGGGGCACAGATGTAAAGCAGTACTATTTAATGGAGGTCGAGGTACAGACAGCAACCAAACAGGACAGTATCTCCAGCAGAAGGAAGGTGATGCCACCGATAGAACATTGGTGACAACTGATAGTGTATTATGGCCAGTTCTGTAGACTACATGCCATGAAGGATATAGACAGAGTAGATATGTTTCACAGAAAGTGCAATTGAGATGTTATTGAGGCTGAACCACGAGTCATATGAGTGTAGACCGGAGGGTCTCAATATGTATTCCTGGAGGAGAGGAGAGAGTAGTGGAGATGATACAGATTCATACATCTCATGGGTGTGCAGAAGGCAGACTAGGGTAGCATTTAATGAAAAAGATCTGCAAGAATTGTGGGTTGTAGAAATAGATTTTACACAGAAAGGATGGTTTATTCATGAACAGCCTCCTGGCAGAGGTGGCAGAGGAATTTAAAACTGCTTGGGAGAGACATTAATAACCTTAGCTATCGGAACCAGAGGATAAGCCTCAGATTATGTAGGATTTGCAACATGAAACAGGGAAAATGTGCAGACTATTACGCGCCCAGTGTACAACAATTAGCTTGTAGATGATGCCACACACCCTTTGCAGACCCTGTCAAAGAATTAATGAACTGGTGGCTGCTGCCATACAGTCTGTGCAGAACCACTCCATATCAATCAACTATTTGCTTTCTGCTAAGTGCCCTGTGCTGGCATAACTCTGAAAAAACATTTTTTTTAAAGTTTATTATTTTTCATAAAACACATAGTTACATAGCACAAATGCCAGACATCTAATATAGTTGTAGGAGCCTTTTTATAGAATAAACTCAGCCCAAGCCGGTTTCTGCAAATGGGGTATTTCAATGTTGTAGTTATTACCCATAAAGAAAACTACAAATATCTACACTGCTACAAGCACAGTGGCCAGTACAAGTCCATGTACCTCCAGAAATATGGTGAAAATCAATAACTAGTGTTGATTAGAGCCCTTTACTAAACATGAACATAAAGCTATAATGTTAGTGTGCCTCACTCACTCTGACATCAAGTATAACTATCACATTATATTAACGCCATACTGTGAAGCTGGAAACAATTACATTAAATGGTGTAACTTTCAAATATGATGAAACAAACAGTGTTAAAGAAACCAAACCAGCATATAGCATAATAGTAAACCGCAAGGAACTTGAAAAGTGTCCTAAATAAGTACTGGGGTAAACTTTAACTATAATAACTTTACAGTCCAACTATCGCCTGTCCTGTACTGTTGCTAATCAAACAGAGCATTCCTGCTTAGACTTTTGCTAAAGTCTCTGATTGTTACTCCCTTCAAGTGTCTTCTTCTTCAGAATCCTGTTCTCATCCAGTCCGTGAGTCTGAGGCTTCCACTTCCTGCTGGATCTTTTGCACCTGTTTGCCTGCTTCACCTGGATTGATGAACTGAAAAGTATGTCCACCATAATAGATCCACAAACATGCTGGCATCAATAGTGAATGTGCCACTCCTAAACTCTTGAGAGTGGTGCTAACTCCATCAAATCTTTTATGTGAGCTCGTGGCATATGATAGATCAGGAAGCAGCATACAGTGTGCCCTTCGTAATTAAATTGATCTGCATTTCGGGCCGCCTGAAGAATCTGTTTTTTAACAGCTGCTCCCATTGTCGCCAGCATAACAGTTCTTGGTAGGTCTCTTTGTACCGCAGCTGATCATGAGGAAATACAATATGCCTTAAGAAGTTGTGCTCTCAGGTCTACGGGTTGATGAGCTTCAGGAAGCCAGGACTTCAAGAATGTGGGGAGATCAGGGTTCGCTGACCTCCCGTAGCCCAACCAATCTGATATTTGGCACCCTATTAGCATTTTGAGCACTTCCAGATGGTAGCAAAGCTGTCTATTTTCCTGCACCAGCTTTGCAGCAGTCGAAAACGCTTTCACAGCCTGGCTTTTGGCAGAGTTGGCAGTTGTTGTAGCCATTTCTATTTTAGCATCCTGCTCACCCAAGGGCTGCAGCACCGATTCCACCTTCCCATCGATGGCTTGCATTGCGCCTGCAATGCCTTCCATGGTAGTTCTTCATTACGGATAGATGGTGTGCTGGATATGGCCTGTTGCTCTGTTGAAGCCTGAGATTTTGCTCCAGTTGGACAATCTTTGTTTGTTCGCCTCATACTCTCTTCTGGTATCTAAATGTGCAAGCATGCCAGGAATGCAAAATTACTAGTTTTTGTTCTCAATTACACTGCAGGAGGTGAAAAATCAAATAAAATTATATCTGATGTAGAGCAGGTGAAAACCACATCTGTTCAGTAGTAGTGCTCAACAGCGCCCTTTCTAAAAAAATTCAAGTGGACAATGCTACACTCCTGTGCATACCCATTCAGAACAGTTCCCTCCCTCCTTCCCTGTCCTGCACTTCACTCCTAGGTGCGCCCAATCTATTAGCATTCCATACTTCCTCCTCAATTGCACTTGCTTTTGTTTTGCTGACTGTTCCCCATGTGACTTGAAGTGAAACAAAACATAACAACACCAAGGATTAGCAGTGCCTAGCAGAAAACTGATAGACGAAAACAGTACCTTTGTTTGTTGCCACTTGCTAAAGGCCTGGGAGCAGTAAAGCTTACACTTCCCTTCCTGCAGCACTAAATAACACTCCACAGCTTGGACACTCTACTCAATATTTGTATTTATTTGTTTATTACTAGGATTACAAATACCTTTGAACCAAGGGTTCTTTTACAAAGGTTCCAGGTCACCAATGGGTGCAAGCAAAACAGGATGATACAATACAAGGTCAGGAGGTTAACATAGAAGCAAGCAGTGGTAAGATACAGTACAGGTCAGGAGGTTAACTTAGTAGCAAAAGACAGTACATGTATAGACTAGCACAGTAGCAAACAGTCAGTGGCAAATAACAATGCACAATTAATAATACGGGTGTACATACTGTATAGCAAGACAGAGATACAAATGAAAACCATCCTGGGGTGACACAAGTGGAGAAGGGAGGGATAAGGTAGGGGTGGGGGAAAGGGGGTAGGCAGTCAAGGATTTGACATTGTCGTAAGTGCAAGAACAGAAAGATAAGTGCTAGGTAGTCTGAGGGTGGAGCAACAAGAGATAGGGTGATACAGAGGGAGACAGAAGGAGAGGAGTGGGAGGGGGTGGAATGGTAGTTGGGAGGTTAGAGGGACAGATGGTAGGTGGGGGTGGGGAGAGAGACAGGAGTAGCAGAAGATGGAGGGGCGGAGAGAAGTGGGGGTAGCAAGGAGAAGAGGAGGAAGAGGCGAAACAAAGCTGCAAGCGTTGGCAGAACAGTCACAGCTGCTGGTGTCAGTGAGGTACTAAACATAAAACATACTAAAATGCCAGCAGAATAGGCCTAATGGTCTCTCTCAAGTCTGCTCGATTTTCAGCACCCAGACTGAGGGTTGATTTTGTGTCCCCTCCCCTTGGGTTACACTATCCCCAGTCCCAGATGTTCCACCTGTATTAGGCCTGGTCAGATTTACCTCCCCTGCACCTGCCCCATCCCTCTTAAACCTGTCCACAGTCTCCACCTCTACCAGCTCCCTGGGCAGTGCATTCCATGGCTCCACCACCCTTTCAGTGAAATAATATCTAAACCTCTCCCTCTGAGCCTGCCCCTTCCAGCTTACACCCATGACCTCTTGTTGCCCCACCCTCCTTCCTTTGGAGCACCCTGACTGGGCTTCTTTATTGATCTCTTTCATGTACTTAAGACTCTATCATGTCCCCTGTCCCTCCTCTCCTCCAGGGTGTACATGTCGAGCTCCTTGAGCCTTTCCTCTTAGATCCTCTTCCCCGGCCCCAGATCATTTAGGTTGCCCTCCTTGGACCCTCTCTAGGAGTGTAATGTCTCTTTTAAAATGTGGTCTCCAAAACTGTACACAATACTCAAGGTGTGGCCTAACCAAGCAGTTGTACAGTGGAAGGATCACTCCGCCTTTCTGGAAGTAATCCTCTGATGGCGCATCCCAGCATCCTATTTGCCCTTGCCACTGCCCTCCTGAAGGTCTCTGAGTTGTTCATTTTGATATCTACCACTACCCCCAGGTCCATCTCACCCTCCGTGACTTGAATCATGTCTCCTCCCAGGGTATACCTCTGGCCTGGATTTCTGACTCCCAGGTGCAGAACCTTGCATTTCCACATTGAATTTTAGTTTCCATTTTCCCAACCACCTTCCAGAGCCTCCAGGCACTCCTGCAAGGCCACCTCCACTCCTCCCATCCACCACTGCACCCAGCTTTGAGTCATCTGCAAAGAGACTCTTCTCACTCCTGATCCCCTCCTGATGTATAAGATATAGGCGCTGAACAGGAGTGGCCCCAGCACTGACCCCTGAGGAACCCCAGTAGTAACCCACCTTGAGGATGAGGCTAACCTCCACCCATCACCTCTGAGTATGCCTCAGAGAGCCAATTTTCTATGCATCTTAACAACTGTTTCCTACCCCATTTCCTTCAGCTTAGCCAGCATGCCACTGTGGGTACCTAATCAAACGCCTTGCTAAAGTCCAGAAAGAGGATGTCCACTGGCCTACCTGGTCCAGGGCCCACACAGTCATAGAACTCAATAAGATTTGTCTGGCATGATCTTCCTGTGACAAAGCCCTGCTGCCTATTGTCCAAGTACCCAGTTTGCTCCAGTAACCCCCTAGCCTTTCCTTGACAATACCCTCCATCACCTTGCCAACCACCGATGTCAGGCTAACAGGCCTGTAATTTCCCACAGGTGCTGGCAGAGTTTACGTTTGAATGGGCCAAGCTTTCTTCATTTATTGAAAATTGTAGAGTAAAATCCACAGTAATGAATCCACAAGCTAAAATAAAAGTGCAGTGCTGCCAGATACAGCTCCTCTCAGACAACCAAGTTTGCTGGCTTCCTGACATGTTTCACACAAGTGCTTTCTAAAGGATGCCACATACTATTAACCACTCCCTTAAGTAGTCCTGGTGCTTAAAGTGACAGCGTAAATTTAAACATAAAGAAAACATTGTTTCATAAAATATACCTAGAAAATATCTTATTCCAGTGTCATATTTACATAACATACATAAAAATACTTCTAAAGTAGGTGCTCATCAAAATATTCATTTCATATAACACTTCTATTTTTTTAAAAGATTATTTAAAGAAAGGACTTTTCACATACATACTACATAGATGGGGAGAGCGATTGCACTAAATTTGATCTGGTAAACACACTTCTCAGCATTCTTCCTTGGATTGCTGGTGCAAATCTAAAAAGGTTAAACAAGACAAACATTAACATGTAACAAATAACAGATAAGGCAGTAAAGAGATAATCAGAACATTCACTATTCAATTTCTTTTTATTCAGAAAAGGTTTGATTTCAATCCTGTCATTTAGACATTGCTCTGAGGAAATGAATCCATTACTGTTCCCTTTTCTGGAGCAAGTTGTCATAATCACCTCCCTTTGGGACATCACAGGTTTTCTATACCCGTGAACATGAACTCATGTTCCTCCTTTTTCTTGATTTTAGAATGTGCATTATGAGGGCATTTTCACATCCCCATTCTCAACGGCCCAAGTGTGTTCACCTATTCTTGTTTTAAAAGACCGCTTGGTTTTACCAATGTAGTAACTGCCACATTTGCATTCAGTCAGGTAAACATCACCACATGTAACTCATGTGACAAATCCCGACTTCAGTGTCCCTTCCAGTGGTCATATTCTTGAAGGTCTTGGTGTTCCTAACCCTATTGCAATTGCCATATTTATGGCAACTGCTATTTCTCTGTGGTAGCCACAATCTATTCTGTACTGCTCCTGGTTGCATGGAATGTACTGCATAATCTTTCACCGTTTTAGCTCTCCTAAAGACAATCTTAGGCCCATTTCCCTTATGTCTTTTAGCCCAGGGTCCAATTTAACCATGTGCCAGTGTTTCCTTACAATCTCAGTGATTTCTGGTGAGTGTACATTATAGGTGCTGACAAATGTGACATGTGGGTCTGTATGTGGCTCCTTTATCTTTCCTAGAGAGATTCTCACGAGGTATCTCTTCGACCATTTTTCTAGCCTCTGAGACAAGTACCTCATTATACGCCTGTCCGTCAGTCTGTCTGACAACTCATCCACTCTCTTCTCAAATAACTCTTTGTTGCAACAGTTTCTTTTATGTACTAATCAACTGTCCCATGGGGATGGTCCTAATCACATGACCAGGATGACTGCTATCTACAACAATACAGTGTTGCGGTCTGTTTCTTTCCTAAATAGGACAGTGACAACACCTCCTTCTCCATCTTTCAAAATAATTAAATCCAAAAAGCTGATTTGCTTTGACTAAAGGATATACTGAACCTTAAGTTTGGGTTACTTTTTTTCTAGATATGCAACAAAATCAAATAGTTCTCATTCTGTTCCTTTCACACAACCAGTATATCATCGACAAAACATCCCCATAAATCGATGCTATAGAGAATGGATCATTGATGCACCTGACAAAGTCATGTTCCATTTGGCCATGTACAGGTTAGCACAGTTCGGTGTGAAGCTTGCACCCATGGCTGTACCCTTTACTTGCCAAAAAATTATTTCTTGTAAGAAAAGGTATTAAAATTTAAAACAAACTCACCTAGTTTGGTTAACATTGTGGTGGGTGGTTCCAACCTGGGACTCTGATCCAAGTAAAACTTCAATGCCCCCACCTCCCCATTATGTGGTATGTTCAGATATAGTGAGGTGACTGTAGGCCATTTACCGCTCACTGCTCTGACTGTGGTTGAATCTCCTCCTTATTCCTTGTTACCCATTACCCCTTCTTTTGTCCTCCTCTGTTCCCCTAAATCTCTTCATCAATCCCTCCACCCTGCCTCCACTCCCTTTCGGTGTTATCTGCTCCCCATCTACCCACTGCACTCATTTACTGGTTGATGTGGTTAAGCTGTCCACACTTGAACATTGTTAAATATGGTTAATAAACTACTGTGTGATTATCTCTGTGCTGTATATTGAGTTGCACTTTTTACCTGCTATCAGGGTTTGCTGATAGTTCAATATGTCTGTTGTAATCCCCCATACCAATGGGGATCCTAAATGTATTCCTGGGCTTGTCCAATGCCCTCTGCCAGGATGGTGTTTTTGTGTCTTCAAACAGTTTGAATATGCCTGCATAAGAGTGCCCTGTTAGCCTCCATGTCTATTCTGTAGGATATAATTAGTCTGGGTGGGGACAGAGTGGTTTCAGGCTCAAGTCCTGCCCAGGATGTGGTATTTCTGTTCCAGTCTGTCATTGCCATGCACGCCATTACAGGATCTGTGATTGTTTGCTGATTATCTGCTTTAATAATTATGATGTAATAGTTTGCCTTACCTGCCTTCCTTTGCAGCATGGACTTTCTGATTAGAGCCATGATTTTGTTTCTGGACTGTCAGTTTGGACCAGTTGGTACCTCTGGAGACTCTAAATGGAGACTGTCCCAAGGGGTCTTGTGGGAGTAAATGTTTGTAGCAACTGCAGTTTTTACTGTTTGCTGCCTACATGGACCTGGAGGGGAGCCCTTCTAGTGGCAGACAAATGGATCGACCACGTGTCAGTGGCTCAGCAGGTAGCACATTCGCCTCTGAGGCCAGGAGATCAGAAGGCTGTAGATTCTATCCCCACACTAGACACTTCATCTGACACTGCAGTGCAGCATGAGGGGGTGCTGCACTCCTGAAGTGCTGTCTTTTGGATGAAATGTTACACCAAGGTTCCATCTGCCTGTTCTGGTGGTAATTCAGGTGGCTGTTAAAGATCCAGTGGCACTTCTCAAAAAGATTAGGGTAATTTCCCATTCACTAAAAATACCATCAACAGCGTAATCTGGTTCAAGGTCAGTTGGCATTCATCTGTATCCCCTACCCCAGCTAGTGCTTTGTAAATAGGCAGAATTTGTCTAATGCATTTACCCAGTCAACAAAAACACTTAAAAAAATGAACCTTGTGAAGCACTGAGGAATCCCAGAGCTGCCTGCAGCAGTGTGTCAGTGGAGAGTTGGAGATTAGAGAGTGAACAGCTTGAGCCATTCGAGCAGCTGTCCTGCATGGTAGCTGGGGATTCAGCAGGAAGGCTGTGTCTGGCCTGCCTGCTACCATCTTCCAGTGTGAAGAAGTTGTGCAATAAATCAGACTGTCATCTGAATATCTATGGAGACCCAATCCTGACGAGACAGAGAGAGAGAGAATGAATTTCACCTGGTGTGGACTGAAGACTTGTTCCTGAAGCGCCCTGTCTGGTACTGAAGAGAGCTGCAGAACGAAAGATTTGCACAGCGATCCTGTTATATTGAAAAAGGACTTCATCTGTACTGTGGCTAATTATTTGCTTACTTATAAGTGGGCTGAATGTGCTGTGTGGGTTATGATTTGGTTCCCCACCATCGAAGTGTTATGAAGTAGCTGGAAGCTTCTCCAGCACTTAAACGGACTTAATAAGAACTGTCTGCTTCTGTCTGGGCTTTCCACCTTGGTCTAGACTGTCGCTCCTGCTGCAGAGACTTATCCTATGAATGACCTGCTCAGAGATTCAGCTCCCTGCTCAACACCATCGAACAGGCATCAACCACCACGGTGTGTCATGTGAGTCCTGCTTCCCTAGAAAACCAGAACAACATCTAGAGGTCTTCATCTCATCAGTCCTGACTCCTGGTCTGAAGCGTGAGTAACAAACAGGTAGCTCGCTGCAGCAAAACATAAATCATTATGTGTGTAACCCCTGCAAATGGGGGTTCCCAAAAGACTTCCAGGAGCTTGCTTGAATGCTCCAAGCCTGAATGGTGTTTGGCATTTAAGCCATTTATCAGTGAGTGTTTTTAGAACCTCTGGTACTGTCTCTTTAAGAGCTGTCTGCTTGTAGACATAATTAGTTTGTATGGGGACTGTGTGTTTCTTTGATTGAGTACCACTCGAGCTGCTGCCAATTCACTTCATTTTTGCAGTCACTAGGAGTGCAAAGGGAACCTATCTGAAAGATGTAACTGTTTGCCAGAAATTATTTAGAGTAATAATGAAATTACAGTTTGTCTAACCTGCTTTCTTTGCAGTCAGAACTGTCTGCTAGTTCCCCATTCTAGTTTTGAACTGCTGAACTGGACCAATCAGTGTGGGGTAAGCTAGCTCTAAAATGGTGCCTTGGACGAATCAGAACTTGGACTCATAATCTGAGCCAGCCACAAGAGGATTGTATGGGCAGTGACTCTGGAGATGTAGTTTAGACTTCAGTGCCTTTTGGACCAACAGCAGCAGTCTATTGTGAGTGACAGCCAATCCAGTCAAGAACTGGGAGGAACTCAAAGGAAGTACCCGGTTTTGTCGGTTGGAGTTTCAGTTGAGCTTTGGCAGTGAAGAAGGAAGGAGCCCTGTGCTTTTCAGTGTGCAGTTTTAGTCAAAAACGGTGTAAGGCCCAGAGTTCCGTCTGCAGCTTGTTAGGACTGAACGTGCCCTGAAAAGAATCAAAGGATCTCTGAAGAGTAGAAACCAGGCTCACCCTGTAGAAGACTGGAGGAACTGCTGAAAATTGCACTGGTCTGTCAGGAACTGAATCTGCTGTGTGTTCTCCGGTATTGTGCAGTAATTGCGATCGGGATACAGATGCAGCCTGCCTGGTATAGTGCTTTCTTTATATGGATGTGTGAAGAGGTTTGTGTACCTCAAGTGAGCCCTGCTGACATTGAAGGACCCTATCTTATTTGGAGGTCGTGAGTACTAATTCAGGGTCGCTCCCTGTTGAATTGCCACATTAAATCCAAATGGAATTACTGTACTGCTGACTGTTTAATTCTCCTTTTCTCGTGTGAAAGGGCCCTCACCAGCTGCCACGGTTTGGACTAGCCACTAGGGCTTGGGTACCCAGGGACAGTAACTGATAGGGATAGGCCTGTGCACAGAGCCATAGGTAGATTATTAGAGTGATAAGCTAATTAACCTGATTTCCCTGTCCTTGTTATATCCCCTAAATAAATCAGAGCTGCTTGTTTCAGCAAAGTTATACTGCCTGAGGTATTTGTCTATGTTAAAGTACTGTACTGTGATTGTTGCACTGTATCTCATTTCACAGGAGGTCCCAGTGCCGGAACCAGACCTGGGGTAAGTGTATACTGTGAAGGTAATTCTGATATATTGTGTGGGCCACTAGTGGGAAGAAAGGGGTTGCAGTGTCCCAGAGGGCTGTGACCAAGTTAGTTTAACTATTGCAAACCCTGACCTCTGGGTGGAGGCACCCGCCATTGGATCCAGGCCCCTCAACCTGTTAGTGGCAAATCAGGCAGGGGTAGTAGCCCTGGGATAGCGCCATCTAGGGTTACATCTTGGAGGCTCACCGCTGGGATTGTGTGTCCTCTAGTGGCCATATTTACGAACCACTGTTAAGAAAAAAATGGGTACCCGACAGAAGTGGCTGTGCACCGGCTGGTGGAGTGGTGTACTGGGAGGAGATCGACCCCAAAATGCTATGCTTATCCTGGACATCCCCTGGGTATCAATACGGACACTGTGCAGGAGTACTTTCCAAGGTGGAAGGTTTACAAAACCCTGTGGTGGTGGGTCGGCATGCTAATCTGCTCACCCACACTTTCCTGGCCCTAGTAGAGTTTAAGGATCCCATAGATAGCTCCAAAGTGCCACAGACCATTACCCCAGAGGGAGCTCTCACTGCTTGGAGAGTGATAACTAAGGACAGTAAAGACCGGGGAATCAGCCCCCACCACTATCTGAAACTTTTGAGGAGAAATTTGCTGAATGGTTGCTGGAGAGGGAAAACTGTGGAGGACTTGAAGAAACTATTCTTGCCACCTGGGGTGTTCCTCCCCAACACCCTCTCCTGCTCCAGTGCCCGTAATGGTGGCTGAACCAATGCAGACTCCTATTTCTGCACCTGCCATTAGTCACGACTCTACCAAGGTTGAGGATCTTCTCTGGCACCCTCCCCACCCCCAAAGGGAGGATGACTGGGAGACCTGATAGACTATGTTGCCCCCAAGTGCTAGAATGGCAATGCTCGGAAGGCTAAAGCGAAAGAGGGTTAGTGAGAGCCTCCGAGGTCCTGCCCTGGCTACCATCCGTGCTAAACGGGCCAGTAACCCTGAAGCGACTGCACAGGCCTATCTTGAGGCCTTGGAGAATGTGTATGGGAGCCCAGATTCTGATGAGGACCTATGGTGGAGAGTAAGAAATGCACAACAGTACCAAGGGGAGTTGTTGTCTGTGTATGTCTCTCGGCTGGAAAAATTGTGCAAGAATGCCTCAGAAAGGGTAG
The DNA here is from genome assembly GCA_016271365.2 of Neoceratodus forsteri. NCBI lineage: Eukaryota > Metazoa > Chordata > Ceratodontiformes > Ceratodontidae > Neoceratodus > Neoceratodus forsteri. The sequence goes on along the minus strand of CM057450.1, from coordinate 160,558,080 downwards.
TTTGCCAGCGATTGAACTGGACCAACCAGACTGGACAGAATCCTAAGTCTGCCCCCTTCTCAGAACTGCTGTTGCTTCAGTTACGCCTGGCAAATCGACTGGAATCCCACCTCCTATGATGAGTTAATGAGAGAAATTCGAGGAGTTGAGAAAAGGCGACCTCGGGAGGTACCTGCACCAACAGCTGTGGCTACGAACCGAGTGACTGAGGGTGACCCATCAAGTGAAGTTCAGGGCAGAGGTTGACAGTCAATGAGTGCTCTGACAAGGAAAAGATATGCCACAATGGGGCTAACTGTTGAGAGAGATCCGAATTCAAAAACAGTCCCTTTATGAAGGCCACGCCTGCAAGTACGGGCCCTGACCTATATCCGACTGCATCTGCTATGGGGTGGGGTACCCACCCATGTATCTCCTGCTGATAACAGCTCCAAACTCAATTCCTTGACCATGGAAGTGAAGAAACTGACAGATGTCTCCAAATGCTTATCACGCCAGAGACAGAGATGGCACCCAGGTTTCCAGTTAGTAATACCCCGCCCTGGCTCCCAGTGTGGCACCTCGGCCAGCTCAAACTCCAGAAAGTATGTTTTGCTATAATTGTGGGAAAGATGGGCACATGAAAAGGGAATGCCAGTCCCCAAAAGACACTGACAAAGTTGCATATAGGCTACAAGGAGAGCTCTGAGAAGAAATCAGTGGTTAAGAGGTGCACGACATGATCCCAGTGAGGGCACCAAAATGCTAATTCACGTCCCTTTGTGGCAAGGTCAGTTGCCCAGGCCCCCCTACTGCCTCTCCAGACTGGTCCAGAATAGTGGGTCCCTCCATGGAGACCACTGTAAAGGTGAATGGAGGTCTACAAGAGCTGTATTAGACAGTGGCTCCCAAGTGACAATTATGTTCCAGGATTGGTATCAGAAGCATTTGTCAGACGCATCTTTACAACCATTAGAAGGACTGCATGTATGGGGGTTAATGAGAAGGCCTACCCTATTCCGGGTATATCCGATTTGGCTGTCTTTCCCCTCCTCCGTGGCTGGAGTGGCCTAACAAGTAGAGACCCTAGCCTTAGTGTGTCCCCCACTGGACTGTATGATGGTGTCCCTTTGTTGATTGGAACAAATGCTCATATGTTCGGAAGGCTGGCACAGTTGTGTTATGAAAAACAGGGGTCAAAGATTAGTAGAGCTTTAAGAGTTCGGCTTTAATTAAGAAGGCCTATGAGGCACAGAGAGATGCTGAAAAACAGAACCAGAGGAACCGGTCGGAATTGTATGGAAGAAGGATCCTGAGTCTCTGATCCTGGCGCCAAATGCCCAGTGTACCTTACAGGAGAGGTCCGTATCAGAAAGGATGTTAAGAATAAAATATTAATGTTGGATGCACCAGGCGATGGAAAATTGCCAGAGGACTGCTGGTCAAGCCTTAGTATTTTGCCCACTTGAGCCCATGCTTATGCCAGAAGGGTAATGGTCCAAGTTCATAATGTGTCTGAAAGAGACATTCGAGTAAACAGAGGTTGCATCCTGGCTAATGTGCATTGTGCAGACACTGCAGTGCTACCCAGCAGCAAGAGTTCAAGGAAGAATGACAGAGTAACGCCTGACTTGTTTGATTTCGGCTACTCGCTGCCAGCTGAATGGAAAGTGAGGATCAGTGAGAAGCTTGCCCAGAGAGACCAGGTGTTTTCTTTTAAGGAATGGGATGTGATGCAAGGAGCTGAGCACAATATCCGCTGCATGACTAAAGACCATTTCGTAGAGAGGTCTCACGCCTGGCACCTGCTGACATAGATGATGTGAGACGGCATCTGCAAGAGATGTTAGCTGCTGGTGTAATACAAGAATCCAGAAGCCCTTATGCTTCCCCATTGTGGTAGTGAGGAAAAGAATGGAACAGTAAGGATGTGTGTGGATTATCGCACCTTAAACCGGCGGACTATCCCTGATCAGTACACAATGCCCCGTGCATTCAGGATGCTTTGGACTGCCTAAACGGGAGCAAGTGGTTCTCTGTGCTGGATCTCCGCAGTGGGTACTACCAGATCCCGATGGCCCCAGAGGACCGTGGAGAAGACGGCCTTTATCTGTCCGCTTAGCTTCTTGAATTCATGAGGATGCTTCAAGGGATTTCAGGTGCCCCAGCCACTTTTCAACGATTGATGGAGCGTGCATGGGGACATGAACTTACTAGAGTGCCTGGTATATCCTAGATGATGTTATTGTGTTTGGCAGCTCACTGGAGGAACATGAGAGCAGATTATTTAAGGTATTGGACCGACTGAGGACTTTGGCCTTAAACTGTCCATTGATAAGTGTCAATTCTTTCAAACATCAGTAAAGTATGTGGGACACATAGTATCCACCGAGGAATAGAGACCGACCCAAGTAAAGTTGAGGCCTTGACCACCTGGCCACAGCCCAAAATCTAAAAGAACTGCAAAGATTCCTGGATTCTGTGGTTATTATCGGCGCTTCATCAAGGACTATTCAAGAGTGATCTGCCCTTTACTTAACCTTACTCAAGGGTATCCCCCAACCCACAAAAATACCAAAAGTCAGCGTCCTCAAGACTGAAAGAGTGTATTTTCATCCGAGTGAAGTATTTGGGGCCCGCTGACTCGATTGGAGACTGCTTTTCATGAGATCATATATCAACTTACCCATGCTCCAGTGCTGGCCTATGCCGATCCAAGAAAACCTCACGCCCTGCACACTGATGCTAGCTTGCAAGGGTTGGGGGCTGCTTGTACCAAGAGCACGAGAATGGCCTGAGACCAGTGGCCTTTGCCGTAGAAGCCTGACCCCATCCGAAAAGAACTATCCTGTACATAAGTTAGAGTTCTAGCTTTGAAGTGGGCTATTGTTGACCAATTCCATGAGTACTTGTATGGGGCTAAAATACTAGTAAAACTGACAATAATCCTTTGACCTATGTGCAGACCTCAGCTAAGTTGGATGCCACTGGCCATAGGTGGCTTTCTGCATTATCTACATATGACTATGCTCCTACCGAGCAGGTCTGAACCACATAGATGCTGATGTTCTCTCCCGGAGGCCTGTTCCCAGAATGATTGGGTCCGATTGGCAGAACCTGACATTCGGGCACCTGCCGGAAGTTTGACAGGGAGGAACAATGTCCACAGACCAGTGGACTGCATGGTGGATTGCTTGGGAGCCTCTTAGAATTGCATACCTGCTGCTTATTGCCACTTTTCTGCAATAGACATTGGTGCAGTGCCTCAGCTGGACAATGACAGTATTCAGCGGCTCAATCCCGCGATCCCATGATCAAAGCAGCTTTAGAAGCCCTCTATGCAGGAAAAGATGTGTCCAAATTACGCTCCACTGATTTGAGAACTGCACTGTTATACAAAGAAGGTCCTAAGTTGAAACTGATCAATAAACTGTTATACAGAGAAACAGTAGACAGAGGGGACAAGTAGACAAACAACAACTAGTGCTGCCCACTGCCTTCGAGACTCAGTACTGAGGTCCTTGCACAACCACAGGGGCACCTTGTATAGACAGAACACTTGACTTGGTGAGATCCAGATTCTATTGGCCTAAGATGGGGCTGATGTGGAGCAACACATTCAACTTGTAGTCCTGCTTACAGAGGAAAGTTTTGTTCCCAGAGGCTGCCCCCTTGTTAACATCACCACCAGTGCACCCATGGAGCTGGTCTGTATTGATTTTCTGAGTTTGGAGTCAGATCAAAGAAATATCAGTAATGTGCTGGTGGTCACTGACCATTTCACGAGATATGCCCAAGCTTTCCCCACCAAAGACCAGAAAGCATCCACTGTGCAAAGTACTTGTAGAAAACTTTTTGTTCACTATGGGGCTCCACAAAGAATCCATTCTGATCAAGGAGAGACTTTGAGAGTCGTCTGATCAAAGAGATGCTTTCTCTGTGGGGAGTGCGAAAGTCCAGAACCACTCCTTACCACCCCCAGGGGACCCACAGCCTGAACGTTTCAACCGACTTTGCTAGATATGCTAGGCACCCTGCACCCAAAGGACAAGCTTCCAGATGGAGCCAACAAATTAGCACCCTGGTACATGCTTATAACTGCACCAAAAGTGATGCCACTGGATTCTCCCCTACCGCCTGATGTTTGGAAGAGAAGCTCGACTACCAGTAGATGTGTGTTTTGGGGTCTCTCCTGATGGGGTTCAAGCTGACAACTATTTACAGTATGTGCAAAGTTAAAGGCCCAGCTAACTCATGCGTACTCAACTGGCTCAAACCATGGCTGCCAAAAGAAATCTGGCCAACAAAGAAAGGTATGATAAAAGGTGAAAGCACAGGAACTCCAGGAGGAGATCGGTATTGCTAAGAAATCTGGGACTGCATGGCAAGCACAAGATTGCTGACAGATGGCACCATCTCCTCACATTGTAGTGGGCAAACTAGATGATCTGCCAGTGTACAAAGTAAGGCCTGAGAATAATTCAAAAGATGTAAAACAATGCATAGAAATCATTTACTGCCCATTGGACAAATCTTAATTGAGTCTGAGCCCTAGAAGATGCCCTCTGGACCAGTGACTAGAGCTGCTGCTAAGAAAGATCAAGAAAGTCTGCACCTACAGAAGCAAAGTTAAAGTGTTCCCTCCACAAGTCCCAGTTGAGCATGACTGTCAGTCCATATCGGGAGAAAGTGAGAGTGACTTTGAATACTATCCTTCTTACGAACTGAGTCAATTGTTTCGGGCAATCCCTAGTCAATACTGGAGATGAAGCTAGGCCTTCTGGACTGTCTAAGCCCCAGCTTCATCCCTGGAGCCAATGCTCCCAGAAAGTGAAGTGCAAAGCATCAGATCAGATGAAATGGAATCATTGTGCATGGTTGAACTGTTTGAGCTTTCAGGGAGGAAAATGATGGATTGGGTCAGACTGGTGATACACCAGAACAAGAAGAGTATTTTGAGTGCCCTGACAGTCCACTGCCAGTGTCCGAAAGCTCTCCATGCGAGCCAAATGTTGTGGACTCAGAAACTGTAACTCCTGGAGCTGAAAGTGCCCCAAGTTCTAGCCTCTCTACCCCATGGAGACTCCCCTGACAAGTGAGGACAATGCTGAAAATGAGGCTCAGAGTGCAGAGACTGTAACACTTCCCCTAGAAAGACTGGTCGAGCTGTAAAGCCTGTGGTGTACCTCAGTTATGATTCCTTGGGAGGCCTGTGGATTTGCCTCTCAATGTTGTCCATAAAGGAGTGTATGTGTCCCGAGCTCATTGCCCAAACTGAGCATCAGTGCTAACTCAAGTTACTTGTGTTGCCCTCTATATGGTGCCCCTGCCCCATCCAGCCCCAAGGTAACTGATAGGAAGGCCCCTCTTCAGGTTTCATGTACAAGAGGTAATAACTTGAGTTATGGTACAATGTGTATGTAATACTGTGTAAAGAGTGACGTATTGCAATGTTTCAGAAATGTGTTCTTGGTAAAATGATATATTGACTGATGATTACAGTGCGAGCCTAATGCAAATGTATATGGTTGCAGTTGAAACTTATGGGGTACTTGCTTGACGCGACGCAAGCTTTCCCAGGCCAGGAAGGGTGTAACCCCTGCAAATGGGAGTTCCCAAAAGACTTCCAGGAGCTTGCTTGAATGCTCCAAGCCTGAATGGTGTTTGGCATTTAAGCCATTTATCAGTGAGTGTTTTAGAACCTCTGGTACTGTCTCTTTAAGAGCTGTCTGCTTGCAGACATAATTAGTTTGTATGGGGACTGTGTGTTTTTTTGATTGAGTACCACTCGAGCTGCTGCCAATTCACTTCATTTTTGCAGTCACTAGGAGTGCAAAGGAACCTATCTGAAAGATGTAACTGTTTGCCAGAAATTATTTAGAGTAATAATGAAATTACAGTTTGTCTAACCTGCTTTCTTTGCAGTCAGAACTGTGTCTGCTAGTTCCCATTCTAGTTTTGAACTGCTGAACTGGACCAATCAGTGTGGGGTAAGCTAGCTCTAAAATGGTGCCTTGGACGAATCAGAACTTGGACTCATAATCTGAGCCAGCCACAAGAGGATTGTATGGGCAGTGACTCTGGGAGATGTAGTTTAGACTTCAGTGCCTTTTTGGACCAACAGCAGCAGTCTATTGTGAGTGACAGCCAATCCAGTCAAGAACTGGGAGGAACTCAAAGGAAGTACCGTTTTGTCGGTTGGAGTTTCAGTTGAGCTTTGGCAGTGAAGAAGGAAGGAGCCCTGTGCTTTTCAGGTGCAGTTTTAGTCAAAAACGTGTAAGGCCCAGAGTTCCGTCTGCAGCTTGTTAGGACTGAACTGTCCTGTGAAAAGAATCAAAGGATCTCTGAAGAGTAGAAACCAGGCTCACCCTGTAGAAGACTGGAGGAACTGCTGAAAATTGCACCCGGTCTGTCAGGAACTGAATCTGCTGTGTGTTCTCCCGGTATTGTGCAGTAATTGCGATCGGATACAGATGCAGCCTGCCTGGTATAGTGCTTTCTTTTATATGGATGTGTAAGAGGTTTGTGTACACTCAAGTGAGCCCTGCTGACATTGAAGGACCCTATCTTATTTGGAGGTCGTGAGTACTAATTCAGGGTCGCTTCCTGTTGAATTGCCAGACATTAAATCCAAATGGAATTACTGTACTGCTGACTGTTTAATTTTCCTTTCTCTGTGTGAAAGGGCCCCTACCAGCTGCCACGGTTTGGACTAGCCACTAGGCTTGGGTACCCAGGGACAGTAACTGATAGGGATAGGCCTGTGCACAGAGCCATAGGTAGATTATTAGAGTGATAAGCTAATTAACCTGATTTCCCTGTCCTTGTTATATCCCCTAATAAATCAGAGCTGCTTGTTTCAGCAAAGTTATACTGCCTGAGGTATTTGTCTATGTTAAAGTACTGTACTGTGATTGTTGCACTGTATCTCATTTCACAGGAGGTCCCAGTGCGGAACCAGACCTGGGGTAAGTGTATACTGTGAAGGTAATTCTGATATATTGTGTGGGCCACTAGTGGGAAGAAGAGTTAAGTTAGTGTCCCAGAGGGCTGTGACCAAGTTAGTTTAACTATTGCAAACCCTGACCTCTGGGTGGAGGCACCCGCCATTGGATCCAGGCCCCTCAACCTGTTAGTGGCAAATCAGGCAGGGGTAGTAGCCCCTGGGATAGCGCCATCTAGGGGTTACATGTGTCATCTGATTTTATTGTTTGGGTTGACTATCACATACTGAGCCATCCAGCTCTGGAATAGAAATTTTGGGTTCAAGTGTATGTTGCTTGTTTTTCTTTCCTAAGGGCTCCAACAACAGCTGCACTGCAGGCCTACAATGGACAATGCTTCAGGGTAGCCTGAGTAACAACTGGGTACCCAGAGTGTATGACTGTGACAGACGGACTCTTAGTGCATGCATGCTACACCTGAATAAATCAGATCTAAATAATCAACTGCTAGATTTACTGTGCCACCCCTGTGAAACTTCCCAAATAAATCAGATTTTGTTCTTTCTGCATTTAACTTGGCTAGTGTGTTCCTTTGTGGAGGGATACTGTATTGCCATTGAATTGCTATATCACAGTCCCTGTTTTGCAGGGGTCTCCAGGGCCATTGCAGCTGATCCAGCCCAGGTGCTAAGTTAAATGTATCAAGTGTGGGTTCCATATTGTATTTATATGTCATATAAGATTATCTGCTGAGCTGTTTAAGTCACTAGAGGGGTTAGAGGGGTATAGTATCCTGGAGGGTTATACCCATAGCAGCTACGCTACTCCTAAACCAACCCTCCAGAAGGAGGTGTACCCGCTCACCAAGCTCAGGCCCTCAACCTGTGCCTAGTCACGAGGCAGGGAAGTAGTCTTTGGGACAGCGCCACCTAGGGGTTACATTTTAGAGGCACCTGAGATTTGTGCCTCTAGTGATCTGGAGTTGGAATTACAACCAAAAAATAGTTACCTTGTTAGAAATGGAGTCGCTACTAGGCCCTAACTTAAGATTGATTTTAAAAATTGTACTATATTATTTGTTTTATATTGTAATTTTATATTGTGTACAGCACCTTGATTATGAAAGGTGCTATATAAATAAAGTTTGTTTGCTTGCTTGCTTGCCCACAAGCTGGTCATACATCACATGATGGGTGGAATGAGGCTGATGGGGTGGACCCCAACATGTCATATTACTACTGGATAGTCCTCTGGGCACCAATAATGATACTATTGTAGAAACTGTAGAGAAAGTGAAGTGTTTGGGAAAGGTTGAAGTGAAGGGCAGGACTCAGATCTGTTTGATCAAACCCTGGTGTCCCTTATCTCGTAGCAGCCTCCCCAAAGACCCCGAAAGAGTGCTCTCTACTATCCTGCCTAAGGGTCCCAAAAGGGTTGTGCGTTATACATTTACATAGTGACCCATCTTCCTGGGGGTCCCTCAAGGTGGAGGGGTTCAAAGACAAACTGTTAAGGTTATTAGCAACTGAAGGGTGAACTGCCAATAATTGCTAAAAATGTTAACCACTTCAGAGGCGACTACTCCCTTACAATCTCCTCCAGCATTTCCATCTACCCCCAGAGCTTTCCCTGTGGTAGCATCCCCACTGTGATACTGTCTGTACATCTGACTCTTATCGCAGGCTCAGGTTATTTTTGGTGCCATTCCGTACCTGTGGGGAGGATGACTTGAAAACCTGATGGACTATGCCACCCCATTGGTTCAGGAATTGTAATCTTCTGAGGGTGAGAAAAGAAAGAGACTTATGGAAAGTTTAAGGGCCCTGCACTGGGGCCATCCATTTTCTTTGATCCACTAACCCAGAGGCCACTACAGCTGAGTACTTTTCTGCCCTAGAAGGGTATTTGCAGCATGGAATCTGGGAAGACTTGGTGGAAGTTTAAGTCCACTAAACAATGGCAGAATGAAAAATTGTCTGTTTTCATCACCCGAATTAAACGGGCATAGCACAGGGCCCATAGAAAAGGAGGAGTGCCCACCAGTGAACTGAATCAAATCAGACTGTAGCATGTTTATTTATTTATTGAATACAATTGGAATTTATACCTTTGAGTCAGAGACTCCTTTACAAAGGCTCCACGCATCGAAAACAATACAGAGCATACAGTGCACAGACATCACAGTATAAACAGCAGTGCGAAATATCACACCTTCGAAGATACATGGTAAAGTACAACAGGTAGATGTGTTACAGGATAATTACAATCAAAGACAATGCAGTACAGTGGCAAATACAATAAATACAGTAACTACAGGGCAGATATACAATACAGTAGTTGTTGTAGAGAAGTATTTATGACTGGAATGTGCAAGCAGCGCAGTCCAGTGAGTGTCAGCTAGTATGAGGCTCGCGGTAAGACTGAAACCAGGGAGAGTCATTCTAGAAGCAGGACCAAATGGGTCCATTGTCATGGCAGTTATAGGTTGTGGGTAGGTCAGGTACAGTCACAGGTGAAGTCACGAAGATATTGCTACGGAGAAGGGATTTGAACAGTCCTAGGGTAGGAGCCAGGAGGACTGGTATGGGCAGTGAGTTCAGCCAATTGGGGCATGATATTTGAAGTTTCTTGCCCCAAGGAGGTTTTACAGCCGGGAACCTGGTAGGGCAATTCTCAGCATGACGTATGCATCTGGTGCTGTTAGAAAGGGGAGCAGTGTCACAAGAGCAGGGGTGTGAGGCCAGTCATGATTTTCTTGGCAAGGAGACAGGTCTGGTACTTTGGGCGATCATCGAAATTAAGCCAGTTTGTACTGGTATACAGCATACAGGTGTGTGTAAGCCGGTCACATCCTGTAGCCAGTCTACAGGCTTTATTCAGGGAGACCCTAATTTTGTTGAGGGAGGTATTGTTGGCAGTGCCATAAAGATAATCCCGTAATAAATGAGTGACAGGATGGAGGAGGAGATGGCTAGCTGGAGGGCTTCAGGGGAGACAGTTGTTGTAGCAGTGTAGCAGATCAATGCGTACATTTATAGCCATATTAAGTTGGTGGATATGTTCATGGTAGGTTAGCCCTGAGTCTAGAGTAACCCCTAAGTATTTAAAGGTAGAAACTTGTTCCAGGGTCTCATTATGGGAATTATGGATGAGCGGGGGTAGTTACTGAACTTGTTTTGGGCATGAGCAAACAGCATGGATTTTGTTTTTATAGTTTAGAACAAGCCTATGGTCAGTAAACTAGGATTCGGCCTCCTTAAACGACCCTTGGAGGGCTACTTGAGGGCGGAAGGGTTGGTGTGGTGCTGAACAAAACTTCATCATCTGCATATAGACGAAAACTCCCAGAACAGGCCTGGGGCAGGGAGTTAAGGAACAGACTGAAAAGTAAGGGCCAAGGATTGACCCTTGGATGTTCTAAGATCTGCTAGGTACTCCAAAGGCATATGCTGAAATTTAAATTTCAGGATCGAGAACCAGCCCTCCTGAATACTGCTTGCTCATGAAGGAGATCCGAGAAGCCAAGAATGAGGAGAAGGGATGGGAGCCCATGCCAGGGTTGCCTGTGCCAGTCAAGTCACAGGACGGACAGAAGAGAGATATGACAGTTCAGAACTTCAATAGATGAAGGAACTGCTTCAGGAGGTGAAGGAGATACAGCCCAATCAACAGGCCATGGCTGAAGTGGCTAGAATCCCGCACCCTGGACAAAGATAAAGTGAGATCCGAGATTAGGTTTCGCTTGGGTGTGGGGTTCATGCTATTGCCCCTGAACCCTGGGTTGAAACTCGTTTAATGGAAGAAATGAGAGAGCTGAGAGCCCTGGTGGCAGATCTTATCTGAGCTATTGATACCACTGGCCCATGGGGTGGCCATGAAGATAGAGATACTGAGCCTAAGTCAAGGGAGGACCTCGAGCCCCTTCTAAAAGAACCTGTGTTTTGCTATTGCTGTGGAAAAGACAGATATACTTGGCCAGGCTGCACCCTTCCGGAGAACTTACAAGGTCACCTCCAAGTTGTTAAGCCTGACCCATCGGAGCAACATAAAGCCTCAGACTAGCCCAACAAAGAAGTCTTATTCCTCAAAAATTGCTGTAGGACAGACCACCAAGTCGATTTCCGGACTGGTCCAAAGTGGTGGGCCCTTCCATGGTAACTACTGTGACTGTGAATGGTGTCGCTGCTCTTGCTGTGTTAGATAGTGGATTGCAAGTGACTACTATATTCCAAGACTGGTATAACCAACACTTATATGACATCCCAGTGCAGCCCCTGAAGGTCTACACGCGTGAGGATTAAGTAGGTCCCACCCTTACATAGGATATGGCTGGCTCTGGTTATCCTTCCCTACAGCTGTAGCTGGCATTGATGAACAAGTAAAGACTCTGACTTTGGTGTGTCCACCCACAGGGCTGTATGATAGTGTTCCTTATTGACTGGTACCAATGCCCACATATTCGGGCAGTTGGTTGGCTCAACTGTGTCAAGAGAAACAAACCAAGCAGACTGGCAGAGCCTTCTACATCCCTGCCTTGGTAAAGAAAACATATGAACTGAGAAGGCAGAGTAAGGAGATGGAAAGGATGAACCTATGGGGATAGTATGGAAGAAAGATCCTGATTCATAGGTACTATCCCCAACATGCAATACACTATCCATGGTGAGGTGCACCTCACAACAGATGTAAAAACAAAATCCTCATGCTTGACACCCCAAAAGAAGGAAAGCTGCCTGGATTGTTGGTCAAGTCCAGCATCTTACTAGCCCAAGTATATGCCTATGCCAGACGATTGGTGGCAAAGGTCCAGAATATGATCCAGAGATTTGAGTGAATCAGCTGTGTACTCTAGCCGCTGTGTACTGTGCGGACACTGTTGTGTGGCCTAGCAAAAGTGCCCTGTTGAGAATGATGAAGTGACTCCTGATCGGGTTTGATTTCAGGAATCTCCTCTTCCTGCAGAATGGAATGCCCAGATAAGCCAGAAGCTGGCCCAGAGAAGGCAAGTATTTTCTTTGAAGGAATGGGATGTGTTGAGTCACCTGGGCTGAATATCACATTTGACTCCATGATGAGAGACCATTCAGACAAAGGTCCCGCACCTTGCCCCGCTGATATAGATGATATTCAGAGGCATCTTCAAGAAATGTTAGCTGCAGGGATCATCCAAGAGTTGAGAAGCCTTTTCACCTCCCCAATTGTGGTAGTCTGCAAGAAAAATGGATTGGTAAGAATGTGTGTTGATTACCGGACTTGGAACCAAGGATAGTGCCAGATCAGTACACCATGCCCCTTATCTAGGACATTCTTGACTGTCTCAAAGGGAGCCAGTGGTTTTGGTGCTTGACCTGGAAGAGGCTATTATCAAATCCCAATGGCCCCAGGGGACAGGGAGAAAACAGCCTTCATTTGCCCTCTGGGATTCTACAAGTTCCTCTGCATGCCTCAAGGTATTTCAGGTGCACTCCACCACTTTCCAACAGCTTATGGAATGAGCTGTGGAGGACATGAACTTATTGGAGTATCTTATTACCTAGATGTTGTTGGTTTGGACATGCCCTGGAAGAGCACAAGGCTCATCTGTTCAAGGTCATGGACTGGTTAGAAAATTTCAGACTGAAGTTACAAGCTCAAATGGGCAGACTGGGGGCCGTAGGGCCCTTATTCGCCAACACTGTCTATGTATCATGTAGCTATCTATAGATAAATGTCAATTCTTCCAAATGTCTGTAAAATATGTGGGACACCTAGTTCTATCAGCTGACGAATTCAAACTGACCCCAGCAAGGTGAAGTCTCTAACCTCTCTGCCCAAGTCGAATAATATGAAGGAGCCATAATGATTCTTGGGGTTCTGCAGCAATTATCACCAGTTTATCAAAGATTATTCCAAAGTCATCCACCCTTTGCTCAATTTCACTCAGGACTATACCCCCACCAACAGAAAGTACAAGAAATGTTCTGTCCTGGAGGAGATAAGACCTGTTTCAAGACACATGAACTATTTGGAGCCAGATGGACTTCTGAATGTGAAGCTGCTTTTACAAAATTATCCATCAACTCACCCATGCATTGGTGCTAGCATATGCCAACCCTTCTAAACCCTATGTACTGCACATGGATGCCAGCCTGAAGGGACTGGGGCTGTTCTGTATCAAGAGTATGAGGAAGACCTGTGACCAGTGGCCTTTAAGTAGTAGAAGCTTTACCTCTGAGCGAAATTACCCAGTTCACAAAACTGAATTCTCAGCCTTAAATGGGCTGTGGTGGACCAATTTCAGAAATATCTTTATGGGGCCAAGATCTTAGTCAAAATTGATAATAACCAATTATCTATGTCCAGACTTCAGCTAAACTAGATGCCACCGCACCGGTGGTTATCTGCTCTTTCCACATATGATTATGCAGTGGAGTACCAATCTGGCCTGAAGCACGCCAACGCAGATGCCCTCCAGAAGGTTGATCCCCAGTGAAGACTGGGTCAGGTTGTCTGAACAGCCTATCTAAGCTCTGTGCCAGAAGTTCAATAAAATGAACACTCTTCTTTGGACACTGTTGACTGCCTAGTGGACTGCCTGGAGCCCCCAGAAACATGTGCGCCTGCAGCCTACTGCCATTTTGCAGCATTAGACCTCAGTGCATTACTCGATTTGACAATGAAAATATACAGTGGGACCAAACTCAAGATCTCATGATTAGACTTGTGCTTGACAACCTGCATGCTGGAAAAGATGTGTCTAAACTTCATTCTTCTGACCCACAAACTGCACTGTTGTTTAGAGAAGGTCCCATACTTAAGTTACATAATCATCTTCTGTATTGCGGAACAGTAAATCGTTAAAAAACAGTTGGATAAATGTAACCCCCTACAAATGGGGGTTCCCGAAAAGTCTACCATGAGCTTACCTAAATGCTCACTGCCAGGATGGTGTCCTGCGTTTAGCAGTTAATCATTATTGCCAAGAGTGCCTGAGTAGCCTCTATGTACTGTCACTTTAAGAGCTGCCTAGATTGCAGTAATAATTAATCTGGGAGGGGCTGAGTGTTGTCATGCTCGAGTCCCACCCGGCTGCCAGGTAATCGCTGCTTCTGCCATTGATCACTGCACAGAGGGAGCCCTGTTAATAGATATAACTGTTTATTGATCATTCTTTAGAATAGTAATAATAATAATAATAATAATAATAATGTAGTTTGTCTAACCTGCCTTCTTTGCAGCAAGGACTGTTTTGTTTATCCCCACCATTTTGGCCCGGAACAGCTGAATTGGACCAATCAATCTGGTGGGACATAATAAGGAGCTGGACGCTGACCTGGTGGTGTTGAGGGTTGAGGCGCTGGACGCCACACTCACTCCACACCGCAACCCGGGTTTGGGAGTGGACTCGGGTCACTGGTGTGTCGGCCAGGGGAGACAGACTTGGCGTCCCATGACAGCTCGTCTTCTCCGAGGAGGGTAGAGGCTTGCCAGCGCACTTCCTGACCCTGAACGAAGCTTGAGTACTGCAAGCCCCGACCACAGGAGATGGGCGGCCTATGTATGGCGTGGGATGTCAGCGCCTGCTTCATTACATCTGGGGGTTCACACTGTAAGGAAAGGGAAAAATGGAAAAAGAGCCTGCCACTGCCGGGAGATGGGGACCTGGAGGACATTCCCATGATGTGCCTGCACCTGCCCAGTGGACCTGAGCAGACCAAGCGTAAGTTACAGGGTGATAGTTTCCCCACCTTGTCCCCATCTGGGAGGTTAAGTCACGGCTCTATGGGGTCTCAGGATCCATTCGGGTAGGTGATAGGCAGTGGGATGTCTGCATTGTCTCCCTAATGGGTCGGGGTGGCAGGCTGGGTGGGTGGATAAAAGAGTAATTTAAAAAAATGGAGCTGGACTACAGCAACTGTCTGGAGTCAAAATCTGTATGAATTGTAGTTTTGGGCTTTTGGCACCTTTTTGCACCTGAAGGGGAGCCTAGATCAGCCAACCAAATCTTTTGGATCTGAAGAAAATCCCAAGCTGCCTGCTGTTTCAGTCAGTTCTGTGCTGGAAGTGAGATGAGAACAGCTCACGTGATTTGGACAAGAGTTCTATGTAGTTTTGCATGGGAGAACTGTGAAAAGACTGAGTTTTTGCCTGCATGTCTGCCTGCTGCCCCTGAGAGGAGAGAGAAGAGATTATTTTGGACTAGATCCAAGTTTGTGAGAAGGAAGTAAGTCACTGATTTTTACCAGGCTCAAACCTGAAAAGACCGAAGATTTTGTTCAATGCTATTAGCCTGTCAGGATTTCCAGCTGCTTTTGGATCCCGGTTTGTGCAGAGACTCTGCAATCGTGACCAGAGAGCGGTTTGCCTGGTACAGCATAATTTCCTTACATGTAAATGTGCTGTGTATTGAAAGTGGGTCGTGATTTGGTCCCCACTGTGTGAATTGTGTTCTGCTTGCTGGAAGCTGTATCCAGCCCAAAGCGGACTGTATCCAAATTTGTCTCCATTTGACCTGGGCCATGCCACACTGCCTCAGCCAGACTACCCACTGCTCAGAGAAGCCATCGATGAGAGACCTGCCTGAGGATCAACCCCTGTTCACGCTTGAACAGGAATGATGCCTGGTGATTCATGTGGGCCCTGCTTCTCCTTGCACTCAAGATTAACCACCTGCTGTCTCGATTTTTGTCCAGCCTGTGTCCAGTCTTGGGTATTGTGAGTAATCATCAGGATAGCTCCTGCAACAACAGCCTAATCCAAAAGTGCGTCATCTGATTGTCTTGTTGTTTTGTTTTCACGAACTGAGCCTCCAGCTCCGGATTACAAATAGTGTGTGTTTGCATGTTGTTTTCTTCCATCACAGGGCCCCAACCAGCTGCAACGTTCCTGGCTAGCCCACCATTCTTCATCTGGGTACCCAGAGTGTGTGACTTTTATGGACCCTGAAGTGCATGCATAACTGTTTGATTGATAGAACCTTTAAGCAAATTAACCTGATTACGCCTCCCTTGTTCAAGCCCCTTAAATAAATCAGATCTCTTTTTGCATTTACCCTGACTGTGGTTCCAGTTTCTGCAAGAGTACTGTACTGCTATTTGCTGTGTATAACCTTGTTTTACAGAGGGCCCCCAGGGCTGGGCTAGAGGAAAGCCCTGGTGGTATGTGCAAACAGTGTGGGTACTTGTCTGGTGTATCAGGGTATTGTGAAAGTGATTATTATGTATTGTTCCAGCCATTAGTAAGGAAAGAGGGGGTTATAGTGTGTGGAGGGCTGTGCCCAGGTTAGCTTGACAACTACCAACCCTGACCTCCAGGTGAGGCACCTGTTTCAGAACTCAGGCCCCTTAACCTGCTACTAGCCAAGCAGGCAGGGTAGTAGTCCTTGGGATAGCATCACCTAGGGGTTACATAAACAATAGCTAGTATTGCCCCCCCACCCCCACCCCGCTTTCAAACATTTAGTGCTTCAGGCCCTCCATAATCAAATGGGACACTTGGTTGTGATCGAACTCTTCACCTAGCCCGTTCTCAGTTGTACTGGCCAAAAATGGGGCTGACATTGAGGCTGATATCCAAACCTGCAGCTGTTGTCTTTAAAGAAAAGTCCCACCCAAAGGGCTGCACCATTAGTCAATATCTCCACCATTGCACCCATGGAGCTAGTGTGTAACGATTTTCTGTGTGTTGAGCAGGACCAAAAGAACATTAGGAATGTGCTGGTTGTGACAGACCACTTCACAAGATATGTGCAAGCCTACCCCAATAAAGATTAGAAGGCATCCACAGTGGCTCAGGTCCTTGTACAGAAGTTCTTAGTCTATTATAGTGCCCCTTAGAAAATTCATTCTGATCAGGGAGAGACTTTGAAAGCAGGTTGATGAAGGAAATCCTCTCCCTGTGGGGAGTGAAAAAAAACCCGAACCACTCCTTACCATCCTCAGGGGACCCACAACCAGAACGGTTCAATAGGACAGTTCTTGACATGCTGGGTGCTCTTCACCCTAAAGACAAGCACAAGTAGAGTCAACAAGTCAATACCTAGTCCATGCCTATAACTGCACCTAGAGTGACACTACTGGGTTTTCCCCTTATGACTAATGTTTGGCGGAAGCCCAGCTACCTGTAGACATCTGTTTTGGAGTGTCTCCAGATGGGGTGCATGCTGAAAACTACTTGCAATATGTTCAGAAACTAAAGACTCAGCTGAATCATGCCTACCAACTGGCACAAACTATGGCAGCCAAAAGAAATTTGACTAACAAGGAAAGACATGATAGAAGGGTAAAAGCTCAGGAGTTGTTACCTGGAGACTGCGTGCTGCTATGAAACTTGGGATTACATAGAAAACATAAAATTGCAGATAGGTGGCACCATTTTCCATACATCATAGTCAGCAAGCTGGACAACCTACCGGTCTATAAAGTGCATCCTGAGAATGATCCTCGAGCCAACAAGACTATGTACAGAAATCACTTGCTGCCTATTGGTCAAGTAATTATTGATTCTGAGCCTTCAGATGCTGCCCCTCCCAGGCTTGTGACTTGAGCTGCTGCCAAAAGAGAGACAGAGTCAGCCCTCCCCAGCTGTCAAAGATTCAAGGCCTTCCCTAGGTAGGCCCAAAATGACACTGATTGCCAGTCAAAGTCTGACAACAGTGAGTGTGAAGCTTCAAATTATCCATCCTACGAACTGAGTCAATTATTTCAAGGAATCCAGTCTACAGTTATGGGGATGAAGCTGGGCCTTCAGGACTGCCAAACTCTCTGGTCTTCTCCTCAAGCCGGTGCCCTCTGAAAGTGAGGTGCAAAGTGTGACTTCTGGAGGTAGCTGATTATTTAGCGGTGGTGGAACTGTTTGATTTACCAGAAAGAGAGGCTATTATTGAGAGTGATCCTGGTGACATGCCAGAAACTAATGAGCTATGCAAACTGAATGATTCCAACCCTGCAGTGGTAAATGGCAAAGTGAAATTTCCAGTCTCGTTGGCGAGGGCAGGGTGCCAACCTGCAACGCAAGTGACCCGGGTTCGGAAATGGATCTGGGACGTTGAAGGGCCAGCCAGGGGAGAAGGACTGAGTGTCCAGTGACTGCTCTCCTTCTCCAGGAGGGATGGGTAGAGTGTTCGGTGCTCTACGGACACCTAGTGGAGGCTGCATGTATCGCATGCATCAACGCCAACATGTCTGGGGTTGGGGCGGACGCTGGCCATCATTGCATGTCCCCTCCCCATACACAGAAGAAGAATCCGCTGCTGCTGCCTGGATGAAGCCAGCCACTCTGCTTCAATTAGCTTCCAGGGCCTGCTCACTGACCTATTCCGTGGTTGCGGCACTTAGGGCTGGTGCGCAACCCCTACCCTGGGGAGTAAACCAGAGGATATCAGGGAGTCACGGCCCAATATGGGAGTAGAAGTAGAAGGGTCCATGATCGGTGAAGATTGCAGTGGCAGTGGCAAACGGGAGGGGGAAGGAGAGAAAGTGAAATTCCTAATGTTGAAAGTGTCAGTCAAGTGTTGCCAGATCTGAATGTGTCAGAGTTTCCCTAGATGATAAATCTGGTCCTGCTACAGAGTTCAATAATGAAAATAATATTGTGGAAACAGAGTCAAGAGAGCAAGGAGCAGACAGTGCTTCCAGTCTGGAACCTTCAGCCAGTGTAGAGGTACCTCTCCCACAGGAGAAGACGCCAATGCAAATGTAAGTAAATAAGTATAGACTTGATGTGGACCCCAAGTTCTTTCCAGGCAGGAAAGGTGTAACCCCCACAAATGGGGGTTCCTAAAATGTCTTCTTGGGCTTGCCCAATGCCTGCTGCCAGGATGGTGTTCGGTGTCTTCAAACAGTTTGAATATGCCTGCACGAGAGTGCCCTGTTAGCCTCTGTAGCTATATCTTTAAGAGCTGTCTATTCTATAGGATATAATTAGTCTGGGTGGGGACCAAGTGATATCAGGCTCAAGTCCTGCCCGGTCTGTGGTACTTCTGCTCCATTCTGCCATCGCTATGTGCACAGAGGAGTCCTTATAGGATCTGTGATTATTTGTTGACTATCTGCTTTAAGAATTTTGATTTAGTAGTTTGTCTAACCTGCCTTCCTTTGCAGCATGGACTTTCTGCTTAGAGACACCATTTTGTTTGTAGACTGCCAGTTTGGAACAATCAGTACCTTTAGGACTCTAAAATGGAGACTGTCCCTAGGGTCTTTGTTTGAGTGAATTTCTGTAGGAATTGTAGTTTTTACTGTTTGGCACCTAAATGGACCTGGAAGGGGCCCTCTCTGTGACAGACAGATGGATCAACCAACCGAACCTTGTGGATCACTGGGAAATCCCAGAGCTGCCTGCAGCAGTGTGTCAGTCAAGAGTTGGAGTTTGGAGTGTGAACAGCTCGAGCCATTCGAGCAGCTGCTCCTGCATGGTAGTGCAGGAATTCGGCTGGAAGGCTGTGTCTGGCCTGCCTGCTACTGTCTTCCAGTGAGAAGAAGTTGCACAAATAAATCAGACTGTCATCTGAATATTTTATTGAGACCTAATAGAGACAGCTAGAGAGAGAAAGAGAGAGCAAGAGAGAGAGAGAGAGAGAGAGAGAGAGAGTGAATTTAACCTGGTGTGGACTGAAGACTTACTCCTGAAGCAATCGGACTTTGGGTACCAAAGAGAGCTAGAATGAAAGGTCTGTGCAGAGATCCTGTTATATTGCAAACGGACTTAATCTGTACTGTGGCTGATTATTTGCCAACTTATAAGTGTGCTAAATGTGCTATGTGGGTCGTGATTTGGTTTCCCACCACTGAATGTGTTATGCTAGCTGGAAAATCCGAACAGTCTGCTTCTGTTTGGGCCTTTCCATCTTGGCCTAGACTGCTGCTCCAGCTGCACAGACTCATTTGACAAAAGACCCGCTGGGATTCGGCCCCTGCTCAATACCATTGAACAGGCATCGACCACCATGGTGTGTCATATGGGCCCTGCTTCCCTGGAAAACCAGAAGAACATCTCGAGGTCTTTATCTCATCAGTCCTGCCTCCGGGTCTGGGTAGCATGAATAACCAACAGGGCAGCTCCTGCAACAAAGCGTAAATCTGATTTTATTTGTTTGGGTTGGTCATCACGAACTGAGCCATCCTGCCATCCAGCTCCGGAATACTAATTCTGGGTTCAAGTCATGTTGCTTATTTTTTCTTTCCCAAGGGCCCCAACAACAGCTGCAATGCCCGCCTACCCCCAGGCAATGCTTCAGGCTAGCCTGAGTAACAACTGGGTACCCAGAGTGTATGACTGTGACAGAGGGACTCTTAGTGCATGCATGCTAAACCTGAATAAATCAGATCTAAATAATCAACTGCTAGATTTACTGACCCACCCCTGTGCAACTTCAAGTAAATCAGATTTTGTTCTTTCTGCATCTAACATGATAACCCCAGAATCACTACCCTTAAGGCTACTACCCTGCCTGCCCCCACAGAGACAGGGTAAGGGGCTCAGATCCGTTGAATGGTGCCTCCACCCAGAGGTGGGTCAATTAGTGAGATTGCCGCGATTTACAGCCCTCTGGGTTACTGCAACCCTCATTACGTCCCACTAGTGGCTCACATTGGGTACAAATAACACTTTTCACCAATACACTCACCCCGTTAATATCTCTCACTCCTCCGGAGACCCCTGTAAAATAAGGCACAGTTATATTGCAGTCACCAGGCAGCAGTTCACCAGTAATATACATACTAGCCAGGGTGTAGTTGCAACAAAACAATCTGATTTATTCAGGGAGAAATAACAAGGACAGGGGAATCAAGTTGATTAGCTTATCACTATGCTTATCTACCTAGGGCTCTGTGCACAGGCCTGAACCTAGTCTTCTGCGTCCCTGGTACCCAAGCCCTAACAGCTAGTTCACACATGGCAGCTGGTTGGGGCCCTTGACACAGATAACAGTTACGATCCTGAGAATTCAGAATAGGCAGGGGTTTAATTTTGCAGTTAGAGATGGGTTCATACAATTGAAAACACTGTTGCACACTTGACGGGGAGCTACCTGATTCAGTACTCACTACTCCAGTAAATAACGGTTTCGTCACCTGACAGGACTGAGCCTGCATTTCACCAGCCTCCTCCCACATTTATATGGCAAACAACAGAGGGTACCATACCAGGCAGCTGCTTTCAGACTTTTACCAACTTGCAGAAAACTCAGGCAGCCAACTGCAGCTTTTAAAATCACGGATGGACCGAGTGCACTTCAGCAATCCTCTCCAGTCCCCTCAGGTCGAGCCTGGTAGGTAGCTGGGCTGGCACTAGCCTCCTCTGACCGCCGCCAGCGATTTAGTCGAATTTTCACAAGGCAGGGAGAAGCGCCGCCGCAGGTCTTCCGCAGCAGCTTCCCAGCGAACACCTACTCCAGCACAGAAGCACAGAGCTCCTCTCCTCCTCCTAAGCCACACCACCTCTGCCCCCAACAGGCAGGGGGCTCTTCTGTCGGCATGCGCTACCCGCTTCCATTGGCTGGCTGAACATGCCAGTCACTTCCTCCGGCTCTCAGTGGTGCAAAAAGCGCCATAGTCTACAATGCCTTTCCCCAAATTACAAGCGGCTTCCCCATTGGTCAGTCGACTCTGTAGGGTCCCAAGGTACTGATTGGTCCAATTCAGCAGTTCTGGACCAAAATGGAGGAGACAACTGAAACAGTCCCCACTGCAAAGGAAGGCAGGTTAGAATAACCACATTATCATTATTATTTTCAGTTATACTCAACAAACAATCGCCTCCTCAACGGAACTCCCTCTGCACCACTAGCGATGGCAGAAGGGAGTTATTTTTCAGCGTCCGGCGGGACTCAGGCATACAACCACATAGCCCCCTCCTATTTCAATTAATTATGACTGCAACAGGCAGTCCTTAAAGAGACAGCATCACGGAGGCTTTGAAAACACTCACCAGCTGCCCATTTAAGCGGTTTTATGCCGATCACCAACCAGGCATGGAGCATAGGAACTAACTCTGGGAAGCTATTAGGAACCCCCATTTGTAAGGGTTACACCCTCCTGGCCTGGAAAAACTTGGCATCTCGTCAAGTAATTACCTCGAACCAATTTAAGGCAAACATCCTAATTAACACTATATCACACTTTGCATTACATACATGAATATTAGATTCACGGGTACTATAGTTTATACAACATTTTAAACACAGA
The DNA here is from genome assembly GCA_016271365.2 of Neoceratodus forsteri. Classification (NCBI taxonomy): domain Eukaryota; kingdom Metazoa; phylum Chordata; order Ceratodontiformes; family Ceratodontidae; genus Neoceratodus; species Neoceratodus forsteri. The sequence continues at coordinate 160,535,990 of CM057450.1, read as the reverse complement.
CTCTTATTCCTGTTCTATATCAGGTCATTAGGCCCTCGCATAACCCGGGATTGGGAAAACTCTCCCTTTCAGTTACTTGCGAGTTACTTGAAGCAGGGCACCACACTCAAAGGCAATACTAACAACCTGGAGTTATCCCCAAGGCTAACTTAGGCAAGGAACTCGGGGACACATACACCCTTTGTGGACCACATTTAAAGACAGAGTCCACTGGCTGACCCAGAGACTCATAACTCAACTTTATTACCGGCCGTATTTCTTGGCGGATCGCCTAAGGGTGTCAAGAGGCCTTGAAACAGGCTCAGATTCCACTTCAGTGTCCTTAACATTAGCAACAGGAATCTCTACAGAGAAACAGACTCAGCACTCATAGGACTATTGGGGACCTGACCTTCTATCCCGGACCCACCCCTGGGCTCAGCTGGGGCTGTCTAGGTACAGGTGAGGAACCATCAGGGCATTCAAAATATTCCTCCGATTCTGGCATATTACTTGCTGGTTCTCCCATCTCACTCTCGTCTTCTGAAAAGTCAGATAACTCAGCCAGGCCAGACAGTTCAACCCTGCTCAGGATCCCACCCCTGGGCTGGTTAGCTACCCAATTCAAGCTCTGAAGACATGGGTTCCAGAGACAAAGCTGAGGACTCAGACAGTCCAAAAGGCCCAGCCTCATCTCCAGAGTTAACAAGGGGATTGCCCTAAATAACTGACTTAGTTCATAAGAGGGATAGTATTCATTATCATCTTCTGCTGCCTTCTGACACTGTTGGTTGATCATTTCCTTCTGCAGACAGTGGGCGAGGCCCTCTGGGTGGGCCTGTTGAAAAATCAACGGGTTTGGTGCTTTTCCTGGCAGCAGATCTAGTCATAGGACTGGAGGGGTGGCATTGGGAGGTTCAGCTTCAATCAGGATTTGCCGATTGGTAGCAGATGGTTTCTATGTATAGTTTTTACATCTTTGGAATTGTTTTGAGGCCGCACTTTATATACAGGTAAATCTGTCAATTTTCCTACAACAATGTAGGGAGGTGATGCCATCTATCAGCAATTTTATGTTTCCCATGCAGTCCCAGATTTCTCAGTAACACTCTATCCCTTCTTTTAGCTCCATTGCTTTCACTTTCTTATCATATCTTTCTTTGTTGGCCAGGTTTCGTTTAGCAGCCATGGTCTGGGCCAGTTGATAGGCATGGTTCAATTGGGCCTTCAATTTTGCACATACTGTAAATGGTTCTTGGCTTGCACCCGTCAGAAACCCCAAAACACACATCCACTGGCAGTCTAGCCTCTCTCCGAACATCAGTTGGTATGGGGAAAATCCTGTGGCATCACTTTTCATACAGTTGTAGCGTGAACTAGGGTGCTAATCTGCTGGCTCCATCTCGGCTTGTCTTTTGGTTGCAATGTGCCCAACATGTCAAGCAATGTATGGTTAAACCTTTCAGGCTGAGGGTCTCCCTGAGGATGGTAGGGGTGGTTCGTGACTTCGTACTCCCACAAAGACAGCATCTCTTTAATCAAACAGCTCTCAAAGTCCCTTCCTGGTCGGAATGGATCCGTCATGGGCCCCATAGTGGACGAAAAGTTTTCAACAAGTATCTTAGCCACTGTGGTTGCTTTCTGATCTTTGGTCGGAAAGCCTGTGCATACCGGGTAAAATGATCAGTGACCACCAATATGTTACTGACACATTTCAGATTGGGTTCTAGACTCAAGAAATCAATACAGACCAGCTCCATAGGGGCACTAGTGGTAATGTTGACCAGGAAGCAGCTCTCTGTGGTACAGCCTTCCTTTGCAAACAGCGGCTACAGGTCTTGACATATTACTCTACATCGCACTCATTTTTGGCCAATAGAATCGAGCCGGTACCAGAACAAGTGTTCGATCTATGCCGAGATGCCCCATTTGATTATGCAAGGACCTTAAGACTAGTTCTCTAAAAGCTGATGGCAGCACCAGCTGGTGTTTGTTTACCCGCCCTCCTTATTCACAGTCTCTCTATATAGCAGTTGGTTAATCAGCTTCAATTTGGGCCCTCTTTATACAACAAGGCAGTCCTTAGATCAGTAGAACATAACTTGGATACATCCCTCCCGGCCTGCAAAGCATCCACGGCCATTCTTATCATAGGATCACAGGATTGAGCTTGTTGGAGACTATCATTGTTGAGTTGCGGCGAGGGAGCTAGTGTCTAATGCAGAGAAATGACAGTAGGCAGCAGGTATGCATTTTCAGACGGCTCAAACAATCCACCACACAATCCACCGTGTCAGGAGACACCTGTTCCTCTTTGTCAAATTTCTGGCAGAGAGCTCTTATGTCAGGAGTTCAGACAACCTGACCCAATCAGTCTGTGAAACAGGCCTCCGAGAGAGCGTCCGCATCTATATGGTTCAGGCCCGCCCAGTACTCCACAGCATAGTACGTGGCCAGGCAGAAAGCAACCTATGACCAGTGGCATCCAACTTGGCAGAGGTCTGTACATAAGTCAGAGGGCTGTTATCAGTCTTTACCAATATTTTGGCACCAAACAAATAATCATGAAACTGATCAACAATGGCCCACTTCAAGGCTAGGAACTCTAGTTTGTGCACTGGATAATTTTTTCTGAAGGCGTCAGACTTCTGCTGGCAACGCTTACAGGTCTCAAACCATCGAGTGCTCCTGGTATAACACAGCACCCAATCCTTGTAGGCTGGCATCGGTATGAAGAATGTATGGCTTGGCGGGTCAGCATAGGCAAGCACTGGGGCATGGGTGAGTTGATATATGATGTCGTGAAAGCTTCCTCACACTCAACAGTCCAACGATCCCCAAACATATCATTCGGCGGAAATACTTCTTTTCCGTCCCCAGAGCGCACCACCTTTTTATACCTTTTTGCGAGGCAGATACCCTGAGTGAGGTTGAGAAGGGGCTAATCACTCAAGAATAGCCCTTAACAAACCGCCTATAGTATCCACAAAACCCCAAGAAGCATTGCAGCTCTTTCAAATTCCTGAGTTGAGGTCAAGTGGTCACGCCTCCACTTTGCTAGGGTCAGTCTCTATGCCCTCAGTGGACACTATATGGCCTCGTATTTTCAGAAGTCTGGAAGAATTGACACTTGTCGATAGACAACTTGAGGCGAAATCCTCCAACCGATCCAAGACCTTGGATAATCGTTGCTCGTGTTCTTCCACGAGTGGCCAAACACTATAACGTCATCTAAATAGACCAGACATTCGAGTAGATTCATGTCCCCACAGCCCGTTCCATCAAGCGCTAAAAAGTGGCTGGGGCACCCAAAATCCCTTGAGGCATCCGAACAAAATCATAGAAGCCTAGGGGAAAATGAAGGCAGTCTTCTCCCGGTCATCTGGGGCCATCAGGATCTGGTAGAATCGCTCATGAAGATCCAACACAGAGAACCACTTGCTGCCATTTAAACAATCCATGCATCCTGTATCGTGGCATGGTATACTGGTCCGGAATGGTCCGCCAATTCAAAGTCGATAGTCTACATACATCCGAACTGCCCATTCTTCTTCCTTACTACTACTATGGGGAGGCATAGGGATCCTGGACTCTTGTGTTACACCAGCAGCCAACATCTCTTGCAGATGCTGCCTTACATCATCTATATCGGCGGGGGCCAGGCGCGGGATCTCTCGGAAAGGCCTTTCATCATGCAGCCGATGTATGATGCTCAGCCCCTTGCACACATCCCACATCCCACTCTTTCAGGAGAAAACCTGGTCTCTCTTGGCAAGCCTCTCACTGACCCTTTGTTTCCATTCAGCTGGCAGTGGGGAGTCACCAAAGTCAAACAAATCAGGAGTAACTCTATCACCCATCCTGGAACTCTTTCTGTTTGGTAGTACCGCAGTGTCTGCACAATGTACGCTGGCCAAGGTGCACCCCTTCTTATTCGAATCTCTCTGTCAGACACATCATGCACTTGAACCATCACCCTCTTAAACATAAGCATGAGCTCTAACCGCAAGATGCTGGGTTTGATCAACAGTCCTCAGGTAATCTTCCCTCCACAGGCGCATCCAACATCAACAACTTATTCTTAACATCCGTTTTTAGTCAGTACTTCTCCAGGCAGGACATATTGGGCATTTGGGGCAGAAGTATCACCGGGGCGGATCCTTTTCCACACCACCCCACTGGGCCTTCAGGTTCCTCCAGGCTACCCTTCTTCTGAGTGGCCCTTGCCTTTTGAATCACAGCAGGTATGCTCAAAGCTCGCCCGGTCTGGAATGCTCGTTTCTGAGCACAATTGGGCCAATCATCCAAACATGTGTGCATTCGTCCCAATCAACAAAGGCACCCCATCATATAGTCCAGTGGGTGGGCAAACTAAAACTAGGGTTTCCACCTGCTCATCTATTCCATCCACAGTTGCAGAAGGATAACCAGACTCGGATGTATCCCAAATACGGATAGGCCTTGTCACTCAGCCTCCATACATGTAGACCATTCAGAGGTTGCAGGGCACCTCAGGTAAGTGTGCCTGGTACCAGTCCTGAAACATGATGGCTACCTGAGAGCCACTGTCTAATGCAGCTCGAGTGGGAATTCCATTTACCGCACCCAGGTCTCCATGGGACGGCCCGACCATCAGCAGACCAGTTGGGGGCGTAGCATTGATAGGTGGCTGGGCATGGGCCTGAGTCACAAAACTTTTCTTGGGGGCCCGAGACTGGGTCTGGCGGTGTCAAGCGGATTAGTCTGTTGCTGACTTTCCTTAAATTCTCCGGCCTCTGGCACTCGGGTTGAAATGCCCATCTTCCCCACAATGATAACAGAACTTGGGGTCCCGGGGTCACTATTTTGCGGGGAGCTCTGAGAGGGTGAGAGGCTCTCTTTGGCTGGGGTTCGGGTTTCTGCATGACTCAGGGCCCCGGGCCTAGTAGGGTACATAGTAGACTGCTTCAAGTCTCTCACCAGTTCTCGTAATTCCTGATCTCAGCCCTTAACTCACTCTCTACATGGGGTCGGGAGGAAACAACTCACATTCCCACAGTACCTGGAAACTCTGGGGATCCTCAGACCCTCGGGTGAGCCAGTCTCCTGGGGTGTTAGACTCAGGGGTCCCACTAGGGTTCACCGCCCCCACACAGGGTTCCCACCCCTCTTAGTCAGTCTCCGCCTCCTAATTTCCCTCATTAATTGACAATATTCAGGCGGGTGGCTCATCATCATGTAACTTAAGTTTCAGCAGTATTACACTAGAAAATCTGGCAGATTTTAAAACATGTTCTAATCGGACCTGATTCAAGGCTGCGGCAGTGATTCCCCTTTCTATAGGCCTTCTGCAAGGCCCGCCCCTCTAGTAACAAAAGCGGACAGTTTCTCATTTCTCCACTGCTTAGCAGACCTGAATTTCCACAATAAATCTTCACCAGTCTCGGTACTCCCAAAAACCCCTTCTAAAGCAGAGAGATGCTCTGCAGTGGTGGCTTCCGGACTGGTGGCCTGGAAGAATCTAATGGCTTCTAAAGCAGGACCCCGCAAGCTCTCCATCAGCCTCTTCCTTTTCTCCCCTTGGAGCATTGCCATTCCCTGAACTAACGGGTGGCATAGTCCATCCAAGCCTCCAGGTCATCCTCCTGGAGGCACCGGCACCGTGCCAGAGAAAAGTTTTAACTACGGTAGGAATCGAGCTGTATGGGTGGGACCACCAGGGTAGGGAAGCCAACACAGAACTCTTGGCGGGCAGGGAGGTGCCAGGGAGCCCTGAGGGTAGCATCACTGGATAAATCTAAGGCTTGTAACAGCTCCTGGGTAGTTCTCCCTCCACAGCCAACAACTTAAGCAGTTTGTCCTTAAAACTGTTCATTTTAGGAGACCCCCAGGAGTGACTGACCCACTTCGATATGGATTAGCCTCCATCCCTGTGAAGCGCCCTGATAAATCACAGGAGGTACCTTCTCAGGGTCGATGGCCACACTGCATAGAAGTAACACCTGCAGCGTCTGGTCAAGCAAGTCAGCCACACGCCCTTTTACTTCCACTTTACCCAAATATTTTACTTGCTCTGCAGCAGAAATAATGTCAGCAGTTGGGGTTCCCAAGGCACATCTAACAATAACACAATCTTCTGAGAGTCTAGCTCTTTGGCTTCACCCCAACCCATCAGTCTGTGTACCATGGTCTTGATGGGTCCCAGTTTAATTTTTCCCAACATATCCCTTCCATTTTTCCATTTCTTAGGTGCTTCCCCACTTGGCCACTAGGGGCACTAATCCCAGTGGTGCCTCAATTTGTAACCCCAGGGTGCTACCCTTAAGGCTCTACCCCGCCTGCCCCCACAGAGACAGGGTAAGGGCCCAGATCCATTGACGGTGCCTCCACCCAGAGGTCGGGGTCAATATGGTCGAGTGCCTCGTTACAGCCCCTGGGTTACTGCAACCCCGCTCGGTCCCACTAGTGGCTCACACTGGGTACAAATAACACTTTTAACCAATACACTCACCCCGGTTAATATCTCTCCACTCCTCCGGAGACCCCTGTAAAATAAGGCACAGTTATATTGCAGTCACCAGGCAGCAGTTCACGGTAATATACACACTAGCCAGGGTGTAGTTGCCCAAAACAATCTGATTTATTCAGGAGAAATAACAAGGACAGGGGAATCAAGTTGATTAGCTTATCACTATACTTATCTACCTAGGGCTCTGTGCACAGGCCTGAACCGAGTCTTTACTGTCCCTGGGTACCCAAGCCCTAACGGCCAGTTCACACATGGCAGCTGGTTGGGGCCCTTGACACAGATAACAGTTACAATCCTGAGAATTCAGAATAGGCAGGGGGTTTAATTTTGCAGTTAGAGATGGGTTCATACAATTGAAAACACTGTTGCACACTTGACAGGGAGCTACCCTGATTCAGTACTCACTACTCCAGTAAATAACGATTCGTCACCCTGACAGGACTGAGCCTGCATTTCACCAGCCTCCTCCCACATTTATATGGCAAACAACAGAGGGGTACCATACCAGGCAGCTGCTTTCAGACTTTTACCAACTTGCAGAAAACTCAGGCAGCCAACTGCAGCTTCAACATCACAGATGGACCGGCAACTTCAGCAATCCTCCCCAGTCCCCTCAGGTCGAGCCTGGTAGGCTGGGCTGGCACTAGCCTCCTCCGACCTGCAGCCAGCGGTTTAGTCTGAATTTTCACAAGGCAGGAAACTGGCGCCGCGCAGGCTGCACGAGCTTCCAGCGTGAACACTACTCCAGCACAGAAGCACAGAGCTCCTCTCTCTCCTAAGCCACACCGCCTCTGCCCCAACAGCCAAGGGCTCTTCTGTCAGTACAGGCGCACCTGCTTCCATTGGCTGGCTGAACATGCCAGTCACTTCCTCCGGCTCTCAGTGGTGCGAAAAGCCCATAGTCCATAATGCCTTTCCCCAAATTACAAGCGGCTTCCCCACTGGTCAGTCGACTCTGTAGGGTCCCAAGGTACTGATTGGTCCAATTCAGCAGTTCTGGACCAAATGGAGGAGACAACTGAAACAGTCCCCACTGCAAAAGGAAGGCAGGTTAGAATAACCACATTATCATTATTATTTTATGTTATACTCAACAAACAATCACCTTCTCCATCGGAACTCCTTCTGCACCACTAGCATGGCAGAAGGGAGTTATTTTTCAGCGCCCCGGCGGAACTCGGCATACAACCACATAGCCCCTCCTATTTCAATTAATTATGACTGCAACAGGCAGTGTCCTTAAAGAGACAGCATACAGAGGCTTTGAAAACACTCATCAGCTGCCCATTTAAATGGCTTTATGCCGATCACCAACCAGGCATGGAGCATAGGAACTAACTCCGAAGTTATTAGGAACCCCATTTGCAAGGGGTTACACCTGGCTAGTGTGTTCCTTTGTGGAGGGATACTGTATTGTCATTGAATTGTTATATTACAGTCCTTGTTTTGCAGGGGTCTCCAGGGTCATTGCAGCTGATCCAGCCCTGGTGGTAAGTTAAGCGTATCAAGTGTGGGTTCCATATTGTATTTATATGTCATATAAGATTATTTGCTGAACTGTTTAAGCCACTAGAGGGTTTAGAGGAGGGTTGCAGTGTCCTGGAGGGCTATACCCATAGCAGTTACACTACCCCTAAACCTGGCACCCATTCACTGAGCTCAGGCCCTCAACTGGTTCCAAGTCACATAGGCAGGGTAGTAGCCCTTGGGACAGTGCCACCTAGGGGTATATGTGTATAGCTATGCAAAGTAAATCTTTTATGTAAGTAGTTCTTCTTGTTCTTTTATAACCTAACTTTTGTACATTCAATATTTCTCCTGTAATCTGACTTTTTTGTATCTACTGTAAATGCTCTGTACTTGTCTGTTGTCTTACCCAGGTCGACCCTAGAAAAGGGACAGTAATTGTCTCAGTGGTCCTCCTGGTTATCAAAACTCAATCAATCAATCAATCAATCAATCAATAAACGAGTAGTTCTGTGACGCCAAATACGGCTGCCAGAAAACCATGGTGCAAGATGTTGCCATACCACAATGAATCGCCTAATTAGTTTTGGAACCCTTCCTCTTTTTTGTTCATATGGTCATACAACTCTCATTGTATACCAACATTTTGGGTGTGGGGGACGGAGTTACATGTAGCCATCCATCCTTCCCTTTGCTGGGATCAGTATCAGAATTTTCACCACCAATAGGCTAACTGCAATTTTCAGTGACACCTTTGTTCATAATGGAGCATACAAGTGTTCTGGACCCTTGCTGTGCTTTTTGTTGCTTGGTGCTGTTCATGCCGGTCCCCTTCGAGGCGTATGGCAGCATAGATAATTTAAGAGAGGGAGCGCTATATCCCACAGCCACCTAGGTGCATATGGTGTAATCATGAGCAACTTACTTAACTTCCTTCTGCTCCCAGTTCGCATCTGGAAACAAGCTTCTGCTTAGTGTACTACTGGTTAAACAATGTTCCCTTTCCCAATATGGCTCACGATTCTTTTTTTTTTTGTAAAATTTTGTCTGTCTTGGTTTATGACAATAAATGAGTATATTCAGAGTAGTGGATGGTGCCATTATTTCACATTCATGGACTAGTATCAGTAGCATATCGGGCGAGTGGAGCCTGGTGTGTTCTTGTTTGTTTTTTTTCAAATTAATAACTTTTATTGGTTTCTAATATTAAACGACAAAAGAAATGCATTGATAAGTGATATCAGGCACTTTGCAGATAAAACAAAAGGAAAATGAGGTACAGGTCTGGAGACTAGTGTAATTGCAAACAGTAATATACCAGTTACATTTCAGTATAACTGGCATCTGAAGGAGTAACACCTGCACATCTGTTTCCCAAACCTGTGAAAACTCACAATCCACATCCAGCTATACTGCAAGTCAGCAGCTATCCCCTCCCTAGTAATGCACGAAGGCTCGTCGGCAGCATTAACAGCTGTTCATGAATAATAGTGCATCTCAGACAGGAACATCAAAATTAAATATTATTTTATTTGCCAGCCAGTGTAGACCAAAAACACACCAGGGTTCTATGATGTTACAGGTTATGCAATGGGCATAGAAAAGAAGCACAAATCCTGTAATCTCATTGGCTACCTGGCACTCCTCTCCCATTGTAAAAGCTACAATCACTCCACGGGAAGAGGATCCATTCTGAGCAACACAAACCCAGAACTGGCGAGAGCCTAATCCTCAGTAAACAGTCATGTCCAAAATCTGCTCTTCGCTCAGCCCGCTATTCAAACCCCCACCCAAACCACAAAATGTTTTTTAAACAATCTTTCATCCATCACATCTCCTGTTAATCCCTTCTTTTGTTTCCAGTTATGTTTAAAAAATACTGGGTGCCCAGTTCTTCATGCAGGAGCCATCCGTTTGCACCTTGTTCACACACTGTTAAGGTGCCGCCGCTGGGGTCTAAATAAATCACCTGTCATCAGTTACGTTTTATTTTGTTTTTTCAGTCAAGACTGTGGCAGTTCATCTCTTTCTCCCAGTATTCTTTTCACCACTTTTTCTTTTCCCCAGTCCGCTCCTCCCTGTTTCCCGTCTCTGTCTAGGGTGTCCCTTTTCACCTCTGCAGCTCAATCTTCAGATGGCTCTATTCCCCTGCTAGCTCATCTGTTTCTCCCCAGACTCTCTACCAGAAAAAAATGGAAAGAAAAACCCAGAAAGAATGAATTCAGTGCTCACCTAAAGGAGCATCACCTGGGCACATTAACATTTACTGGCCTCCAAAAGCACTGGCTGGGAAGTAGCACTCTCCCCACCATGGAGAAAGGCCTTGACCTCTTCTGGCTCGCTTCCTAGACTTTAGAAAGAAAAAGCAATCACTGCAGCAGCCAGAGTAAAAGGGCAGCTATCGTGGAAGGGCAATCACATCCAAATTTTCCAGGATTACTCTAAGGACTTTCCGGTGCAGGAAAGCCTATACGGAGGCCTGTCGCATTCTGCACAAAGTTAACTTACCCTTTCACTCCGGTATCCTGTAACCATGTGGGTGATACAGAACGGTATCCCTTAATGTTTGCACAGCCAGACAACCTAATGGACTTCCTAACGAAAATCTATCAGGCAGAATTTTGGGACCATGGAAACCCTAACAAGTCGCGGCACTCTACTCCAACAGACAGTATGGACCTCCGGACTTCTCCTTCACCCTGCAACAGCTAATCCTTCTGGGATTCAGATGTTTGAGGGATTGCTGCTTACGCTCAAAAAGAGACAAACCTTGCCTAGACATGATCGGCAAAATCACCGGAGAGGTTAGGTCACCTAGCACAGTGAGCACTGCCGCAGTGACGCAGAAGATAATACCACACTTCAGGCCTTCTGTACTCCTAATCGCTATGCAGCCTTACCGCAGGATTCTACAGAGGACCCAGAGCTCACCAATATGACAGTGGCTCCATAAGAAGAATCACATCACCAGAACACTGTACCCATGCTTCTTCATGGGCACAGATTGACCACAAATGACCCTGATGAGCAGCCCCAACATTCCAACACACACCACCTGCAAAAGCTGCAAACCAGACTTGAACCCACATCAGATAAGTGTGCTTTTCTTGTGTTTATCTTGGGCTGAGGGAGGTTCTGAAATAATGGAGGGGAGCTTGCTAGCAGTTGCCACATTTGCCTTGTGTAGGGACCTTAGAACCTTTTCTTCCCAGTGTCCTGTCCCCCCCGACGGTCAGGGAATCATCATCAGCCTGGACTGACACTGCAGGACTTTTGCCAAAGAGAACCTAGCTAGCCGAGACAACACCTCAAATAAAGCAGACTAATTTGCCTCAGATGATCTCTTGTTATTTTAATCTGGGATATAACTGCTCTTGACGATATTCTGGGAGCCCAAATGAAGATCTCCTAAACTATGCTTTATCTAAACTACCTTTGCAAGGATCTCAGGAGAATAATAATAAATGTGAATAACAAATCTGATCAACTTAATAGCGTCCTCAATTGTCTTTTCCTTTGTCTCTCTGTTTTCCTCTGTTCCTTTCATGAGCAGCATGTCATGGGTGAACTGGAGCACTTTGATGCACTGTGGCTTTGGCCAGAAACCTCCCAACAAGACTGCAGACTCACTAAAGGGCCAGGGTCAATCGCAGGCACAAAATTTGGAACTCTGCATGATGGCAATACCTCGCCCATTATCCCAGGTTCTCCCTTCTACTGTACAACTGTAACCTCTGCAAATGGGGTTCCCAAAAGACTTCCAGGAGCTTGCTTGAATGCTCCAAGCCTGAATGGTGTTTGGAGTTTAAGCCATTTATCAGTGAGTGTTTTTAGAGCCTCTGGTACTGTCTCTTTAAGAGCTGTCTGCTTGCAGACATAATTAGTTTGTATGGGGACTGTGTGCTTCTCTGTTTGAGTACCACTCGAGCTGCTGCCAATTCACTCCATTTTGCAGTCACTGAGTGCAAAGGGAACCTATCTGAAAGATGTAACTGTTTGCCAGAAATCATTTAGAGTAATAATGAAATTACAGTTTGTCTAACCTGCTTTCTTTGCAGTCAGAACTGTGTCTGCCTAGTTCCCCATTCTGGTTTTGAATTGCTGAACTGGACCAATCAGTGTGGGGTAAGCTAGCTCTAAAATGGTGCCTTGGACGAATCAGAACTTGACTCATAATCTGAGCCAGCCACAAGAGGATTGTATGGGCAGTGACTCTGGCAGATGTAGTTTAGACTTCAGCGCTTTTGGACCAACAGCAGCAGTCTATTGTGAGTGACAGCCAATCCAGTCAAGAACTGGGAGGAACTCAAAGGAAGTGCCCGGTTTTGTCTGTTGGAGTTTCAGTTTAGCTCTGGCAGTGAAGGGAAAGGAACCCTGTGCTCCTTCAGTGCACAGTTTTAGTCAAAAATATGTGTAGGGTCCAGAGTTCCGGTCTGCAGCTTGTGTAACTGCTTGTTAGGACTGAATCTGTCCTGTGAAGAGAATCAAAGGATATCTGAAGAGTAGAAACCAGGCTCACCCTGTAGAAGACTGGAGAAATTGCTGATTGCACTCTGTCTGTCGGAACTGAATCTGCTGTGTGTTCTCCGGTATTGTGCAGTAATTGCATCGGGATACAGATGCAGCCTGCCTGGTATAGTGCTTTCTTTTTACCATATAAATGTGTGAAGAGGTTTGTGTACCTCAAGTGAATCCTGCTGCCATTAAGTGACTTTTGCCTGTGACTGTTTACCATATAAATGTGTGAGGAGTCTCTTGAGCTCAAAGTAGCCCTGCTGACATTGAAGGACCCTATCTTGTCTGGAGGTCGGAGTACTAATTCAGAGTCGCTCCTGTTGAATTGCCACATTAAATCCAAATGGAATTACTGTACTGCTGACTGTTTAACTAATTTTTTCTTTCTCTGTGTGAAAAGGGCCCTACCAGCTGCCATGGTTTGGACTAGCCACTAGGGCTTGGGTACCCAGGGACAGTAACTGATAGGGATAGGCCTGTGCACAGAGCCATAGGTAGATGAGTAGAGTGATAAGCTAATTAACCTAATTTCCCTGTCCTTGTTATATCCCCTAAATAAATCAGAGCTGCTTGTTTCAGCAAAGTTATACTGCCTGAGGTAATTGTCTATGTTAAAGTACTGTACTGTGATTGTTGCACTGTATCTTTTTACAGGAGGTCCCAGTGCCGGAATCAGTCCTGGGGTAAGTGTATACTGTGAAAGTAATTCTGATATATTGTGTGGCCACTAGTGGGAAGAAAGGGGTTGCAGTGTCCCAGAGGGCTGTGACCAGTTAGTTTAACTATTGCAAACCCTGACCTCTGGGTGGAGGCACCCCATTGGATCCAGGCCCCTCAACCTGTTAGTGGCAAATCAGGCAGGGGTAGTAGCCCTGGGATAGCGCCATCTAGGGTTACATCTTGGAGGCTCACCGTTGGGATTGTGTGTCCTCTAGTGGCCATATTTACGAACCACTGTTAAAAAAAAAAATGGGTACCTGACAGAAGTGGCTGTGCACCGCTGGTGGAGTGGTGTACTGGGAGGAGAGATTGACCCCAAAATGCTATGCTTATCCTGGACATCCCCTGGTATCAATACGGACACTGTACAGGAGTACTTTCCAAGGTGGAAGGTTTACAAAACCCTGTGGTGGTGGGTCGGCATGCTAATCTGCTCACCCACACTTTTCTGGCCCTAGTAGAGTTTAAGATCCCATAGATAGCTCCAAAGTGCCACAGACCATTACCCCAGAGGAGCCCTCAGTGCCTGGAGAGTGATAACTAAGTACAGTAAAGACCTGGGGGAATGAGCTCCCACCACTGTCTGAAACTTTGAGGAGAAATTTGCTAAATGGGTGCTGGGGAAGGGAAAACTGTGGAGGACTTGAAGAAACTATTCTTGCCACCTGGGTGTTCCTCCCCAACACCCTCTCCAGTACCCGTAATGGTGGCTGAACCAATGCAGACTCCTATTTCTGCACCTGCCATTAGTCACGACTCTTACCGAAGGTTGAGGATCTTCTCTGGCACCCTCCTCACCCCCAAGGGAGGATGACTGGGAGACCTGGATAGACTATGTTGCCCTCAAGTGCTAGAATGGCAATGCTCGAAGCCGGCTTAAAGAGGGCTAGTGAGAGCCTCGAGGTCCTGCCCTGGCTACCATCCGCGGCTAAACGCGCAGTAACCCTGAGTGACTGCACAGGCCTATCTTGAGGCCTTGGAGAATGTGTATGGGAGCCCAGATTCTGATGAGAGGATCTATGGTGGAGAGTAAGAAATGCACAACAGTACCAAGGGAGTTGTTGTCTGTGTATGTATCTCGGCTGGAAAATTGTTGCAAGAATGCCTCAGAAAGGGTAGTTTGCCAGCGATTGAACTGGACCGAACCAGGCTGGACAGGATCCTTAAGTCTGCCCCTTCTCAGAACTGCTGTTGCTTCAGTTACACCTGGCAAATCGACTGGAATCCCCACCCTCCTATGATGAGTTAATGAGAGAAATTGAGGAGTTGAGAAAAGGCGACTCGGGAGGGACCTGCACCAATAGCTGCGCTACTGACTGAGTGACTGAGGGTGGCCCATCAAGTGAAGTTCAGGGGCAGAGGTTGGCAGTCAATGAGTGCTCTGACAAGGAAAAGATATGCCACAATGGGGCGAACTGTTGAGAGGATCCAGAATTCAAAAACAGTCCCTTTATGAAGGCCACGCCTGCAAGTACGGGCCCCAACCTATATCCGACTGCATCTGCTATGGGGTGGGGGTACCCACCCATGTATCTCCTGCTGATAACAGCTCCAAACTCAATTCCTTGACCATGGAAGTGGAGAAACTGATGAGATGTCTCCAAATGCTTATCACGCCGCAGACAGAGATGGCACAAGGTTTCCAGTTAGTAATACCCCGCCCTGGCTCCCAGTGTGGCGCTCGCCAGCTCAAACTCCAGAAAATATGTTTTGCTATAATTGTGGGAAGGATGGGCACATGAAAAGAGAATGCGGTCCCCAAAAGACACTGACAAAGTTGCATATAGGCTACAAGGACAGCTTCGGAGAACAAATCAGTGGTTAAGAGGCACGAAATGATCCCAGTGAGGGCACCAAAATGCTAATTCACGCCCTTGTGGCAAGGTCAGTTGCCCAGGCCCCACTACCGTCTCTCCAGACTGGTCCAGAATAGTGGGTCCCTCCATGGAGACCACTGTAAAGGTGAATGGAGTGTCTACAAGAGCTGTATTAGACAGTGGCTCCCAAGTGACAATTATGTTCCAGGATTGGTATCAGAAGCATTTGTCAGACGATCCTTACAACCATTAGAAGGACTGCATGTATGGGGGTTAAGTGAAGGCCTACCCCTATTCTGGGTATATCCGAATTTGGTTGTCTTTCCCCACCTCCGTGGCTGGAGTGGCTGAACAAGTAGAGACCCTAGCCTTAGTGTGTCCCCCACTGGACTGTATGATGGTGTCCCTTGTTGATTGGAACAAATGCTCATATGTTCGGAAGGCTGGCACAGTTGTGTTATGAAAACAGGGTCAAAGACTAGTAGAGCTTTAAGAGTTCCAGCTTTAATTAAGAAGGCCTATGAGGGCACAGAGATGCTTAAAAATAGAACCAGAGGAATCGGTTGGAATTGTATGGAAGAAGGATCCTGAGTCTCTGATCCTGGCGCCAAATGCCCAGTGTACCTTACAGGAGAGGTCCGTATCAGAAAGGATGTTAAGAATAAAATATTAATGTTGGATGCACCAGGCGATGGAAAATTGCCAGAGGGACTGCTGGTCAAGCCTAGTATTTTGCCCGCTAGAGCCCATGCTTATGCCAGAAGGGTAATGGTCCAAGTTCATAATGTGTCTGAAAGAGACATTCGAGTAAATAGAGGTTGCATCCTGGCTAATGTGCATTGTGCAGATACTGCAGTGCTACCCAGCAGCAAGAGTTCGAGGAAGAATGACAGAGTAACGCCTGACTTGTTTGATTTCGCGACTCCTTCGCCAGCTGAATAGAAAGTGAGGATCAGTGAGAAGCTTTCCCAGAGAGACCAGGTGTTTTCTTTAAAGGAATGGGACGTAGGATGCGTGCAAGGAGCTGAGCACAATATCCGCTGCATGACGAAAGACCATTTCGTGAGAGGTCTCGATGCCTGGCACCTGCTGATATAGATGATGTGAGACGGCATCTGCAAGAGATGTTAGCTGCTGGTGTAATACAAGAATCCAGAAGCCCTTATGCTTCCCCATTGTGGTAGTGAGGAAAAGAATGGGACAGTAAGGATGTGCGTGGATTATCGCACCTTAAACTGGTGGACTATCCCTGATCAGTACACAATGCCCCGCATTCAGGATGCTTTGGACTGCCTAAACGGGAGCAAGTGGTTCTCTGTGCTGGATCTCCTCGCAGTGGGTACTACCAGATCCCGATGGCCCCAGAGGACCGTGAGAAGACAGCCTTTATCTGTCCGCTTGGCTTCTATGAATTCATGAGGATGCCTCAAGGGATTTCAGGTGCCCCAGCCACTTTTCAACGATTGATGGAGCGTGCAGTGGGGACATGAACTTACTAGAGTGCCTGGTATACCTAGATGATGTTATTGTGTTTGGCAGCTCACTGAGGAACATGAGAGCAGATTATTTAAGGTATTGGACTGACTGGAGGACTTTGGCCTTAAACTGTCCATTGATAAGGTCAATTCTTTCAAACATCAGTAAAGTATGTGGGACACATAGTATCCACCGAGGGAATAGAGACCGACCCAAGTAAAGTTGAGGCCTTGACCACCTGGCCACAGCCCAAAACTCTAAAAGAACTGCAAAGATTCCTGGGATTCTGTGGTTATTATCGGCGTTTCATCAAGGACTATTCAAGAGTGATCCGCGCTTTACTTAACCTTACTCAAGGTATCCCCAACCCACAAAAATACCAAAAGTCAGCGTCCCTCAAGACTGAAAGAGTGTATTTTCGTCCGAGTGAAGTATTTGGGGTTCGCTGGACTCTGATTGTGAGACTGCTTTTCATGAGATCATATATCAACTTACCCATGCTCCAGTGCTGGCCTATGCCGATCCAAGAAAACCTTACGCCCTGCACACTGATGCTAGCTTTCAAGGGTTGGGGCTGTGTTGTACAAGAGCACGAGAATGGCCTGAGACCAGTGGCCTTTGCCAGTAGAAGCCTGACCCCATCCGAAAAGAACTATCCTGTACATAAGTTAGAGTTCCTAGCTTTGAAGTGGGCTATTGTTGACCAATTCCATGAGTACTTGTATGGGGCTAAAATACTAGTAAAAACTGACAATAATCCTTTGACCTATGTGCAGACCTCAGCTAAGTTGGATGCCACTGGCCATAGGTGGCTTTCTGCATTATCTACATATGACTATGCCTCGAATACCGAGCAGGTCTGAACCACATAGATGCTGATGCTCTCCCGGAGGCCTGTTTCCCAGAATGATTGGGTCCGATTGGCAGAACCTGACATTCAGGCACTCTGCGGAAGTTTGACAGGGAGGAACAAATGTCCACGACGCAGTGGACTGCATGGATTGCTTGGGACCTCTGAGAATTGGTATACCTGCTGCTTATTGCCACTTTTCTGCAATAGACATTGGTGCACTGCCTCAGCTGGACAATGACAGTATTCGGCGGCTCAATCCCGCGATCCCATGATCAAAGCAGCTTTAGAAGCCCTCTATGCAGGAAAAGATGTGTCCAAATTACGCCCACTGATTTGAAAACTGCACTGTTATACAAAGAAGGTCCTAAGTTGAAACTGATCAATAAACTGTTATACAGAGAAACAGTAGACAGAGGGGACAAGTAAACAAACAACAACTAGTGCTGCCCACTGCCTTCGAGACTCAGTACTGATGTCCTTGCACAACCACATGGGGCACCTTGGTATAGACAGAACACTTGACTTGGTGAGATCCAGATTCTATTGGCCTAAGATGGGGCTGATGTGAGCAACACATTCGAACTTGTAGTCGCTGCTTACAGAGGAAAGCTTTGCCCCAGAGGGCTGCCCCCTTGTTAACATCACCACCAGTGCACCCATGGAGCTGGTCTGTATTGATTTTCTGAGTTTGGAGTCAGATCAAAGAAATATCAGTAATGTGCTGGTGGTCACTGACCATTTCACGAGATATGCCCAAGCTTTCCCACCAAAGACCAGAAAGCATCCACTGTGGCCAAAGTACTTTGTAGAAAACTTTTTTGTTCACTATGGGCTCCACAAAGAATCCATTCTGATCAAGGGAGAGACTTTGAGAGTCGTCTTGATCAAAGAGATGCTTTCTCTGTGGGGAATGCGAAGTCCAGAACCACTCCTTACCACCCCTAGGGGACCCACAGCCTGAACGCTTCAACCGCACTTTGCTAGATATGCTAGGCACCCTGCACCCAAAGGACAAGCCTAGATGGAGCCAACAAATTAGCACCCTGGTACATGCTTATAACTGCACCAAAAGTGATGCCACTGGTTCTCCCCACCGCCTGATGTTTGGAAGAGAAGCTCGACACCGGTAGATGTGTGTTTTGGGGTTCTCCTGATGGGGTTCAAGCTGACAACTATTTACAGTATGTGCAAAGTTAAAGGCCCAGCTAACTCATGCGTACTAACTGGCTCAAACCATGGCTGCCAAAAAGAAATCTGGCCAACAAAGAAAGTATGATAAAAGGTGAAAGCACAGGAACTCCAGGAGGGAGATCGGGTATTGCTAAGAAATCTGGGACTGCATGGCAAACACAAGATTGCTGACAGATGGCACCATCTCCCTCACATTGTAGTGGGCAAACTAGATGATCTGCCAGTGTACAAAGTAAGGCCTGAGAATAATTCAAAAGATGTAAAACAATGCATAGAAATCATTTTCTACCCATTGGACAAATCTTGATTGAGTCAGAGCCCCAGAAGATGCCCCTCTGGACCAGTGACTAGAGCTGCTGCTAAGAAAAGATCAAGAAAGTCTGTACCTACAGAAGCAGAGTTAAAGTCTTCCTCCACAAGTCCCAGTTGAGCATGACTGTCAGTCCATATCAGAAGAAAGTGAGAGTGACTTTGAATACTATCCTTCTTAAACTGAGTCAATTGTTTCGGGGCAATCCCTAGTCAATACTGGAGACTGCTGGGCCTTCTGGACTGTCTAAGTCCCCAGTTCTCCCTGGAGCCAGTGCTCCCAGAAAGTGAAGTGCAAAGCATCACATCAGAGGAAATGGAATCATTGTGCATGGTTGAACTGTTTGAGCTTTCAGGGAGGAAAATGATGGATTGGGTCAGACTGGTGATACACCAGAACAAGAAGAGTATTTTGAGTGCCCTGACAGTCCACTGCCAGTGTCTGAAAGCTCTCCATGCGAGCCAAATGTGTGGACTCAGAAACTGTAACTCCTGGAGCTGAAAGTGCCCCAAGTTCTAGCCTCTCACCCCATGGAGACTCCCTGACAAGTGAGGACAATGCTGAAAATGAGGCTCAGAGTGCAGAGACTGTAACAGTTCCCCTAGAAAGACTGGTCGAGCTGTAAAGCCTGTGGTGCACCTCAGTTATGATTCCCTGGGCGGCCAGTGGACCTGCCTCTCAATGTTGTCCATAAAGGAGTGTATGTGTCCCAGCTCATTGCCCAAACTGAGTCAGTGCTAACTCAAGTTACTTGTGTTGCCCTCTAAATATGGTGCCCTTGCCCCGTCCAGCCCCAAGGTAACTGATAGGAAGGGCCCCTCTTCAGGTTTCATGTACAAGAGGTAATAACTTGAGTTATGGTACAATGTGTGTGTAATACTGTGTAAAGAGGACGTACTGCAATGTTTCAGAAATGTGTTCTTGGTAAAATGATGTATTGACTGATGATTACATGTGTGAGCCTAATGCAAATGTATATGGTTGCAGTTGAAACTTATGGGGTACTTGCTTGACGCGGACGTCAAACTTTCCCAGGCTAGGAAGGGTGTAACCCCTGCAAATGGGGGTTCCCAAAAGACTTCAGGAGCTTGCTTGAATGCTCCAAGCCTGAATGGTGTTTGGCTGTAAGCCATTTATCAGTGAGTGTTTTGAGCCTCTGGTACTGTCTCTTTAAGAGCTGTCTGCTTGCAGACATAATTAGTTTGTATGGGGGACTGTGTGCTTCTCTGTTTGAGTACCACTCGAGCTGCTGCCAATTCACTCCATTTTGCAGTCACTAGGAGTGCAAAGGGAACCTATCTGAAAGATGTAACTGTTTGCGGAAATCATTTAGAGTAATAATGAAATTACAGTTTGTCTAACCTGCTTTCTTTGCAGTCAGAACTGTGTCTGCCTAGTTCCCATTCTGGTTTTGAACTGCTGAACTGGACCAATCAGTGTGGGTAAGCTAGCTCTAAAATGGTGCCTTGACGAATCAGAACTTGACTCATAATCTGAGCCAGCCACAAGAGGATTGTATGGGCAGTGACTTGGGAGATGTAGTTTAGACTTCAGCGCTTTTTGACCAACAGCAGCAGTCTATTGTGAGTGACGGCCAATCCAGTCAAGAACTGGAGGAACTCAAAGGAAGTGCCGGTTTTGTCTGTTGGAGTTTCAGTTTAGCTCTGGCAGTGAAGGGAAAGGAACCTGTGCTCCTTCAGTGCACTGTTTTAGTCAAAAACATGTGTAAGGTCCAGAGTTCCGTCTGCAGCTTGTGTAATTGCTTGTTAGACTGAAGCCGCTCCTGTGAAGAGAATCAAAGGATATCTGAAGAGTAGAAACCAGGCTCACCCTGTAGAAGACTGGAGAAATTGCTGATTTGCACTCTGTCTGTCAGGAACTGAATCTGCTGTGTGTTCTCCGGTATTGTGCAGTAATTGCGATCGGGATACAGATGCAGCCTGCCTGGTATAGTGCTTTCTTTTTACCATATAAATGTGTGAAGAGGTTTGTGTACCTCAAGTGAATCCTGCTGCCATTAAGTGACTTTTGCCTGTGACTGTTTACCATATAAATGTGTGAGGAGTCTCTTGGAGCTCAAAGTAGCCCTGCTGACATTGAAGGACCCTATCTTGTCTGGAGGTCGTGAGTACTAATTCAGAGTCGCTCCTGTTGAATTGCCACATTAAATCCAAATGGAATTACTGTACTGCTGACTGTTTAACTAATTTTTCTTTTCTCTGTGTGAAAGGGCCCCTACCAGCTGCCACGGTTTGACTAGCCACTAGGGCTTGGGTACCCAGGACAGTAACTGATAGGGATAGGCCTGTGCACAGAGCCATAGGTAGATGAGTAGAGTGATAAGCTAATTAACCTGATTTCCCCTGTCCTTGTTATATCCCCCAAATAAATCAGAACTGCTTGTTTCAGCAAAGTTATACTGCCTGAGGTAATTGTCTATGTTAAAGTACTGTACTGTGATTGTTGCACTGTATCTTATTTCACAGGAGGTCCCAGTGCCGGAATCAGTCCTGGGGGTAAGTGTATACTGTGAAGGTAATTTGATATATTGTGTGGGCCACTAGTGGAAGAAAGGGGTTGCAGTGTCCCAGAGGGCTGTGACCAAGTTAGTTTAACTACTGCAAACCCTGACCTCTGGGTGAGGCACCCGCCATTGGATCCAGGCCCTCAACCTGTTAGTGGCAAATCAGGCAGGGGTAGCCCCTGGGATAGCGCCATCTAGGGTTACACAACTAAACGTAGCAGTACCCCCAACCCCACTGGATGACCATTCCAGCAGATCTCAGGGGTTACCTTTCCACATTTTTCCACTACCCTTTTCTGACTGCTTTTCAATGCTACTGTTCAAGCTTTTGTATCAGTACTTGATACAGCGACTGTAATACCATACCTGTAATAATGTCACCTGGCAGGTCCGGGTTGTACCATCTCATTCTCCCAGCCCTTATATAAGATCAGAAACTTTTGAACTGGGCAGCCTAAATGCCATTCATGCCCTGCCCTGCCTCTGCTTCTATTTTGCCCACAGAGCTGCCCAACTCATTCAATCTTCCCCTTCTCTCTCTCCACAATATCAGCTCTGAGCACTCATCGAATTTGTGGTAGGATATACCTCCCCCGACTGACCTTTGGAGTTGGCTGCATTACCCCATGGAGTTAGCGACCTTGGCGGCTTCTCCACTGGTACTCTGCCCCTAGAGCTCCTCACTCAATCACCTTGTTCATGACTGTAAATATGTCATTGTTATGTTCACAATAGGGCCATTTGCCTTTTAATAAAGTTAACGTAGTTCTAGTTATGGACCAGGCAATAGGACAAGAGTAGAAAGCTCCACTGATAGCACTTTTGAAATACTCAAAATAATGAGTACTGGTGGTACTATACTGCTTAGGATGCTATATTACTGCAGCCTCTTGCCCTGATTTATTTTGCCCCTCAGTAAAAGCTGTGCTCTACATGACCATGGGTGACATACATGGGAACACCTTGAACTGGTGGGGCCTCAACACCCGTAAAACGAAACAGGTGCTGTCCTACTTAAAGAGGCTGTGTGGATTTGGCTTTCCTGTAAGGAACTAAGCTAACTAGTCAGGATCATGACAAGTTAACTAGGGATTGGGTGGATCAGATAATCTCTTCCTCTGCTCCCATGAAAAAGGGTGTGGCAGTCCTGTTACATAAAAATCTTAAATGGACCCCCAACACAGATAAAAGCGCGACAGCCAGGGAGGTGGTTCATGGCTCCTCTCATGGATACCCGGATGGACCACTCATTCTAGGCAACATATACTGCCCTAACGATGACTCCCCAGAGATATTTAATGAAATCGCTCAGGCATTAGGATCTATTGCACAAGCATCCACACCCATTGTTGTAGGAGGGACTTTTCCCCAAACTCTTAATCTCCTCCTCTGAACTCTCTCAGGCTGCCCTAGCACACTGAACCACTCTACTGCCCACCGTGGTCCTCTTCCTCATATATATTACTGCCTCTTGACGGACCCACACTAGATAAGCCCCCCAATTCTGAGCCCTCGGGCAGGGCCACCAACCACTCATGGCACTCTATCTACAATTTAGATCACTCGGCTGAGTCGACAAGAGGCCAAAGGGGTGAGAGAGGACCTGGTCCAGGGCTGTGGCAGCCAGCCCTGAAGGGAGTCATTGTCTATCAGGAGTGGAGTTTTTTTTCTCTTTGTTATGCCCTTCCCTCCCTCTCAGAGCCCAAATGTGCAACGCTGTCCAAGGACATCTGTCGATGTCTATGTTCCACTACTTAGCCCTAAGCCTTGCAGTGCCTCTGGTCTCCACTGGGGTCGCTGCAGTGCCAGGCTGTCCCTGGATCCCTCCCCAAAAGAGGAGAGCAGTCCTCTGACGCTTGATCCTCTCTCCCCTGCTGACTCCCTGGCAGCCCAGGCTCATTCCCAACCTGGGTTGCCAGCGTGGCGTGAGGTGTAGCATCCAGCACCTCAACCTCAGCCACCAGGCCAGCCTCTAGGAGGGGACTTAATGTGCCACTGATCTCCAGGTGGACTGAAGCTCCTCCAGCCAGGAACATCACCCCAAAGCACGACTGTCTTTAAAAAAGCTGACGGCTGATCTGGGACTTCAGGACACCTGGAGAGTACTCCTCCCAGGAACAGGATTACATCTTCTCCTCCCCAGTACATGACTCTCACAGCTGGCTAGATTATTGTCTGGTCACAGAAGGCATTGTGCAAGCACTGATTAGTGCAGAGATTATGCCAATGGTCGTCTCAAACCACTCTCGGTCCACCTGCACGTTCTGTGGGGCTCCCAGAGCCTCCACATTCAACATGGAAGCTGGACCCTCTTCTTCTTAGAGACCCAGATCCCCCGACTGCATTCTGAGGTGGTCCACTTTCTCTCAGACAATCTGATAATAAACACCTCACCAGGCACCACCTGGGAGGCCTTTAAAGCTACCCTGAGATGAGCCATTATGGGTTTTGCAGCCAGATGTTAAAGGAAGAGGAACAGCTCCTTACTTCTCTGAAGCTCAGCTAAAGGTGCTCGAAACAGAATCCAAACAAACTCCGAACTTTAGTCCACACCCCAATGGCTGCAACATTATCAAGCATCGATTGAAATCAGCGACCTCTTAGCTTATAAAGCGAGGTCGCCATCCTTCGCTTGCAACACAAATTCTGGGATGGGGAGAAAGTAGGGAAGTAGTTGGCTTACAGATTGTGAAAACAACAGGCTGAGAGGTATATACTGTACCTGGTTTACAGGATCACTCAGGAAGGACTTATACAGAACCAACACAAGTTAATAAAATCATGCAACGATTCTATCACGGAACTGTGTACCTCCTCTAGGGTTATGGACAAAGCAGGCGACAGGGCTTTCTCACCTCCCAAGGCGCCAGCCAAAGCAAGCGCCCATACTAGCACACACCCATCACTCCGGTGGAGGTTGAATCTGCCCTGAAAATATGAAGGCCTAGGAAGGCACTGGGATTGATTCTCCGGAGCTTTGCAGATAATATCCTCGCTGATATCCTTCCTTCTCAGCTCCATCTACAGTGAAGCTCTTATCAATGGCTTCTTTCCTCAACCCTTAGAGAGACAGTCATAACAGTCTTCCCCAAAAAGGAAGGACCCTACTAGGCCCTCTAGCTATTGCCCCATTTCACTTATTATTATCAACAGCAAGCTGTTCGCCAAGATCTCTCTCTCAAGACTCAACCTCCTCAGTTCCCCATGCACCCTTCACCAGTCGGTTTTGTGCCAGGCCATTATACCAGAGACCACATCCGGCTATGATCAATATTCTACATTAGGTTAGAGATAGCCCTACTCCAGCAGCGGCCATAGCCATTGATTTTGATAAAGCTTTCGATTCCTGGAGTGGGACTATCTTCTCCTGGTGCTCCAACATTTGGGCTTTGGGGAACGTTTAGGGATGGGTCGCAGCACTATAACACTGCCCAATGGCAAGGATACTGACCAGTTCACTCCTGTCCGACTCTTTTCTGAGCAGGGGCACCAGGTAAGGATGCCCTTGTCCCCTCCTGTTTGTCCTGGTGGTGGAGCCTTTGGCGGCAGCCATCACGGCAACACCAATCTATATGGGGTGTTCAGCTAGGAAACACCTCCTAGTCCACATTTTTGTATGTGGATCACCTATTGGTCCCTCTGGCAAATGTGGAATCTTCCCACCACTCTTGCTGAACCTTATGGCCACATTTGAAATATTTTCAGGGCTAAGGGTCAACGCCAAAGACAGAGGTCCTTCCTATGAACCCCTGCACCCTCACCTTGTATCGCCATATAACCTACATTGGTCATCAGACTTACTGGTTTATCTGGGATTCACATCTCCCCGACCCCACCAGAATATGGGATCTCAATTTGAAACCTCTAGTTGCTGCATGAAGTACTGAGCTGGAGAGATGGCAGGCCTTACACCTTACCTTAGCAGAGAAAATATCGGTAATTAAGATGACATCAGCATCCAAACTACTTTACACAATCTCCTATGTACCTCTAGAGTTACCGCTAAATGGTATAAGTATAAACAATGCCATCGGCAAATTTATATGGGAAAACAAAAACTGCACTATAGTAGGAACAATTTGAGATCACACTGAAGAGCTGGTGGCTCCGTGTCTTGAGAGCTATAAATGGGCATACTCCATAACCCAGACACTACTATGATTCACACTCATGACCCCAGAGGCTCCATAGTGACTACAAATGGAACTGTCTATGGTGCAAGTGCACAGCCTCCCACTTTTGATTTATAACTCCTTGATAAAAGTTACGCACCACCCCACAATAGCTACCTCGGTTAAGATCTGTAATAAAATACATAGCATATTAAAATAGATCCATGCCCCTGTAACATACTCCCATCTGGGGTAATGAGAAACTTTAGATGGGCAATAAAGCTATACATTGTCCCCACTGGGAAGCAGAAGGATGAATGCTTTTGCAGATATCCTAGCTCCAGATGGGGCTGGCCTTGAACCCTTTCAGGAACTCATTCAAGAGACAGAGATACCTAGGTCAAACTTCTGGAGGTACATGCAGATTTGCAGCTCCCTGACCAAGTTCCTGAGGCATACAGCAGGGGTAGAACAGATCCAGAGACCCTAGCTTGGTGGCTTACGTGGCGCAAGGGACAAACCAGCAAGATTTATACTGAGCTACAAGACTATCTCCCATCTCAATCCTCTGAAGCAAAACAAAATGGGAGAAAGCCCTGGTTCTCCTAGTCTCAGATGCACAGTGGACTGTGTGCTGGAAGCAAGCTCATTCAATGTATTATAGATCAAGGGATCACCCTGACCAATCGGAGCGCCCTTTCCTCTGTGTGTTAGGCAGTCTTATTCCATGAAGAGTGTCTCACGTGCAGATGCCCTGGAAATGGGAACATTCTGGGAAGTTTATTTTTTTTAAATATATTGATATTTATGCTCGATCAATAATATATTTATATATTCCCCATAAACACGTTGCTGAAAACAAGTGGTTTCACTTGCTTTCAGCTGGAGCCAGAACAGCTCAGCTTTTGCTGTTCTCACTCCAGGTGAAGGCGCATGAACCACTTGTTTTCGTGCAATCTAGTGGCTCCGAGGATGTGCAACACGCATTTGACACAGGGAGCAAACTCATATAAAACTAAATTTTGCACCATTGGTATCGGACTCCAAACATGGTTTTCAAATTTAAGCTTATAGACAATAACGCTGCTGGAGGTGCCAGACCAAGGTGGGGATCTATACCAAATTTTGTGGAAATGTCCACTTCTAACACCCTTTTGGATGTCAATCTGTGAGCTGGCCACTCAAATTACAGGCTCTTTGGTGAGCCCTGACCCCTATTTTGGATATTGGGCATACCACTCCAACTCCACACTTAATCCAAACCAAAAGTGCTGGCTAGCCCACTTAGTATCCAAGCCAAAAGGATTATTATACAATGGGCATGAAAACAGAACGTAAATACTGTATCCTGATTGGCTGACTTCATTCCTTTCCTGTTGTAAATCTAGCATCACCCCACAGGAAGAGGTGCCAGTTGCCAGTCAGCCAAATCAGTAACCCCACGAAATCGCTCCAAGCAACAGAAATCCACAACTACTAACTTATGATCACCGCTAAACGGCTATCTCTCATGACTGCTGCTCTGCTTCCATCCCATATGCAAACGGTAAACCACCTTAAACCACAACACTTTTTTTAACACTCTTTTGCCTGAGACACTTCCCTGATAGAACCCTTTTTCAGAAACCTTTCCGGCTAAAACGTCTGTCCTCTCAGATCTGTCGCCAACATCTTCACCCTCCATTACAGCACTGCCCCAGAGAACTAATACTGATGACGCTGCTCCACAGTTGAAATTCCATGTTACACTTTGACCTTACCTGCTCCAGCAGTCTGAGACTCAAAACAAACCACATCTACAATTGCAAAAATACACTACTCGCTTTCTCCGTTTCAATACCAAAACAAAGCACAGGAAAAAATGTATAGCTCCTTTTAATTAAATAAGAAAACAGAGCTACAACAAATTCTCAGCACACTCGAAAATAGCACCCAGGAACTCCACAACGAAAGTCAGCACGCACGTCTTCCACCTCGGTGCCGCTCTCACCATGGGACCAGACTCATCCTGCTTAAAGTGACACCGCACTATCCCATCATACAAGCAGCAACGCAATGCACTATTTTCTGTGTCGTACAAACACTTTCACTATTCTATTGAAAATAAAAAGTAAAAATAAAAATCACTACCCCAAAAAAATTACTAAACATACAATTCTAACATTGTATAATAACAATATCATCTGCGGTGATGTAGGATAGGACCACCCCTTGTAAAAGTAGTTATCACTGCCACCGCGACAGAACAACACCCCAGGGCATGGTAAATCCTGGCATCACCAACACCTCTCTCGTGGTATATTGCTTAATTATACAATGTGGTAAATCCAATGTCCCAAATACTGCATCTCGATTGGTTGGCTGGCACATTTACCACCGTGATAAATCCTCCTGTGTACTCACTGGAAAAAGTGCCAGCCAAACTTAAATCATGCTAATCCGGTCTCTTTCACTTCAAAGCGAAACTGCCATGATTTGTCCTGTCTCCGTTAAAACACCACAGTAATTGTTTTACAAAATGACATCCTCTTTCAAGTGTAGGGACCTCAGTGAGTTAGAAAATAGTTAAAAAACATTAAAGAAACAACATTTGCCATTGTATAATATAAATTTATTCCTCCGGTGTGGGTACACTGGAGGACTTAACACGACTGGTGTGGTTTGGTGCTCGGCCTTGTCGACCGAATCACACCAGCCGTGGTAAATCCTCAGAGTACCCACACCCTGAGGGATAAATTGCTTAATAGTATGCCAATGGAGAACTACAGAGATCCCCTATGGTGGAATTGTTAAATACACTAGCTAAAATGGCATCCTTGGACCACTTAACCCACGATATTGAAAATAATTACTCCTGTTGGGACCCTTTATCACCTTTCTGAAGCCTAGAGCAGGTATTGGATGAGCTCCCCTTCTCTGATGGATTTAAGCTTATAGATACTCCCTAGCTTGTTGGTTGAAAGTCCTGAAATATGACTAACTGCTGTGCCACCTTTATGATGGAAGACACTGATATCGATAATTGTTTAGATGCCGGTTCTTTAATTTCTTCTGTGCACTTGACGAGAATACACCTCGAGCCATATGTGGCTTCGTCCAATTACATTACCTTGTTTCCGATCACAGATGTGCCCCTGGGTAGGTGTTGCTCCTTCAGATGTCAATTATCTATACAACATATAATTGGTATGTTTATGGGAGATACCGGAGGTCTAAGGATCCCTCCTGCGCACAGAGCATAATTACGCAGTGGCTTGCTCGGCTTCGTAGAATACATGTAGCATCGTTTCTACCGCCGTGACGTCACCAGAGTTCGAAACAAAGTAATACATGTTGCACTGCCTACTGCTGTGACGCTACCAAAGTTAGAAAAGGCCGCCAGAATAGAAATATAGCACAAATACTGAAAATTAGAAAAAAGCCACCCACGATACAAATACAAATAAAGTACAAATACTCTTACAGCCAAATCTGAAATAGAATAGGATGCAGAGCCCCATTACAAGTACAAATAGTCTTACAACCACGATCTTAAAACTAAAGCATATGCATAATAAGCGTATGGGGGTTAAACTAAAGCAACATATACTTAACAGTCTTACAGCCACAATATTTGAAATAAAAATGCATACAGGGGTTACAAAGAAATAAAACAAATGAAACACATGCAGTAGGTGTTAATGGCCAGGTAGCCAGATGGTGTTGTGGCTGAAGCCTTTATCTCACTGATTTTGTGTATCAATATGTGTTAATGGGCGTGGCCAGAACTGCAGGGGTTGTCCCTGTCGAACAGGGACCAGAAAGGGGTGTGGACAAAAGGACGGTGAAATTAGACATTACTGTAGTATACTTAATTTTGAAATTGCGCAAGAGGCCTCTTAGTCCTCTGGTATCGGGCCTGTTTAAGAAGATGGGCACGGGTGTGGTTTACACTCAGGATTTACAAAGGGTGGTGTGTTGTTTGGTCACGAGGCCGAGTGAGCAAAATACACCAGCAGTAAATCCTAGTGTGACCCACACCGTGCCGTGGTAAATTGCTATTATGCAATGACCTTTGTATTGAGTTTGAAAAAATTAAGAAAATATAAATTTTGTTTAAATCTTGCCTTATTTTTATTGTTCCCAGAGAAATAAAATAGTACCCATCTTTGCGTCCCGAAGCGAGAGTGTGTGCAGTTTCAATTTGTGCATGCAGCAATGTGGGCTCCGGGAGTTCAAACTGCCAATGGCAGTCACTGAGAAAGGAACATATGATGAGGTTTTATCTAGTATGAATACAGCAATGTACAGATACAAGTGTGTGTGGAACATGATGGGACTTTTTTTTTTTTTCAATCAGGTGGGTTTAAGTTGGGGAGGAGGTTGAACTCCTAGTTAGGACATTGTTACCGTCTGTTGCCTCTGTGGCACTCCTGATTTTGCATTGGTCGGAGTGATTTCGGGGAGTCACTGTGTGGCTTAGTGGGAACTGGCACCTCTTCCTGTCGGTACTGTGAAGGATTTACAACGGGCACCAGGTGCCAGTTGACTAATTGGAGGGTGCCATTTTGGATCCCATTGTATAATTATTTGCTCCTACACTAATCTCTGGAGTTGTGCCTTGTTTTTCCTTTTGTTCACCATACATTTGTGAAGTGCTTGCTATAACCTATCACTGTAGCTTTTTGGCTGTTTGATTTTGGAAATCAACAACAAATTCTAACTCGGAAAAATACAAATAAGTAATGGCACATTTCTATATGCCTAATTGGATGAGAGCGGGCGACTGCAACTAAAGGAGATCCAATCCTGGCACTATAAATTAAACCGATTCCTCAAATGCATGCACATATTGTTTCCAGGTGACATGCCATACATTAAGTAGGCACTGTTTTAGGCAGGTTTTGCTGCCACAATACCCTAATTTCTTTTTAAGACTGTTGCCAGCAAGACGTATAAGGCATAGTCCAACCGGCGCTTTGTGGTACTTTTGGCGCCATTTTCTCCTGTCGTCGTTTCATGCCACAGACTGCACCAGGTAGGGTATTCAGCAGCAGTGTAACACTGCAAACAGCTGCATAACTTATTTTTTCTAGCACTGGCCTTTGTGGGTAAACACAAATCCATTTAGGTTACTGGGTCGGCAGTCACACTTTACCGTCGTGAAAGTAAACATTTTTGTGACTAGGTCTACGGGTTTTGATTTAGTCAACCTTCAGTTATTTGTGGAGGCCAGATTAACAGATAGTAACGCTGAATATTATGTGTTATCCCTGCAACTGCCTTACCGATAGCGTTTTGTTCACAAACCAGAAAACAGCGGCGCATACCTCTCAACTGTCCTTGATTTTTGCCTCAAAATTTCCTCTGTCCCTCGTAAAATATGCGTTTCGTGACAACAGTGGGATTACATTTGCAAAATGTTAAACACTGAAGTTATAGACTTTTTCTTTTCAAAAATGCATCTTGACTCATCTCTTTAGTCTGTCAGCTTTCTGAACGAATGGTATCGATGTTTAAGATGTGTCCCTGATCGTTTTAAGCCTTGTGTCTGATTTATGAGGTAATAGGTTGAGAGGCATGCAGCGGCGATCCACCATATCCTGTTAGGGGAAAGCTTGGCATGCAGAAGTCTTTGTCGGTCCCTCCTGCCCTAGCTTGTAGCATTTTTGCAGGATGGTACAGTATTGATTGAAATGCTGGCACACCTCTCAACCTCCTGCCTCATAAATCGTGGACAAGGCTTAAACAAATCGGGGACAAATGTTTAAAAATCAGGGACACATCTTAAAGATTGGTGCTATCCACTCAGGAAGCTGGTAGAATAAGTGTAGTGTGAAATGCTTTTCTAAGGACAAACACGTCTGTAACATTAGTGTGTGACACTATGTTATGCTTACAACCCACACTGTTTGGTCATGGAAACAAAAATTTTAGGAGGGACGGGTAAAATATTGAGGTAAAATTGGGGACAGTTGAGAGGTATGAATACTGGAACTCGATCTGTCTGGGCAGCTGGTATTACTTGTAACATGGCAATGAGAGAAGGTGAAATGGGCAGCGATTGGTGGAATGGCATCACGAGATCCAAATCGGAGAGGGTATTAGCAATATACCACACGAGAGGGTGTTGGTGATGCCAAGATTTACCATGCCCTGGGGTGTTCGGTCACAAAGCGTAGCTGAGTGACCAACAGCACACCAAGCGGTAAATCCTGGCATCACTAACACCCTCGAGGGCATATTGCAAGTATACAATGTCCTTCTATTTTTGGCACAAAGAAAAAAAATAGTAAATAAGATTTTTACTCATTTATGTTATATTTTACTGTATTTATTGTTCCGTGGGGAAAAAATACTCCCTGGTTGCTGGAGCAGCGCTGCTACTGTGCATGCGCAGTACTGAGTTAGCATTGCCGGTTGCAGTGTGTTGAGGGTCTGGGAAATGTTTAAAATTGTGCACATAGCAATGAACATGGTAGAAAGCCGTGGTTTGAATTTCGCCTGAGGTATGCGGTTTCGCGGTTGTACTAATCTATTCGGTAACTCGATTTGCCGGCTCGCTATCAAGCAGGGATTTTCGCAGTCTTTACGAAAGTGCTGTGTTGGTGACTGTTGAGTGATTTCGGGGACATCCTGATGCAGTTGACCTGCGGCTGGCACCTCTCCCGTGGGGTGATTGTAGATTTTACAACAGGAGAGGGGTGCGAGTCAGCCAATCACGATAGAGAATTTACGCTCTGTTTTGATGCCCATTGTATAATCCATGATATATGCCGTGGCCTGATAAGGTAGTACTAAAGCAGCCAGACCCCCAGCTTAGCAGCACTGGGCACAGGTGGGGAGCGAGAGGTAGACAGGCAAGACAGGCACACTGAGAGGCAGACTAGGCACCCGAGGACGGAAACGTGGAGGGGACAACAGCCAGCGGCGGACAGAGGTGAGAGGAGAGCGCCGAGGCGGGAGATGCCAGCATCAGACTACTCAGGAGGAGGTGAGCGCCGGCCCTATGCTAATCCTGACTGGAGCCCTGACCGCTGGCATTGAACAGTGCACTGCAGACCTCCAACGGCGGGTATGACACTGATACCCGCACAAGTGAAAATGTCTGGGACAGTTATCTCGGCCTCAGTGAGCTCTGCAGTTGCAAGTAGTGCAATAGTTTGTATAGAAAGTATCTAAATGTTCTGTAGTGTGATTTGAAAGTGCAGGAGGAGTCTACAATAGCAGCTACTCCAAGCGCTATCCTCAGTACTCACAGTGGGCACCCTCCTGGCACGCCACCGACCGTGGCCCATGTTACAAAGCGCATTAGCCACTCCAGCAGTGGCATTCATCGCGATTGATGGTCGGTGGGGCGGTTGTTCGCCCGGCCTGCGGCCTTGGGCCACAACCCCCCGCAACCATGCATCAGTCCAGCATTAGATGCCACCTTCGCGCGGGCTTAATGCTTACTTGGCGCACCGCAAGGTGATATTTTCGGGTGTGTTCATGGACTGGCTTAATCCACTCAGGAGGCGCTGCCTGCTGCTGGCATCGCCACGAGCAGCGCATGGTGTTGGATCCCGAGGAGAGGCCTGAGGATATTAGGCGGGCTCCCACGCCCTCGGATGGCAGGAGCGGCGGGCTTGGATTGGAGGAGAAGGCACAGGCGTTGTATTCCCGAGACCTGGTGATGTGGGCCTGACCTGAGGTGGCTTATAACTGTGCTCAAGTAGCTGCCCGAGCAGGAGGTGCAGTAGCGTGGAGAGCTGATTTGTATGTCACAACAAATGCAGAGATGGTCCCCACACAGGAGGCTCTAACTGCAAAGGATACAGACTGACAGCACTGGGGAGTTTAAAGCATGGGTTTTATCGGCCCCACTGGTATGAAAATGTGGGTGCAAAGAGGAACCTACAGAGTCTAAAAATTCTGAATAGTTCATTATCTCTTCGCTTAGATAGTGTTATAGAGTAGAGTACCAATTTGGACCCACTGGCAAAGAATAGAAGGATCCGCTTTTGACAGGATGCAACTTTTACTCTTGGCGCATGTTAGCACTGTCTCAGGATACAGGGATTCATGTCAGGAAGTGCTGGGGAGAGTGGCTATACTACCTGGTGGTGTTGGGGAGGGAGGGGTTGACTTTGCTACCTGGGGCTGTGGACACACATGGGCTTTGTTGCCTGGATGTGTTGGGAAGAGATGTGCTTTGCTGCCTGTGGGTGGGCTTTGGTTCCTGTGCCAGGAAGGGTAAATTCTGCACTGCTTGAGTGCCAAGATGGCCGCCGCAGCACTGCACTGAGAGGGGATGGATTGTACTACTGAGGGTTGTGGGGGAGAGATGGGCTTTGCTTCCTGAGGAGGGGAAGGGAATGCGCTGCTCAGGGTGCTGATATGGACTTACTCGGGGGTGCTTGGTGCCTGGGAGTGTAGAAGAGAGGTGTGCTTCGCTACCTGGAAGGGGGAGATGAGCTTTGATGCAGGGGTAGGGAACATTGCATCCTGTGGTGGATAAGGGTAATTTCTGCACTGCTCGGGGTGCCAAGGTGGACATCGCAGCACTGCACAAAGGAGGGATGGGCTTTGCTACCAGGGAGTATGGGGAGAAGAGACGGGCTTTGTTGCATGGGGGTGTGGGGCGAAATGGGTTTTGTTTCCGAGGTTGGGAAGGAAATGCTGCACTACTCAGGGTGCCGAGAAGGATACCACAGCACTACATGGGGAGGATTGGCTTCACTACTATGGGGTGTGGGAGACATAGGCCTTTCTAATTGGGGCTGTGGGGGAGATGAACTTTGGTTCCTGTGGTGGGTATGGGTAAATTGTACACTGCTCGGGGCTTCTGAGATGGACATCGTAGCACTGCACAAGGGTGGGGTGGGGGCTTTGCTGCCTGGAGGTATTGGGAGAAATGTGCTTTGCAGCCTGGAGTGTAGGGAGAGATGGACTTTGCTCCCTAAGGTGGGGAAGGGAACACTGCACTGCTCGGGTGCCGAGATGGATGTTGCGCTATGGGGTGGGGACGGGTTTGCTGCCTGGTAGTGCAGAGCAAAAATTAGTGGCAGAGACTTGATTAGCGGCCTTTAGTAATCAAAATTAAAATGATTAGCAACTGGTTGAAGTTGCTAAGCAGTGGGGAGTCCAGAATGTGGGGAGATATCTAAAAATTGTGAACAACTGTGCCATTCGCGGCATTCCAAGCCCTGTAATCATGGAAAGATTTGATAAGCACCTACCGCGAATAGAAAACTAAATTGATTCGCAGTTGCCAGTTTTTGATTTGTAAATTGCAATGCAAACCTGCTTGTTTTATTCCTGGTAGTGTAGGGGAGGTATTAGCTTTGGTGTTAAGGAGAGATGGGCTTTGCTTTCGTTGGGGAAGGAAATGCAGTGGTTGGTGTGCCGAGGTGGCTATCGCAGCACTGCACGAGGGAGGGTGGGGGATTGGCTTTACCACCAGGGTGTGTGGGAGACATGGGCTTTGATGCTTGGGGGTTTGGGAGAGGGAAAGATGGGCTTTGCTACCTGGGAGTGGTGGTGAGGAGATGGGATGTGCTGCCTGGGGTGTAGGGGGGAAACTAGCTTTGCTCCTCAGGGCTGGGAAGACAGAATTCGCACTGCTTGGGTGCCAAGATTAATGTCCCAGCACTGCATGGTGGGGAGACGGGCTTTCCTGCCTAGAGGTGTTGGGGAGAGAAGAGCTTTGCTTCCTGAGTGGGGAAAGAGGAAATTCACTGCTTGGGATGCTGAGATGGACATCGCAGTACTGCAAGAGGGTGGGGAAGAAGATGGACTTTACTGCCAGGGGTGTAGGGGAAATGGACTTTGCTTCCTGAGGTAGGAATGGTAAATGTTGCACTGCTTGAGGTGCCAAGATGGATATTTTAGCACTGCACTTGGGGGGTGGGCTTTATTACTACAAGGTGTGTGTGGGGAGACATGGGCTTTGCTGCTTGGGGGTGTGAGAAGGGCTTAGCATGCTACCTGGGGTGTGTGGGAGATGGGCTTTTCTGCCTGGATGAAGTGTTGATGAAACCAAAGTGGTGAGGCCTATGTGGTGCCAGATTTATGCATTGTATTAGGTAATTAAACTTTGAATTTACATTTCAGCTTGTCACTGACTTTATCTTTTTTGGCATGTAAGTGTGCTAGATTTTGTATATTAGGTGTTGGAGAGATTAGCTTTGCTGCTTTGGGATTTTGGGAAGATGGACTTGCTGCCTGAGGTGGACAGGGAAATGCACTGTTTGGAGTGCTGAGGTGGACATTGCAGCACTGCACGGGGTGGGGGCTTTGTTGCCTGGGATGAGATAGTCTGGACTGCCTCGGGGTGGTCAAGATGTACTGCAAGTAAGGACGGATGGGCTGCGCTGTCTAGGGGGCATGAGATATGCTGCATGGAGGGATGATGTACTTGCTGCCTTGTGGAGGGGACAGATGTGCTACATGGCCTGGGGTGGTGAGGTGGCTGAGATGTGCCGTGCTGTATGGTAGGACTGCAGTTTTGAGCAAATAGTATTGCTGATCAGAAGTAGGAGGATGGGTCTTTCATCAGTGCCAAGCACGAAATAAGTGCACAGTGGATAATTTTTATGTTGCTTGGCGCATGTGCAAGAAACATAGTGCCATCATCCGAGGTTTTCAGAGAGGTGTGTTAGCCCGTCTTCCAGTGCAGTCAGTGTGTTTTGCAGGCGCCCCAGTTCCCCAATCACTGCTGCAGCTGTCTATGACAAGCTAAAAAGGAAGTGGCATACAGTTGAAAGGAGAGCTCTGCTTGAGTGAGCAGAGCTCCCCCACCACCTGAACAACGCCGCGCCATGCACACTGCATGCTCATGCGCTTCCCTGTCACTACGGCCGACGGGTGCCCAATCCTCCTCCTCCACACCCCCCAGAAGCATCCAGGTGCCATGCTGGGAGCCCACCCCAGCGTGGCAAAATCATCAGTATGGCTGACGGGGTGCCCAATCCCGTCGGCTCCACTGTCTCCCCGCTAGTACAGGGTGCCACGCTGGGAGCCCAGTCCAGCGTGGCAACAGATACTCATAGCGACAGGGTGCCCAATCCCCCGTCGGCTCCGCCCCCCCCCAGCCATCCTTCTGCCACGCTGGAGCCCACTAGCCGTAGCAAACATCCAACGTCATCATTAAAAAAAAAAAAAAGGTCCCACGCAGTCTCCCTGCCCCACCAACCCGCACCCACCCACCAGCCGCCGCCTCCCCCTCCCACCTCTCATACTTGCCTCCGGAGTCCGCGTGATGATCTTCGTGGACCGAACACGCCTGCACTCTTCAAAGCCGACCGCGAACTGAGGAAATGCCGTAAGCTGTATAATGGGATAAATAGGGTTTTTCAACTTTGTTGCATATCTCAGGCTGCGGCATTTTTTGGAATTTTGGTACCAAATTTTCAGCGTGGGGTTTTGGGACCCCTCCTCATGAATTCTTGCACTGTCATGGGAGTTACTCGGGCCTGAACGGTGATTTTGCAACCACTGCGAGAAATCACCTTTCGAACGATTAACCAAACGACACTGCCAGTGTTCATAAGGTGGGCTGTCAAAAAGCCTGCTTTGAAATTTTGGTGGATATCCCAAAATGACTGTTTTACGAGTGTGCAGCAATTCCCACGCACACTCATAAGTTCGCTAATTTTCAATATTTTCACTCCTGATTTTCAACATTGCCATTTACCACACCTCCTTATCAGCAGTACAGCTGTCATTTTTCACATCTCACACGGCGATGTTTCCAGCCCATAGTGGCGCAGTCGGTGTGCGTAAATCAATGTACGGGACACATTAAGAAAATCACAGTGACACTGTTCATGAGCAGAGATCTTAAATGGCTATATTGAAAATCTGGTGAAAAAAATTCCTAAAAATGACTGTTTACGGCGTGCATTACGCGGTTCCTACGCATGCTCGTAAGTTTCTTAATTTTCAATATTTGCACTCAATGACTTCCAAATTCCTAAACGGCACATAGAAGCAAGCAACATTCGGCATTGACAAATGCTTGTTTATTACCTCAGAGTCCTTTAGCATCAGTAATTTTTGCACTTAGCGGGCTAGGTGCAACTGCCCTGGAGGTGTGCCTGTAAGAGATATTTAAATGAGCGTAGGGACAAGCCAGTCAAAAAGACAGGAAGGGTGTGAGCTGGTGAGAGCTGTTGAATACTTCAAAATTTATCTTGCTGGACTGTGAAATATTGCTTCTGAGGTGTTTCCCAACTTTCCTTGTTGATAGCCTCCTAGTGTTTATCTGGGTAAAGTGTTCCTCATAAATTATTTCTTTTAGTTTGCTGGTGAAAGTTTTACTTTTTGTTAGCACTCTCGAACATTTTTATTTTTAGTGCAATGGCTCTTTTGGCTTACTGCGACTGTTTAGTATAAAGCCTAATTTTATTGCAGGTGCTTATTTTGACTGTTTCTTTAATTTTTGGGACAAATTCTTGTGGAGCAGTATAACTGGGGACAGTTGCCTTGTTTTTTACCTCTGACCTCTGGGTTTACTGTGAGGTACCTGCAGTAGATTTCAAATTTAAACAGTGCCTGGGGTTTTCTCTCTAGATTGAAATTGCAAAATCTTTTTGTTATGTTACTGGACCTTGGTATCGCTCTGTGTCAGGGCTGTCCGTGAGGGTCCAGCAGCCACCTGTGTGCACTTGAGTATTGCTGGGTTTCTGTTAAGGTTGGCACTGGTGTAGATCCCAGTTTTACAAAAAAAAAAAAAGGCACTGGTAGGTTTATTAACTGGTGCAGGACTGGCGGTGGCATTTTCACAAAAACCTGCCCTCAGTTTGTAGGTCCAGTTCTGGTTTCTTTGCTTAAATTGACAACATAGCAGACAAATCTTTGATTATTATGACTGAGGATAAATTAAAGGCTTCGTTGAGGGGCCGTTCAAAGTACCAGTACCGTAAGCAGAGGTGCTAAGGAACCCTCCAGATCCCAGTCAAAAATAAAGCTTCCAAAGATGAAGTGCCTCACAAATTGAAAAATAAAGAGTGACGAAAAAGGAAGCTTGATCATGTCTCTGAAGTAGCTAAAAGAAACTGTCAAGACAGATATACTCCCGTTGCTACTGGCAAAGCCAGTAGCGAGACAACTGAGGCAGCTTAAAGCATACAGAAAAAACAAAACATAGAAACATAGACTTTGATGGCAGATAAGGACCGCTAGGCCCATCTAGTCTGCCCATTTCCTACAGGATAGGCCGCAGATCCTAGTTAACCAACAGCCTATTTCTTCCTACCTCCCACAAGAATTACCTTATGTCTGTCCCATGCATTCTTGAATTCTCCACAGTTTTAGACCCCACAACCTCCTCAGGAAGGCTGTTCCATGCATCCACTACCCTCTCTGTGAAATAATACTTCCTCCATTGCCCTGAACCGCCCTCCTTCTATCTTTAAATTGTGTCCCCTTGTTCTTGCAAGTCTCTCTTTCTGAAAGATGCTACCCTCTTGGACTTTGTTGATTCCACTGAGGTACTTAAAGCGTTTCTATCATGTACCCCCTCTCCCTTCTTTCCTCAAGGGTATACATATTAAGCTCCTTTAGTCTCTCCTCATCTAGCTTCTCTTGCAGACTCTGCACCATTTTAGTTGCCCTCCTCTGGACTGCCTCTATCCTGTCTATGTCCTTGCGGAGATGGGGTCTCAGAACTGGACACAGTACTCCAGATGGGGTCTCGCCAACTGTCTGTACAGAGGGATAACAACTTCCTGTTTTCTGCTGATGATGCCTCTCCTATACATCCCAGTATACTCCCAGCCCTCCCTACTGCCTTCTCACATTGCTTGGTAACCTAAGGTCATCTAATATAAAACACTTACAAACTGCACAGGTTCTTCTGTCAGTGCAAGATATGGAAAAACACGGCAACTGTTTCAGACCCGTCAATAGATGGGTCCTTGATTCTGGCGCTGGCAAACAGTCTTCCACAGTTCTCTCTTGTGTAGACTATGAGGGTGGCGCAGATGATGATCTATTTATGATGCCCGTCATGGATGTTGAGGCCTTGAACTAGGAATCCCCAGACCCTTACCTTGGGGATCTGCCAGGTGACCACAAGGATCCTTCGTCTATTTTTACATTTATTCAAAATATACTGGATACCCTGGACCTCCCTATGCAGGAGCCCAACCAGGATGAGGATGAAGATGAAGATTATAAGGAGATAAAGGGTATTTCATCCTCAGAGACCCTGGATGTCCTATATATGATGCATTTGAAAAAATACCATGTAGGTGCTTAAACACCCCACTTCAGTATCCGGTGTTGATGAGCGACTTGAGAGAAAATATAAATTGTCTAAAATGATACAGAGTTCCTGTCTGCACACCCTAGCCATGAAAGTATAGTGCAGCAGGCAGCTTGTGAAAAAGCTGGAGTCTCCTTGTTGCTCTCTTTTCCCCTGACAAGGATTCTAAGAAAATTGACTTTATAGCATAGAAAATGTATACCACAGCTTCCCTGCTTCTCAGGCTTTCTTTACATGGCATTCGCAGCCAAATATCAGAAAGCTTTGAAATCTGTCCAGGTTGTCGCCGCAGTGAATCAGATTCGATGGTGCAGGAGCTGGTGAATGCGCCAAAACTGCCCTGGAAGCTACTGTGTACCAATTCTACATGGCAGATGACAATAATCATGCAGCCTCTAGGCGATGGCCCATACCAGCTCTCTGAAATGCTTCGTCTAGCTTAGAACAACCAGTCTGACCCAGTGACAGCGCTTAGGTTTTAAACATGGGTCAAATTAGACCCATAGGTGTAAAAAATGTGGGTCAAAATGAGAAACAACTGGGTCCAAACCTAATCGTAGTAGAAATTTCATTAGTACAGAAGCTTAAATTTGTTGAGTGAAAATACTTTTCTATTGTTTAGTTTTCCATCTTTCAGCTATTGTTAGAGACAGGTGCACCACTTGGACCCACTGTCCTGTGGAAAGTGGGTCATTTCTGGGCAAGCTGCAACTTTTTCCTATCTAGCGCTGTCTCTGATCTGACCCACAGACACTCAGAACAAGGCCATGGATTTTCCCTGTGGTCAGAATATGTTGTTTGATTACAGAACCACTGACTACATGAAAAGAGTCGATGTGTACAAGGCTTCTGGCAGAGCCACTCATCCAAGCCTAGACTCGTCACCCCTCGGACATCCTGTCCCAGAGGTGGTAGGGGCAGAAGTTATGTTCCCAGGCCTTACAGTCCCTATCCCCAATCTGACTTTAGCCAGTACAGGGGTCTTTCAGAGGCAGGGGCAGAAGGGGCCAAAGAAGAATCACCTTTGCCTAGCCATCTGCCTCTCATAATCCTGATGTGAGTATCCAGGTCGCCACCCTGTTTCCGGTTGAGGCAGACTCTCTCACTATCTTCAGCACTGGTCCCTCATCATGTTGGACAAATGTGAGCTGGAGATGGTGGAGAAGGTCTGTCATTACAGTTCAAGCAGCTGCCAGACCTCAAGCTTCCCCAGGTGACAGGACCTCGGTCCCTAACACAGATACAGTTGTTGGAAATGGAGGTATAAAACCTTCTGGCTTTATGAGCAGTGGAGAGGTCCCCACCCACGAGAAGGGCAAAGCCTCCACTCCAGGTATTTTCTGACACGATAACTGGGGAGTGGCGACCTATCTTAGATCTCAGATATTTAAATAAACATCTGAAAAAATCCAATTCAAAATGGTCACTCTGTCACTGGTCATACAGTCCTTACAGCAGGCAGACTGGCTAGCCTCCTTGATTTAAAGGACACCTACTTCACATACCCATAAGGAGATCTCACAGGAAGTTTCTTGGGTTCAAACTTCCTTCGGGTCAGTATCAGTTCACTACAGTGCCCTTCGGTTTGTCCTCAGCCACAAGAGTCTTTACCAAGTGTCTTGCAGTGGTAGCAGCACATCTCGGGAGACTGGGTGTTGCTCTCTACCCCTATGTGGACGACTGGCTCATAGTAGCAAAGTTTCCTTGCCAGGTCAAGGAATCTCTTCCCCTCACAGAATGCACTCTGAAGTCTCTGGGTTTCTTGGTAAATCCAAAGAAATCCCACTTGAAACCACCCAACTGTTCACCTTCATAGGGGCCCAGCTAGACACTCAGAAGGATATGCTTTCCCCTGCAGTAGAGAATTCAGAGTTTCCTTTCAGTGGCAGATTCTTTCACTCTGGCAGCCAAGACCAGCCAGACATTTCCTCAAACTTCTGGGACATATGGCCTCTGTGACTGCAGTAGTCCCAGGGGTTAGGTACAGGATGAGACTCCTGCAAGCCTCGTCAGAGCTCGCTGGTCTCAGAGAAGCAACACATTTTCAAAGCTGACACCTGTGTCAGAGCAGTTCCTCAAAACTTGCTGTGGTGGAAGAACCCTGCAAATTTGCAGGCAGGGTTCCATTTCAAGCTCCTCTTCCCACAAAGGTGATCACCACAGGTGCCTCCGTTTTGGGCTGGGAGCTCATTTACCTGATGTCTCAGTAAATGGCAACTGGACTCCCGAAGAATCACAGTTGCACATAAATCTTTGGAACTCAGAGCAGTCTTACTAGCTCTCAAAGCTTTTGCTCTCAGCATAGAAGGGCAGGCAGTTCAAATTCAAACAGACAGCACCACTGCAATGTTCTACAAAAACGAGCAGGGTGGTACCAGATCAGGAATACTCTGTTTGGAATCTCTGAAACTCAGGTCTCTAGCATTCTTTCTGGGAGTCAGCCTCTCAGCTATTCACCTCCCAGGCAAACTCAATACTCTGGCGGATGCTCTAAGTTGCACCAGTCAAGGTCAGAGCGAATGAACACTGAACAAGCAAGTACTAGCCAGAGTGTTCAGGTGGTGGGGCACACCAGGCGTGGATCTGTTTGCCTCTCTCTCAATTTTCAGCTTCCTCAGTACTGTTGCAGGCGCCTAGTTCTGGGAACACTTCCTCTGGATGCCTTGATCCTGGACTGGTTAGGGAGGTTCCTATACACATTTTCTGCCTTTCCCTCTGGGTTTTGCTTAAACTCAGCAGCCTGCATCAGTGATCCTAGTGGCTCCGGATTGACCCAGGCAGGCCTATTGCCTCTCCTTCTCTGTGTCCTGCAACAGGCCCATTCGCCTGCCTCAGACTCGCTCCCTGCTGACCCTTCCTCAGGCCGGGAGTGCAGTACCCAGACATGCACTGTCTTCACCTCAAGGCTTGGTTCTTGAGGAGTTTCCATCCTCACAGTACTCTGAACAGGTCCTTGAGATACTGAGGTTGGCTAAAAAACGGAACACTAAGAGGACTTATGCAGCCAAATGGAAAGGTTTTCCCTTTGGTGCAAGAGTGAAAAGGTCAAACCCCTATCAGCTTCAGACCCCAGCTGCTAGACTACCTGGTACACCTGCAGGCGTCGGGCCTCAGAACCATCTACACTTAGGCTACACCTGGTGGCAATTTCAGCCTACCTTTTGGTAGGAAAGAAAATCTGTTCCCCCAAACAACATTTTTAAACAGTTTTCAAAGGTCTCTTGCACCGCCAGCCTCCAACTAGGGAGCCTGTTCCTCCTTGGAGCCTGAACCTTTGCATAGATGGGCTCAGGAATCCACCTTTCAAGCCTGTGTCCACGGCTCACATCAAGTTTGTAACTTGGAAGACCGTCTTCCTGGTAGCCATTACGTCTGCCAGGAGGATTTCAAACTACAGGCCCTGTGCGCTGAGCGAATTTCATCATCCTCACAATGATAAAGTTGAGCTCAGGACAAATAGGAAATTTCTGCCCAAGCTGGTTTCAGAGTTTCACTTGAGCCAGTCCATTACTCTGCCTGTCTTCTTTATTGAGCCATCCACTCCTGGTGAGCAAAAGCTCCACAGCTTGGATGTCAAAAGAGCCATCTTTCACTACCTAGAGCATACTAGACAGTGCAGAGGATCTTCCTTCAGTTGTTCCTCACCTATGGGGATGTAGGCAGAGGAAGAACAGTTACCAAGAGAACTATTTTCGTCTGGTCTCTTGTATTAGATTCTGCTATGAGAAAGCTGGTCAACAACCTCCAGTGGGGCTCTCGCCCATTCCACCAGGGGCACTGCAGCCTCACTTGCAGCAGCAAGGGACATTCCCCTACTGGATGTCTGCAAAGCTGCGACCTGGAAATCAGTGCACACCTTTGTGGAACACTACAGTTTGGATGTGCAGATCAGATCTGATGCCAGATTTTGCTGGTGGTTCTGCAGAGCCTCTTTCCTGAGTAGGTTGTCTGCCTGCCTCCCACTTGGTACTGCTGATAATCTGCAAGATGTTACTGATGCTAAAGTACTCCTGGGGTAAGAAGAAAAATTACTCACCGCAGTAATCTTCTATCTTCCAAGGGATCCTTTAGCATCAGTAAGCTCCCCACCTTTCCTTCCGGTTCACCTGTTGGAGAAGGCTTTTACATCACCTTTACCAAATTTGGAGTTTCTTATTAATGAATTTTAGCTTGTATTGCTGCTGTTTTCACTTTTGTGGACATTTACATGTTTTTTGAATCTTGTTTCTTTTTGGGGCTTTGCTCTTGTTTTCCTTGAAAATATTCTGAAGCACTCGACAGCTCTCACTCAGCTCTCACCACCTCCTGTCTTTTGATTGGCTTGTCCTATGCTCATTTAAATATCTCTTAAGGCACACCTCTGGGAAGTTGCACCTAGCCAGCTAAGTGCAAAAGATACTGATGCTAAAGG
Organism: Neoceratodus forsteri; assembly: GCA_016271365.2. Classification (NCBI taxonomy): domain Eukaryota; kingdom Metazoa; phylum Chordata; order Ceratodontiformes; family Ceratodontidae; genus Neoceratodus; species Neoceratodus forsteri. The sequence continues at coordinate 160,491,877 of CM057450.1, read as the reverse complement.
ACCCTTGGAAGAAAGATTACTGCGGTGAGTAATTTTTGTTTTGGTGGACTTCAATTTATTGAACCAACAGAGTTCTAGCTTATTTATGAAAAAAGTGTAAAGTTGTAGGGTGCAGGAATCAAACCCAGGATAGCCACTATGCTAGCACGCTACCAGTTGCCTGCCCCTACTGCTAGGCTATCTGGGCATCTCTGCTAACGTGCGCTTGTCTGTCATGCTATAATTCACAGGGTGATGTGAACCCGACCAGCCCAGAAACTGGGCAGGTGACTAAATTTCCTGCCATTCTACCTGGTCTGCCATTATGTTTGCTACAAAACTGCATTACATCCCAGAGATGTGCTGCTCTGCAGCTGGGGCGATAGTTTTTAGCTGGGGGTGGGGTGGAGATGAGGTTTGCTTGGGGGACTAATGTGTTGTGCTGCTCGAAGGAGTTGAGATGGTCTGCACTGCTTGGAGGGTTGGGGACAGATGGGCTTTTGTAGGCTTTGGCAGGTAAGGTGTATCCGGACCTCTGGAACACCTGTATGTTGTAACACTGTATTTGCATCCTACAAACGTGACCTTGCATGGTGTGGGGTTGGCAGTTGGTTGGGGTTAGGGCCAGTATGATGATATTGTGCCTTGTCTCCACATGCATCGATATAGCAGCAGGGTCAGAAAATAGGTTGAATTCCTGTCTGTGTTGGACTTACCATGACACCACTGCATGCAGATTCTGGAATAAATCTCGCATGCCTTTCAGTGCCTTATTCTGTTTATTCATGTAACATTTCTTTGTATTGGTTCGTGTAATATAATGTCAAGATGAACAACTCTGAAACATGCAGGATGGCAGCGACTAAGGCCAACAGGATGCTGGATGCATCGCTAGGATTGCCTCCAGAAGGAGGAGTGATACTCCCTCTGTATAACTGCTTGGTTAGGGGCGCACTTTGAGTACTGTGTACAGTTTGGAGGTCAGACTAAAAGGGACATTGCACTCCTGGAAAGGGTTCAGAGGGGGCACCAAAATGATCTGGTGCTTGGGGGAGAGGACCTATGAAGAGAGGCTCAAGCAGCTAAATATGTACACGTTGGAAGAGAGAAGGGATGCGGAACATGATGGAGGTCTTCAAGTACATGAAGGGGTAAATTCAATAAAAGGATACTGTGAAATCAAACTGAGCGAAACCAGCTGTGCAGAACAACACAGACAGAGGCGGCTAACCTCAGCAGTTGCAAGTCCAAACAAATATGAGCAGCAGAACAATACCTTCCACCAACAGTTTACTTCTTAATAGAAGATGGAAGAAAGACACAGTCCATAGGGAATAATTCAAGTGCAGAAGCCAGGACTGCTATTTATTCTTACAAGTCTTCCATGAAAAATCTGAGTACAAAAGGTGGGCACAGCAGGACCTTCTGCAGAAATGGAAACCCCTAGTGCCTCGACTCTCATGAGTCTTTACCCCCTTTTTTAAGACTTGTCAGAGTCCAGGAGCTAGGAGCTTTTCCATTTCTGCAGAAGGTCCTGCTGTGCCCACCTTCTATACTACAGATTTTTCATGGAAGACTTGAGAATGAATAGCACCCTGGCTACTGCACTTGAAGAGGGTAACTGGGGAGGCTTAGGTAGGGTGCTCCAAAGGAAGGGCAACCAGAGGACATGGTGGAAGCTGGCGTGGGGAAATGGGGCTGTAAGGAGGAGGAGGTGCTGCTTCACTGAGGAGGTGGTGGAGCCATGGAATGCATACCGGGGAGTAGTGGAGGCAGAGACTGTGGAGGGTTGGGACAGGTATAGGGAAGGGTTGTGTAGGCAGAGTCCAATGTGAGAATACCCCAGCCTGGAAATGGAAAATCCCGAGAGGGTGGGGCAGCAAGGACAGGTCTCAAGGTGGGGCTGACTAAGCGAGCAGACACAGAACACCACTAGGCCTACTCTGCTGGCATTTTAGTATGTGACATCTCAGCTGCTGTAACTCTCCCAGATGTAGAATGGAGACATTGACAGACATGAACCACCAGGCCCGTCGAGTCTGTCTTCCTATATCCTACCTTTAGTTAGCTGCTGCTGATCCTTTTGGTCTCCTACTGCTGTGCCTGTCTCTATGGATCTTTTATGTCTGTCCCTTACCTGCTAAATCCCCCACTGAGTTCACACCTGCCACCTCCTGGGCAGGCCATTCCAGGCACCCACTACCCTTTCTGTGAAGAAGCATGCCTCCTGTGATGCCCTCTTGTTCTCTACTGATAGATGCTGCTCTGTTGCTCCTTATTAATCCTGTTGGGGTACTTAAAGGTCTCTAAGTCTCTTGTCCTCCCCTTTCCCTCCTCTCCTCCATGGTGTACATATTGAGTTCCTGTGGTCTCGTCATATGACCGTAATACAGGTCAGTAACATTTTTGTCATGCTTCTCTGGACTATCTCCACCCTGTGACATCCTTCCTAAGATGAGGCCTCCAGAACTGCACACAGTACTCCAGAGATGAGGTCTCATCAGGGACTTATAAAGTGGCATTATGATTTCTTTTTCTGTGTGTGATACCTTTCCCTCTGCACCCCAACATACCACTGGCTTTCTCCATCGTCTTGGTGTGCTGTTTGGAAGCCTTTAGGTCATCCGATATGCTTACCCACAGATTGTTCTTTTTTTTTATACTTTTGTATGTATTGTTTTGTATGAACAAAGTACATTCCAAGCAGTGACATATCTGATGTTAATAAAATCTGGATACAGTGAGTTGCCACTCTTTGTAATATACCGTAAAGTACTTATCCTATTGCTTTAAGATGCATCTTGGGAGGTTACTTTCTGTTACTTAGCAATTTTAGTCTGATACTTAATAGTAGAGTTTGAAAGTCCATGAGCTGCATGGTGAAATGCTATTCGGTTCTAATATGTAAAGTTCGATGAGTCTGTCACCTCCAGGAGGGACTATAAAGCAGTCCATGCTTTATCTTAAATAACAGCACAAAAAATGGTATTAATTCTATTAAGATAGCTGATGTCAGTTTTGAAAATAACTATATTGGGAGGTACAGTATGGTATAAAAATGGCTGTAACTGCAAAATTTCCTAAGCCGGGTGAACAGAAATCAAACCTAAATAAATATTAAGCAGTTAACATATACAGTATCAACTAACTGTAACTGGTGCTCAGTAACTGTAACCAAACCAAAAGAAAGAAATAAAATGTCTTAGGTGATAGTCTTAGGCAAAGTTCTGGATAGGTACTCTACTCACTCGCGCCTTCTCAGGGGTCACGTTTTTTTTTTGTTTTTTTTTAAAACTGGTTTTCTCTTATTCTCCTCACTCTTGAATGAAGTAATGTAGTTGTTTTCTCATGACTCTACATCAACTGAGGAGTTCCACTGGACTGCGTCTTCTCAGAGTTTGTTTCTGGGTCCATCTGGTATTCTTTGGGTCCAAGAAAATGAAGCTCTTGCCCTGGTGAGTTATTCTTAGCCGTGCAGGAAAGATTATGCTGTGCGGATCCCGCTTCACGTAGGAGCACTCAGGTGCCATCAAACTGTTTTCGCCTTTGTCTAGTGGCAAAACTAATGTCCAGATATAATCTCACAGTCTCCCCTTCACACAAAAGCGTTTTGTGTTTGTCTGGCCAAGCCAATGGGTAATATCTGGTCTGCCACACTATCCGTTAGCTGTCAGGACTGCCCATGGGGGCCTCAGGGTTGTCTGGCCTACTCTGGCTGTTTCTATAGGTCTTCTGTACTCCCTTGATGCATGGAGTAGCGTCTTCTCAATTGCTGTTGGAGCCAGTCATGCAGGAACAGGACCATGGGTCTCCTCGCAGCCTCCGGAAACCTAAAAACAGATATTCATAGCCCTAGTTTGATTTTCTAAGGTTTCCAGTCTCATATGCAGGTGTCCATTTTCCTTGAGCACATTGGTAATTGCGTCCATAGCGCATCAGATTGGTTCTTGGCTTCTGAGGATTTGTTAGATACCAGATCGATTGTGGTTTCCAGGTTGGTGACTCTGTTGGCAGTACCATCTGTTTTTGTCTCTCAAGCCAGAGACAGAAGAAATTAACCTATTCATGTTAAGGCCAGAAATTGTAAGTTTCTCTCCTTCGCTCTGTGTCGTGTGCTTGGTGGTGAGGGGTTGACTGTGTGGCAGAGGAAGCGGAGTAGTTTTAGATTTTGCTCCGTCATGTAGGCTGTGATCTGAAGATTTCCCATTTGTTGGTCTAGTCTTCCTATGTGGATATCAGCACAGGATGTTATCCAGGTTGACCTAAAAATTCCTTCTTTTAGCTCCCAAAGCAAGAAGGTTTGATGAGCTCCATGTAAAAGCGGCCATCTTGCTGGGGCTCAACAGCACACCCCACCCCTAGATCATTCTTGTTTTCTGGCTGCTAATCTCCCCTTCCTTGTCTGGGTTCTCTGCCCAAAGTGCCACGATTTGCATTTCTTTGCATTGAATCCCAGATGCCTCATTGGACCACTTCCACTTTTTATTTATATATATATATATATATATATATAATATATAATTTTTTAAACTTTCTTTTATTGCTTTCACAATAAACAGTGATATTTGTACAATCAACTGTCAGGTATCATTCTGATATTTCCAAATACATCCAATGTATACATAGGATACTTAGAGCCTAGACAGTTCGGAGTCAGGATAAGGGGAAACTACATAAGGTTATTATGCAAATATAGCAACTAAAATAGGCTACAGCAAACCAAGGCTTTTAGGGCAAGTACTTTAATATTTAAATTCCTGAAAATAAAGAGTTACACTCAACATTCCAAGTTGATATGTCCCCATTCCACAATTTTAATGTTTCTAAAATATTTAGCACCTACAGTACGATCTGCAGCACTATATTACCAGTTATTTTAAACCATTTAACTCATTTTCATATCTAGAGATAGCATAACAGGAACTTCAGTCCTACTACTATGGTAACAAAAGAAGTCTTTGGATTCAGTATATTTGGTCAGGTCCCAACCTCTGAGTCAGAGCCACTATCATCCGTCTTCAGAGAATTTAAACTTCCTTGAAATAAGTTCAACTTTTACCTGCCTCCAGAGGGTCAGAGAATTGAAAAGTCTTCCCACCATAGTAAATTCGTAATCGGGCAGGCATCAGGAGGAATAAGAAACTCCAAGTGCTCGCATAATCTGAAGCTCTCACTGCATCGAATTTCTTTCTACGGGTGCGGGTGGCAAAGGAGATCCGAACAAATGTACTGTGGCTCAGTATAATCTAGCTCTCCCAATGGTCTGGCTGCTTGCAGACTGTCGCGAATTAAGGAGCTCGCCATAACCAACATGATCACTCTGGGTGCCTCGCCACGTGGCCCGAGGTGTGATCCGAAAGCTTTAAGAAATTGTCCTTCCAAATCTTCTTGTGGAATAGGAAGAGCTGCAGGTAGCCAACTTTGCAAGAATGAAATAAGATCCTCCTCCTCACTACCCTCTGGAATTCCGATAATTCTAATATTAGATGCCCTGCTTGAGTCCTCCAACGCCTCTAACCTGTAAGCGTAGTTGGGTATTTTCCAGTACCAGCTTAGATGTTGTGGTTAAGGCCAGCCGCTTTTTCTGCTGCTTCTGTCGTTTTGTTAACTGCCTCCAGTTTCGTTTCCTGCTCAGCAATCTCTGTATGATCGACTCTGTCTCAGAGTCGATCGTCTGCATGGAGGCCTATAATGCTCTCCAAGGGGGTTCTTCCATTAATAGTAGACGCCGGAGAGCTTGCTGCTTGTTCGACTGTAGCTGGGTTTTGGGACCTGCTCCAGCAGTTCTCTGGTTGCAACCCATCGTCTATTTTGGTACCTTCAGGCTATCTGGTGGTAATATTAGATTTAACAGTAGACTCCAATAATTTTTTTTTTTTTCCAGAAATAAGAAATTGTCGAGAGCTGCACTAAAGTCGCCTGGCCAGTTTGCTGCTCCACATCGCCTATTTACTTTTTTTTACATTTCATTATTTCAGTTTTTTTTTTTTTTGACAGGTAAGTGCAGTAGACAAATTCTGCTCATTTTTAGGCATGACCAGGGAGGGGTTACAGATGAATGTCAGCTGACCTTGTATCAGATTAAGCTGTTGGTATTTTTAGTGAATGGGTGAATATTAGCCAGGACACCAGGAAACTTCTACTCTTTTGAAAAGTGCCATTGGATCTTTAACATCCACCTGAACTACCACCAGAACAGGCAGATGGGACCTTGGTTTAACGTATCATCCGAAAGATGGCACTCGGATACAGCACCTCCCCACCCATGCTGCTCTACAGTGTCAGTATTGGTAATTGAACCCAAGTGCCTGGTGTAGGGATCCATCTCTCTCCTTAACCCTTCTGTATCATCCACCTTTGCAGATCTTTGTGCCATCTGCAGAGCACACTTCACCTCCCGACCCTCTTCAGTGTTTCAGATTTAGATATTAAACAACAGTGGTCTGGAGCAGTGACGTCACGGACAAGCTAACAGCCTAGGGAAGAGCTCCTCTCCCATCAGGATCAATAAAACTACTTTTACAGCTAGAAAATAAAAAAATAAATAAAATGGCGGCAAAAGAAAAAGGAGGCAAACGGAACACAAGATCGGGCTCCAAAAGGTAACCATACCTAACGATAGCTCGAGATATCGAATTGTGCCCAGGACCGCAGCTGCAGTGCCTCGCCAAACAGTGAAATAGGTCCTGGCTATGATATGGGCAGAGAGGAGGAAAGACTTACAAGACGAGATTTGAAACTATCCTATCAGAGATACAAGCATCCAGGCGGAAAGTAAGTCTGAGTTCACAGAACTCAAAGAGAAATTCTCGGACTTTGAAAAACTGCAGGAGAAATGCCTAGCTCTGGAAGCTAGATCCAGATGGGACAATTTAAGAATCTCTGGTGTTCTGGAGGACAGTGAAAACAAAGACGTGCGAAGTTTCTGCAAATATGTTGATGGAGGTACTGGAGCTGCCGGGACGGGCACGACTGCGACTGGAGCGGGCACATAGAGCCTTGTACCCCAAACCCTCAGAACCAAATGCAAGGCCCAGAACAATTATAATAAAGTTACAAAGTTACAAAATCAAGGAGGACATACTGAGGAGAGCATGGCAGAAGGACATGGTGCAGTTCCACGGATTATGACTTTACTTGACCAAGATTACCCTTAGGAGATACAGAAGCAAAGAATGCAGTACCTGGACTTGGTGAAGGCGCTTAAAGTGAGAGGAATTAATTTGCAAATGCCTTATCCAGCCAAACTGAGAGTCCATTGGAAGGGGCACCGAATTTACCACACTGAGGATGTGATTGCTGCCCTGAGGAGCACCAGATTGCACTTCAGCAAAGGCCCAGACCGTGAGGAGGATCGGGCGGAGAGAGGGACCAAAAAATCCAGAGTACGGTTGTGAAGGAACTTGGAAGACTGACAGAGCACAGCACTCGTGACGATGGAGGAGATCAGGAAGACACTGTGACGGCTTAACCACGCCACGGGAGCAGAGGCAGTGAATGGCAAGCAGGCTTCAACTTGAACGAAAGGACCAAGAGACATTGCTAAACCACAAAGACTGGGAGAGATGTCAAATGAGTGTCCCAAATGACTTTGTCTTCCATGTAAAAGAAAAAAAAAAATCTGTAGCTGGGGGAGTAGCTTGTTTATTTATTTATTTTATTTATTGAATTGTTTCACCAGGAAAGATACACTGAGCAACTTAATGCTAGCCTCACGTCACATCCTGGGGAAGGGTAGAGGGATGTACAGTAGTATCAACGACAAATCGTACAGCAGTATGGAGGTGTGATTAAATGCAATAATAAAGCGGCACGATAAATACAATACATGCATTCAAGCATGGTCAAGGAGTATGTAACATAATAAAAAGTACATCCACGTGAAAGACATCATTTACAATAAATGAGAAGCATAGATGATGCTGGTATAAAATGTATGATACATATGAATAATTAAGAGCAGTGCTGAGCCATGGGCCTAGGTGGAGTGCAACAGCATTATGTGGGTGGCACACACCAGCAGTCACAGTAGCCTTCCACATAGGTAAGCATTTCTTGAGGTTAAGTGCTAGACCATGAGGGGCAGAGTAGTGCATGAGGTAAGGGGCAGGAGAGAAGGTGAGACAGGAGTTTGGTAAGGAGGGGGTCAGAAGCAGGTGCAGGAAGGAGTGAGATAGTTTTGTAGTGCATAGGTAAGAGAAACGGAGTAGGAGGAGAAGCAGATTTGAGGAGGCAGAGAATCCACAGTTTAGGCGGTGGATACGAGAAGGCTTTCTGTCCTGAGGATGTTGTTCTGCCAGGGTTAGAAAGGAAAGAGAGTGTCGGCAAGGGATCTCAGGGAATAGAGGGAGGGGAATGGTTACCAAGAGAGAGGAGATGTATGAGGGAGTGAACCAAGCCAGAATTTAGAGATGAACTTTGCACGTGTAAAACTTGCTGATTTGTGGAGGGGAGGAAGTTGAGGGAGCGTAAAGATCACAATGATTGGTTAGGAGGGGGCATCTAGCTAAACGACAGAAGGAGTTGTAGAGAGAGTCCAATCTGGATAGGTGGGATCTGAGGCACCCACAAATTATGTTGCAGTCTAAAATGGGCAAGATCGTTCTTATGTACCAGCTCGCACCTGGTGGCAAGAATGATGCAGCTGCAGTTTCTGTAGAGAGCTTGGGTCTTAATTTTCTCAGAACGGCATCTGTGTGTACAGAGAAGTCAAGTATCTATCCAGATAGGGGACCTGAGATGGGGACCTCTGGGGGGAAGGGAAAAGGGTAACAGGTCCCATCAACTGGGAACACAGAGGAGGAAATAAAGGGTTATAGATGGAAAGGGGGATATAATAAGACAAAATGAGTAAAAGAAAGGGGGATTATTTATTTATTTTTAAATACAGGAAAATTGAGATATAATCGGTTCCTAGCTTAGCATAACAAAAGGAAGGAAGGACTTCAGAAATAACAAGGAACAAAGGGGATTTTAATGGAGGGTTGGGGAAGACTAAGATTAAAGAGAGGGGCTAGCTAGATAAGTGGGCAAGCAAAAGAGAAAGGAACATTTTGGGGCAAGGGCAGAATAGAGTCATATGGAGATGGCAGGAGGGAGATGAGGGACAGGGAAAGGAGGGAACATAATGAGTGCTGGGGGATTCATTGAACAATAATGCATGATGAAACAACAACAGCAAGAACTTGGGGAAAGGATGCACTGCAGAAGTATAATAGAAATATGAAGTGTAAATGTCCTCGATACTTTTCTGTTTTCTTTTATTATTGTAGAGATCCATGCACAGAGGGATTGCACCGTTCTTCAATGTTTAGACCAGCCACCTGATGCGTAGTCTACAGAAGCTGGGGAGCAATCTGAGGATGGTGGAAACCAAATGCAGAGGGATGGTAGCCATGGTTTGACCCATGCAGAAGGTAAGGGGATGGGGGCGGGGGAGGTCTGTGAATCCTGTTGAGTAATAAAGGCAAAGGAGATATACAGGGACAAGTTTTTTAGATAAGGGTACTGCATGGAAAGGTGTGGCTATAGAAAATTAGAAAAACAGGAACAAAGGAGAAAAGACTATGAGAAATAATATGGAGAAATAGAAGGGTCAGAGAGAGATAAAGGAAAGATGGAGCAAGATCACAGGAAAAATCTGTACAACTTGATCCATTGGGGAGGAAGAGTGGGTTACACTTAATGATACATAAGCTACTAAAAGTGACAGTCAAGATTGATCAGAGGGACGGTGGAGGAGGAGTAGAATCTCTGACTAAGTAGTGGCCCTGGGGGGGAGGGTACAGCTGCTGCTCTGGACGCAGGAGTCAAGAAAGAGGAGGCTGTATCCAGAGACAGGAAAGTAAGGATGCTTTCTCAATCTTGAGGCAGAAAGTTGGTTACACGAGGTTATGTACAAGTTAGCCAACAAGGCAAAGTTATAGATCGTAAGAAAGAAAAGTTCTAAATATATGGAGTCAGCAGATGGGGAAAAGAGGAATACTGGGATGAAATGGGGAAGCAGGATCAGAGATCGTCAATGGAGTAAAAGGTGGTGAAAATCATTATGGAATACAATGCATAGAGAGAACACGACCAAGGTAATAACGTACAATGTCAACAGTCTGATCAACCCAATTAAGAGAAAGAAAATGACAGTAGTGAATCAAATGAAGGCAGAAATTATATTGTTGCAGGAGACGATCTAACGGAAGTAGAGCACCAAAACTGAAACGGTTTGGGTACCAGGAAGTGTGTGCCTCTTCATACAAGACAGATAGGAGAAGAGGTGGCCATACGGATACCAAGAAGCACACCATTCGAATACTCACATAAGGAAATAGATAAGGAGGGTTGGTATGTAATCCTAAAGGGAAACTACATGGACGACAGGTGACACTGGTGGCAGTATACGTGCTCTGGGGTCGACTTTGTGCCTTTTATAGAACACTCCTACTTAAGATCACGGAGCAGATGGAGGGTCTTTGATATGTGGGTGGGACTGGAACCTCACTTAGATACTTGAATAGATAGCATGTCTAAGATCCCCAGACCAGCAGACAAAGTAGCACGACAGGTTAGGGCTTTGATACAACAACTGGGACTACAGGATGCATGGAGATTCTTGGAGGGCAGCACCAGAGGATATACCTATTACAGGTACATGGCATGTATTCTAGACTGGTCATCTTCTTGATACCAAAGGAAACACTCTCAAAGCTAGTTAGAGGGAGGTGGGGACAATAGGAGTTCGGACCTGCTCCCATCGTGATAGAACCATAACTACAGAGACTCAGAAACATAACTTCTGAGGCAAAATCTCTCTCCTAAGGGATAGAAAGGTGCTAGAACAGATACTCGCTAATAGATACAACTTTAACAGATCATAAAGACACTGAATCAGTAAGGCCAGGATATGTGCCCACTCCAGTTGCAGCTCTCGACTCCCGTCATCAGCCCCAGTATTGTAAATGATGAGGAAACTGGTAGCTATAGCAGCAGCAAGGAAAAGCAAAGAGTGAAAAGAAGAGGGAGATTGAGGAACAAATTAAAATGCTGGATGGTCAACAAGAAAGTTTTAATAGTCAAGGGGAAGAAATAAGTACACTCAAGAAGGAGTTGAATGCAATATTGGAATTTAAAATTGAGCAGCATTTAATGTATTTAAGACAAAGATATTACGAAAGGGGACCTAGGGTAATGAAACTTCTAGCATATAGACTTAGAACTCATAGAGCTAGGGCACAAATAGTTACAATTCAACATCCAACATTGGGAGTACAGGTAAGAACAATGGAAGAAACAGTCAGTGCCTTTGAGTCATATTACAAACAACTTTAGCCCCAAAGCTGAGAACCCCACACAAGAGATCACAACTTTCTTAGACCAACTCCAGTTACCAAAATTGACAACTGAACAAAACCAATTGTTAATCAGACCACTATGGAGGAAGAGGTAAGGCAGGTAATAGAGAAAAGCAACGGGAAGTGTCCAGGCACAGATGGATTACCGGCAGAATTCTGTAAGAAATTTATAGATAAAATAGCCCCTCTCGACATACTTTTCAAAAGATGATGGACAAGGATGGGAGACCCCTCCCTCATGGTCACATGCAGTCATCGGTAATCCCTAAACTGGGCAGAGATATAACTGGTTCATATCGTCCAATTTCAATTCCAAATGTGGACTATAAATTAGCGCACCAGGACCAAGCGGGCTTTGTAATAGGAGACAGGCCTCAGATAACACAAGAGAAAATATACACATTGTAGAACATTTAAATAACACTAAAACACTGGCAGTTATAATGAGTATGGACGCTAAAAGCTTCTGATAAAGTGGATCGACATACTTATTTAGGGTACTGACTCACTAGGCATTCACAAGCAAATTATAGAGAGATTTAAAAGATTATATAAGAACCCACAGGCATATCTTAGAGCTAATGACTGCCTATCAGCCAGATTCACATTAGGAAGGGGCACACAAAGGGTCTCCCATGTCACCACTCCTGTTTGCCCTTTATTTAGAGCCTCTTGCCCAATGGCTAAGACAAGTCACGGAAATACAGGGGTGACAGTGAGGAATAGGGATCAACTTAAGTCCGCCCTCAGTACACGCCTTGAGGAAATTAACCATCTCCTCACTTTTCCATTAGCAGCTTATACTGTTTGACTGCTAGAGGCGCTTGATTGATTTTACTAGTGCCTTACTGTTTTTAACTCTTAACTACTGGTGGGCACTACACTTTAGCTCTTATCTCCACCATTGACAAGACTGCACCTTCCTTTTCTCTCCCACATTCCTACAATTTAATTGACACTTATAACCTACCAAATGGCCATCTCCCTATCTCATTATTTTATTAACCTCTTCAGCTCTTTGCCTCATATGGCTCCTATACTCTACAACTCTCTCTCCTTTAAATATCATCACTGCTATCCTGTCCACTTCAAGTTATGTTCTAAGAGTAAAACTCCTACACTGCCTTCTATCACCTTCCCCTGCTCATTCATTACAAATTCATTTATCACCTATCATACACTCTGTATAAATCCAAGATACTAAGTATAATCCTATCCTTCTCACACATTTGTCGCAAACTCTTACATCTATCTCACCTAACCTTGATGTTAGCGGGGATATTGAGAAAACCCTGGATCTCCATGTAACACATTCTGTAAAGCTACAAACTGGCATGACTTCAAAGGCATCCAGATTGCCCATCTAAATGTTAGGAGCCTGCTTCGCAACAAGGTTGAACTGGAGGCGGTGTGCCCAGCACAACCCAGATATCCTCTGCCTATCTGAAACCTGGCTTAAACCCTTCACCCTGATCATCTCTGCTCTCTGCCCAACTACAATATCATTCGGCAGGATAGGCCATCCACTATGCGGGTGGGGGAGTTGCCATTTCTTCAAACCAGATTCCTATCTCCCTCAATGCCCAACCATCTCTATCTTACTGTGAAGCAATCTATGCTACCGTAAAGCTCGGGTCAAAGAAACTTCACTTTGGTCTGTGTCTGTAACACTCCGCTGGCGGCACGGCTGGGCTTGAGGTACTACTGTCACAGGTTGATAAGGCTATTGGTCGGAATGAAGTCCTCATTCTTGGGGACCTGAACCTAAGCTGGACAAGTAAATTAAACCAGTCCTCTCACACTATTGTCCAAGGTCACAATCTTCACCAACTTATTGTAGACTCCACCAGGGTCATGCCCCCCTCAGGCTAGCACTCTTATAGATTGGGTCCTTACAAATCGCCGGATAGCATAGCTTGTGCAGGGACCCTAGCTGACTCAGTCAGCGACCACTCCCTATTTTCTGCACCTGGCGTGCACCCAGCAAACCTACTCCTCCTCTAAACTCATCACCTTCTGTAACCTGGCTAACTTTAACCAAGAAGATTTCTTACATGATCTCTCATTGATAGACTGGTCCCCATTCACACCTCTAATAATGCTCAACTGGCATTAGAACAATTCTTACTACATTTCGTTTGATCCAAGACACCCATGCTCCCTGGGTCACTCGTCGGATCGAGGATCACAGATGAAATGGCTCTCGAAGACCTACTTGCATTGATTAGGTCCAGGGATAAAGCATGGTGCCGTTTCAAAGCTACTGAGTTAATGGCTGATTATAATAAATACTGAGCCCAGAGAAATGTTTGCAAAGTCAAATTCGGTTAGCTAAAGCTCGTTCTGTAAAATCTGCTAACTAAAGCAGCAGGTAACTCGAAAAATTCTGGGCCACAATATAAACCCCTCTTTGGAGTGAATCAAACAACGTGCAAATGACATGCTGATAAATGGCATACGCTGCAATAATCCTACTACGATAGCTAACTCTTTTAACCACCATTTCTCGGACCTCTCCAGTTACCTGGTTCACTCCAAAAATACTCACGTCCCTACGCACAACTATAACGTGAAATCTCATTTCACACATTCCCCCTTCAGGTTCGGAATATTTCAAAATCTGAAGTTTTGAGGCTTCTCCTCTCTGCCCCAGACCATACCAGTGTAGGGTCAGATGGGCTGGAGCAAGCTTCAAAGATAGCCACCCGTTTATAGTCTCTTCCCTCACCAAAATCTTCAATCTATCTCTGCATCACGGCTCAGTCCCCAATATCTGGAAAATTGCCAAAGTTATTCCTATTCCAAAAAGGGTGATCCCAAACTAATCTTGCACTACCGTCCCATAGCTATCCCTCCCTCCTTAGCAAAATCCTTGAAAAACTAGTGGCAACCCAAACTCTTGACTATCTGCAGCAGCATAGCCTTTTGTCCAGCTCTCAACACGGTTTCCGTAAGGCACAGTATGTCTACTACCCTCCTTAAACTCACCAGTGATATTTTGTCTGCCATGGACTCCGGTCTGCTGACTGGTGCTGTCTTCATTGATGTAACCAAAGCTTTTGACCTGGTAGACCATACCCTCCTCCTTTCCAAACTTTGCTCCCTCGACTTCTCTACCGATGTAGTAGACTGGTTTGACAGTTACCTGTCGGTAGACAGCAGACTGTTTTCAATTCTGCCTCTTCTGATCCCTCATCTATCCAAGTTGGAGTGCCCCAGGGTTCCATACTTGGCCCTTGCTCTTCTCCATCTTCATAAATGACCTTCCGGCTTGCTTCAACCTGCTCTACCCTCCTTTATGCGGACGACCTGAGTAATTTATCACAGTGGGAAGAACCCACCTGACGTCAACCAACCTCTTAACTCTGACTTCACGTCCATTCAGTCATGGCTGATAGAGAATAAACTTGTTCTCAACATTAAGAAGACACATTCTATGCTCTTGGATCGCCGCCAAACTCAAGGCAAACCCTGACGCCTCAAAATCACCTGTACTAATGCCTCTTCACTAAATCGTACCAAATCCTTCAAATAACCTGGGCATCACTCTGGACGAATCCTCAACTTTGAACTACACATAACCAATACCTGTAAATTGGTAAATGTGAAATTAGGTGGTGCCTATCGCATTAGATTATGCCCTTACCCCTTGGCTAGACTTGCTGTAGCTCAAGGCTTTCTACTTCCCCCCTGACTTATGAATCAGTCACGTATCTATCGCCTCCAAATCTCCCTCCACAGGTGGGACACCACCTATAACAATATTTGCTGGTATGCTTCGGCATCACCTTGCTTCCACACCATTGCCAACTCTATTCAGACCTTAGCTGGCCTTGCCCCTCTGGCCTCGGCTCCAATCCCTTGGGTCTCTCATTGACAACATAGTCCTACTGGCACTCCATCTTCTCTCGCTTGTCTGTTCCACTCTCAACCTCAGTCCCACGAGCCCGGTCTGCTGACCTAGTCCCTGTCACATTGCCAGATGAAACCAACATGGGCTCATGCGCCTTGCTCATATGGCCCCAAAATACTGGAACTCGCTACCTCCAAACATTCGTGGGCGCCTACCCATGCTAGCTTTAAAACTCGGCAACTGGAACATCTACAATCCATCAGCCAATGCACCTGCTTTAACCCACCTTAGACTTCAGCATTCTCTCCTCTCTCATCTTAATACTTTCCTCCTCTCTCTCTCTCTCCTCCTCCTTATCCATCCATCTCTCCCCCTTACCCCCTCTCTCTCTCTCCCCCACCCTTGCTCTCCTCCTCTCACCCCTCTCTCTCTCTCTCTCTCTCTCTCTCTCTCCACCCTTCCCTCTCTCTTATCATTCTGCCCTCATTTTGGCACTTACTGCACTTTGTTTTGTATACACCTTTTGTTGCTAATGCCTGTTTCACTCACCATGTAACTCTAGTTGTTTATATTACCTAAATGTATTCTCCAGTTTTGCCTCCATTGTAACACTCCCTGTATACTCCTAATGTATACGGATCTTTTAATTTATTGTTCCAGCTGTTGTTACTGTCTGTATTCCTCACTGTGTTCCACCAGTTTCATGTGCTGCGTCACATGTCTGCTTAATTTTGTATGCTGTAAACTGTCTTCTCCCGGGTCATGCCTGAAAATAGGCATTGCTATGCCTAGTGCACTCACCCTGTTACCAACAGCCTATATGGGACAGTATCCTACTGTATTTAACACAGCCAGAGACGTCAGTTCCTAAAATGCAGGACAAAGTACGGAAATTCTCTGAATTGTCTGGCTACACTTTAAATGCTAACAAAACTGAATTATTAAGAACACACTATAATCTCTCTATCCAAATACAAAGTAGGTACCCAATGAAATGGTCCCTGACAAAACTTAAATATTAAGAATAACTCTCAAGAGTACTAATACAGACCTATATGCAGATAATCTAGATTCACTAATAAGGCAGATTAAGGAAGACATAAAGAGATTGAGACAAATTCAATAACACCGAGTAATAGAATACAGGCGATTAAGATGAATGTCCTTCCAAGACTGCTATACATATTTCAATGTGCTAGTAGGCCTAAAGAAAACAAAACTGGAAGAGATGCAGCGGATGCTGTACAGATTTATTTGGGCTAGGAAACGACCTAGAGTTCAGAGTAGGATATTCACAACTAAAGGAAATGGGAGGTTGGTCACTCCCAGACATAAGAGAATATTGGCTATCCGCACAGCTTAGATGGGTCATGCATTGAGGGAACCCGAACATAGAGGCCACTGGAGAGACTTGGAGGAGTGGGGGTGGGGAGACCCACTAAAAGAAAAAGTATTTGATATACAGCCCACACGAGAAAGCAGAGGAAGGAGAATGTAGTGATGAGTGACAACAGGAGCTTTACAACAGTGGTACAGGTACTGGGCAGTGCAGAAAGACAAATGGAAATATAGATAGTGGTCACAAAATAGAGAATTTACACCAGGACGGACAGACCAATGGTATGAATGTCAAAAGCAGAAGAAGCAGATACCCTGCAGACAATAGAGGGAGAAACAGTAGTGACCTTTGAGGAAGGTAGACTGAGATATCAATGGAGGAACAGGACAAACTTAGATATTATCAAATGGTAGGATATATCAAACAAAAGCAAATGGAGAACCAAAACAAATACTCCTCGGTAGAGAATGAGGTGACACTTGAACATTTGCTAAATAAACAAGTTGTGAAAGGAGCGATAACGATCTATCAATTCCTCCTAGCTCACAAAGGTCCAGAAACC
Organism: Neoceratodus forsteri; assembly: GCA_016271365.2. Lineage (NCBI taxonomy): Eukaryota > Metazoa > Chordata > Ceratodontiformes > Ceratodontidae > Neoceratodus > Neoceratodus forsteri. The sequence continues at coordinate 160,474,799 of CM057450.1, read as the reverse complement.
ACATATATAATAAAGAAATGGGAAGAAGGACAGGGACCCATCTAACTGAGTCAGAATGGGAGAAGATCTGGGAGGGAGGATTTAAAGCATACTCAGCACTCAAATGGCAGGAATTTCAATGGAAGCTCAACACGAGGTATTTCATAACACCACACATGGAGGCGGCCTTGGTGGGGTAAGGAACTAGGAAAATGTTGGAGACAGTGTGGGAAGCCAAAGCCACACCATGAACATATTTTCACATGTGCCCTAAGATTCAGGACTTTCTTGGGGCAGTAGAACACAAATTGACAGAAATTGTTTGACTACAGGGGCCAATACACATACACCATTGTTTATGGGTCTCCCACCTCACAGAATGAAAGAACAACAAGAAATATTTGTGGAGAATCTGTATGCCACACGAGAGAAAACAATAACTAAGAGATGGCTGAGTCCGAACCCCTACAATAACAGAATGGAAGGAAGTGGTGGACGGAGTACATTAAATGGAAAGACTCTCCTATAAAATACAGGACAGACAGGAGAAATTTGCAGAAAGATGGACATGGGAAATGGAATAAACATGGATAAGATACTGATGGGAGGAGAGATGACGGAAAATAGACGGTTGACAGAACCGTTGCACATCATTATAAGGAGATTAAACTATGAGACAGCCACATACAGTAGTGAACAAACCTGCACTGACCCGCCCAGGAATACCTCAGATAGGAGAACCACTAAACATTGAACCAAAAGAGAAATGTTACATAGACTCTATTAAATGTATATAGGTTATAGATGGTAGAATTCTGTTCTTATTTGATTAAGTTAAGACAACTACAGTAGGGAGGAGCATAGTTAGAAATGTAACATGAAGGAAACAAAAACAGGAAGAAATTGGATGTTTGGAACAAATGCAAAGTGATACAACTGTGAAATAACTGTATAATGTAAACAGTAACTGGAAATGATGTATGAAATTGAATGTACGTAACAACAATTTATTATAAAAGAAAGTGTATAAAAAAAAATGGTGGTCTCAGGACTGAACCATGTGTTACCCTTCTGGTCACCTTCTCTATTTTGGATTTAGCCCAGTTCGACCACCACCTGTGTCGTACCCTGCAGCCAGTTTTGAAACAGTTCATAACCTTGTGTCCCTGTCCAAGACTGCCCATGTTTACAGGTTTCCTATGAGGAACGGCATTGAATGCCTTGCTGAAGTCAAGCTATGCCTCATCCACTGCCCCCTGATCCCTCTCCCTAGTGACCAAATAAGATGTATCTAATTTACTTGTACATGACTTTGCTGTCATGAATTTGTGTTGTCTCAGACATGGACCTATTAATTCAAGGTGTTCTACGATCCTTTATTTTAGCATGGACTCCATAATTTTACCTAACACTGAAGTCAGATTGTCAAGTCAGTATTTTCCTGCCTCCTCCTCCTCCCACTTTTTGTGGAGAGGGAGGGACCAAGTCAGCCCTTCTCCAGTCCTCTGGAACCTCCCTGTTTCTAGTGGCTTGTTGAAAATGGCTGTCAGTGGTGCCGCCAGTTTCTCCCCAGTTCCTTTAATATTCTATGATGAATCCCATCTAATCCCATTGCCTTGTCCACCTTCAGCTTTTTAAGTTTTTCCAGGACACTGTCCTGTTTGGATGGTTGGTTGTCCACTTCAACCCTATTTGCTTCTAACTCATGGCCTCCTTCTTTGTGAAGACTGAACAGAAATATTTTTCAGGTTTGATGCTTTTCCTGGTCACCCTCAACTCCTACTCATTACTGCATACACAACCAATCCCTAGGGCGCACAAAGGAAGCTTGAGAGGTGAGGGGTGATGAAAAGCCGTTGATCACATAGGGTCATTGGCCCCATACAATGTAGGGCCTACAGGCAGACTGAATGGGTCTAGCAGTCCTTAACTGCTGAAATTTTCTCTGTTTCCGTGGTGACCCTCTTCAGGGCTGTTTTTGATTATGCTATTTACTGCATAGTGGACAGATAGCTCAGGGGACTGGTGGCCACCTGTCTTCGTTCTCATCTTTTTAGTAGCGGGTAGAGTAGCTTAGAGGAGCCGCTGAGTGTCCTCTGTCCACTCCCCCAGTGGATTTCCCACGCACCTCCACTTCTGTGGATAGTAAAGCTTTCTCCGTCTCTGCCACCTCACTATGGAACAGAATCCCTTATTCATCCGATCGTCATCCTCCCACCTGTCTTTCATGAAAAATCTGAATGGTGGGCTCCTATCAGAAGACATCTGTGACTGCTTTCCTGTCTGATGCCAGGTGTTTTCTCATCTCTCCTTCACTGAGTCACTCTTGCTCTAATGCCTGCCCCTCCACCTCTGCTCATGCTTACTCATCTTGACATTTCTGTGTCCCACCTTCTAGTATGCAACATATTGCACTCTTGCACCTTATGTTCTAACCCTTCAGCCCAGCCTATCTCCTGCTCTGTAACTAATTTTGAGTTGTCCTACTACTCTGGACTGTTGAATTTGCACTGTTTTTGCCTGAAGCCAACTTAATGATTCCTGTAAGTTTATGTATTTCTGCTCTGTATTGTTTTTGTTGCACAACCAATTTTGTACCATTTGTCACCTCACGTTGAGGCTTGTTAGTTACTGTGTACCTGTATGCACGCTTATTACTTCAGTTTGTGCCACCATGTGGCCCAGTTGTGGCTTTCTAAAACAGTCCTTTAGATGAGTTTGCTTACCTGGTTACTAAAGACAAAAAAAAAAATTGCTTTCCATCTTGTGCTTAAACCATTTTGTTACATGACCGCCTAGTTTTCTCTAACCACCTTAATTTTGTTTTCCTTTTTTTTTTTTCCAGGTGGAGTAAGCCTCCACCACCTGGCATCTTTACAAACCATTTTATGAACTCTTGCCTTGCTGTCCCCTCCCCGTCCTTGCTTCTTCTCACCACAACATGCTTCTGTTCCGCTGTTCAGGGAGCCCTAGCCCCACTTTCTTGACCTTCTAAGTAGTTTTCATGATTGGGATGGCATTATAGTAGTCTGGTGGCTACAGAATTTCCAGATAGTTGTACCAGATTAAACCTAGGCCACTAAAAGGTATCCTCTGGGTGGAGGCATTGTGCATTATGTTCTCCTGGGCATTACCAGTTTAAAGTTAAGTATAGAAACCCAGGCTTCTCAACCATGGTGGTAGCCAGGCAAGGCAGGAGTGGCGCCCTTGGTATAATGGTGCCAGGGTTACAGTTGTATTAACGTTACTCTCTATTCCTTTAACGATTCGTTCCTATGTCTTTTAACATTTGCTTTTAGCTTAACTTGCTGACAGTTTCCTTTTATTGTCTGACCAGGTGTGCCATTCTCCTCCCACCTTCCAGATAAGTATTTTGTTTGCCTATTTTTATACAGAAGTACTGAAGCAAGCACTAAGCACCTTTCAAATGGAGTCTCCCTTCGGCTGCCATACTTCCAGGTCTCTTGACTTTTGAATTCAGATATATAAGTTGCAGTGTGAGAAAAGCTGCTCTTACTGTAAAAAGCTAAACTGGGGGGTAAGCTTTTAGGGAGTGGGAGCCCCTGTTTTAGACAGCTTTTCTTAAAGACTGGGGATCTTACATGAAGTCTTTCACAGAAAGAGTGGATAATTGGAGCAAGTTTCCCAGCACAGGTGTTTGGAGCAAAACCTTTTAACAGGATTCAGTAATGCATGGGATAAAGCATAGGGGCTGTTGGTGGTTAGGCAAGTGAGGGTTAAGATGGAGATCAAGTAGGGTCTGCTGTATTACAATAGGTAAGGAAAGTTGGCAGACCAGGTGGGCCCAGGCTCCTGGGCATCCCTGAATCGGTCACCATGCTGCGCCATGCAGGTCCTGAACCTCTCCAAGACTCTGCCAGCTCTTTTGAGCTACAAGGCTCCTGGGTATCCCTGAATCTGGCCACCGTGTTGCACTATCACGTTCTGAACTCGCCGAGACCCTGCCAGCCCTCTCTGAAGCCAAGGCCCCTGGGCATCTCTGAATCGGCAAGTGTGCTGTATCACTCAGCTCCTGGACCTTGCTGAGACCCTGCCAACTCTTCCCTGAAGCCACAGGGTACCAAGTCTGAAGGTACCATTCGAGTTCTTAGGCTGCCCAGTTTTGAATTCTGGCACCATTTTAGTGTCTCTCTGCTCTGCCACGGAGCCCTTTAACTGAACTGAGCTCTGCATTTGCAGACTAGAGTTGTATTCTGCTTCTTCTGTTTCTTATTATTTTATAAGTTGCTTTTAAATTTTATGTTCTTATACTGACTTCAATAAAGATTTAAGGAAAGGAGTTTAAAACTCCATTCCCATACCTGAAGTGCCACAATGTTTTCTGATGAGAATTTGCTCTTCAATATCTATTAAAGGCTACCAAACTTGTTCCTTACTTATAAATCAGTATGCTGCCCTTGTAACACAAAGGGTCTTATTTTAAACATTTCAATTTCAAGTTTTGATCTTTTGCTTTCTGTCACTTAAATAGGTAAACATTTACCTTTCTTTTATCAGAACTAACTTGTATTTGACAAAAGCTCTTCGTTTCAAAGACTGCTTACATGAAGCCGTAATCGCGTTTCCTGAATGCTAAAAGCTCTCGAGGAGTGTCTTCCTCTTGAGCCCGTTTGGAATTACATAGAGTCACTCAAGAGGAAGACATTCCTCGAGGAGCTTTTAGCATTCTGGAAGCATATTACGGCTTCATGTAAGGAGCCTTTTGAAGCACAAGAGCTTTTGCCCGATACAAGTTGGTTCTGATAAAAAAGAAGGTAAATGTATACCTATTTAAGTGATAGAAGCAAAACAACAAAAATTGAAACAGAATGTTTAAAATAAGCCCTTTGTGTGTTACAGTGGCAGCATACTGATTTATAAGTAAGGAACAAGTTTGTTAACCTTTTAATAGATACTGAAGACAAATCTCATCAGAAGAAACATTGTAACACTCAAGTATGAGAATAGATTTTAACTCCTTTCCTAAATCTTTATTGTAGTCAATATAAGAACAAAAATTTAAAGCAACTTATAAATAACAAAAAAGTCGCTCGTTTATTGCAGCACAAGCACAATTGAATTAGAACCTAAAAAGAAATGCCATTGTGCTTTCCTCTTTTCCTTGAAACATAAGTTAATTTGATAAAAAAAAAAAAAAAAAAAATCTTTGTGGCTCTTGAGGTATGTGATTGGTTATGGAGTTTTCAAATATAAACTGAAGTTAAATAAAATAACTGATTTCATGGATTGTGTTGGACCCTATGCTTAAAAACTTTTTGGTTTGTTTACTTTTTAGAGAGCTTTGAGACTGCCAACATTATTGCACAGTAGAAACAAGCAACAACAGAAATTTTAATGGTAAATATCTGTCATTAGTTGTTGAAAAAATATGTGATCAAAAGAAAATGATGTTTTGTAAAATGAATTTACAGTATAAGCGCTATAATAAAAACATTTTTCTCTGTTTTAAAACAGATATTAAATGCTCCCTGAACAAGCTCAAAGGAGCTGAAACGTAGGGGACTTAAATAAGTGGAAAAACTACATGTGGTCAAGCAAAATTTTGTTGAAATGGAAGCCTAAAGCTCCCCTTACAGAAATAGTTGATTCTGATGTTCATTGGACACCTTCAAGGGAGCTAACCTTAAGGAATTGGAGCACCATTATCCAATTGTTGTATTGTAAATAACTATCTCTCTACCAGTCTGCACTGTAGGGGTCACTGGGCTACATAGCTTATCTGCAGAACTTTTTTCCTGGTGATTGTCGTGCACTTCTCTGCAGATCTTAGCCAGCCACTGATTCTGGCTACTTAAATAACTCTGATGACTGGAGCTTTTGTGACTCCCACCTAATTATCAGAGGAATGCATCATCCCAGACACCTGGCTCCTAAAGCTCATCCCATTTGCTTATTTATAGCTGACTTCATCAACTCCCCTTTTCATGTGTCCCGCTGAGAGTTACTCTAACCTCTCTCATGGATGCCCCTTTTGTCGTCTCTCTCAGGTGACACATTGGACCTCAACCTAGGCCCTCCTCCTGGCTACCCTCCTATACTCCATCCTACTGGTTGACAGAAAGGGGCTAAGACAGCACATATGAATATTAGAAGCCTGACTGCTAATTTTGCACAACACGAAGCTTGGATGGCCCCAACTCCCCTGATGTCTTTGGTCTATCCGAGACCTGGTTAAAACCCTGCACACCTGAGTCCTTTTTGTTTGATCAATGTATATAAGCTCTCTAGGTGTGATCGTCCGAGGGCTAAGAGGGAGGTGGAGTCTTGCTCTATACCAGCGAGGATCTTGGTGTTGCAGTTTGCCTGGTCAGTGCTAGCTGTCTAGGTGAAACAATTGATGGTTACCATTTGTCTTACTAAGAAATTAAATGTAGTGTGTACCTATAATCCTCCTAAAATGGGTTAACGGACCTGGTCAAGGTTATAGAGACTCTTCTTGCTGAAAGGCAGACAAGCTCATTGTAATGGTTGACAGTAACCTGGGTTGGCTGGGAAAAACTATGCTGCAGAGCCTAGCTGTGGCAGCACAGTCTAGTTACAGTGGTCTCCAGTCTCTTCTAGACTGGAGTGCGTCTCTAATAGGCCTGAGCGGATCCGTGCTGTAGGAGATTTACGGACTCCGTGACCATTCCCCAGTCTGCTGTGTTTGGAGAGCAAGGGTCCTTAAACCCTCCCCAGAGAAATTCTCTTCAGAGATTTCTGAAAATGAACATATTAGCCTTCATCTAGGAGCTACAGGAACATGGACTGGGTGCGTATGGTACAGTACCTGCAGCACAGAACATGCTGCTCAATACCTCCTTGCCATGCTTTTGAATTTGCAAGATAAATATGTCCCATTAAAAACAAAACAAAAAATGCTGTACCCAGGGTACTGCTATACCCGCAGCTAAACTCATCACTTTTGGCTTCTCAAACTGAAAGATAAAGCCTGGCGCAAGCAAAGCTTACCTAGTCGACTGGACTTGAATATAGGAGGCTGCAGAACCTATGTAAAGTTTCCATCCGAACTGCTAAGGACAAGTAACTACAGACAGTTACTTAGTACCTGTGTTAGTAGCGCTCATGGTTTCTGGTGTCATGTTAACACCTTTCTGGGAAAAAATAATGGAAATACCATCTTGGATATTGTTCTGGATGGCTGTAGCTGCAGTAAGCTGCTCACTGTTGCTGAGGCTCTTAACTCCAGATTCACTGACCTAAGCTCCTACTTTGCATCTCCAGGGCCTGTACCGCATCTCCATGAGCAACTTTATACCTTCAAACACTCCTTTCTGTCTTCACCCAGTCTGAAATCCCGAGCTTGCTGAGTCCATATCTCCTGTCTGGTCTTCAAGGGCAGATGGACTCTTAATGAAATGAGTACTTACGCCATGTCTTCGACCTAGGTCTTAGTCACTTCTCTCTGAAAATCCACATGGCGGCCATTTCAGCCTGTCACGTTCCCTTTGCAGACAGGACATTTGCTCAACTGGAAGTCTCGAAGACTTTCCTCAGAGGGGTTCTCCACCTGAGACCTCCCATTCGAGTTCCCGCCCCTCCTTGGGATTTGAATTTTGTTCTTGAGAAACTAACTCTGCCTCCTTTTAAACCGGCAGCCTCCACAGACTTGAAGTTCCTTTCTTGGAAGACACTTTTTGTCATGGCCATTACCTCGGCTCGGAGGATTTCCGAGCTCCAGGCCCTGATGTGTAAAATTCCATATTTGATTTTCGACAAGAAACGTGTGGTTCTGCGCACTAATCCTAAGTTTCTCCCCAAGGTGGTAGCGGAGTCTACATTGAACCAGTCGATAGTTACCCGCTTTCTTTACACAGTACTCCAGTCAAGGGGAGTATTTATTACATCCTATGGATGTTCACTGGACTCTGAGATACTACACTAACAGGACAAAGGATCTGAGAAGGACTGATCAACTGTTTGTCTCTTTTGCGCCCAAAAGAGAAGACAATGCTGCTTCTAAGCAATGCCTATCCAAATGGTTGGCTCACTGCATCAGTTTCTGTTATGACAAGTACAACAAGACCCTTCCGGGTCAAGTAAGAGGCTACTCCACCAGAAGAGTCGCTGCCTCAGCGACTTGTTTCAAGAATGCATCAGTGGCAGACATCTGTGCTGCCGCCACTTGCACTTCCGTCCATACCTTTACAAAACATTTTGTTTGGATATTGCCTCTCGCCATAGAGCAGGCTTCGGGTTGGCTGTCCTGCGAGGCCTCCTTTCTTAAGACCCTGGAGTGGAAGGACACCTCCAGCAGATTGAGAAGTCCAATGCCACTCTGGACTCTGTCACCTCCGCCCAGAAGACAAAGGCCGCAGACAGCAGCAGCACAAATCCTTTCGCCCTTCTGCGCCTGCGGCACGTCCGGCCCAACAGCACCAGGGCCAGCAGGCTCGCGCTTGGCATCCCAAACCCAAGCCCATGGCTTCCTCCAATAAGAAGCAAGGAGGTAAAGGCCCAGGAGGTCCCTCGGCCGGTCCCTCCTCCAAGCCTGCCCAGTGACGGGTTGAGGGGTGTCGCCCCCAGCCTCGTCACTCCCCCTTGAGTTCCCCCCGTGGGAGGACAGCTCCGCCACTTCCTTTCCGCCTGGTCCGTTATCACCACGGACCGATGGGTGATGGAGGTGGTGAGAAAGGGTCTGCCTCTGGAGTTCGAGGCCTCACTCTTCCGAAAGGCCGCCGGGGTCCACAGCCTTTCTTTGTCCCCACAATGATATTGCCCTGCTCCTCGAAAAGAGGTGATCAGGAAGGTGGCGGATCCTTCTCCAGACCCAGGGTTTGAGTCCAGGTACTTCTGGTCCCAAAACGGACGGGGGGGGGGGGGGCTGGCGCCCCATTCTCTACCTGCATGACCTGAGCAGGTTCTTAAGGTCTCGGACCTTCAGGATGGTCACTCTGGCTCAAATAATCCCATCCTTGGAACAAGGCGTGTGGTTCTGTTCCCTGGACCTCCAGGACGTGTTCTTTCACGTCCCAATCTGTCCGTCCCACCAGAGATTCATCCACTTCAGAGCGGAGGGATCCCTTTCAGACAGCATGAAGTCTTGCTATATTATGACAATTGCAGTATGATCCAATTTTGGAACTGCCCCGGAGATTAAATAGTTAACTTTCCATGAAGCATGGAACTCTGAGCGCGAGCTCGGTTAGGAAGCTCTGTCTGTTGTGCTTCAAACATAAACTGTCAGATTCTTTACTCCGCCTCACTGAAAAGTCGCTCCGGAGATTTCTCCTTCTGCTTGGTTCATTTTGTCGTTTAAAAAGTGTTATTTTATCGGTTTTCAATTGAAAATTAACCGAAATTAAACCGCAACCGGTCGGTTCTAGCTCTGTCTCTGGTAATCTAAGTAATAGATAGGTTTTACATTGAATTTTCTGTGTGGACCTTGTACACATTTATCGGTTCGTTTTGAACCGATCAGGTTGTTTGTAAAATTACTAGTCCTTTTTTAGAGTGCGGTTGCCGGTTCTTATCGGTTCTAAAAAAACGGATTTCATTACGTTTTTTTCCACGACCCGTGACACGGTTGGGAACCGATAAGGGTGTCTTGCTTGGCGGATTGCCATAAACGGGCGAGTTTGGTTAGGCTGGCATTATGTCTGAGAAACCCAAGAGTAAAACCGGACCCACTGGGTTTCAGCACTGTAGTGTTTGTGGGGAAGCTTTTGCTAAGGCTGACCCACACACCCCATGTGTCTATTGTCTGGGGTTTGACCACCTCAATTCAGATTGCCAGATTTGTAAGAATTTCCTTGCTGCCACCATAGGAAAGAGAGTTGGTAGGCTCAGGGAAAGGGAGGCCAAAAAGTCCGCTGACCCGGATGGCCAGCCCGGTTCGGTACCAACCGAACCGGAGGGAGTGCCCTCTGACCAGGGCGATATTTCCTCGGGCAAACGAAGAGCCGGTTCTGAGCCGCATTCCAGCAAAAAGGACTAGAAAGTCAGCTAGCATAGAGCCAAAAGTTCTCTCCCAACTGCTGAAGAAATAGCTAAAGCAATTCAAATTGTCCAGTCTCTTTCCCAGGTTCCGACCGAACCGACACCATCAGGGAGGCGTTCGGTTTGGCCGGTTCCATCGGTTCAAGATTATGATTTTGAGGATTTTTATGAACCGGAGAAGGGGAAGGGGAATATGAGGAGAGTGAATATGGTTTTGAAGATCTGGATGTGCCCATTGAACCGGACAGCTCTCCAGATAGACCCTTAAGGGTTTCTCCTCCCAGGCTTTCTGAGTCCCCTTCTCATTTAATTTTTTATAAGAAAGTTGCTGAAACTCTCCAGCTTCCTGTTGAGGAAGCTGTTGATGACCAAGAGGAGCCTGACTATGTAGAAATGATGGATATTCCAGAGTCTAGGAGACTATTTATTCCGTTGCATACATCTTTTTGGAAACAGACAGTAAAAGTTTTAAAAACTCCTCACACTATACCTCCTGTGGATAAAAGGATGGACAAGAGGTATACCTTATCAAGTTCTGACACTGATTTCCTCACTCAACAATGCAGCTATGTGGGGGTAGTGCAGGCTGCAGCCTGTGACGAGGCTAATATCCCCCTAGCTTCACACACCCCTGAGAATGACTCCAGGAAGATTGATGCTATAGCAAAGAAACAGTACATGGCAGCATCTTTGGGACTCAGACAGGCAAATTATATGGCTTATGCTGCTAGGTACCAGAAATCCAGATGGGATACTGTGCTGGCTCTAGCAAAACAAGTCCCTGACCTGGTTGCCAGGGAGCTGGAACAGGTGTCTATGGATGGTATTGAGGCATCCAAGGTGCAATTTCATGCTGCAGTGGACTCTAATGATGTTTCATCAAGAGTCATGGCTACATCTGTGGCTCTTCGCAGGTTGGCCTGGCTCAGATGTACTACCCTGTCTCAGGATAATAAGGCCATGGATTTTCCTGTTGTGGGCAATTCTCTGTTTGGGGAGCAAACAGAGAATTACATGAAGAAAATGGATGAATATAGGACCACCTATAGGAGTGCACAGGCTAAGGAAAGGCAGGCCACTCCTCAAAAGCAGCTTACTAAAGGCAGGAGCAGGCCTTTTCATAGGCCTTTTTACCAAACCCAAGCTGCTTCTTCTGCCTATGCCCAGAGGGGGTCTTTAGAGGGAGAGGCAGACTGGGTACAAGCAGGCCTGCTTCCACCCCTCAACCGAAAGCCCCTGCCAAGCAGGCACCCTGATGGGGTTGCCAGGGCCGATTCTTCTCTACCTGTAGGGTGCAGGCTGGCTTTTTGTCCAGGACTGGAAGTCTTTAACATCAGACAAGTGGGTCCTGGAAGTAGTAAGCCAGGGACTGGTTCTCAGCTTCAAAAATTTCCAAAGCTGAGAACCAGATCTTTCCACCTGCAACTCCATCAGAGGCACTCTCGCCCTAGAGGCAGAGGTCTCTACCCTCCTGGCTCTCAGAGCCGTGGAAAGGGTTCCTCCCCTACACCGGGGCAAAGGTTTGTACTCCAGGTACTTCCTTACCCCAAAAAAGACAGGAGAATGGCGGCCCATCCTGGATCTCAGATACTTAAACAAGCACCTTTTAAAACCAAAGTTCAAAATGGTGACTCTGGGAATTATACTACCCTCTCTAAGGCCAGAGGACTGGCTAACTTCCCTGGACCTCAAGGATGCCTACTTCCATATTCCCATCAGAAGCTCCCATCGAAAGTACCTCAGGTTCGAGCTGCCCTCAGGCCACTACCAGTTCAGAGCAATGCCCTTCGGCCTCACTTCTGCTCCAAGGGTATTCACCAAATGCCTGGCAGTAGCAGTTGCCTACCTGAGAAGGCAGAATATAGCCATCTTTCCTTACCTGGACGATTGGCTCATAGTAGGCCAGTCCCCAGACCAGGTCAATTTACATCTTCAGATAACGCAGCAACTGCTTACCTCTCTAGGTTTCCTTCTGAATCTCTCGTAGTCAGTTCTGGAGCCTGTCCAGCTTCTTATCTTCATAGGCGTAGAACTGAACACACAGGAGGCCAGGGCCTTCCTTCCTCTGGACAGGGCAAAGACCCTAGTCTCCCTGGCCTCCTCATTCACCCTGCAGGTCTCTCGACCAGCAAGGCATTTTCTGCAGCTCCTAGGACTCATGGCTGCTTCCACAGCAGTTGTGCAGGGAGTAAGATTTCAGATGAGGGACATCCAGTTCCAGCCGAGACCTTTTTGGTCTCAAAGAAAGGATCCTCTTACCAAGTTGATCCCAGTAACTCGAACCCTGGTCCAATCCCTACAGTGGTGGCAGGATCAGAGCAGCCTGATACAAGGAGTTCATTTTGTCACTCAGTCTCACT